>OZ012666.1:62084424-62774424 GCA_963942505.1 Lordithon lunulatus
GCAATGCACACCCATGTGGTAATAACCGTCAACATACCTGCCACCAGGATCACCGGGTAGTTCCCTCTATGGATTAATATTTCAATATATTAATATTAATATAACAATAGAATCAGCACAAAACTAATCTTATAAAACATATATAAGTGTGAATCCACCTAATAGCAATCTACATATCTAGATTTCGATCTTATTAGATCTCATCAGTGTAGCTAGTGAGGATGAAGGATGGCATGAGCATGTTGACGGTTATTTTAATGGCATTTAACTTTCCTCCTAGGGGGTTAGTTATATTATATTTGTTACTCGAGATATTGAGTGAATTCATCCTCACTAGCTGAGCTACATTACACTGATGAGATCTAATAAGATCGAAATCTAGATATGTAGATTGCTAAGAGGTGGATTCACACTTATATATGTTTTAGAGAATTGTTAGTTGCAATATCTCTCCAAGCGGGACTCTTGGAGAGATATTGCAATTTGGTGGTGGCTCTGTAACGTTTTGGGGAGGTATCTGTTTCGATGGCCGCAATTTCTAATGTTTTCGCATGTTTTTTGTTTATTTTTTTGTTTGCATATTTATGTTCTTTTCGAGAGAAACCGTTTTTTAATACAAAAAAATGATTACAAATAACCCCATGTTTCGCAGATTTTATTTACAAACTACTAGACAGTACCTACCAATAAGCCTTCATGAACATTTTATTGCAATATTAATATCAATATTGTAACTATACAAGTTTAATAGGCTGGTGCGTTAATTTTGTCCATGAATTTATATTCACATATGCGCTTCAATATTAAATAGTTTTGAACATTACCCTAAACCATAGTGTAATATATTACACTATGCCCTAAATATAACAAGCATTTCATTTGGAGAGATATGAGTGTATTTAAAAAAAGGAGTAACCCTATACGTTCAATCATTGTCGAACGACGGGAATTTCAGCTAGTCTCAAATATTTATCATACTGAAGACTTAAATAGAGTATCATTTTTATTAGAAACCTGGGTGAATCATATTTGGTCCACTCTGAATTAAGTTGTTTTTCAGAAAATCCCTCTGTCAATAACAATGTGAACAATTGTACACTAAAAAACACTGATTACTTTTATTAGCATTAATCCCCCAGACATAATTAATGCAGCATACGGTTGTTCCTCGCTAACATCAGAATAACAAATTCATTTTGTAAATAAACTAAATAAAAGTCACGTTGTTTCGGTATTACAATGATAGACCATTGTTTTGTATGCCAGCGTCCCTATCCAAAACGGATAAGCCGTCATAATTGCTCTTTAATTGTTGCTTCGATAAATTAATGACTGTGTGTGGAAGAGATATGGAGGTACGTGTTTTCGTGTGGGCCAACAGGGACCGGTTTTGGGTGTATTTTTAAACCGGCGATAAAAGTTATGCTTTATTTGCATTTATATTGGGAATATTTTACAGAGGTGCGCATATTACTGTTTTCCAATATTGATATGACAATATAATGATATTACTCGGTAAAGTTATTACAATGCATAATTGTAATTATTTGAATAATTTAAGCACATTATTGCTGCGTTTCCCAAACTGTAGTAGGCACAGCTGTTAGGGAGGATTCTGCATGAATATCAGCGTATTCTGTTATTATTTTATGAAGTTCAAACATAATTTTTAGTAAGTTTCGATTTGAATTGTTGAATTCAGTGATGCTCCACTGAATACTGGTGCTCCGCGAGCTTGCTTCAAGTATTCCGCCAAATTATGAAAGCCGAAATTGAATGTTGGCTCGTGTACTGTATGTATTGCCTTTTTAATTTTGGTGCTCCGCGAGTTTATCTTATGATCCCTGACTTCAAAAATATGCTTCTACTTTAGATGCCTTCTCCATTACTGACAAGTTGTGACGCTCTGAACAATGAGTCCAGTCCAGTCCCTTATGTTCTTTGACCAGAAGCATTTCCTTCGTCCTGGACCACGGCGACCCTCTATCTTGCCCTCCATTATTAATTTTAGAAGACTATATTTTGTACTTTTGAAGACATGTCCTAGGTGCGCTGTCTTACGTTTCTTCACAGTAGCCAATAGCTCTCTGTCTCTGTGATTTTACGATTTATCTTTTTAAGGCGGAATCTTACTTGAGCTATTACGGGGTTATGATCTGACCCAATGTCCGCCCCTGGATACGTTCTCACTCTATGTACACCATTGCGATATCTCTTGTCGACTAGTATAAAGTCTATTTGATTTCGTACTACGTGATGTGGCTGATTTTGTGGAGATGTTTAAGTGTAGAGTCGTCTATTAGGTAATTGGAACCAAGTGTTCCTAATCATAAGGTTCTCTTCTTGGCAGAATCGCACCAGCAAGTCACCTCTGTTATTTCTATCACCCAGACCATGGTTACCAACAACATCAGCGACTCTTCCTTTGCCCACTTTCGCATTAAAATCTTCCATAATTCAAAAATGTTAAGAACCACATAATTGAATAATAATTTCTCAATGAAAAATCTATAATACTTTACTATAGCAGAAACCTTTTGAAAATAAAAATTCAAAATAAAAAGAAATAAATAAAAGGGTAATGCAGTAGTATAAAAGTTGCACATTGATCTTTCTACTAGATGACCTGCTTAGTCCTACTGCAGGGGATTATTGACTTATTAGCTTTATGATTTTACGATTCTCACATATGACGTGGTGAAAAATATTAATTTTATATTTCTATAACTTGTAGCGCAAATCATCAATTCATAAAGAATACTTACAATTGCAAAATATGCTTATTTATTTTCATTTTCTATAAGGCACCTTACACGATCAATATTACTGTCAATATTTTAGAATAATGGCAATATTACTGCACGATAAAATATTTAATATGTTCATTATTCTAAAATATTGCCAGTATTACTCATCGTGTAAGGTATAGTAATGATGTAATGAAGAGAATACTGATCTTTATCCGGATAATTGATTACTTGATAAATATAAAAGAAGGATTAAAGCAAATATTGACAGTACTAGGATTGACAGTATTATTGACCGTGTAAGGTGCCTTTATCATGTTGACGATTATCAAATTATTGCACCAAACCAATTAGTTCCTTATTTTTATGGTTACTGTTTAATTAATTTTGTTTAATATTATAATACAATAATAGGTATCAATATAAATTTATTTGTTTGCTACTCTATTATGGTGACAACAGTTAACACCACGATACTAATAACAAATTGAATACAACTGTGCAAATTGGTACAAATATGCCATTCACATAAAAATTGCACACCAGAATGAAGATTTTGTACTTTGTACATTTTGGAAAATTTCAAGTAGTAGACTAATTATTAAGCTAAACATGAAAACCCGTGTTATTTATTTTGTATCGTGATTGCGCAATAAGGTCAAATTGTTATAAAAAAAAATCGATGTGGTCACGATATAACTTTCCCTAGACACGTGTTTTTTATTTATAAAATACGCAGTAAACTATCTATTTATGTTATACAGTACAATTTCTTTAATATTTACCTACATACGTTTAGAAATAACTTTGATAGAATGTATTAGCGTTATTGAAATGAGTATCAGATAGGAAAAGACGCATCGAACTAACAATCGATGTTAGATTATAGAATATTATACAGGGCTTCTCAAAAATTCCGGGACAGAGCTACACGTTTTGAATTTGGGGATCACTAAAGAGCCATTCTTAGATGAAAATGAAGAACTAGTCCTCTAGGAGGAAAGTTAAACGCCATCTGACGGCACCACATCAATGATAAGATTGGTTAAAAGCCAAAATAATAATTATAGTAGTATCTTTATAGGACTGTCAGCCATGAGGCTTTTCCGCCGAGTAATAGTATAATTACAATAAAATGTAGTATGTTGTAGTTTTCAGACACTAGTATACTAACTATTCATAGATTATTTTAGTGCCATTCAATGGCAAATATTATATATTATCTATTTGTCTTTTACTTTTCGGTGTAGGCTACTGGCAAAATGGCAAATCACATTTTAAAAAACACGAAGAAGGAGAAAAAATTAAAAAATACATGAGGAGAAGTATTTTCATAAACCAATCATATTGTTATTGGTATAAATACAAGTTCGAGATCACGTATTTCTGTAATTACAATGGATTTCGTTGCAATAATAATTTTAAATCCAACATTATAACACCATATATGTAATATTAAACCAATTCAAATGTAATTTCGATAGTTATTAGTACAGCAATTAAAATCAAATACCTTCTAAATCTAAATTCACCGAAATATAATGTTAGATTGAAACAGTGTTTATTATAGCACTTAATTATAAAACAATGCAACCGTTCACTATACCGAGAACCGATCATGTTAATGTAATGGAAAGTTTTTTAAAACTTTAGTTGTGTCAGAAATCGATAAATTATGGTCCGTTGCCCATTAGCTATTCCCACGGAAAGTTTGATCTCCTAAAATGCGCATTAAAGTCTCCCAAATCAAATAATGACTTGGCAATTTGCAACCATGAATAATGCAACAATTCAAGATGCTAATCGCGGGGTGCTAATAGCAGCAGTATGCTGAAATAATTACGAGTGTGCTTATCAGTGTTTGTTTCAGGAGTAGCTGTATATATATAAGCGCAGCATGGCTGTAAGGATTGTTTTCCGCCCGGCGTAGCTGTTCAGCGTTGTCGGCGCATCCTCGAGCAAGCACGCGGTGCCAGCAAAAGCCCCCGCAACCAGAACCAGCTGACCGGACCCCTACTTTATCATTTTGCAGTGGTTCCTTGGAGTGATAGTACTCACACGTTCACCTGACGGCAGTGTGCTCTTCAGTTGCTGTTGGTGCGCGTCTGACCAAACTGGGTCGCAAACGATTCGACCGTACGGTGTCTCTTTCTCAGTGACTTTTTTTGGGTTTTATTTTACCTAGCTAGGAACTTAGCAAGTGCGTGCGACTGTGTTTGGCTTTTTATTTATTTTTTTGGCAAACAAATATCATCATCGTAGACAAAACGGCGACCAATCAACCGTAAAATTTCAAGTAAGTACCCTTTTAAACATAGTTAATAGTTGGCGCGAAATTACTTAGAGTAAGTAACATATGCGCGTGTAGCTCAAATCATAAAAAGTACTGGAATTATCAGTTCAATAAACAATACAAGCGCCCACCGGCTCAGATTAAGGTCATATGGTTGGATACACAGTTTTTCCAACCACGTGTTTCAAGCGGTTTCCAACAACCCCCAGTCGGATAAGTGAACGTGGATTTTTCCGGACAAAACTAGTTACATCTTAGCTCGCGGATTTCTATTGTGCTCGCATGAGTGTGAATAAATTATATAGCTTTTACAATTCTTACGCGAATTAAAACACACATATATAGGCGTTCATTCAGTGGCGAATATTTATATATGTAAATAAAACGTGCGATTTTTTTTGCTTGACAGAGTTTCATTTTGTATGATTTTGATGATTTTACCGGGGAATTAAATAACGCAAAATAAATATTAGATGTATGTGCCAATTAAAAGATAAAATAAATTAATTCAGTGCTGAATATTTAAATATGTAAAAAACGTGCTTTTTTTTACTTGATACAGTTTCATTTTGTATGATTTTGTTGATTTTACCGGGGAATTAAACAATGCAAAATAAATATTAAATGTATGTGCCAATTAAAAGATATAATAAATTAAATGAATGTGGAAAACTATATGACAGCAATTACGTAAAAAAAACAAGAAAATAATAAACAATGCTAATAAGTGTGAACTAAATAGTTTACTATTTAATTACAACAAAAACCCTCGCTACCAGCGACCACAGGATTAACTATTAGTAGATATTTTTGAAGATAATGAAGATTTCTCAATTGAGACTTTAAAAATTGAGTTGCGAATACATGTTTCATTAGAATTACACGAAGTTTCCCTTGTGATATATATATATATATATATATATATATATATATATATATTTAATCATACAAATAAATACAATTCAACAATTTTAAACATCACTTAAGCCCGTATGACATTATCTAGTTTCCTATATCGTTTTATATATAAGAATTGATATATTAAACTGTATAACTATTTCTAAATGGAAAATTAACATTGTGTATTACGGTGTTGTTATTGTTAAGTGAATTTATTATTATTCCGCCGTTATAACATTTACTACATAGTGTGTATAACACTATGTAGTTTGTGCCTGCATCGAAAACGATATAAGAAACTAGATAATGTCATACGGGCTCTAGAAAGATATATCTAAGTGATGTTTAAAATTGTTATAGATATTGAAGATATCTTGAAAGATATTGAAGATATCTTATTGTGACTTTTATAATTCAGGTGCTCAAATATTTCTTCATTAGAATTATCCCAACTTTATAAATGTATATTGTAATGGATAGATTTCATCGTACAAATAAATACAGCCCAACAATTTGGTGTATAACTTACAGATATCGTTGAAGATAATACAGATAACTTATTGAGCTTTATATAATTGAGGTTCTCATACATTTCTTCATTAGAATTACCCCATATTTATAAATTTACATTGTGATAAATAGATTTAATCATGCAACTAAACTCAACAATTTAAAAAATATCTTGGTTATATCTTGAAAGATAATGAAAATTGTGATTTATATAATTCAGGTGCTCATATATTTCTTCATTAGAATTACCCCAACTTTATAAATTTATATTGTGATGGATAGATTTCATGGTATAAATAAATACAGCCCAACAATTTGGTATATAACTTACAGATATTGTTGAAGATAATACAGATACTTTATTGAGTTTTATATAATTGAGGTTCTCATACATTTCTTCATTACAATTATCGCATATTTATAAATTTACATTGTGATAAATAGATTTAATCATACAACTAAAAAACTCAACAACTTAAAAAATATCTTAGATATATCTTGAAAGATTTATAAAATTGAGGTGCTCATACATTTCTTAATTATATTTGGCCAACTTTATAAATGTAATACATTGTGATGGATAGATTTCATCAAAAATATTAAAATATTGTCACTGTTTAAATATAGTGATATTAGTATTACATAAATAAATGCATTAAGGCGTCTTAAGGTTTTACGAGCACCGGGGAAAAACCTGAAGACACGGCTTAGGGCCGGTTCTACAATAGGCATTTAACTTGAGAATCAGGCTATTCATGGAATAAGTGTGAGATATTGATGCCAATATATCAAACTTATTTCACGAATAGCCTTATTCTCCAGTTAAATGTAAATTGCAGAAGTGGCCCTTAGTGCATTTATTTATATTAACACTATAATGACCCTATAGGGCAGGGGTGGCTAAAGCGTCGACCATCGACCAGTCACCCGCCTAACTATTCCTAGTCGCTTGTTTTATATGTACAGATATTACATATTGTTTTATTAATAAACGAATTAGTTTGTGGGAGGAAATCATTATGTTCTCTTATTAAAATAACTTGATATAGAATATGTATCAGTATTCTCTATGTTACATATTCTATATCAAGTTATTTTAATAAGAGAACATAATGATTTCTTCTTTATTATTTATTATATATAAAAAAATTGTATTCTTCAGTATTATGTAGTTTTATTTTAAATTTAAACTTATTTTTGGCTTTAAATTACTCCTTTTCTTATGATCATTTAATACATACAATGTTGGTAGACCACCGTCTATAATTTTAAAAACAGGTCGCCCAAAGAGATCAAAAGTATGTGGCCATACTTTTGATCTATTATATAGATATTCTATAGATATTGCTATATGGTTTTATGAGAGTACATATTTGAATACATAAATCTAAAGAAAAGAAATAACACGGTTTAGTTTTGAGATCATTTTTGAAAACAATATATTTTATATGTTAATTTTTACATTATTTTTTGTTTATATATCTAGTTTTTACTAGATATATAAACAAAAATAATGTGAAAATTAGTTGTTAACATATAAAATATATTGTTTTCAAAAATGATCTCAAAACAAAACCGTGTTATTTTTTTTTAATACAAATTAAATTATTCAGAATCTAATGATTATGTTGATTTATGTCTCTATATTATTACTTAAATCAGTCACTATATCAAAGTAAACACGATCGCGGTTAAATACATAAAAGAACAAGTGTTTAAAGAAAATTGTTTAATAAGCACTGTTCTTTAAAGAATGTATTACGCTATTAATTTTGATGACTAAATAACCTTGCCGAAAGGCAAAAGCTGGTTGTTTTCGATTAAATGGCGATTTTGCGTTTTTGTTCAGTTAGAATCAGGGTTTGTGTGGGCCTGTGTTTTTTTTTTCGATAAGCTTAAAATAATCTAAAAACGTGGTACTCAAGTTTCAATTCAGTATTTATTTTCTTATATGGTATTTAAATGTAAGTGTGAGCAATGTTAGTTGCACATAGTTTAATTCATGCAGGAGAGCATTTTTAACTATCTACACTATGCTATTATTCTAGAACCGTAGTTGGTATGATGTTAGATTTCCTGCTCTTTAAATTATCGAACTATTTTTCATAACGGCTCACTTTTAAAAATTAAAACATTTGGCGGCACACTAAAAATAAGATAAATGGCACGTAACTATTTATTTATTATTTTTATGGTTTGTATTAGTAAAATTTTAAATACTACTATAATTAAAAAAACAGAGCACAGTTTGACCACCCCTGCTCTATAGGGATGCATTTTTGGAGAGAAAAAAAACGTATAGAAAGTAATTATCATTATTTGGGAGACATTCAATAAATAACATTGTCTATTTGTATGTCCTGCCTGCAGCCCTGCATTATTCAGATATTTAGGCTTATCTTTAAATCAAAACAAACTGTTTCTCTTTATATTCCGCTTAACTTTTTTAACATAAATATTACAAGGTTTATTTAAAACAGATTTCCAAGCCTCATTTGCGATTGAAACGAGTTTTTTTAGTTACCAGGGTGACACATAATATAATAAATCTGGCTCAAATTTGCATTGTAAATTTTATGCGTAAAAAAAAAACAACTATTTGGCCCTATTATCAGATAAAAATTCAGCGAACCCAGAATACAACACTCTTCGGTTCCAATCATAGTGTAATATATATATATTACACTATGGTTACAAATCAAATAAATGTTAAATAAAAGGATTATTTAATATTTTTTCTTTTTATTACACTTTGCAACTAGTTTCGGCTAAGCTCTAGCCATTTTCGAGCTCCTCCGATCGGAGGAACTGAAGTGTGATAAAAAACAAAGTAAAAAATCGTTTTATTTATCCTTTAAAATGAATTATCACAAAGTAGACGCCTTAACATCTAATATTTCAAATAAATGTATTTGTTAGTCCGACGCTGATTTTTATAAAAGCAGATCATGTTTATAACTCTGAGTTAATGCCACTTTTGACAACTTTTACGTATAAAGTAATATTGCCAGATGTATATAGAGGTATGTGAGCCTATGATATGTAAAACTAACAACAATCTATGCAACAAAAATGTAATATCTCAGAGGAGTAAAACAAGTTACGAGAACAGACAGAATAAAAAATGATGACATCGGAGAAGAACTGGGAATTGAAGCTATAGAAAAGTATATAGAAAAGAAACACCTAAACTGGTGGGGACATTTAATTAGGATGGACAAAAAGAATCAAACAAAACAGGTATGGGAAGCAAGAACTGGAATTAAAAGAAGAAGTGGTAGACCAAGAAAAGAGTGGGGCAACAGAATAGAGGAAATAATATTCAAGGAAGGAAAGACAGTTAGCAAGCAAGAGAACTGGCGAAGAATAGAAAAGATTGGAAAGAATTTAGAAATGTATAAACAACAATCATTGTAAAGTATAATGTTAAGTAATGTAATAGCCTGGTAATAGCCTACACCGAAAGGTAAAAGGCAAATATATATATATATATATATATATATATATATATATATATATATATATATATATATGTCATTTCCATAATCATTTGAATTTTGGTGATTTCGATTAATTGTTTTATTTATTTTGTTCGTATGTATGCTATATTCACATTTTACTGTATACATTAAAACAATAGTTATAAACTTCAGTAAATACACTTGGTTGGTGAAAAGAAGGCGTTTGTTATTTTTTTATAATTGTTAGAAAATGTGTTTAAACAATAGTTACTTAACTAAATACGTGCAAACATTAAATAGCTGTTGCTATAAAATTATTGAAGGAAACTGAACAAACAAACAACACGCATGACAATTATCTATAATTGATTCGACACCCAAGCGAATTAAAAAAAACAACACAAATAATTATTTTCGAATGATTCTATTGTAGTCCAAATTATAACAAAGGTTGCTATGGTAATTTATTTTAGTATGCTGGAGGTGGGGTTACTGTTTCAGATTAAATAGATATAAAGGCACCTTACACGATCAATAATACTGTCAATATTTTAGAATAATGACTGTATTACTATTGGATAACATGTTTAAATTGTTCATTATTTTAATATATTGACAGTATCACTTATCATGTAAGGTATAGTAATGATGGAATGAAGAAACTTCTGATGTTTATGCGAATAATTGATTACTCGATAAATATAAAAGCAGGATTGAAGTAAATACTGACAGTACTAGGACTGACAGTATTATTGACCGTGTAGGGTGCCTATAAAGGCACCTTACACGATCAATAATATTGTCAATATTTTAGAATAATGACAGTATTACTGTTCGATAACATGTTTAAAATGTACATTATTCTAAAATATTGCCAGTATCACTTATCGTGTAAGGTATAGTAATGATGAAATGAAGAGAATACTGATGTTTATCCGTATAATTGATTATTTGATAAATATAAAAGGAGGATTGAAGTAAATATAGACAGTACTAGGACTGACAGTATTATTGACCGTATAAGGTGCCTTATATTGCTTTATATTTTCTAATTTGTATGCTGATAACATTGAAATAATGCGAAATTTAGCCCGTTTAGCTGTTTTCGTGAAAATTTTACATTAAAGAGATATATAGCTATATATTTTGTAATTTGTATAATGATAACATTGAAATAATTAATAACGTTTAGTTGTTTTTGCCAAAATTACGAAATTTGTCAATACATTTCGAAAAAAATATTAATAACCCTTGAAAAATATGTTATTGTATGGAATTATCAAAAATAAGTGAATAGTAATTTGATGAAGCACACACTTTTATGTATAATAACAAAAAACTTCTATCTTTAAAGGTCTATAAGCTTCTCCGTCTGTAAACTAACTTGGCTATTGAGCTGGATGAATAAGAAAAAAAACTTCTATCCCTGTGGGGCTCTGTCAGCTCTTCCGTTGGTAAAAGGAGAAGTTCAGAAGATTTTACTCGGCCGGTATTTACCTTAACTTCGCATAAAAACTCTGAAAACTGTGAAAGGTTATTCGCGAAAATTTCGCCATGTAGTTTGAATCTTCACTGTCCAACCCTCAGTCTGAAACGGACGGCGCTTCTAACCATTAGGTCTAGTTTTCATGTCTCGCATCCATAGAGCAGTAATAACCTGACCTTCTAGTTGAATATCCGAAGTTTTGTGTTGGTGCTTTAATGAAAGCGTGGTGTATTAGTATTTGGGGTGGTTAGATTAACGTTGAATAAATAACAATTGTTGCAGTTTACACGCGAGGTTTTTATATATCCCACGTGCACCCTTAGCACCACAAAGGCACCAACACTAGATAAATGAATCTGGTGTTGGTGCCTTTGTGGTGCAAATGGTGCACGTGGGATATATAATTACCCCGCGCGTAAACTGCAACAAATGTTATTAATTGAACGTTAATCTGTTGTAACGAGACAATTGTACGCTTCTAATAATACGATTTAATAAAAGTATAAATACATTTCGGATACAAACGAGTTTATCTCAAGCATTTTTTTGCGTAGCCTCGCTACGCACAGTGCACTCATCTCATCTTACTCGTATACATGATCCAGTAGATCTTCTTGTTCTTTTCTATTTAATTATATTATGTTCATTTTAGGCACATTTAGCAACCCGAATCTTCTGAAATCGGGTAATATTAGTTTAAAACGATTTTAGTCACATGTAGCTTCATTAAAATTATTGAAAAGTGCCTTAGATTAGACGTATATATTTTTGGACATGTATCACATGACTGCGTCTGCAATGCGGACATGACTCAGTGTTGTTTCGGATGAGGCTAGGTGCGCGTGCATTGCTACGAAATATGTATTTTCTGTAGTTATTACAATCAATATTAGTGTGCAATTAAGTAGTGTGTGTTAGTGTGTGATTTCGTTTATGATGGGCCGAAGAAAGATGGGAGAGAGGATTAAATTATTAAAAGGTTAGTTACAGACATTGTATTAGCTACATCGTGTTATCCCAGTAATCTCGCCCCGCCATTAATCTCCCGATTATGAGAAAATATGTTTGCAATTACATATAACCCGAGCACATTTTCACCACGCGTTTTTATTATAATCTGAAGGTGTTTAATTCATCCTCCAATATCTTTACTTGCCTCGACTTTTTATTAGATAATATTATTTATGTATCTTATTGATACAATGTATTTTACTCAGGTCAAGACGGAATTATAAATAAATTCGATCCTAATTGTGGTATACTTATACCGGCATTTGTAATAATCGAACGAGACTTTTCTACAGAAGAAGAAAATATAACCATAATATAAACATCATAAATCCCAGCCTTCTAGTCAAATAGGAATAGAAATCAAAATATTCCAGCACTATGCTATTTTGTGTATTAGTTGCTGAAGAAAATCCTTCTAGGAGTAATAAAGCCACCTTACATACAAAACGTTGTTAATAATGTTAAAACCTTTCTTGGCGAGGCAAGAAACAAACAACCATGAGATATTGCATTTTGGCTGAAGAAAGATTAGCAGTTAATTTAAGATACCTCTCTACGGGAAGGTACTTTGAGTACTTGAAGTTTTCTGCAATCATGTCACCAGCAGTAATAAGTCAAGCTGTGGATGAAACATTACTGTTTCAATATAAATTTTTTAGGGTCTTCTAATTCCTCATTATCATCAGAAACTACTTCGTAATATGTTTCTGACAAAAAGGGGACAAAGGGGGGTCATCATCCAATATTGTAGAAATATGTAATAATAAATGAGTTAAGTATTGTGTTCAATCCATCAATACTGCACCTTAAAGGCACCTTACACGATCAATATTTAGAATAATAACAGTATTAGTGTACGAAATTATGCTTAAAATGTTCTTTATTCTAAAATATTGCCAGTATTACTCATCGTGTAATGTATATTAATGATGTATTGAAGAGAATACTGATCTCTATATAAATATAAAAGGAGGACTGAAGCAAATATTGACAGTACTAGGATTGACAGTATTATTGACCGTGTAAGGTGCCTTATACACGATCAGTAATATATATATATATATATATATATATATATATATATATATAATTTGAAGTGATAGGTATTGCCTATGGAAGGCTCCTGAAATTAATTATGAGATATCTCTAAAAATTTCACCCTCCGGTGGGAATCGAACCCACGTCTCCCGCAGCGACAGCCGAAGACGTGGGTTCGATTCCCACCGGAGGGTGAAATTTTTAGAGATATCTCATTATATATATATATATATATATATATATATATATATATATATATATATATATTTAGTAAACTGAACAAATATTATTCAAACATAATTTTAAAATTACACATGACAGTAATCAGTAGTTACTCAAACGTGAACTTACTGTACCGCACTGTCTAATTAACAAGTTTTATTCGTTTGTCTACAGTTTATGGTTGCCAGTAATTAAATATTGATTTCCAAGATTAAGTACAGGATTTCCCAGCTCGCGTCACATAATCTTTACCAGATAAACCTATAAAGTGCCTCCTTATTATCGTAAATGCAAAAAATATAAATGTTAATATTGGTGCGATTTTGAACAGCCTTGACTACGAAAACTATTATGGTTCATTAAAAAAATTAACAATTCATATTAAGACAATAAGTAAAACTTCTTAGCCCGGTCAGTGGGCTAGTGGTTAGAGGTGTCGTCCGTCTCGTACAGAGCATTGGCGTTAGTACAAACCCCATCGCACAGAAGGATAAAATCGCGAAAACTATGCCAAAAATCGAAAAACCGATCGTATTTTCGAACGAAAATTTTCTTAAGCGATTGCTCTACTAATCACCTGTGCAGGGATAGACTTATCTACCTGTCCCCCCATATTTACACTTACATAATTTTTTTGTATCCCTACTAGTGTTGGATTTTGTATTTTTTTTGTTTAACACGTCAGAAAGTATACAAAAACTTGAGATGAGAATTTCAATCATTGCAGTCATTAAACATGATTATTTGTGAATACATTCAAGGAAATTTTAGAAGATTCTGAAAATTATTCAGAGACTTATATCATTTTTTGTATCCCTACTTGTGTTGAATTTTGTAATTTTTGGGTTTAACACCCCAAAAAGTATACAAAAACTTGAGATGAAAATTTCAATCATTGCATTCATTAAACATGATTATTTGTGAATACATTCAAGGAAGTTTTATACGATTCTGAAAATTATTAAGAGACTTACATCATGTTTTGCATCCCTACTAGTCTTCAATTTTGTAATTTTTTAGTTTAACATCCCAGAAAGTATACAAAAACTTGAGATGAGAATTTCAATCATTGCAGTCATTAAATATGATTATTTGTGAATACATTCAAGGAAATTTTAGAAAATTCTGAAAATTATTAAGAGACACACATCATTTTTTGTAACCCTACTAGAGTTGAATTTTGTAATTTTTTAGTTTAACACCCCAGAAAGTATACAAAAACTTGAGATGAGAATTTCAATCATTGCAGTCATTAAACATGATTATTTGTGAATACATTCAAGGAAATTTTAGAAGATTCTGAAAATTATTAAGAGACTTACATCATTTTTTGTATCCCTACTAGTGTTGAATATTGTAATTTTTTAGTTTAACAACCCAGAAAGTATACAAAAACTTGAGATGAAAATTTCAATCATTGCAGTCATTAAACATGATTATTTGTGAATACATTCAAGGAAATTTTAGAAGATTCTGAAAATTATTAAGAGACACACATCATTTTTTGTAACCCTACTAGAGTTGAATTTTGTAATTTTTTAGTTTAACACCCCAGAAAGTATACAAAAACTTGAGATGAGAATTTCAATCATTGCAGTCATTAAACATGATTATTTGTGAATACATTCAAGGAAATTTTAGAAGATTCTGAAAATTATTAAGAGACTTACATCATTTTTTGTATCCCTACTAGTGTTGAATATTGTAATTTTTTAGTTTAACAACCCAGAAAGTATACAAAAACTTGAGATGAAAATTTCAATCATTGCAGTCATTAAACATGATTATTTGTGAATACATTCAAGGAAATTTTATATGATTCTGAAAATTATTAAGAGACTTACATCATTTTTTATATCCCTACTAGTGTTGAATTTTGTAATTTTTGAGTTTAACACCTCAGAAAGTATAAAAGAACTTGAGATGAGAATTTGAATCATTGCAGTCATTAAATATGATTATTTGTGAATACATTCAAGGAAATTTTATAACATTCTGAAAATTATTAAGAGACTTGCATCATGTTTTGTATCCCTACTAGTGTTGAATGTTGTAATTTTTGAGTTTAACACCCCAGAAAGTATACAAAAACTTGAGATGAGAATTTGAATCATTGCAGTCATTAAATATGATTATTTATGAATACATTCAAGGAAATTTTATAAGATTCTGAAAATTATTAAGAGACTTACATCATTTTTTGTACCCTACTTGTGTTGAATTTTGTAATTTTTGTGTTTAACACCCCAGAAAGTATACAAAAACTTGAGATGAGAATTGGAATCATTGCAGTCATTAAATATGATTATTTGTGAATACATTCAAGGAAATTTTATAAAATTCTGAAAATTATTAAGAGACTTACATCATGTTTTGTATCCCTACTAGTGTTGAATTTTGTAATTTTTTAGTTTAACACCCCAGAAAGTATAAAAAACTTGAGATGAGAATTTGAATCATTGCAGTCATTAAATATGATTATTTGTGAATACATTCAAGGAAATTTTATAACATTCTGAAAATTATTAAGAGACTTACATCATGTTTCGTATCCCTACTAGTGTTGAATGTTGTAATTTTTGAGTTTAACACTCCAGAAAGTATACAAAAACTTGAGATGAGAATTTCAATCATTGCAGTCATTAAACATGATTATTTGTGAATACATTCAAGCAAATTTTATAAGATTCTGAAAATTATTAAGAGACTTACATAATTTTTTATATCCCTACTAGTGTTGAATTTTGTAATTATTGAGTTTAACACCCCAGAAAGTATAAAAAAAATTGAGATGAGAATTTGAATCATTGCAGTCATTAAATATGATTATTTAAGAATACATTCAAGGAAATTTTATAAGATTCTGAAAATTATTAAGAGACTTACATCATTTTTTGTACCCTACTTGTGTTGAATTTTGTAATTTTTGTGTTTAACACCCCAGAAAGTATACAAAAACTTGGGATGAGAATTTGAATCATTGCAGTCATTAAATATGATTATTTGTGAATACATTTAAGGAAATTTTATAAAATTCTGAAAATTATTAAGAGACTTACATCATGTTTTGTATCCCTACTAGTGTTGAATTTTGTAATTTTTGAGTTTAACACCCCAGAAAGTATACAAAAGCTTGAGATACAAATTTCAATCATTGCAGTCATTAAATATGATTATTTAAGAATACATTCAAGGAAATTTTATAAGATTCTGAAAATTATTAAGAGACTTACATCATTTTTTGTACCCTACTTGTGTTGAATTTTGTAATTTTTGTGTTTAACACCCCAGAAAGTATACAAAAACTTGGGATGAGAATTTGAATCATTGCAGTCATTAAATATGATTATTTGTGAATACATTTAAGGAAATTTTATAAAATTCTGAAAATTATTAAGAGACTTACATCATGTTTTGTATCCCTACTAGTGTTGAATTTTGTAATTTTTGAGTTTAACACCCCAGAAAGTATACAAAAGCTTGAGATACAAATTTCAATCATTGCAGTCATTAAACATGATTATTTGTGAATGCATTCAAGGACATTTTATAACTTTCTGAAAATTATTAACAGACATACATCATTTTTTGTTTCCCTACTAGTGTTGAATTTTGTAATTTTTGAGTTTAGCACTCCAGAAAGTATAAAAAAACTTTAGATGAGAATTTGAATCATTGCGGTCATTAAATATGATTATTTGTGAATACATTCAAGGAAATTTTATAAGATTCTGAAAATTATTAAGAGACGATATCATTTTTTGTATCCCTACTAGTGTTGAATTTTGTAATTTTTTAGTTTAACACCCCAGAAAGTATACAAAAACTTGAGATGAGAATTTGAATCATTGCAGTCATTAAATATGATTATTTGTGAATACATTCAAGGAAATTTTATAAAATTCTGAAAATTATTAAGACTTACATCATTTTTTGTATCCCTACTAGTGTTGAATTTTGTAATTTTTGAGTTTAACACCCCAGAAAGTATACAAAAACTTGAGATGAGAATTTCAATCATTGCAGTCATTAAACTTGATTATTTGTGAATACATTCAAGGAAATTTTATATGATTCTGAAAATTATTAAGAGACTTACATCATTTTTTATATCCCTAGTAGTGTTGCATTTTGTAGTTTTTGGGTTTAACACCCCAGAAAGTATACAAAAGCTTGAGATACAAATTTCAATCATTGCAGTCATTAAACATGATTATTTGTGAATGCATTCAAGGACATTTTATAACTTTCTGAAAATTATTAACAGACATACATCATTTTTTGTTTCCCTACTAGTGTTGAATTTTGTAATTTTTGAGTTTAGCACTCCAGAAAGTATAAAAAAACTTTAGATGAGAATTTGAATCATTGCGGTCATTAAATATGATTATTTGTGAATACATTCAAGGAAATTTTATAAGATTCTGAAAATTATTAAGAGACGATATCATTTTTTGTATCCCTACTAGTGTTGAATTTTGTAATTTTTTAGTTTAACACCCCAGAAAGTATACAAAAACTTGAGATGAGAATTTGAATCATTGCAGTCATTAAATATGATTATTTGTGAATACATTCAAGGAAATTTTATAAAATTCTGAAAATTATTAAGACTTACATCATTTTTTGTATCCCTACTAGTGTTGAATTTTGTAATTTTTGAGTTTAACACCCCAGAAAGTATACAAAAACTTGAGATGAGAATTTCAATCATTGCAGTCATTAAACTTGATTATTTGTGAATACATTCAAGGAAATTTTATATGATTCTGAAAATTATTAAGAGACTTACATCATTTTTTATATCCCTAGTAGTGTTGCATTTTGTAGTTTTTGGGTTTAACACCCCAGAAAGTATAAAAAAACTTGAGATGAGAATTTGAATCATTGCAGTCATTATATATGATTATTTGTGAATACATTCAAGGAAATTTTATAAGATTTTGAAAATTATTAAGAGACTTACATCATTTTTTGTATCCCTACTAGTGTTGAATATTGTAATTTTTTAGTTTAACAACCCAGAAAGTATACAAAAACTTGAGATGAGAATTTCAATCATTGCAGTCATTAAACATGATTATTTATAAATACATTCAAAGAAAGGTTATAAAATTCTGAAAATTATTAAGAGACTTACATCATTTTTTGTTTCCCTACTAATTTTTGTAAGTTATAAGTGTTATTTTTATTACTTAGTTTATTTATTATGTAGTTCATATTTTAAAAAAATTAATTTTGTGTTAACTGTACTATAATAGTATATTGCCAAATGTTTATACTGTAGGCTACAAAAACAAATCTACCGCAAAAAAAAATTTTGAAAATTGTTAATAGGGGATGTTAACGCTTTAGTTTCTCTCAACTAAAACACAATATATGAACTTATTATATGTATTATATTATATTATATTAATATGTATCTCACGTTTTATCAATGATCCCTGTATAGTATTTCGCAGACACGCTTTTATTAACAGAACGCTTTTTAATAAGCAAGATTTTTGTATCAAGTTACTGTTTGTGATTATTCACGCTAACAATGACCTAGCTCTATAATCTTCGCAAAACGAACTGAATCATCAAAACACGAATTAATTATCACAATTTTCAGACGGTAGATATAGTACCGAGCTTGAGAAGATTTAATAAATAAATAAATATATTTAACGCCCAACAGAATTAACAAAATTCTAATAACAGGACAACAACAAAATATTACACATAACAGTTAGATACGTTATTTATATAATTGTTCCAAAATTACCCCCAATAAATCTGAGATTACAAACAATTTAAAACTAATTAACCAACATCTTCCTTTGTTAGGTATTGATGGGATATCAATACCTAACAAAAGAAAATTCCTATCACTCTCTCAAATCCTACAATGCAAACACAAACAAAATTATTAAAATTAAGATTAGATTAAGATTCCAATGTAGTTAACAAAAACTGTTATGTGCAACAAAAAATTGATGCGGACAGAAAGACTCCGGTCGTTAGCCCATTGTGGTATGTAATGTAAATATTATGTATCACAATAAATATTTTGAATATTATTATTATTATTATACTTGTTCATAATTTATGTTTATTATTGATCTTGCCTTAATAACGACATTTTGTTTAATTATTCAGTTTTTCCAATAAAGAGAATTGAAAGTAACTACATTCCCTAGATAATTATTTATTGTTGCTATAAAAACGAATACTTATGGGTACAATAGCTATTTATACAATAATGGAACGTTGGTGAATACGGGGGGTGAAACAAATAAAATTCATAAGAAACGGTTATACAAGAAATTTGCCAATGTAAATTCGTTTTTGTCTTCTACAGCATCTGCACCTGACCGGTCATTATTAACCACTCAACCTTTCAATAGCGTATTGTTGTTCAACGTAAAAACAGGATTACGGAATTATTGAGCTGCATTAATCTATACATTATGGAACGTTTACTTTTATTTTTGTTGTCTGGTCTTAATGGCCCGAGCATTAACGATGGATTATGGCGATTAAGCGACTTATTTATAACACGCGATTACGGACATAATCGTTCATTAATTCAATTAATTGAGCACTTTCAAATCTATTTAATATATACATACATGTTGCAATTTTAAATTCTCACAGTCACAGTAGAAATAGATAATAATTATGAAAGAGGAGTATCGGTTTGATTGCATAATATTATATATATATATATATATATATATATATATATATAATTAAATTTTATGATAATATACGTAAAGAGAATTGATGGTTAAAAATATTTAAAAAAAGTAAAATAATAAATTATTCAAAATAAAAAATATTCATAGTTGCGTGGAAAATTGATTAACAATTTTATTTAAATTGCTTTGTTTTTCTTTCTCAGTAAATCCTACGGCCATTTTGCTCAAGTGTTTTCCTGCTTACCATTGGGATAATGGAAGACTAATTAACAAGTTCGTACTAAGAAATATGTGATATTCCATTCTATATAGGAAAAGGAAACCATACAATATACGTAACCATACAATATACGTAAAGAGAATTTCTTGTTAAATTTATTTAAAAAAGTAAAATATTATCGGGACGTATGGTCACCTTACTAATATATTAAGTAAGATAAAGTAATACGCAGTAGAAACAACATAGATGTTTGGTTGTTGTTTATTAATTTACTATCACGATACTTTTCCCAACCAGTACGAACTAGTTAGTTAGTCTTAAATTATCCCAACCGAGACTAGCGGAAATAAACTGGTTTTTAAATATATTCAATAAACTACCAAGTCCGCTCAAATTGTTATAAATCGATTGGTGTGCCGACGCCTAATTAAAATACATTCCGTGCTCCGCCGAAATCCGATGTGAGCAATTTAAAAGAAAAAAACAATACGAAATTTATTAAAATATTGTAATAATATTCAATATTTATACGTCTGGAATTATAACTAAATTGTAACAAGACAAGTTTTGCGTCACCATTTATTATCGACGTTGCTAAATTTGCAAATTTATTATTCACGGGCCGTTACGAAAGTTTCGGCTGTATTCGCGTTTTTCTTTTTTGTTATAATTATATAATTGTGATCTTTAAACCTGTGTTTACCATTGATTGTTGCCAAATTTTAGCGGTAGTCATCATCATTAACGTCATCAGTTTTATTGTCGCGTTCAATTGACAGTTTTCTCTGAATTGTTGTGTAATGGTGAAATTTTTAATACAGTGGATTCCGTTTTATTGGGACATATAGTAAAAGTGCATAGTATGTTCCAATTAAGCGATTATCCTTTATATCAATTAATTTTTATTGATTGGCTTGATGCTTTAAGATTTGTACCGAATACACCTATGCATAGTATGTTCCAATTAAGCTATTATTCTTTAAATCAATTAATTTTTATTGATTGGCTTGATGCTTTAAGGTTTGTACCGAATAGACCTATTCGGTACAAACCTTGAAGCATCGATGCCAACTGTCCCGTAACTAGGGGGTGTTTAAAGAATTGTAGACAAATAATTTGTATTTATTATGTATATTTATCACTTTTTACTGTAACTGCACAATTTTTATTTAATTACTACAGAATTACTACATATACATTACTACTATATTATTATTTTTGAAATATGTTGCTATTTGTTGAAGAAAATCATCGGAGGGAACTAAATACTAAATATATAATAATTATAAAGTTAGTTATCTCAATTTAATTAACGTTCATGTCTTCACCTTACAGTAGAAGGTATATGATTAATAGAATATATATATATATATATATATATATATATATATGATTAAATAAACATAATATCTCAATTTTATTTAGTTTGCCGAAAGAACTATCTTGTAGTTGGTTTGCTGTTTCTATATGCTACCAAAACGAAAAAAAACTAGTGTAGGTAATATTCAATTTAAGGTAGCCCACAGCACATTTCCATTGCAAATGAGGTGCAATGACATTGAGCGAAAAATTTAAATATTCAGCTTGATAAAAATGTATTGAAAACTGCTTAAATTTATAGTACCTTTGTTAAATGAAATAAACAAACAATTTCACAAATTTTCAAAAGAGAAGCAGGGAGATATTTACCATGCAAAATCTAGAAGTTAGAAATTGTATACATTTCCAATATTTTCAGTAATGATGGGTAGAATAGAGAACATTTGATAATCGAGAACATTGTTCTCGAGAATATTCAGATATCGAGAACTTGTACTCGAATACTGAACAACGAGAATTCACAAGAGATTCCTAAGGTATGGTGTAGCGAGAACCGAGTACCAATTACCGAGACTTAGGAGGATATCAACTGAGATAAATATATCGAAGTTGTTCGGCAGGGAAATACAAATGGAGGGACAGGTTAAATATCTAGGTGTCTAGGCTGACCTCCAAGTCATATGTAACAAATATTACAAACTTATCCATGAAAGCATCCAGTATGCATACTCGGCTAGCTGAAATGTGTAAGAAACAGAGGGTCGACGCATTATTAGTGTTAACAATATTTGCATCCTGCTGTTTCATCGCTTTTTAATATAAAATACATGTTTTCAGAAATTTTCAGCGTTTACTGATTGTTCATTTATTTATGGCGGCGAGTATATGTAACACAATCAATACAATTCAATACAATCAGTTAATAGTCACATAATCATAAAAATAAATTATGAATTCCATCAAGAGCAAACAATACTTTTCAGACCTACACACGATTGATTAAAACAACATTTAAATCACTGTCGTATTTTTTTATATAAAAAAAAATATTCACAAGTGTATTCACGGAAATCATAAACATATTCTGCCTCTCAAGCCGGGCAAAACACGTTCATTGTGTTTTAAATTACATTGAATTTAGCAGATAAATTCAGCGCCAGCGATTGCAACCTTGGAGTAGGACAGTTCTCTACCTGGTTTGGCTGAAATACCCAATCATTATTATTACATCGCGGTATTGAATAGCAATTACTCATTAGATTTTAATCGGCGCTGCTATTGTCTAAATCAAATTAAATGTGCATTAGCATAATTACTCTGCATTGAGACAAACCCGAGAGTTAATAATAATGAATCTCGCAAATAATTATATACGTAACAAAAGTTGTGACAAAAATTAATTACTGTAAGAAATTGAAAAAATTCAAACTTTTGTAGACCCGAATTCGCGGCTGTTTTGCTCACCATGGAAGAATATTATTATCCTTATATATTAGATACTGTATGTTATCCTAAAAATAAATTACTATAAGATGTTCCAAAAAATTCAAACTTTTGTAGAACCGAATTCGCGGCTGTCTTGCTTACCATGGAAGGATATTATTATCCTTATATATAAGCTACTGTATATTATCCTAAACATTAATTACTATAAGATGTTCCAAAAAAATCAAACTTTAGTAGAACCGAATTCGCTGCTCTCTTTCTCACCACGGAAGGATATTATTATCCTTATATATTAGCTACTGTATGTTATCCTAAAAATTAATTACTATAAAATGTTCCAAAAAATTCAAACTTTTGTAGAACCGAATTTGCGGCTGTCTTACTCACCATGGAAGGATATTATTATCCTTATATGTTAGCTACTGTATGTTATCCTAAAAACTAATTACTATCAGATGTTACAAAAAAATCAAACTTTTGTAGAACTGAATTCGCGGCTGTCTTGCTCACTATGGATGGATATTATTATCCTTCTATGGTTCTTGCTAACCATAGAAGGATAATAATATCTACCATTTTTTTTTAATATGAACGATTTTGACCAGCAAAATGTAGACCGAACTAATAATCTTCACGCTTTACATTACATTCAAAATCTGTTGACCATTTTGTTTCTAGGGAAGTACTCACGATACAATATCTCGAATATCTAAATTATCCTTAAAAAATTGTGATGTTGCTGGATGTTCAATGAACGGTTTGCTGTATAAATAATTTTGTAGCAACTAGTTAAACCATGTCTTACTATATGTGCATATTTACACAACAATATATTATATTATATTTATATTATTTCTGAAAATATATTAGTAATACATGGTTATATATTTATCTATTATTATTATTATTATTATTAGCATGAACTATTTATTATACCGTTACTTAATTGAAATAAGCTACTATTCCGATCGCGTAACTCTTTTTTTGCTTGTTTTATGTAATTATAGAGCAATAAACCCTCGACATATATTTTAAAACGACAGACACGTGTGGTCAAAAGTTGTAACCTATAATTACTATAAGACAAACGGTAGTTTAATGTAGGTTTCAAAGATAATTGACAGCAGCTTCGTAACAGGATCAATCCACTTAGGCGTTTTTCCTATTTAGTTTATAGACAAAAATGTCTAGTGTACACAGATTTTAGTTTCTTAGCTAAGCAAAGTCCAAGTTATTATAATATTACTAGGTGAAGTGCATATCATGAGAACGGTACGTCGTGGCGCAGCTTTTGAGAATATCGGTACTACAACATGCTATAGAAATATGAGGCAGGAATTTAAATATAAGGGAAATCTAGTGGATTTTTTATGTTAGCCCTTAAAAGCATGTTGTTTAATATATGTCATGGTAAAATTGTCATAATACATTTATAGGCATTGTTGCTTGAATGATAATAGAATATCAATATCCACACGGTATAAACAAAAAAGAGCACAAGTAATCACCGGAACAACTAAATTAAAAATAACAAACGGGACAGATGACGGACGCTAAACATCCTTGCTCTACCTAACATGAAAAAATTCACCAACTTGAAGACAATCCAACAGTTACCAGAATTTTTTTCCACTGTACGCTGAATATTGTGCAGCAATTCGGCTCCCCGTGGGTGAAATGCTCATAGTCCAATGACTTTTTAGCGAATATTGTTTGTTACTTCTTGCTAACCATAGAATGATAATAATATCCTTCCATGGGGGATGTTTTATAAATACAAAAAGACAAAATTAATAAATATTAAAGTACACACAAATGTTTCTAGCTGTAAAGATCAATAGAATTCTCAGCTGTGTATTTTAAATTTGATCTAGTTGGAGTGTGGAGGACCCCACGCAAGTAAACTAGGGATATTAAATATAATATCCTTGCATATTTTTTAGCATTGCATTTAGGCGCTGTACTTTTCATTATTCTGATTTTAATAATATAGCTATATAAACATATTACATCTCATTTTATAGCTAATTAAGCTAGTAATACATAACTGTCAATAAAATTTAAAAAATTGCAAAAATTGTTCATATGATTTTTGCAATTTTTTAAATAGCCAATATAAATTTGAGAGGTTACTTTTTTACGCTTTTCATTATTCATATCTCATTTTGTAGCTAATTAAGCTAGTTATACATAACTATCATTAGAATTTTCAAAAATAATAGTCACGATTTTTAGTAATTTTTTGAATAGCCCACATAAGTTTGAGAGGTTACTTTTTTATGCTTTTCATTATTCTGTTCTCAGTTATTTAGTTATATAAACATATTACATCTCGTTTTGTAGCTGATTAAGCTAGTAATATATAACTGCCATTAGAATTTTATAAAATAATAGCTACGATTTTTTGTATTTTTTTAAATAGCCCACATAAGTTTGAGAGGTTACTTTTTACGCTTTTCATTATTCTGTTCTCAGTTATTTAGCTATATAAACATATTATATCTCATTTTGTAGCTGATTAAGCTAGTAATATATAACTGCCATTAGAATTTAAAAAAAAATTAGCTACGATTTTTTGCATTTTTTAAATAGCCCACATAAGTTTGAGAGGTTATTTTTTTTATGCTTTTCATTATTATGATCTTAATAATTTAGTCATATAAACATAGTATATCTCATTTTGTAGCTAATTAAGCTATTAATACATTACTGTTATTAGAGTTTTTAAAAATGATAGCTACGATTTTTTATAATTTTTTAAATAGCCCATATAAATTTGAGAGGTTACTTTTTACGCTTTTCATTATGCTGGTCTTAATAATTTAGCCATATAAATATATTATATCTCATTTTGTAGCTAAATAAGTTAGTAATACATAACTGTTATTAGAATTTTCAAAAATAATAGATATAATTTTTTACAATTTTTTAAATAGCCCATATAAATTTGAGAGGTTACTTTTATATGCTTTTAATTATTCTGATTTTAATAATTTAGTTATATAAACATGTCACATCTCATTTTATAGCTAATTAAGCTAGTAATATATAAATGTCATGAGAATTTTCAAAAATAATAGCTACGATTTTTTGCTTTTTTTTAAATTGCCCACATAAGTTTGAGAGGTTACTTTTTTGCGCTTTTTATTATTCTGATCTTAATAATTTAGCCATATAAACATAGTATATTTCATTTTGTAGCTATGTAAGCTATTAATACATGACTGTTATTAGAGTTTTAAAAAATGATAGCTACGATTTTTTACAATTTTTTAAATAGCCCATATACATTGGAGAGGTTACTTTTATATGCTTTTAATTTTTCTGATCTTAATAATGTAGCTATATAAACATTTTATATCACGTTCTGTAGCTAATAAAACTAGTATCACATAACTGTCATTGAAATTTTCAAAAATTATTACTACAATTTTTTGCAATTTTTTAAATAGCCCGCATAAGTTTGAGAGGTTACTTTTTTGCACTTTTCATTATTCTGATCTTAATAATTTAGCTATATGAACATAGTATATCTCATTTTCTTGCTAAGTAAGCAAGTAACACATAACGGTCATTAGAATTTTAAAATAATAGCTACGATTTTTTTAAATAGCTCATATAAGTTTAAGTGGTTACTTTCTTACGCTTTTCATTATGCTGACCTTAATAATTTAGCCATATAAACATATTATATCTCATTTTTTAGCTAATTAAGCTAGTAATACATAACTGTCATTAAAATTTTCAAAAATAATAGCTACGATTTTTTGTAATTTTTTGAATAGCCCACATAAGTTTGAGAGGTTACTTTTTTACACTTTTCATTATTCTGATCTCAATTATTTAACTATATAAACATATTAAGTCTTGTTTTATAGCTAATTAAGCTAGCAATACATAACTACCATTAGAAATTTCAAAAATAATATCTACGATGTTTTGTATTTTTTTAAATAGCCCACATAAGTTTGAGAGGTTACTTTTTTACATTTTTCATTATTCTGATCTTAAGAATTTAGCCATACAAACATAATATATCTCATTATGTATATAATTAAGCTGGTAATACAGGACTGTCATTAGAATTTTCAAAAATGATAGCCACGATTTTTTACAATTTTTTAAATAGCCTATATAAATTTGAGAGGTTACTTTTTTATGCTTTTAATTATTCTGATCTTAATAATTTAGCTATATAAACATTTTATATCTCGTTTTGTAGCTATTAAAGCTAGTAAAACATTACTATCATTAGAATTTTCAAAAATAATATCTATGATTTTTTGCAAATTTTTAAATACCCCATATAAGTTTGATAGGTTACTTTTTATGCTAATCATTATTATGATCTTAATAATTTAGCCATATAAATATATTATATCTCATTTTGTATCTAATAAAGCAAGTAATACATAACTGTCATTAAAATTTATAAAAATAATAGCTACGATTTTTTTTCAATTTTTTTAATAGCCCATATAAATTAGAGGGTTTTCTTTTTACACGTTTCATTATTCTGATGTTAATAATTTAGCTATATAAACATGTTATATCTCGTTTTGTAGCTAATAAAGCTAGTAAAACATTGCTATCATTAGAATTTTCAAAAATAATATCTATGATTTTTTGCAAATTTTTAATACCCCATATAAGTTTGATAGGTTACTTTTTATGCTAATCATTATTATGATCTTAATAATTTAGCCATATAAATATATTATATCTCATTTTGTATTTAATTAAGCAAGTAATACATGACTGTCATTAAAATTTATAAAAATAATAGCTACGATTTTTTTTCAATTTTTTTAATAGCCCATATAAATTAGAGGGTTTTCTTTTTACACTTTTCATTATTCTGATTTTAATAATTTAGCTATATAAACATAGTATATCTCATTTTGTAGATAATTAAGCTGGTAATACATAACTGACAATAGAATTTTCAGAAATTATAGTTACGATTTTTTACAATTTTTTAAATAGCCCACATAAGATTGAGAGGTTACTTTTTTAGGCTTTTCATTATTCTGATCTTAATAATATTACTATATAAACATATTACACCTCATTTTGTAGCTAATTAAGCTAGTCATAAATAATTATCATTCGAATTTTCAAAAATAATAGCTACGATTTTTTGTAATTTTTTAAATGGCCCACATACGTTTGAAAGGTTATTTTTTACGCGTTTCATTATTCTGACCTTAATAATATAGCTATATAAACATATTACACCTCATTTTGTAGATAATTAAGCTAGTAATACATAACTTTTATTAAAATTTAAAAGAATAATAGCTACAACTTTTTGTAATGTTTTAAATTGCCCACATACGTTTGAAAGGTTACTTTTTACGCTTTTCATTATTCTCATCTTAATATTTTAGCTATATAAACATATTATATCTTATTTTTTAGCTATTTAAGCTAGTAACACACAACTAACATTATAATTTAAAAAAATAATAGCTACAATTTTTTGTAATTTTTTAAATAGTCCACATAAGATTGAGAGGTTTCTGTTTACGCTTTTTATTATTCTGATTTTAATAATTTAGCTATATAAACATGTTATATATTTTATAGCTAATTAAGCTAGTAATATATAACGTTCATTAGAATTTACAAAAATAATAACTACGATTTTTTGCAATTTTTTAATGACCCACAATAGTTTGAAAGATTACTTTTTTTACGCTTTATATTATTCTCATCTTAATATTTTAGATATATAAACATATTATATCTCATTTTGTAGCTTTTTAAGCTAGTAACACACAACTGACGTTACAATTTAAAAAAATAATAGTTTCGATTTCTTGCAATTTTTTAAATAACCCACATAAGTTTGAGAAGTTACTAAACAAAACTAAACAAATTAAAATATAATAAGAATAGTATATATAAATAAAATACATTTTATTTGGTTGTTGACACTATCTTGATTAACAAGACAAACACTCGTTTTAATGATGTAGTACAAATTCAAGGCATTGTAAAGATTATATAAATAATTTATCACTCGAATGTGCTCCTATACAACATTGTGCATTGTGGTTTCGGCACGTGAAAAACTGTACGATCACAATGATGTAACAATGACTGTGAGGTAATTAATTAATTAGTTCCCTGCAATGAAATCCGCAGAACTATTGCAATTAATGAGAAAGTTTTTCAATAAAAAATATAGTGCATATTCATTAATATGTTAATGCATGCGCTATAAAAGTGACTTTCTTGCATGACAAACAATAAACGCAAGGTAAATGGTTCTCTCTATTATGCTTTATTATTGTGTGCTATGTTTGAAATTGAATGGTTTGAATCGTAAAGTTTTCTAAATTATACCATATATTCTGGTATCGGTGTTTAGATTGATAATTCATGAATTCAAGGCGTATTGTTTTTACATGCACTAATTAATGTATCTATATATAACTCTGTTTATATATAGATGTATTAATTAGTGCATGTAAAATCAATACAGCTTAAATTCATGAATTATCAATCAAAACACCGATGCCAGAATATATGGTCTCTAAAGTATGCAATACTCCATGAAACCTATATCTATGATTTTTTGCAAAAAAATGCTTAGACACGTCGAATTTAAAATTAAATTACCAATTATTGGATTGCTAAGGCATCTACTTTGTGATAATTCATTTTAAAGGATAAATAAAACGAGTTTTTACTTTGTTTTTTAATATTATTATAGTATAGTAGTTTGCATTCTAAAAATTCCTCTAATATTCAATTTGATTGGTATTGGTTTTATATAGATTCATTTATATTTATAAACACGTTTAGAAGATTTCGAAATATTTTGTCAAGTACTATATAAATTAAGCTATACGACTCAAATATAAGAGGAATTATTAGAACTACTATACTATAATAATATTAAGCTGGACTTTGCTTAACCAAGAAACATAGATTTATGTAGTCTAGACTTGATAAGTTTCAATCAACGATGGCTCTTTTGTATAAATTATTAACTTGAGACTTTGCTTAACCAAGAAACATAGATTTGTGTACACTAAACTTGACACGTTTTAATCAACGATGGATCTTTTATATAAATTATTAACTTGAGACTTTGCTTAACCAAGAAACATAGATTTGTATACTCTAGACTTGACAAGTTTAAATCAACGATGGATCTTTTATATACATTATTAACTTGAGACTTTGCTTAACCAGGAAACTTAGATTTGTGTACTCTAGACTTGGCACGTTTTAATCAACGATGGATCTTTTATTTAAATTATTAACTTGAGTTGTAGAATTCTTAACTGTACCAAATGGTTATAAGAATATTATATTAACATTATAAATATAATTATATAATTATTAAGGCCATTTTTGTTAGCATTTACATTAGTTTTATATGGACTAATTAATATATCTAAATCTATTTTTTATACTTATTCACATTCTCAGTGTAGTATACTTTGCAATATAAAGGGAATTGCATCACACAAACAACAACACATACATTACTGAGCCCGTAGCGTTGTTTGCGCGGTGGTGGTGGCGGTATTGTGCTCTGCGATTATTAATTTTTGATGGCGTGCCGCAAACGTTATTGAATCCGTCAAGTTTGCGAAAGTGTGCACGATCACATTCAACCTCATTTTTCCGGTGTTGCGTAACGCAATTGATGGCTCAGCTCTGTGCATAATGGTGTTCGCGTTGTACTAAATTGTGGACAATTTTCATTCAAATAGAAAGTTTTCTACACTTATTAATCATACATTCATAATCATCGCTCGTAAGATGCTTGATATGACAATAATCTCGCATTTATATATCAAATCTACTGATGACAGTTGAGTAAGAAATGTCTATTTAAGTATAGAACCTAATTGTATACTGAAAATTGAGGAAGAAGCTCACTAATACTATTTTTATTGCAAATTATATAGTGATATAGATCTGTTAGGCAGATCTAATCACTATGTAATTTTTTTAATTGAAATTATTACAAGATAATATAGTGAAATTCCCTTCAATGCAGGGATACATCGAGATTTTTTAGAAGATTGAATTTTCTTATCAAGAAGAACAATTGTCAACGGATCGTACATTCATCTAACAACAAAATTCTCAGAAATAACTCTAGATGAATTTTGGATTATTGCACAAGATGAAATCTCAGCTCATTTCATAAGGACATTAACGATCTTATTACAGTTTTCAATAGTATGCAATTGTGGCAAAGGGATTTTGTATCCAGTCATTATTCCTTTTATTAATTGACTAACATTTAATCTTTTCTTCCAATAAAGTTAAATGTTCTGTTATAGCTGAAATAATTTCCTGATCAGGAGCAAGAAAAGGTATCTACTCTCCTTTTTTCTAAAATGCGTTTTTCCCCAAAAAGTTAATTTTTTACGAAAGGTTGTCAAATTGTCTGTAGATGTTAATTTTTTTTTCTTTCTCTCATTGACGATATTCAAGTAATCAAAAATATTGACTAAATATGCCATTCTAACACAACAAATATCATTTCGAAGACATTATACAAAATTATCCATACCTTTATTTTGGAAAATGGTCACCAATTAATTCTTAAGTTCCAAGAATCGACATGGCACTTTTCCCCTGGCTAAGAATCTCACTTCAGTGTGCAAAAGCAAATATCCATTCTTGGCTTCCATAGATGTGCAAAGATTTTGAACAACCCGTGTTTTCGGGTTTTGATTTTATGTAGTTTACCATATTTAAAACTTTGTTTAGTACAGGTTTTAATACTGCTGGTATGTTTTATGATACTAAATATTCTTTGTGCAAAAATTAGTGTGTAGATACAATATTAAAGCTTTTTTCTTGGCGAGGGGCACAATTCCTTTAAATGAGCCTACCATAGAGGGGGCAGCATCCATACAAATTCCTACACATAACTCCTATGATATCATCATGTTATATTCTCTAGTTATCTAACAGTATCTATTTATTTATTTCCCAACAGGGCTAAAATCCTAAAACAAGGATAATAATACAAACAATATACAATTATACATTTAAAATATATCATAAGGCAAGCAAAAAATTCTTTGGAAATGTTTTAAAGTTACAGACGTTCTACATATTACTCCCAAGATATTTTACACAATCACATAGAGTAGAAGAGCCAATATTCAATTTCGGGTTATAATATTATATTATATTATATATATTTTATATTGGCTATCATCTAAATAAATGGCTTAATCATGTTGTTAAGAAATAAATTTAAAAAAAAACTTTTTCAGATGCAATCAAATCTTGCAAGAATATCTGCTCTTGTTTGTGTCGTTCTAATTATAAGTTTATTAATTGTATGAGCAAAAATATTTCGAAAGTCATCGAACGTTCATCTTATTGAACACACAGGCATACTAGCAAAAATTGTTCCGCACTGAAGCATTTGCGCTAAATCGCCTCGACTACTATCTCAGCATAATGAAAGTTTCATAATGTAATTCCTTGGCGACGAAATGCGCCATTGCAACAAAGATTCCCCACCGGCACGTTTACTTCCTTCACAACAAAATAACACGAGCAAATTTCTGCAGTCGCCGTGTTGAAACTGTAATGTCTTCATCAATCACAATGTTAGTAATTCTAGTTTGATCTAGTAATTAGTGTTTTATTAGAATTTTACTACAAAATTAGATAACTAGAGAATATAACATATTATATTCTCTAGTTATCTGAGATAATATGTAAATCTATATATCTATAACATATTATATTCTAGTTATCTAAGATTATATACAAAAGTATCTAAGTAGGGCTAAAATCCTAAAACAAGACAAATTAATAATAGTAATACAAACAATATATCATGCCTCAAAAAAATTCTTTGAAAATGTTTTAAAGTTACTGAAATGGGTTGTGTTTTATAGATACAGACGTTTGTAAATTATTTTCTATTAAAACAATCTATCAATGAATAGATATTTTAATTTTACAAAAACAAATGATTTGAGAATTGGCACAGATATGCATACATTGTAAATTCAATTAGTTAAATATTATTTATCTCCTATATATAATAAAACTTTTTAATTATAAATAGTTATAACAGAAATATTATTTATATTTGTTCAAATAAAACATAATTCTTAGATGGCACCAACATATTTGTTTAAATCGTGAACATTCTACACTTGGTTCCAGATTCTATATTAAGTTTTTTTTTATTCTTGAATCTCAAAAATATTAAATCCAGCTCTAAAAAGAAATAATCATTGGATATGTACAAGTATTTTACAGTATATTACAGTATTTTACAGTATTTTACAGTATTTTACAGTATTTTACAATATTTTACAGTATTTTGTAGTATTTTGCAGTATTTTGCAGTATTTTACAGAATTTTACAGAATTTTACAGTATTTTACAGTATTTTACAGTATTGTACAGTATTTTACAATATTTTACAGGCAGTATTTTACATTCTTTTATAGTATTTTACAGTATTTTACAGTATTTTACAGTATTTTACAGTATTTTACAGTATTTTACAGTATTTTACAGTATTTTACAGTATTTTACAGTATTTTACAGTATTTTACAGTATTTTACAGTATTTTACAGTATTTTACAGTATTTTACAGTATTTTACAGTATTTTACAGTGTTTGACTGTATTTGACTGTATTTTACAGTATTTTACAGTATTTTACAGTATTTTACAGTATTTTACAGTATTTTACAGTATTTTACAGTTTTTTACAGTTTTTACAGTATTTTACAGTATTTTACAGTATTTTACAGTATTTTATAGTATTTTACAGTGTTTGACTGTATTTGACTGTATTTTGCAGTATTTTACAGTATTTTACAGTATTTTACAGTATTTTATAGTATTTTACAGTATTTTACAGTATTTTACAGTATTTTACAGTATTTTACAGTATTTTACAGTATTTTACAGTATTTTACAATATTTTACAGTATTTTACAGTATTTTACAGTATTTTACAGTATTTTACAGTATTTTACAGTATTTTACAGTATTTTACAGTATTTTACAGTATTTATGTAAATAGACAAACATGTAAAAATGTATATAATGTATTTAACATTTTTACACCAAAATACGGTACATAGGTATTCGATTAAATAAATAAAATAAAATAAAATATACAAGTAAAAAAAAATGTTTGCAAATAAATTGATTAACAATTTATAAATATAGACCATAATTTAATAAAACCGAGTTATGTCAATGTCGTTTTTTTCCATCTCTTTCATTACTTAACACGACTTTTGACGTTGGAATTGTGTTCACTAATAGAGCGTGAATTTCACTATTGGTTTGCAAATTATTTCCTGATCCGTAACTTTTCCATTCTTCATATTTGTGTAAAAACAATCACCACTAACAGGTGAGCACACTTCACAATTTGACAGGACAATTCAATAAAACCAGTTCGTAAAACGTTTATATGGAACACACACATACATACAGGCGACATTTGGAAATTAAGTGTAAATACAATTGTGCAAGTATTGTTTGTTTGCACTGCATAAAGTAAAAGTTATTGAGTCATTTGGCGTGTTGATATAATGAAATTTCGGTTTGATATCGTTCAACGTAATTGTGATGCATGTTTTATACTTGCTATATTATTTCTTAATTCGGGACGTTGTTTGGTATAAAGTCTAGGATGTCAAGAATTAAACAATCATTTATTTTATATGATCGTATTTTTTTTAAATTTGAGGGTTAGTCCACTTTTGACCACAATACCTCAAAGGTATAGTGGATTAACCTTTCAAAAAACATTTTTTTTACATAAATGAATATAGTAACCCAAAAAGAACTATAAATCTCTGTACATAATGTCTAAATTTAAAACCACACGAAATTCCGACTTCATTAATTAATATTAAATCAAAATTTCGTACATAATTCCCCGCGTTATTTTTGTATCTACCACTCACCGTGTGAACTGTGCGGCGCATTCTTTTTTTTTGAGCAGCCCGTGCCATACGAGCAATAGGAAATGGTTTTATCAAGTTTTTCTCCAATTTAGTAGACTTTCAGAATCATTCAAAAATGGTCGAAAAATATTGACAGCTTCATCAAAAATCGACGTATCCGGGCAATGTTTGCAAAAATAAAAAATAAAGGGTTTATAGAATTTATTCCATACTTTAGGGACATCTTGTATATAAAAAGGACAAAAATACAAAAAGTAGAAATTATATAAATTCCATCATAAACTTGTAATCTATTAAAACCACAGCAACAAAATAATATGAATTAGTTATTTTTAATGCATTCTTAAATCTATTTATAAGCCTCGAATAAAAAAAAAGAATTTATAGAATTTAGTCCATACTTTAGGGACATATTATATATAAAAAAGACATAAATACAAAAACTAGAAATTATATAAATTCCATCATAAACTTGTAATCTATTAAAAGCATAGCAACAAAATAATATGAATTAGTTATTTTTAACGCATTCTTAAATCTTGTTATAAGTCCCGAATATGAATTAGCCATATGTATTAATATAAAATAATGTTTACTCTTACAAAAATTCTATTAAGTCTATTAAGACTTGCTTAAAAATCAACTTTCCACGATTTCCCCTCGCGAAAAATAATTACCAATATTGTTCGTGAATATAAACTGAAACGATGACACAGAAATCATCTCAGACGCCAGTCGTTTACAAACAGGTTTTACATAAATTACTGGCTGAGTTTAATTGCTTCAAGTTATAGAAAGCCCATAAAATCGATAATTTAATATTAGGCGGGGTCATCAGTGCGTGTGTCTGACACTTAAAATAAAATTAAAATGCGCGAGTTTTAAAGTTTTCTCTATTTAGCACACGGACTGAGCGAATTATTCGATTGCTCTACATATTTATTCTTTTGAGCTCAAGTTCATTTTTACCAGATATCAGGACTGCATCTGTTATGTGGATCACACTGTAGTGTTTCTCAAAAAATAGATCTGATAGGCCAAATCTGATCTTGAATTTAGTGTCCAAAAAGTCCTCTTTGAAAAAATCGCAGCAACCAAAAAGTCTGTTGAGTAGAGTTATTAATAACTTAAAACAATTAAAGTACTTTCAAAAACGTGTTTGGTTCAAGACAATAAGTATATACTATTATCAATAAACCGTAGCAATTTAATTGACCATTGCAAAACATCACCACATACATTATCTAATAAAATTAGTATGTACACAAATAAATTCGTTTATACTGATTGACAGCTCATTAGGCAAATTCTTTATAATTAAGCCCGCAAAACATATAGATCCTCTCTAATCGCCAATGACCACACAGGCTTTTATAAAATAATTAGTGTTATTTGCGCTGTTACCTACAGTATTGATTTTTTCCATTTGCATCCGGTTTATTTAACATGCAATTAAGATAATCTAATAGTACCAACAAATAATTTTGTCTCTTTAAAATGCTAATCGGAGTTTAATATTGTTTGCACACAGTTTCTTTCCGAAAATTTTCCGATTAATTAACATAGTGGGACTAAATCGAATTGTAAGTACCAATACAAATGTACAGTTTAAATGTATGTAATATATATATATATAAACATGTAACATGAAAATTGGTTTATTGAAAATGGTACAAAAATTATTTTAAATAATTATTTGTTCAAGATAATAGTTTTTTCTAGGCTGAACGCCTAAAATTCTACATTCATTCAATTATTTGTTCAAAAACTACAAATTGTTTTCATGCATGTCTCATGGCCATATTCACATAAAATTTATAGATTCCATAAGCTATTGAAAGGAAAAATTGACAATTTTATATAATGATTGAAAAAAATTACAATTTATTATAATGAATACATAAATTGATCTTGGTATATAATTATTACTAAATTATATTTTGTTTTAGACATAAGCTTTGGGCATCACTGGATGAACCCAAGCACCTTCATGTTAGCATTTAAGATTAGAGTAAAATTGATGGTTGGTCAGTTTTAATAAAAATACAAAAAAAATGTATTTTGCTTAACTAATAATAACTATTTGGTACACATATATAAGTGTGAATCCACCTCTTATCAATCTATATATCTAGATTTCGATCTTATTACTATACTATTTGGTACTTTATGATAATAGAAATGATTCAGTTTGTATATTTATTGATAAATTATGAATATAGATTTAATTTATCTATTTGTATTTATATTACTAAATTATATTTTGTTTAACTAATAACAAATGTATGTAATCTATTAAACATGCAATTTATCTCTAGTAGAATATTTGATTGAAATGCTCAGATAGTTTTCACGTGTTGTGCAAATTTTATTTAAAATTAAAGGATGAATTACCTGCCAAAATAGACTTGAACTAGTTAAATTCCCTGATAGCACAGTGGTATCGTAAGGACATTATTTACATAAAACTCATTTGTAGTTCGAGCAAAATTGATTGTTCTGTCCGCTTTAATGCGGTTAGCTGTTTTATCTAAATTGATATTCAAAACAATGTAAATTTACAAGAAGTACGATGTGAAGGACTTTTTAATATCATTCACTGTAATTAGTATCACTGAAACATATAGATAAGCGTTTACATTTTTCTTCTGTAGCTCTTAAGGGCTATTTGCAATAAACGTATTAGTGGTAACGTAGCGGTAAGTGACATTTTACTCATGTATAAAAAATCAAGCGAACTGACAGAACATGGGTAATTACCTCTACCTTAATTATTCCACACCATTACTACCTAATTCTGAAAGTCTGGAGTTTTATAGACATGCAAAACATTGCTTACCACTACCACGTTTAATGGCCCTCGGTTAACTCGGTAACGTCTTTATTAGCAATGCTAGAAAGATAGTTCATATGTCAAAACGTGCAATATTTCTGGGCCTATTGATTGAGGCTTAAACATTTTTCTGTAGCTCTTACCGATGCCCCACCAAAGTTGCATAAATATGTGAAAATATTGAAAATGTACGTGTTTTTCCTCTGAAAACGAAGTAGCTTCTTTATTAGAAAAGTTAGAAAGATGGTTCATATGTCAAAACGTGCAATATTTCTGGGCCTATCGATTGAGGCTTAAACATATTTTTTTGTAGCTCTTACCGATGCCCCAATTAATTTGCATATATATGTAAAAATATTGAAGATTTACGTTTTTTCCTTGGAAAACGCAGTAGCTTCTATATTAGAAAAGTTAGAAAGATGGTTCATATGTCAAAATGTGCAATATTTCTGGGCCTATAGATTGAGGCTTAAACATTTTCTGTAGCTCTTACCGATGCCTCATTTAATTTGCATAAATATGTGAAATAATTGAAAATTTATGTTTTTCCTCGGAAAACGCAGTAGCTTCTGTATTAGAAAAGTTAGAAAGGTGGCTCATATGTCAAAATTTACAATATTTTTGATTATATAAATTGTGGTTTAAACATTTTCCTGTAACTCTTACCGGTCTTGCACTAAATTAGCATAAATATTTGAAACATTCGGAAATGTACGTTTTGTCCTCGGAAAACGCGGTAGCTTCTTTATTAATATTTCGAAACCTACAAATTGAAGCTTAGTCATTTTTCTGTAACACAAAGTTAAGAAATTGACGTTTATTCCTCGGTAAACTCTGTAACGTTTGTATTAGGATGCTACAAATATAATTCATGTCAAAATATGGAGGAACAATATTACTAGTAATAAAATTATTTAAGTTACGAGTGTCTGGTTTGTAATATTAGTTGGTACAATTACAGAATTACAATAGTTCTATTTCTCACAAGGAAAACACGATTTGGGCTCTTGCGGGTATTCTAATTTTATTTATATATAATGGAAGGGTAAAAATTACTTTATATAAACATAGGAGGAGGAATAGTGATATGGGATTCAGTCTGTTTTATTTATTAGATTTGTTTTGGAGATCAAGACATTTTTCTTGCTCTTATTTGAATTATAAAATTACTGAACAATGTTAGCAACTCGTTTACTGCAGTGCACACAACGATTAGTATGAAAAATACAGGATACATAACCTGTGTACTAATTTCATGTGTCATTCACGACAATTTCCATGTTCGTTATTATAATATACCAGCATAAACACTGGAATTATGAGTCCATCTATTGCATGTTAAAAATATACACTTTTCGAATAATTGCACGCTATTATGGATTAAAAGCCATCGTTTCGCGGGTTTACAGAAAGCAGTATGCTATTTAAAGTAATTATTTAAATAAATAATAATATAATTGTGTAATACAATAATACCATGCGCATAAATTTAAATCGCATTCATTGTTATCTATGATAGTACTAACTGCATTTTATCAAGATTATATTTTTGAAAAAAAAAAGATAAATATTTGATATATTATTATATCTCATAATGAAATAATTCTTTATTTCATTATAAATTATAATATTCGAAATTGGGGAGGTTCAGTTTTATAGATATTTGAAATGTCTCCTCGTATCTACCACCTAATTCGAGAATATTGATTCGACTATATAAAATAATGTATATAAAATATATAATAAAAATAAATAAAACGATTTTTTACTTTGTTTTTTATCACACTTCAGTTACACTTTGCAACTAGTTTCGGCTAAGCTCTAGCCATTTTCGAGCTCCTCCGATGACTCAGTCAAGTCAACGGAGGAGCTCGAAAATGGCTAGAGCTAGAGCTCAAAAATGGCTAGAGCTTAGCCGAAACTAGTTGCAAAGTGTAACTGAAGTGTGATAAAAAACAAAGTAAAGAATCGTTTTATTTATCCTTTAAAATGAATTATCACAAAGTAGATGCCTTAACAATCCAATATATATATATATATATATATATATATATATATATATATATATATATATATATATAATAAAAATGTTTCAAATTATCAAAACTGGTTTCCAAGTATACAGTGTGTCCCTGGATTACTGTCTACAGGATAAAACTTTATAGTTTTAATTTCTGTGTGTTACTTAACGTGGTTACCGCCAGATGGCATTAAACTATCTTCTCTAGAGAGAAAGGTACATTATTTTGATTTATTATGTGATATTTTCGATATCAGCAATCAAGTTTTACAACACATAAATTGTAGTAAATGTTGCTAGAGATTTATTTGCTTTTATTTCCGGAACTGTACACAGAGCCATATATGAGGGGGGGTTTTGAGGTTTAACCCCCGAAATGTTATGTAAAGTATAAAATAGATAACAAATAGAATGCGTTTACTTCTGAGGGGGGTTTTTGAGGTTTAACCCCCGAAATGTTATGTAAAGTATAAAATAGATAAAAAATACAATGCGTTTACTTCGTTTCCTTACAAATTATTTGTCTGCAATTCTTTAAGAACCCCCAGATCTACTCTCCATCCCCTGAGTCGTTTTCCTAGATACGGCTCTGACTTTAAACATATAGACATTCTGACAGTAAAGTAAACAATTACAGTAATTAAATAAAATTGATTTTCCGAGTGTATAAAATACCAGTCCATCGACCGAGGTCTTTTATACCCGTCAGGGTTAATAAACACCTATTTTAAACAAATAACCGCGTATAGAAATATAGTATATACAATAGTACGTGATGCAATAGGTATAAACACGTCAAAAAAATAAATATATTTCTAGAATTGCCAGCATAATAAGATTAATTAAATTTTTCAATGGAATAATAAGCGTTGGATGTAAATATAAATCGCGTAATTTATACGGATGCGAGCGATATATGCAAACGTAACAATAATAACGTACTACAATTCATACATCAATCAAAACGTAATTATCGGATAAAACGCTGCTGGGAAAATTCTTGAAAATAAAAGTAATTACTATTTAATTAAAACAAATAAGTAATTAGAATTAAATTAAAAGTACATTTAATAAATAATTAAAATCTGATTCTATCCCATAAAACATCTATTACAAAATATATAATTTAGTATCCACGAAATGAACTGTAATTAGTTTTCGGCCTGGCTATTGACCGAGGTCTCCCATAAATAATGATACTATCTTCATAATTATTTTATACATAGCCGCTGAGGTAATTGCAATTATATAAATTCCGAAAATAAAAACTTATGTCTAGTTACAAGGCCAAACAAACATCTTAATGATAACACATGCACCTAAAACCTGGGTGCAACGAAATTATTATTTATACGCCAACTGAAAACAAATTTCATTATTATTGTATCGAGTTTTATTATTTAATAATTACATAACCGGCGGGCGCACACAATGTCAGAGAACTCGTTCCCATTCTGGCGCCTTGCATAATCTAACCAACCGAAATTAATTTCTTTTTGCATGAGATGCTCTCTATATATTGGTTCATGCAAGTGGCATTGATTCGATTGGATGACGCATTAGTATCGGTAAAAAAAATGTGATGCGGGTTATTTAAGAGAGGACGTGGAAATTGGCATAGTCAGAGTACGCGCATTGGGAACGAGCGGTGCTAGGTACGAAGGTAAAGCGATTGCCGGTTTATATTTGAAACACACATAATGATGAGCGTGAAATGGAAGCTGAAATTATATCACAATGGAGGCTGTCGCGGAAATAGATGCGCATCTAATGAGAGGATGTATTGAGAGGTCCGAAGGTAATTTCTTTAATTAATTTTGCTAACCAAGCGAGAATCGTAAAATGCTCGTATGAATTGATGTCCGGTTTCGAGATTTAAAAAAAATAATTGTAATTGATTGAAGGTAATCAGTTTTGCATATTTATAAAATACAAATACAATTATTATGATGCTAGGGTGATGCGTGATATTATGAGAAGAGGGTGATGTATATAAATATAAATAATGTTATTCTAATTCAATTATAAATATAAAAGAGTTTTGAATGATAATTTCTAGAAGTAATTTATTTTTCTTCTTCTGAGAATTGTAATATTTTATGAATCGCAAACATAAAATAAATCTCAGGAAGTGAGAATTATTGATCTGAAATCAACGAGATGCACTAGATTTGATAAACGTTATAATCCTAAAATATATTTTCCAATTAAATATAGAATGTAAAATAATATCATAAATTTAAATTTCTTATATCGTTGATTTTTTTTATCATTTTTTAAAAATTGATTAATTTAAAACAGCACGTACAATAAAAACTTCCCTGCAGACTTTAATTTTGGGTGTAAATGTTCAAAATATGGCTTATTTTTAGCCCAATAAAATATATAATTTAAAATAATATCACAAATTTAAATTTCTTAAATCTTTGATTTTTTATCATTTTTTATAATTCAGTTGATTAATTTAAAATAGCTCGTGCAATAAAAACCTTCCTGCAGACATTATTTTTGGGTGAAAATTATGAAAAATAGGTTTATTTTTAGCCCAATTAAACATAGAATCTAAAATAATATCATAAATTTAATTTTCTTAAATCTTTGATTTTTTATCATTTTTTTTTATAACTCGATTCATTTAAAACGACTCGTGCAATATAAGCCTTCCTGCAAATATTATTTTTAGGTGAAAATTATGAAAAATAGGTTTCTTTTTAGGCCAATTAAACATAGAATCTAAAATAATATCATAAATTTAAATTTCTTATATCGTTGATTTTTTATCATTTTTTATAAATCAGTCGATTAATTTAAAACAGCTCCTACAATAAAAACTTCCCTGCAGACTTTAATTTTCGGTGAAAACGATCTAAATATTGCTCATTTAGAGCTCAATTAAATATATAATGTAAAATAATATCATAAATTTAAATATGTTAAATCTTTGATTTTTTATAACTCAGTCGATTAATTTAAAACAGCTCGTACAATAAAAACTTTCCTGCAGTCTTTATTTTGGGTTAAAATTATCAAAATATGGCTTATTTTGGGCCCAATTAAATTTAGAATGTAAAATAATATCACAAATTTAAATTTCTTAAATCTTTTGATTTTTTATAACTCAGTCGATTAATTTAAAACAGTTCGTATAATAAAACTCTTTCTGCAGACTTTATTTTCGGGTGAAAATTATCAGAAGCGGGTTGTTTTGAGCCCAATTAAATATAGAACGGAAAATAATATCATAAATTAAAATTTCTTAAATCTTTGATTTTTTATAATTTTTTATAACTCAGCCGATTAGTTTAAAACAGCTCGTTCAACAAAAACCTTCCTGCAGACTTTATTTTTGCGTAAAAATTATCAAAATATGGTTTGTTTTGAACCCAATTAAATATAGAATGTAAAATAATATCATAAATTTAAATTTCTTAAATTTTTTATTTTTTATCATTTTTTATAACTCAGTCGATTAATTTAAAACAGCTCGTTCAACAAAAACCTTCCTGTATACATTATTTTTGGATGAAAATGAATTAAAAAATAGGTTATTTTGAGGCCAATTAAATATAGAATGTAAAATAATATCAGAAATTTTAATTTCTTAAATTTAGTTTTTTTATAACACAGTCGATTAATTTAAAACAACTCGTGGAATAAAAACCTTTCTGCAGACTTTATTTTTGGATGAAAATTATTTAAAAATTTAGCTTATTTGAGGCCAATTAAATATAGAATGTAAAATAATATCATAAATTTAAATTCCTTAAATTATTATTTTTTTTTTTTGTAACTCAGTCGATTAATTTCAAACAGCTCGTGCAATAAAATCCTTCCTGCGGACATTATTTTTGGATGAAATTTAATAAAAAATAGCTTATTTTGAGGCCAATTAAATATAGAATGTAAAATAATATCATAAATTTTAAATTCCTTAAATTTTTGATTTTTTATGTTTTTTTGTAACTCAGTCGATTAATTTAAAACAGCTCGTACAATAAAAAAACTTCCTGTAGACATTATTATTTAGTGAAAATTATCAAAAATTGTTTGTTTTGAGTCCAATTAAATATAGAATGTATAATAATATCATAAATTTAAATATTTGATATACCTTTGATTTTTTTTCATTTGGAAGAACTCAGTCGATTAATTTAAAACAGAAGTTGCAATAAAATCCTTCCTGCAGAAATTTTTTTTCGATGAAAATTAATAAAAAAAACAGCTTATTCAGAGTCCGATTAAATATAGAATGCAAAATAATATCATACATTTAATAGTCTTAAATATTTGATTTTTTATCATTTTTTAGAACTCAGTCGATTAATTTAAAGCAGGTAGTGCAATAAAAACCTCCTTGTAGACTTTATTTTAGGGTGAAAATTAATACAAAATAGCTTATTTTGAACCCAATTAAATGTAGAATGTAAAATAATATAATAAATTTAAATTTCTTAAATTTTTATAATTTTTATAACTAAGCCGATTAATTTAAAATAGTTCGAATAATAAAAGCCTTCCTGTAAACTTTATTTTTGGGTGAAAATTATTAAAAAATAATTTATTTTGAGTCCAATTAAATATAGCATGCAGAATAATATCATAAATTTAAATTATTAATTTTTATAATTTTTTATAACTCAGTCGATTAATTAAAACAGCTCGTGCAATAAAAACCTTCCTGTAGACTTTATTTTTGAGTGAAAATGATCAAAAAATGGTTTATTTTGAGCCCAATGAAATATAGAATGTAAAATAATATCATAAATTTGAATTTCTTAAATCTTTGATATTTTTATCATTTTTTATAATTCAGCCGATTAACAGTTCGAATAATAATAACCTTCCTGTAGACTGTAATTTTGGGTGAAAATTATTAAAATATTATTTATTTTGAGCCCAATTAAATATAGAATGCAAAATAATATCATAAATTAAAATTTCTTAAATATTAAATTTTTTATAATTTTTTATAACTCGTCGATTAATTAAAACAGCTCGTGCAATAAAAACCTTCCTGTAGACTTTATTTTTGAGTGAAAATTATCAAAAAATGGTTTATTTTGAGCCCAATTAAATATAGAATGCAAAATAATATCATAAATTAAAATTTCTTAAATTTTTGATTTTTTATTATTTTTTAGAACTCAGTCGATTCATTTAAAGCAGGTAGTGCAATAAAAACCTTCCTGCGGACTTTATTTTTGGGTGAAAATTAATACAAAATAGCTTATTTTGAGCCGAATTAAATATAGAATGTAAAATAATATCATAAATTTAAATTTCTTAAATCTTTAAATATTTATCACTTTTTATAACTTAGTCGTTTAATTTAAAACATCTCATATAATAAAAACCTTTCTGCAGATTTTACTTTTAGGTGAAAATGATTAGATTTTTTATCATTTTTTTTATGTTTTATATCTCAGTCGATTAATTTAAAACAGCTCGTTCAATAAGAACCTTCCTGTAGACATTATTTTTCAGTAAAAATGATCAAAAAATGGTTTATTTTAAACCCAATTAAATATAGAATGTAAAATAAATCATAAATTTAAATTTTTTAAATCTTTGATTATTTTATAATTTTTTATAACTCAGTCAATTGATTTAAAACAGTTCGTATAATAAAAACCTTCCTGCAGGCTTTATTTTTGAGTGAAAACTATCAAAAAACGGTTTATTTTGAGCCCAATTAAATATTGAATGTAAAATAATATCATAAATTTAAATATTTTAAATCTTTGTTTTTTTAATATTTTTTTATAACAGTTGATTCATTTAAAACAGCTCGTACACTAAAAATCTTCATACAGACCAGTGATTCTTAACCTTTTTGAGAAGGGAGCACTTTTGATTATAAGAAAAACTCGCGGTGCACCAAAATCAAAAATAAAATACACAAAGTTAGAATAGCAAAGAAATATAACATACATAACTGGATTCATCTCACTTATAGCAACTAAAATAATCATATTCGCCTATAATTTGGTGTATCATAATCCAAATATTACAAAATTAAAAAAAAGTACTGGTATTTAATTGTGCTGGGTAAATACAAATGTTGGTAAAACTATTCCAACTATTTCTAAAGAGCTGTTTTCGTATATCACTGTGTGCTGCTTTGGGCTTACTGTCTGTTCTATTTGTCGTGCAAATCGCTCCAAATCCAAATATTACAAAATTTTAAAAAATACTGGTATTTAATTGTGCTGGGTAAATACAAATTTTGGTAAAACTATTCCATCTATTTCTAAAGAGCTGTTTTCGTATATCACTGTGTGCACCTCCGGGCTTACTGTCTGTTGTTCTATTTGTTGTGCAAATCGCTCCAAATCCAAATATTACAAAATTTTAAAAAAAATACTGGTATTTAATTGTGCTGGGTAAATACAAATGTGGGTAAAACTATTCCAACTACTTCTAAAGAGCTGTTTTCGTATATCACTGTGTGCTGCTGCGGGCTTACTGTCTGTTGTTCTATTTGTCGTGCAAATCGCTCCCGATGCGCACAATTCTACCTACAACCGGCGCTCGACTGCAAAACTGAGAGCGATAGAGCATGGGGCGACTAGTGATATTAAACGAAAGCACCTTATGTTGTCGACAAACAATGTGAAATATAACGAAATCTACAATTTAAGGTATTTAAATATACTATATACTAACTATTGTGTTTTGTGAGTATAACTCCCGCCCCTACACTGCGACCTCAAGGACCTATTGTGCCTTATACCAATTATTAGAAAATGTTCAAAAAAAAACGTTAATATTGTTTTTTCTTCTTCAAATAATATCTTGAAATAATAGTACATACATTGTAGAATATATTTATAGATTATTTTTGATTCGAAAATTTTCAACAAATTTTTGTATTTGTACGGTAAAACCTACCACATGAAACAAATTCTGCAATATATGTACTATTATTTAAAAAAAAACAACAAATAACGTATTCAATATAATCTTGATAAAAAAACGTTAAGCGCTCCTATTTGTCAAATTTATTAAATATAATTCATAAGAACAAACAAATATTTGCACTCGTCTGAACAAATACATTTAAATTCATTTAAAACAGCCTGATAATATTCACATTGTGAAACATTTTTCCAGTTTTGGGAAATTTTACATTACAAATGCGGACGGTTGCTAAGTTGTGCGCATCGCTCGCGCTGTTTGATGAGTATTTGGGTTATACGCGCGGTTCTTTTGTGTGTGTGTTGTTTTTAAACAAACACCACCGGTGGGAAAAGCTGGGAAAATAGCGGATTGTTTACCGAGACGTTCGCCGAGCTCAAGGCGAAGGAGGACTTGGAATTACTGTGTCACTACTGCTGTAAATCTTGTTGTTCAACATCGGCAGGGATAGTTTATTGCTGGTAATTAAACACATGCGAGAGTTTAGACCGCAAATGCATATGTAATTGAATTGTGTTCGAAATTCGTTTTTTTTTTCTTCTCTCTTCAATTAATCATGTAATATGTATTTCCTACTAGTAGCGTGATGTTCTATGTTATTATTTATTATGGTGGGGTTTAACCTTACAGTTTCTATTGCTTTTTCCGGTTTACTTATTATAATAGGGTGTTTTATAATTTGCATATTAAGTTAAAGTCTATTTTTAACAAAATACTTATTTTGTATATAAAATTTAACCATTTAGGCTCTGCCGGTGACATTTGCCACCATAAAATTTACAGGTTTAACTGTTCCTATCCATATTTTTGCTCTAAATCACTAGCTGTTTATATACAAAACTATTATTTTAATCCAATAAACGTAAGTTTTAATTATTAGTATTTTTTATATCTAAAGGTCCTTTTAGACAAGACAATGTCTTGACTCAAAAGTTAGTCAAGATGCGAGACAATCTAACTTATCTCGTATCATACAGCAAATTATTTGAAACATTGAATTGGATGGTAGATCGAATGGAAAAATATAACGCGTTCTATTTGTCAAGGAGAAATTGCATGGGAGGAGGATATATGATGAATTCATTTCTTGAACAACTTTTGAGCTAAGTAATTGTCTTGTCTAAAACGACCTTAAGACCTGCTGGCGGGATTTGCACACAAAATTCAATTTAAAAATCCAGGACTGAAAGGGTTAATATAATATCACATGTAGATGAATGTTTATAATTCTAGATATATTTGATAGGATGTGATACTTTTAAATCACTTTGTCAAATATTTGAATCTAAATACATAGCACAAAATAAATATTATTATTATTAAGACCTACAGTTAACTATACAGAGTTTGCCTACTATCCCTTAACAGACAACTTGTTTTCTATTTTTATATAAAACTAACGTTATGTTCCATGTAAATCAATTTCCATAAATAATTGAAAGGCGGTGATACATTTAAATCACCTATACCCCCGTATTCACCGACGTACCATAAATCTATCAATAGCTATTGAACTCATAATTATTCGTTGTTATAGCAACAATAAATACATTATCTAGGGAATGTAGTTACTTTAGATTATCTCTATTGCAAGCACTGAATAAATAAAAAAAAGGTGTCATCAAAGCTCTAATCGCAAGCGCTATTCAAGGTGTTTGACATGTGTTTTGGAATATTCTGTCACAATGATGTCAATTACATTATATATATATATATATATATATATATATATATATATATATATATATATTACATTTCGTTAGTACAATAAAATATGAATATTTTGGAAAATTGTGCAATATATGGTCCATGAAATACGAAAGTGTCATACAAAAGGCAGCCTTTATTTGGCATATGCAGCTCATCACAAAAAACAGCAAACAAAAAAGTTCCAGCAACTCATACTCCTAATTTCCCTTCTCATATAAAAAGTCTAGCCTATCGTCCTCCGTCCCTCACTCTCTTCCTTTTCCACGACAGATTTCTGCAGATTTTCATGCACCTTAGACATACACTATCTTTCATACATCCTTCCTCTATACGCTTTCTGCGCTACCCCTATCTTTCATCCACACCTTCCGCACTAGTCCTCCAACCCCTGCAGCCTTTCCTCAAACTTCACCACCCTCACACACATCTATTACCTGGTCATTTAATATCCAGATAATTAAACAACAAACCTTTAGATAACTTGAGAGATGATTTTCTAAAGTAAATACGTCTAATAATGTGAAAAAAAGTTCCCCCTTAACGGTGGAAAGCCCTTCGTCCGATAGCCCTATAAAGATAAAAGTTTGTTATCATTTGTATATCTTCATGTGGTCGATTACCTTGAATTCCAAGATATATTCTAATTAATAAGGATTAGGTGTCATACTAATCCAATCCACAAGGTTTCAAGAGTTTGCCCATTGAATCAAACTTTTCACACACACCTGCAATTAGCAACAATAAATTACAACTCCAATTATTCCTTATACAACAATAAAATCCTATTAAACAATTAACATACACACACATCACCATCTCAGAATTTTCCATGACCATTTGCCTGTTTTTTTTTCCTCTTTCGCTCGTAATTTTTAGAACGCGCGTGCATGCGCACAATCGAGACGACGCGTCCGTCGTCGGCAGCATCCTTTATATTATTTACATTTTACTATCGGCATGCATAATAGTGCAAAAACGGGGCTCTCGATAATAACGCTGTTTGTTAAGGATTTACATGCGGTTACGTAACACTCGCACGCTGGCTGCTCTGTCGATCGCGAGCCTGTTTGTCCGTAATTCGCGTGTTTAGTCGGGCGAAGTGCGGGAAATTGAGCGGTCGCTTTCCCGAAAATTTAGTCATCGCTCGCCCCCCAATACACGTGCTGAAACATGAGTCGCGGCGAGAACAATGCCCGCAGGATAAGCTTGCCGGTGCCTAAGCCCAGGCGCATGTCGATCAGGAGCTTTTATTGGGTATGGAAACACATTGCTTGCTCATCCCAATTAATTGATAGATGATTGATCAAATTGGTACCTCGTAAAGTGGTTGTGATTTAATAATTACGGTTGTTGGTAATCATTTTTTTTTTCTTAAAGGCTACAATTTGTCAAGCCTCGCTTCAGATTGACGATAATAATTTACTGTAAAAGCACGTTTTTCAACTGGTTAGAAAGTAGGCGTTTCTTGTATGATTTTTGTGCGAGATGGGAATGATTTAAGTGATATTTACTGTACTGGTTGTTAAATGTATGGATACAATACAGTTTTCAAAGTTAAAAAAACTTTCATACGTTTTAATCGTTTCCTTTTCTACCTCTAATAGGTGTCTTAGAGGTAGGAAAGGAAACGATTAAAAATGAAGACTGTATCCTATGAAACCTATTGACAGCCGAAGTTTTAGTAGTTTATATATAAACTATTCATATACAATTGTAGTATATTTAAATTTAAATTATTAAATTTAATTCAAATTAAATATATATGTAGATATTTACCAAAATGGAACACATTTTTAAACACGCTACAGAATTATTATATTGTATTATTATACAAAACATAGCCACAGAATTTTATATTGGAATTTATATATATATATATATATATATATATATATATATATATATATACAGTACATATACATCGCAACGTCGGAGGGTTCCAATATAAAATTCTGTGGCTATTTACCATAAGCTGTTATGTCTATTTCAATGATTTTACTTAACTTTAAAATTACAAAAATTTCTATTACAAAAAGTAATAATTTACATATGGAAATAAAAGTCCGGGGGTTATACAATTCCAAATTAATAATAAACCATCCCATTTAATAATGAGTGAATTTAGAGAAATTTATAGAAAAAGTTAGTCAAATTCACATCTCAGCTTCTTCCAAATAGCTATAGAAAATTATCATTATTTTATGTTACAGAAAATGTTGTAATTTAAAGTTAAGTAGAATCATTGTATATCTATTTCAATGATTCCACTTAACTTTAAATTACAGCTTCTGTCAAATATCCTCATAATTTTATATTGGAACCCTCAGACGTTGCAATATATATATACAGTACTACGTGTTAAAAATGTGTTCTATTTTGGTAAAATAGTAACTATTATAAATACCTACTGTTAAAAAAATCTACTTAACAAAAATATTGTGGGTGATTTCGATTTTGTGTTAAACCCCATTTTTAGTAGTAGTATTTTATAAGCTTCTATAAATACAATCTGTTCAGTAAAAAAGGCAAATATTTATTAATATTCTAAAGATTATATTAATAAAATGAACTTTTCTTGGATACCAAATGTGGTATATGAAAATTACAAATGAATTATGAATAATAAATAAAACAAGTTTTACTTTGTTTTTTATCAGTTGTTTAATGTTATTTTTGCAGATATGTTCGGCTAAGCTCTAGCTGAAAATATTTGCAAAAAATTGCAATAAACAAGTAATAAAAAAAACAAAAGAAATCTTGTTTTATTTATTATTTACAATGAATTATCACAAAGTAGACGTCTGAACAATCCAATATATTGAATTATGGTTCCGTTATTTTAAGATTGATAACATATGTTTTGAAAAGCAGAGATTGTTCATCTTGTATAAGATGTACAATCACCTAAAAACCGCCGTTTTCTTTTTCAATGTTGTATTGTTCTAATGTCAAAATGTTTTGAAATTGTAATTGAAAAGGAAATAAAGACACTTTATTATTATTATTATTATTATTATATTCACCGTGTCGAATACATTTTATATTATTGAAGAATTGTCGATGTGTAAACTTAAATATATAAAAATAAATAATTGTCATACTAATATGGATTGTAAATTGCTATATATGTGAATGTGACATTTTTTTGTACTATTACATTTTGTTTTGACGTTTCACACCCAATCCTATATATTTTTTTGAAATATCCTGGCTAAATGAATATAGTGTTTATTATTATTATATCGTCTGCCAATGCATGTTCAATCACAATCAGGCAACTATTTTGAACCAAACCACGTATAATTTCTCCACAGCTAATTACATGATAAATGTTATCTATATGTAGCCTTCAAACTCATTAACTATGTTTAAATATAAGTGACACTTTAATGTTATTATTAATTATTATTTTTTATTTTTAGGTAAGTTTGCTGTCGATGGTGCGGTCCTAGCCACTCATACTTAAGTAGGTAATATATTTGCAATAATAAACTAGCTCTTATTGTACCAAAATTTTACTGGGTAAATATTAATATCGATAAAGGTAGATTTTGCCGTTACATCCTTTGATTTTGCATTAATATACATAATTATATGTGAAACTTAAACATAAGGATGCGTGAATTCAAATACTATCGGGACGAATTTTTGCAAATCACCTTTCATAGTATTACATATACCCTGGTATTACGAGGTTTTCTGTGAAGTTAAGGTAAATACCGGGTGATTAAACTTCTCTAATCATCACCCTTTACCGGCCGAAAAGCCACATGACTGATAGCCCTAAAAAAGCGAGGTATTTTTGGAATCAACACATCAAAAATGTGAAGAATTAGTTCTTACTTTTTCCAAAAAAAATATTTGGGCAGTGTCATCAAATTTGAATTATGGCATCTGATTTATGGCCTCTGATTTATGGCCTCTGATATTATTTTGTTTGCCTCTATAATTAGCCTGTATTTCATAAACTAGAGCTGCTACGAAAAAAAAGCGAGATATTTAAGAAATCAGCAAATCAAAAATATGAAAAATCAGTTCTTACTTTTTCCAAAAAAAATATTTTGTTGGGCAGTGTTATCAAAGTTGACCTCCAGATCCATCGTAGGTCGGTGACGCAAACACCATGGCATTGAAAGACGTTGGACATCTAGGTGATGATTAATCAATGATATAATCTAAATATTTAAGTTTCAATTCATGTAGAATGTAAAAGTTTAATTGTGAAAAACAGTACATTGTTGTATTTAATTACATGCAAAAATCACGAATAGTACAACAAATATACTTGTATAAAATTATTTTCCGGAAACATAAAAAGGCCACATAAATATAGGACAATAAAATCAGTTCGTATTGCGATCATTACCTGCAATTTTTCGATTATTACCGGTACTGTGAATGCGTATGACGTTCGTTCATAAAACACGTTCTCGACGTGGCACCGATAAAGAAATACATCTATGGGCAATTTTTCACGCATGGCGAAGCAGTGACTGATACAATTGCCATAAAGGTAGAATTGTGTACACCATATACCAGCTAGGTAACAAAAAAAATTACATGCGTTACACATTACTAGTTTAAAGTTCAATTCACATGACCATATCCAATATTAGTTCCTGGAAGGGAATATAAAAATGAAGAGACATGCCCTGGTATTCATTAATATTAATACTTTGTTTACTTCAATGCCGTTTGATACAAATTCTTAACGCTTAAAAATTATATTGCAAAATATGAAACAGATCTAGCCGTTTTCGAGCTCCTCCGATCGGAAAATGTTCAGGAATTAATAGTAATATTAGTTACTGTTGTTGTTACTGTTATCGACCTTCGGGGGTCCTTCAGCCATGTGTTAGTTAGTGTTAGGACTTGCTACTTTAAAACATTATCCCCGAGTTGTGTCGTTAATTGTATCCCAACGATAAATTGTAACAACTACCCAGGCCAGGATTTGAACGAGGGCCGAAGGATTCAGGCCAGGATTCGAACCAGGGCCGAGGGATTAATATTAATACCAATTATTGAGTAACAATTATAATTATTATAGATATGAACATTAACAGAATAATATTTTGTTCCTCGTGGGGGTTCTATGTTTCGGCTCTGCGGCCACGGTTGACATATTCTGCTCCCTCATTTCTTGGCAGTTCATGAGCTCTGTATATTCAAGTCCAGAAGTCTCATGAATGGGCGGGCTTGGGTCTCTTTTGAGTTCATTCGCGTTGAACCAAAGAGTTCCTGCATGTGTTGAAAACTTTGCAGCTAGTGATTCCATGTGGCGAGGTTTTTTCTTCTTTCCCACAATCTCTTCACGTTGGTGATTTTTCTATCCCACTAGTGTGCAGGTGTTTATTTAATGTGCAGTGTCCTGTTAGGAGACCCACAACATTCCTTAAATGGTCCCAATTTAGTCTTTAGTGTACTAAGAGCGTTAAGGAAATTCTTCGAGTGGTCCATTCATGTTTGTGCTTCCCAGTATGGGCGATGGCAAGTTTTTTGGTGCTTTGTCATGATATTCCTTGCAAAAATTATACAACTAACCCCCTAGGATTAAAGTTAAACGCCATATGGCGGCACCACTTCAATTAGTAATGCACACCCATATGATAATAACCGTCATGCTCATGCCATCAGGTTAGTGCCCTCTAGGAAATAATATTCCAACAGAGTGCTTGAGAGATCAGCACAAGGCCAATCTTATAAAACGTATATAAGTGTGAATCCATATGGGTGTGCATTGCTAATTGATGTGGTGCCGCCAGATGGCGTTTAACTTTCCTTCTAGGGGTTAGTTGTATAATTTTTGTATATAATCACTCGAGATATTGTGTGAATTCATCCTCACTAGCTGAGCTACACTGATGAGATCTAATAAGATCGAAATCTAGATATGTAGATTGCTAAGAGGTTCACACTTATATATGTTTAATAAATATGAGTTTTTTTATTACTACTTACATAAATACAATATAATAACAATTTCATGTAATGTAAGGGTAACTATTGTATATAACTGTGATGGTATAGCGGTAGTAGTGGCGTTTTTGTATGTATTGTTCATGCTTATTTATGTATGTATTTTTATGCCAGTAAAAGGTTTCACTACTACTACTACTTATATTAGTTATAGATATATAAACATCAGAATTTAAATTGATTTAAATGCCATTATAAACAACAAGAAGTATTCAACTACAACTCGTTAAAACAATAATAATTATAGTAGATCTATCTCAATTATTTTCCCTTTTTGCGTAGACAATGGGTCGTTTTCGCAGGCGCTTTTTTAAAATTAGGATGTGAATGCCAACCGATCACCTTGATAGAGTCTAGGAATGCAATTCAGTTCGACATTTGAAGGCAGCTCGCGGCACGATACTACTGTTACAATGCGATACTGTGCTGCTAGAATGCGGGCATATTGTAGGCATATAGAATAGAATGTGTTGCAAGCGCAGCCGGCGAAGTGAAAGAAAATTACGCGGATTGATTGAAACTGTGGATTAGATGAAAACAACAAAGGTGCAGAGGCGTTCCTCGTACACGGGAATCGGTCGAGTGTAGCAACAATTAATCTGCTGTTTTCAACTTTTTAACCTAATTTTTTTCCACTGATTGAAATTATTAATATGTAAGATAATAATTTTAAATCTATGTTTATTGGCTATAATACTACTCAATTAATTTTACTATTATATAGGGATATCGATTTTCCATAATATCAATTTTCTTCTTTGATGTTCATTAAAAACATTTATCAATATTATCTTATCAAGCATATTTTCGTATGCGTTTGTCAGTGTCAACTTCTTAATGCCCTCTTTATAAATGTCTTCATTATGCTCAATTAACCTTATGATTATTGCAGTTTTGTGACTACTATCGTCCTTAAATCGAATGTCATATAGATTATTTTGTAAATGCGTGCAAATGTTAATTGTATGTAATTAAGACTTGACTCAGATTAAACATTCATAATTTTTATGTTTGTATGTTTCACCGCATCCAAATTATGAATTAAATTTTATTACGAAAAAAATACGTTTGATTTTTGGACGACAAAGAGGAAATGTCGTTAATAAAAAATAAATACTCGAATCTAAATAGTTTTTATTATTTAATAATAATAAAAATTATTTGGTAGTAGTTATTTTTTATTAACGACATTTCCTCTTCGTCATCTAAAAATCAAACGTATTTTTTTTTGTAATAAAATTTAATTCATATCTAGGTGTGAAATTTCCGTCGTCGGGGGATGATTTTTAATTGAATAATAAATTTTCCGTTTTTGACAAGAAAAACAAGACAAAAGGAAGATATATATATATATATATATATATATATATCTTCCTTTTGTCTTGTTTTTCTTGTCAAAAACGGAAAATTAATTATTCAATTAAAAATCATATATATATATATATATATATATATATATATATATATATATATATATAAAATGCAGCTTACAATTTTCAATATTATTTGCGTATTTTAATTGTAAAAATCAGAACTTAACTTAAAAACACTTAATACTTTAATTAAATAATGAATAAAAAACATACAAAAACTCGCCTCGTTCGGAATTCGGACCCGCTACCCCCACTTAAAATGTGGGGGTGACAGTACTGATAGTATAAAATATGACAGCTCGGTCGGCTTCAAGACATTTTTTTCACATATTATAGGGATATACAGGGTGGAAATGAAGTCGCGAATAAATTCAATAAAACCTTTAGTTATTATTTTTGCAAAAATTGCTCGGATATTTCGATTTTTAATTTTAAATTGCCAATATTTAATGAAAGTGTCAATTAATAACAACCCTATTTTTTTATTTTGGATTCTGAAAGGGATTTTATTTCTACAATCAGTAATGTATATTCTAACAGAGGCCACATAAGGAAATTTCCGAGGAAAATAAATGTCAGAGCAAAGAAAAAAATTATTTCTCGTTTATATTCAACTATACAATAAAAAACTTAAGTAAGGTTTCTCCATTTGATATTTGAATAGATTTTTCTTGGAAATTTCCTTATGTGACCTATTTAATTATATACATCACTGATCGTAGAAATAGATTCCCTGTCAGAATCTGTAGTATTAAAATATGGGGTTGTCATTTAAAAAAATTGACAATGTCATTTCTCATTCGAAAATGATCGAAAAAAATTGACATTTTCATTAGAAATTGGAAATTAAAAATTAAAAATCGTCCGAGAAATGTTTGGAAAAATCATAAATAAAGGTTTTATTGAATTTATTCGCTACTTAATTTCCACCCTGTATAACAATTAATTTTACTCTTAATATATTACTGGTAGCAAACTGAGTTAAATTATGGAAGCTAAAGTAATATATGATGCATATCATTTTAAGGCACACATTTATTACTCCTATAATAACTAACTTAATGTTAGTGGAATACGGCATATGTATTTAAAATAAAACAAAGTATGGAACTTTTAGTGTGTTCGTTCGTTTTACACAATATAATAATAAAATAAGTTAGAAAAAATACAGCTAATACAAAAACGTTGCATCGTTAAACATTAACAACGCGAAAATCACGAACCGATAGTTGAATGTTTATTATTAACACACGTTTGTCACATAAAACATATGATGGAGTATAAACTGAAATAATTAGGCAAATATTGCTCCATTTCAAAAATTATTCTTAATTGGTTGTAATGCACTTAAAAGGTATTTTTAATTACTTTTTATTATAGAAATTTGTTGGAAATGTAGTTAATAAATCAATTGGTTGGTAGTTCTGAATATTGCAATCAATGTAAGAACAATTGTATCGCTAAAAATTATAAAACTTATTTTCAAGGTTTATTACATGGCTTAAAATGTGTATAGTACAAATATATACATAGGAGAAGGAAACTTCATTTTTTTTATACCACTTTCCTTTTTCTATATTTATAATTGAATATCAAATAGTAAGGGTAGTAACATTACTACATACATATGAGGGTTACATACAAAAAGAACATTGAATATTTACACACAGCAAAACATTAAATATAATTTAATCACTTTTGTCTGTAATATATTTATGATACGCATATAAATTAGAACGAACTTTGTTTAGTACTGCTATTAATTATGATTATGCATAGTAGTATACAATTATAAAAAAAAATCCATTGTCTTGTAATCCTTTTAAGTCTCAAGTTTAAGTTGTTTTTAACATTGCTCTACATTTATGGTGATATGTATGTAAATATAGCCGTATTTTATTTTTCATGTTACAATCAGTAATTATATTATATTAACTATATTATACATTTTTCGCGGAGTAACCCCAACGCGTTGGTGGGTTACTCCGCAAAAAAATGTATAATATACTTAATATAATATAATGACTTACTGATTGTAACATGAAAAATAAAATATGGCTATATTCAAAATTCACCCTCCTGTGAGACTTGAACCCACGGAGTGGTAACGCGACGGCCGCGATGGCCTGAGACGTGAGTTACGAGTCCCACCGAAGTGTGAATTTATGAGCGTAAATTAATTATATATTATATATTATAATAATATTTGATAAATCTGGTGTTTATTCATTCAGATAGTCGTATAGCGGTGAAATTTTTGTTACTCTAAGTAATTGACTGTATCATAATTCTCCCTTGAAAGTTATTTTAACAATCAGTTATTTATGACTAATTTAATCAGATTTTGCATCTTGTTAATCAAACGAGATGTGAAAAAAAAATTATATTTGTATATTGTCCAGCTTACGAGGCAATGTTCGATAAATATCAGCTGACAATAAATACGTCCATAAATTACATGGCCGCAGCACAATTTCACAACCATCTGATAAAGCTATATGATTAGAATCGAAATGATATAAAGTGACATCCTGCGGACCACACACACACACATACAGAGAGAGAATTATCGAAATAATCGCCTAGAAGCTGGAAAGGTGTTGAGAAATTCGCGTTGGAAAGTGCGCACGTCCATCCTCGAATGCGACCATGTAATGGACACGCGGGCGCGCCGTGAATTTGAAAGAACCCAATTATAAAACAAAAATCGGGCGGGCGATGAAATCGGAAAATCGTGCCTGTGCAGCAGGTGAGCGCGAAAAGCGTCGTCGCGTCCTTGGCGGCGCGGCTGATCCTGTGACGCGGCGGCGTGCGGAAGTCGCTAATGACACGTTTCCGACGTTTCAATTGGCGATAATAACTAACTAATATGCGTATTTGATTATTTATTATTTCGTTCGCTCCCCCGTGCCCCCGAAACGGTGCACACGCGTGTTCGCGTCCCACGACCTTCGCGCTCATCTCCGAACAGAAAGCACCAACTAGGTGCTGCACGAGATATCTCGATCAAACGGTAATTCTGTTTTGTTGATTGTCTGAATGGAATTCGAAAATTGCTTTGAATTTGAGAGCAATTTGATTATGAAATGATAATAATATTTTACTCTATACTAGTGATTTCCATGAAAACCGATTCTTATCATAACTATGTATCTCCATATTCTTAATAAAAATTCTGTGAGATAGAATTTCAGGTACTGATTAGTATGCACTTTTTTATTCTCATATTAAGTACAGTCTCCTTGTATGGGGTCATTCAGTGGGGAGACATGACATTTTTTTTGTCTTACAACGTAGTTATTCGTGTCATCGGTCCCCCAATATGAGCGTATCTAACGCTAATAATAAAGTAATTAGTAATTCGAAATACTGAATAATATTTTGCAAATAGAATGACCATCAGCCAGTCACACTTATATGATTAATCACTTATTAAACTACAAAATTAATTATGAATAAAAATCTTAGAAATGCTAATACGTTGTTATTTTGCAAATTCTACCATGAGCAAGGTTTTCTGACACAATACCGATCTCAAGTAGCTATTCTTCAAATACACGCAAGGTGATGCCATGCTTCCTTATTGCAGATTTATTGCAAAGTTATTGTTAATTTATCGGCGATTGAAGTACTTTGGGCACTTAGAGCACCGCAAAACATGTTATTTTTGTTTCGGATTATTACTCATATTTTTCCTGCGGCAATGCCATACAGTGAATAAATAATATTCAGAAATTCCACAATAAGTAACACTAACTACTTCTTTTATGTCAATAAGTATATAATACCTGCTAATTATTTTGTATAGCCCGAATGACACATAATACCAACAGTGGAGGATTTGAGGAAGTTTTAAGGATTCACGAGTTTAATGTTTTCGGTCAATAAACTTTCTTTTCGCGATAACAATATTTTGTAATATACTGTAAATAGAAATATTTACTATTTTTATTTATATTTTTTCTTAACTAATTATGTCTCATTTTGTGGCTGATTATGTAGCCAATTCAATCATCCAATCGCAATTAGTATTATTCATTAATTGGATTTATTGCCATTTTTAGAATAGAAACATTGCATACAAATTCGCGCCTCTTACGTTTTTTCTCAATTGCCAACTTAATAATTGAGTCACAGTAACTGATTATGTCTCATCTTGTAGCTGATTATATAGCCAATTCAACCATTCAATCACAATTAGCATTATCCATTAATTGGATTTATTATCATTTTTAGAATAGAAACATTGCATACAAACTCGCACCTCTTAGGTTTGTTCTCAATTTCCAACTTAATAATTGAGTCATACTAACTAATTATGTCTCATTTTGTAGCTGATTATATAGTAAATTCAATCATCCAATCGCAATTAACATTATCCATTAATTAGATTTATTATCATTTTTAGAATAGAAACATTGCATACAAACTCGCACCTCTTAGGTTTTTTCTCAATTTCGAACTTAATAATTAAGTCACACTAACTAATTATGTCTCATTTTGTAGCTGATTATGTAGCCAATTCAATCATCCAATCGCAATTAGCATTATACATTAATTGGATTTATTACCATTTTTAGAATAGAAACATTGCATACAAACTCGCACCTCTTAGGTTTTTTCTCAATTTCCAACTTAATAATTAAGTCACACTAACTAATTATGTCTCATTTTGTAGCTGATTATGTAGCCAATTCAACCATCCGATCGCAATTAGCATTATCCATTAATTAGATTTATTACCATTTTTAGAATAGAAACATTGCATACTAACTCGCATCTCTTAGGTTTTTTCTCAATTTCCAACTTAATATTTGAGTCACACTAACTAATTATGTCTCATTTTTTAGCTGATTATATAGCCAATTCAACCATCCGATCGCAATTAGCATTATCCATTAATTGGATTAATTACCATTTTTAGAATAGAAACATTGCATACAAAGTCGGACCTCTTAGGTTTTTTCTCAATTTCCAACCTAATAATTGAGTCACACTAACTAATTATGTCTCATTTTTTAGCTGATTATATAGCCAATTCAACCATCCGATCGCAATTAGCATTATCCATTAATTAGATTTATTACCATTTTTAGAATAGAAACATTGCATACTAACTCGCATCTCTTAGGTTTTTTCTCAATTTCCAACTTAATATTTGAGTCACACTAACTAATTATGTCTCATTTTTTAGCTGATTATATAGCCAATTCAACCATCCGATCGCAATTAGCATTATCCATTAATTGGATTTATTACCATTTTTAGAATAGAAACATGGCATACTAACTCGCACCTCTTAGATTTTTTCTCAATTTCCAACTTAATATTTTAGTCACACTAACTAATTATGTCTCATTTTTTAGCTGATTATATAGCCAATTCAACCATCCGATCGCAATTAGCATTATCCATTAATTGGATTTATTACCATTTTTAGAATAGAAACATTGCATACTAACTCGCACCTGTTAGGTTTTTTCTCAATTGCCAACTTAATAATTGAGTCACACTAACTGATTATGTCTCATCTTGTAGCTGATTATATAGCCAATTCAACCATTCAATCACAATTAGCATTATCCATTAATTGGATTTATTACCATTTTTAGAATAGAAACATTGCATACAAACTCGCACCTCTTAGGTTTTTTCTCAATTTCCAACTTAATAATTAAGTCACACTAACTAATTATGTCTCATTTTGTAGCTGATTATGTAGCCAATTCAACCATCCGATCGCAATTAGCATTATCCATTAATTAGATTTATTACCATTTTTAGAATAGAAACATTGCATACTAACTCGCATCTCTTAGGTTTTTTCTCAATTTCCAACTTAATATTTGAGTCACACTAACTAATTATGTCTCATTTTTTAGCTGATTATATAGCCAATTCAACCATCCGATCGCAATTAGCATTATCCATTAATTGGATTAATTACCATTTTTAGAATAGAAACATTGCATACAAAGTCGGACCTCTTAGGTTTTTTCTCAATTTCCAACCTAATAATTGAGTCACACTAACTAATTATGTCTCATTTTTTAGCTGATTATATAGCCAATTCAACCATCCGATCGCAATTAGCATTATCCATTAATTAGATTTATTACCATTTTTAGAATAGAAACATTGCATACTAACTCGCATCTCTTAGGTTTTTTCTCAATTTCCAACTTAATATTTGAGTCACACTAACTAATTATGTCTCATTTTTTAGCTGATTATATAGCCAATTCAACCATCCGATCGCAATTAGCATTATCCATTAATTGGATTTATTACCATTTTTAGAATAGAAACATGGCATACTAACTCGCACCTCTTAGATTTTTTCTCAATTTCCAACTTAATATTTTAGTCACACTAACTAATTATGTCTCATTTTTTAGCTGATTATATAGCCAATTCAACCATCCGATCGCAATTAGCATTATCCATTAATTGGATTTATTACCATTTTTAGAATAGAAACATTGCATACTAACTCGCACCTGTTAGGTTTTTTCTCAATTGCCAACTTAATAATTGAGTCACACTAACTGATTATGTCTCATCTTGTAGCTGATTATATAGTCAATTCAATCATTCAATCGGAATTCGCATTATACATTAATTGGATTTATTACCATTTTTAGAATAGAAACATTGCATACAAACTCGCACCTCTCAGGTTTTTTCTCAATTTCCAACTTAATAATTGAGTCACACTAACTAGTTATGTCTCATTTTGTAGCTGATTATGTAGCCAACTCAATCATCCAATCACAATTAGCATTACCCATTAATTGGATTTATTATCATTTTTAGAATAGAAACATTTCATACAAACTCGCACCTCTTAGGTTTTTTCTCAATTTCCGACTTAATAATTGAGTCACACTAACTATTTATGTCTCATTTTGTAGCTGATTATATAGCCAATTTAATCATCTAATCGGAATTAATATTATCCATTAATTGGATTTATTACCATTTTTAGAATAGAATCATTGCATTCAAACTCGCACCTCTTAGGTTTTTTTTCCTTAATTGCCAACTTAATAATTGAGTCGCACTAACTAATTATGTCTCATTTTGTAGCTGATTATGTAGTCAATTCAACCATCCTATCGCAATTAGTATTATCCATTAATTGGATTTATTGTCATTTAAGTAACTCATTTAAGTGTTGATAGAAATCTGCCCGGAAAAAAATTACAAACGAATATTCCGGTTTTTTTTAAGAATTCTTATACCGTTGATTGAATCTGGTGCATATTTTTCATTAAATCTTGCATACTTCCGGGGTACACCAGTTGAAGTTGATGGTTGGTTCATCATATTATCTAAAAAAGTGGGTGAAGATATATTATACACCACTTTAAATAAAAAAAAAGTATAAATGTTTAACATTTGATGATAAAATTGCATAAAGATTTTTAATTTGGTTCGAAATTGTCTATTCAACGGGCTCAAATGATAGGATATAGATGAGACAATTTTAATTTCATTTTTCATCACTACTTCGGCTTTACCACTGCACTTTTTATTACAATATGTTTGTGGAATCTTCATTGAAATTGAAAGACCTAAAAAATTAGGCAACACACGACTTTATACCGTGAAATAAAATTTTCCTAGTTACAATATTTTACCAAGCCCTGTCCCAAAAATTGCAAACATGTTCAATGTAATAATTATTAATTCATAAATGAATAAGTGAGGTGCCCATATCAGATTTTGTTGAAAGAATTGTGTGATGTATGCATTTCCTTCCCGATTTTTTTCATGTAGTAAATTCCTCCTTAAATAAGTACGTACATAAAAGTCTTTTTGTATAGTAAATCATTAGATACTTTTTACAAGCTATATACAATATCATTAGTAGAAAACAACCAATTATCTTATCATAGATACACAATGTTTATTTACGTTTACAAATATCCATTAATCGACCACTAAATAGTTGTTTGGACATCATAAAATTATGTAAATCACCTACTAGATAAAAACAAACATATATGTAATATGATTAATATGATAAATCATATTAATTAATCACTATCATTTACAAACAACCCAACCAATTTGAATAATGACCAGTACCAGAAACCGTAAGAGATGATATGTTTCCATCCGCCCGCATCTTCGTGCACCTTGATATTAATTACAATTCACTGCGTTGACCTCTAAAGCCAAATTGGCGTCTACAAAGCGCCTATAAAATTTAATTAAAATTACATATGTAAAGTACGCAATTAGAAGCTTACATAAAAAGTTAACCTTTGCTACAACAACGGTACGAATTGTTTTACTTATTGACAAACGCCATGCTCTTAATTGGTAATTCCGCAATGATTTGCCACACACATGGTTTTATCGCTTTATTTTCGCGTGATTGATTCAATATCCTGTAGCTGAATTCGGTCAGGCTGCGATATATAAGGCGCTGTCCCAAATATCATCAGCTCTGGATTAAAAAACCGAAATGAATAATTCATTGTTGTTGCCACACCTGCACCAAATCAGCGGTGTATTAGAACGGAAAAAGGCTGTACGCAAATAACCGTATTTTTCTCGCAAAAATATCGGTGACGTTAAATGCGGGGGCCAAGGCCGACAGGTAAAGCCAACAACCTCCGCAAAGAGCGCAATTTAATATTATTGCTTACACCTTATTGAGTATAGTCTAGTGACGCAAAAACATTTTTTTTTATATAAATGGGTAGTCTTAAGAAGAAACTGGTTCAAATAAATATTTTCTTACCCATAAAACATTGTAAAAATTATAACCCACCCGGAAATACAGTTTATTCGTATGTGAAAACTAGATTTCATGATTTGCGCCGCTGTTACTACACACCTTGAATCCGTATAGCCAGTTTGACATTTATAAATCTTTTGGCGCCGCCAATATATATGTAATTAATTGAGACGAATTTTATTTCATATCCGTGCAAATCCGTGGCGTCGTAAAACCGTTTTTGCGTAGTTGTTCGCGTCTCATGAATACGGCGATGATAAATAAATTGGCCTTTCGGACAAAACTTTACACAAGAGAAAGTCGTTTAACGACTTCATGATATTCTTAGATAATTATGCGTGTAAGTGACCAATAAGTTTCTTTAAAAGTAGATAAATTGTTGGCGTGCCGCTACATCACAATGCGAGCGCGGTTTCCTAGATATGACTATATGTGATTGTAAAGTTGTAGTGTAGAGTCACATGGTTAATTAATCTAATATAATATATGACGTGTCGTAAAAAAAAAACAGATAATAATTTATTTTTGTGTGAAACTATTATAAAAGACTTATGCCAATTATATTAGCATATTTCTGTAAATGTCTTATCTATTTAATTTGATAAGAAATTTCATTTTACATTGTTAAAATAGTCTAATAAATATGTTTAACAATCCAGTGACCTAGAGGTTAGAGGCGCCGTCCGTCTCGAATCCCATCAGGGCAAATTATCGCGAATCACCTGAATTTGACTGCAATCAATCCATAAATGTTATAATGATACATAGTTGAACATTAATAATGTTTAGAGGTACTTTTTTCAAGAAAAATTAAAAGTCAAAATGGATGTGGACAGTACTGAAACTATCAACGTAGAAAAGAAGTTAATAATAATAATAATAAGCTTTATTTACCGAACAGAGTAACACTCCAATTGCTAAAATTTAATACTGTTCATACGCTAAAATATTATATCTCCATATACGAGGGTTGACAATCAATTTATATTGCACTTATAATTAAATTTCATTACATTCCATCAATATAATCATTAGCAAATAGTACATACAACCAAACAGTAATGTTAGTAGTAGTTGTTAATATATATTTATATAAGTACAGCAATGTACCCATGTGTTACTTGTAAATGGTGTAAAATTTCTCTGATCATAAGTAGTTTCTAATTATTCTATTTTTTGTTATAGATCGAGGAAGGTTATCTAGATCCCGAGATGACCGTCTCCATCGATAACAATTCGGGCTCTACGGAGCCACGAAACGGAACTGCGAACCACACAGATGGATCTGATGTGTACACAGTGTCCGTAACAGGCGGCTACAACAATGAAGCGTTTAACAAAGACGGTGATAATTTGGACGGTCCTATGAAGCCGCCAAGAGAAATAAGCGACGAAGAAGCTTCGCAACAAGGCAAATTCAAGCTATCCAGAAAAGAGAAGTGGCGCATTTTGAAAAATGTATCCGCTGTCTCATGTGCCTTTATGATCCAATTCACCGCATTTCAAGGAACTGCGAATTTACAAAGTAGTATAAATGCCACGGATGGGTTAGGGACGGTGTCACTGAGTGCCATTTATGCTGCTTTGGTGGTCAGTTGTATATTCGTGCCGACTTTTATGATTAAATGGCTTACTGTTAAATGGACGCTGTGTATTTCCATGTTGTGCTATGCGCCATACATTGCTGGACAATTTTATCCGAGATTTTATACGCTGGTGCCCGCTGGTATAATTTTGGGTATTGGTGCAGCTCCTATGTGGGCGTCTAAAGCAACGTATTTGACGCAAGTTGCTGGTGTATATGCGAAACTTACGGACCAATTAGTTGATGGCATAGTAGTGCGATTTTTTGGATTCTTCTTCTTGGCGTGGCAAACTGCTGAGTTATGGGGAAATTTGATCTCATCACTGGGTAAGAGACTAAACTAACTAAAATATTTTTTAATTGTTTATCTGTATAGAAATAAATAAGCCACTTTTACGAATACAATAATGTTCTATATAATGAATAATGAATTATATTGAAGTACATTCATCAAGATAAATTTATATTCAAATGGAAGAACGTTTGAAAAATTCACTAACAACTTACTGGGTACTGTGAAATGACTTTTTGTTGTTGATATTTCGTGCCATCAATTTAAAAACCAATAAAATTAAAAAAATCACTTTCTGTTTGCGACGACAGGAAAATCGGTTTAAAATTGATTTCCTAGGGGGAAATTAGTAATACAAATTACTTTTCAGTATTGAGCAACCCCCATGGCGGTGACGGCTCTAGTCCTAATGATACAACGGCCACTTTTGACCAATGCGGCGCCAATTTCTGCGTAATGAACATGAATTCCAATGAGAACCTTGCTCGTCCGGCCGACAAGGAGATTTACGAGATTTCGACGATATACTTGGCTTGCATCATTGTTGCTGTCATCATCATAGCTGTCTTCGTTGACCCATTATCAAGGTAATTACAAATATATTTTATTATATTAATAATTTTGTTAATAATTTCTTCATAACATTTATTTAATGTAGAATGTATTTTTCTATAAATTCAGCTCACATAAAGTTTAAGGTTGGGATCACACCTATATTTCTTTCTTATGACGAAAATTGTGAAGCTATATATGTATAGAAGTTTTTTTTAAAACTCTTTCCAGAATATACAAATTGCAAATTTAAATTGAGTGTTGGTACGAATAATAAATAAGCCACTTAAACGAAATAAAATTAAGATGATAACAAAATCAGCAGTGCATAAAATATGAAAATCGAAAAAAATGAAAATTTTCCGCATCTGCAGTCGTTTTGATGACTTATTCAAATAAATAGTTTTCTTTTGCATTCGTAGCATGAATTAGATGTCCCTCTATACAATTTTAAAGGACAATCAATATTTGCGCACCTCAAGCCGTTCAACGAAATAAAATTCAGATGATCAAAATCTGCAACGCGTAAAATATGAAATAATGACAATTCTCCACGCAATATCTACAGTTTTTATGACGACCACTCAGACAAGTAGTTTTTTCTTCTGTCTGCATGGGAAGGACGCTTGAGTACATGAGGTTCTAGAAGGGATTGCTACTTACTTTTGCAGAACCGGTCTTTCCTAAATCTCAATCTCTTCCAGAACCTCTTTTACTCGAGCGTCCTTCCCAAGCAGACAGAAGACAGTATAGAAGATAATTACTATATGGCATTTGCAAAATTACCCATCTAAGTATATTTTCTGTATAATTACAACCCATAAATTAATTAGCTTTTTATACTGGCTTTTGTCTTAATGGAAGGACGATATAGATATCTTATAAAGAAAATATTTATAAATAGAAATGTTGATTCTATCGCAATATTTTTGTAGAACCTGTCTTTCCTAAATCTCAATCTCTTCCAGAACCGCATGTACTCAAGCGTCCTTCCCATGCAGACAGAAGACAGTATAGAAGATAATTACTATATGGCATGTGCAAATTACCCATCTAAGTATATTTTCTGTATAATCACAATCCATAAATTAATTAGTTTTTATACTGTCTATCTTATAAAGAAAATATTTATAAATAGAAATTTTGCTTCTATCGCAATATTTTTGTAAAACCTGTATCCTAAATCTCAATCTCTTCCAGAACTCGGTGCCCTTCCCATACAGACACAAGACATTATAGAAGATAATTAATGTGTGGTGCACATGCCATACATTAATTATCTTCTATAATGTCTTGTGTCTGATGGGAAGGACGCTGAGTTCTGGAATAGATTGAGATTAAAAATATAATTAGTAGGGTAGTTTTTTTAGCAAAACTAAAGTAACGGAAACGGATAAACTATATGATATAAACTAAATATTTCAAAGTTTACATATGTTTGTTTTTATATCACACATAAAAAATATATACATATACATTTTAATGCATTTCCTTGTTAATCACGTGGAATTTGCCGAATGTGCTCCTTGCAATACCCAAACAGGATGTTTCGTAAAGGCCTCTCGGAAAGCGGGTGGTCACCGTGAAGATTTTTGCGCAATTTGGCAGAAATAATTGTTATTTATTAGCCCCATTATGGGTCTTTAAGTAAAGTGGCATTTAGTCAAGGATTCGTCATTACATTACAGGGATTCCATTTATGGAATAATTATATTTTTATTATTGCGTAAATTATGTGTTCAGTTTATTTCCAATAAATGTCCATCAATCAGGGACATAAAAGAACACAAAAAATCTAATTTATATACGGTGTATGATTATAATCATGTCATGGTTTTACATCGGATTATTTTTAACTTCATAATAATAATAATAAATAATAATAAATAATAATAATTATATATACAGACCGACCATACCAATAATACGAATAATAATTAATAATAATATATATATATATATATATATATATATATATACATACCGACCATACTAATAATACGAATAATAATATATAATAATAATTATGTATACAGACCGACCATACCAATAATACGAATAATAATAAATAATAATAATTATAAAAAGCTGACCAACTTAAAAATATGGGCGAGGAAAATTTGGTTTGGATTTGGTAAAACAGCTTCTAAACACTATATGGAAAAGAGGAACATTCCAAATGACTAGGAGAAAGCAGTAATATTCCCAATATACAAAAAAGGAGACAACAAAAATTGCAATAATTACAGGGGAATATCACTAATATGCATAACTGCTAAAATTTATGAGGTTATACTAGAAAATAAACTAAGACAACAAACAGAACTAACGATGGAAAATGCACAAAGTGGCTTCAAGAATGGCCACTCAACGCAGGACCATATATTTACACTCAGAAAACTGATGGAGAAAACAATGGGCCATGACAGTAAATTACACATAGCATTTATAGACCTGGAAAAAGCGTTCGACAGAGTACCGAGAAAAACGATTTGGAATATATTACGAAAGAGGCAAATAAGCAAACAACTACAAAGAGCAATACAAGGTATATACAGAAAGACATACAATTACAGGACAGGAAATTAGATATCACAGAATTTACAACCAAACAAGGACTAAGACAAGGTGGAGCATTAAGCCCTCTACTGTTTATAATATTCCTAGATAACATATTAAAAAATATAAAGGAGAAAACAAGGAAAATGGACATAGGATATTATAAACTACGACGCACAATGATAGCTGAGTCTGCTTTTGCTGATAATGTTGTAATACTAGCCAAATCCGAAGAAAACCTGTAAGAGAACATTAATATATGGAACGAAGAACGAAATAAACACAACATGACAATAAGCACAGATATAACAAAAATTATGGTTATCGCGTGGAAACCAATATCAAAATAGCGGGAAAAAGTATCGAGCAGGTGGAAAATTTGAAATACTTGGGTATAAATATAAATAACAAGGGAAGTCTGGAACCAGAAATAAGCAGCAAACAAAAGCTACCATATGCTAAACAAAATAATACTTAATAATAAGAAGGTATCGAAGAAAACAAAACTCGTAATGTTCAAAACAATTTATAGACCAACACTGATATACGGAAGCGAAACATGGGCATTAGACAAGAGACTTAAAAGCAAAATACAAGCAGCAGAAATGAAGTACTTCAGGAGGATAGAAGGTATCACAAGAATTGACAGAATACGAAATGAGCAAATTCGAACAAGTCTACAGATAGAAAGTATACAGACAACTATAGAAAGGAAACAACTCGGATGGTATGGACACATAATTCGCATGCCAGAAGGGAGACAGACAAAAAGTGTATGGAACACAAGAATACAAGGAAAGAAAAGAAGAGGTAGACCACACAAAACGTGGAAAGACAACATACATGAAATACTAACGAGGAATGGCATTGGATGGCAGGATGCAAGGAGAATTGCGAACAACTGGAAGGAATTTCTACAGAAAATACAAACATTTAAAATACGCTTAAATAATCTCGACATCCGAAAGAGGTTTTAAAAGATTATATATATATATATATATATATATATATATATATATATATATATATATATATATATATATAATTATATATACAGACCGACCATACCATCAACCACAATCGCCCCGACATTATGCTATATGATAGGGCGAAAATTAAAGCCTTTCTTATCAATATAGGCCATTCAAGTCGCTAAAATATAATAAGGAGATATAAAGAAAAAAATGGACAAAGACTCACCTTTAGCTTCTGAGCTAAAAGCTGTCTGCAAGGTTGAAAATATCCGTGTTGTACTTTTGATAATTGGTGCTACTGGAGAGGTACTTAATAAGTTCTTTGACATGCTGAACATCCTAGACATCGACAAAAACCTCTATGTACGATTCAGAAGGCAGTTATCCTGTAAAATACACTATATAACAAGAAAGTGAATTATTCATTAATTATTGTATATTCAGTTAGTGTAGTTTTATAGGCAGATTCTTAAATATCCTTATAACTTTCATCTCTTTGTTTAATCGTCTTTGAATATGTACATATATTTCATACTCAAATACGAGCACAAAACAGAAAAAGTAAGTAGTCATTAATGATTTTAAAAAGTGCCTTAAAACTTAAACAACACATTAAGAAATAATTCTCAGTATTATAAAAAAACTACAGCCACCATTACTAAGTAATTAATAATAACACGTATTTGTGGATGAGTGCCACTTATAAAACTGTATCGCTGAATCTCCGGATAATGCATTTATAATTAATTCCGAATACGCTCATAATAATGCATTTACTTTCGAAATATTATGCAACACGGTGTTTTGGTATACATTCTTAGTATAAGTCGATTTTTGTCTAATTAAACTAATTTATTGGCATAAACAGACGGATTTACGACCTCGTTAATGATATTTATTCAGTCGATCAAATATTTAGTCGCAATTAATGCGCCATAATGAAGACAAAATGTGGTCATTTGACTTCTGAAAACTAAAACCGGAAATCGTACAATTGCAACATATATAACTTTAAATCACGCGAGCTTATTTTGTTATTTATATAACATTTTTTAATAAAGTTATATTTATGTAATAAAATTATTATCAGAGTATATACATTTTAGTTTATTATACATTTTCATATTAAAATCATTTTTCCACAGTTGAAAATCAACAATATGATAAAATCGCGTGAACAAAGTTCGAACAAAATTATCATATTCACTTTTATCTGTTATTCCGTAATGAGTTATAGAATTCTGTAACGTTCTCCCTTCATGACATGTCAATTACTGTAATTTGTTTTCCTTGATAATATTTATCAGTTCCTCCTCTTTATTTAGTCTTTGGATACCTACCTCAGTGGTCTACCCACGATATCTTTAGTACTCTTCCATAGCATCGTCGTTCTAATGGTGACAATTTCTTTGTGGTAAAGCTACAGTAGCTTTTTTATCGAGAGCTGGGAAACTAGTATGAGTTTCCTAGCTATCGATAAAAAGCCTCCTCATTGGAAGAAAATTATCATGCATGCGCTCATGATTGAATGATTAGAGGTGTTTATTTATCGATAAACATATTTTGTAAAGCAGACAGAAATTTCACCTTGTTATCATATAAAATCAATTTGATTTTTAAGGAGGGAACTAAATACATTTAGTTAGGCATGATAAACACGGCACATTCGTATTGGTGATACGTTAAAATGTGCTGGTTTCTAAAAAAAATATAAATTACAATATGCAAACAAGTTAAACCAACATGTGGAATGATTTTGCGTTTAATTTGTCGAAAATTACATGTTATAATAATTTCGAAACGCATTACGTAATTCCGTGCGGAATAGGAAACAATGGGACATGAATGAATGAGAATTAATAAATCAGTTTGTTCACGCTCACCCATACGACGGTTCATTAGCGGTAATTGTTTTGCGTGAAAACAAATAATGTTTACGATGATGATTACATTGGCATTAGATGTTCGATGCGGTGATGGTTTAATTATCGAATGAAGGATGCGAATCGGCATCGTTCTTTTTTTATTGCGTACTGTTTTAATGGTAATTTAAGTGGCAAGTTGGATGGTTTTTTTTATACCGTACTGCTAATAAGTCTGTGTTGCATAGTTGAATTAACGGTGAAATAAATATAGAGATAAATCAATGAGTACTAACATATATGAAAATATCAGGAGGTTTGTTGATTATTTAATTAAAAATGAATTTATAAAAAATGGTTGGTTTAATAATTGTTTGTATTTATTTTATGCCAAGGTAATCGCTTAATGATAAGTTTTACTCTTACATATCAAAGCTATAGCTAAAAAGCTTAATCCCTAAGCTTTTTAGCTATAGCTTGGATATGGAATAGTAAAACTTATCATTAACAGCTGTTTTCGTTTATCTGCTCCGGGCGTTTTGTCTCCTGTTCTATTTGTCGCTCCCGATGGACACAATTCTATCTGGCCCCTTACAACCGGTGCACGACCGCAAAACTTGGAGCGGTACAACACGACATGGGGCGGTTAAACTTCTTTAATAATTGATATATCCCACAAAACTTAAAAATTAAAATTGATTCTCCGTACCGTTAAATGACAATGTTCACTAAAATATTCTTAAAACCATCGGGGCCAATTTTCGTGAATCACTGTTTTTCAGAGGTTTTCTGTGAAGTTAAGGTAAATACCGGGTGATTAAACTCCTCTGAACCTCACGGCTGATATGAAGTTTTTTTCCCCCAAAATAATGATTTTTATTTATTCTCATTTTTATAATCTCGAAAGAATAATTCCATAGTATGTATGAATTAATCTCCATAATAATTATACCATGTCCTCTTGTGCAACACCTAAGAATGTAATGTTGCACTACATGACAGGCAACAAATTGTGCATTCACTAACCGACCATTACCTATTGTTAAACACAAAAAATGTGCCACCTCATCACAACAGCCTTAAAACAAACTCCCCCTGGCCACCGAAAACTCGTTTTATCGAATTTCTACAGAACACCGTGCATGACCCCACGCGATCTTATTGCCCAATTCTGGTGGTGAATATGGGCATGTAAATAAAAATGCATTTCGTCGTTGTCGTCGCCGTGGTGGACCTTGAACTTTAAAAACTGAGGCAGCACACGACGGCTGTTGTGCATAACCTCGTTACCTCGTGGCCTAAGTAGCCCAAAGCCAGCCTGCTATCTATTATATTCACCGGCGACACTTTTCGTGGCGATTTTCATTATTAGGCGCCACCTTTCAATGCCTCGTCTACCGGGTGCGGTGAACTTGCCTCTCACATTAGCAATTAAACACTGCTAACCTTCTTACTCAGAATCAGTATTTCCTAGTTCATGTAAAATTTCTTGCGTTGCAATTCAAATGCGTGTGCCGTGGCTTTGCATAGCATACCTGGATAAAAGTAAATTATGCAAATCTGTGACCGAACATTATAATTACGTTAAATTACATGTTAATAACAAAAAATTACATGCCTTTTAACGCATAAATCAAGCAGGGTTTGAGTGATTTAACACTGCCAAACTTAGCGGTGCATAGTTGTTATTGCGCAAGACGTGCAATTAAAATTCACCTTGCTATTTGCAATATTTTGTGATCGGTGTAGATGTCTTAACTGATTTATCGCTTCGGTTTTATGCGATTTATAATTGTATTTCGCATTTTAAGTATATAGGCTCCTTCTTGAGCTATAGATGTATATTCTAACATTTCTTTATTTTTGCAGAGTTATTATCTCTAACCTGTTGAGCAAATGAACGATTACTATTAGTATTATTGTTAATTGACTTGTTTGGTTCATTTCAAACGTAAATTTAAAAAAAATTAAATTATGTTATATGTTATCATGTTATATGATTTTTATATGAGCCAAACGTTCAGGATAATTGGAATTAATATTGAAAAAATAAAATAAATCAAAGATGTTTTCTATCTTTGGTTTATTTTATTTTTTCAATATAAATTCTAATTATCCTGAACGTTTGGCTCATACAAAAATCACATTAACATGCCGGAATATGATGAAGAGCCAATTTTTATATTTTTTTTTGTTAATACATATAACATAATCCTATTTATAATACATTTAAAATTGCATGTATATTTATAAAAATAAAAGATAATTTGAATATAATAACCATCAACTGTGTATATAAAAAAATTTCTTCTTTCTTTCAGATATGGTGAAAGGCAACGCAGAAACAGCACTGTGGAGCTATCAGGCATCCAACTCCTCTCAGCTACTGCGTACCAATTGAAAAAGCCATACCAACAACTACTCATCCCGATAACAATTTGGATCGGTATGGAACAGGCGTTCATTGGAGCCGACTTCACCCAAGCATACGTTTCATGCGCTTTGGGTATACCATCAGTCGGTTATGTAATGATATGTTTTGGTGTCGTGAACGCACTATGCAGTTTACTCTTCGGGTCCGTAATGAAATATATCGGCAGGCAGCCGATTATGCTACTAGGAGCCGTTGTGCACGCCGCTTTGGTGGCATGGTTCCTCATATGGAAACCACACCCTTCAAACCCATCAGTATTTTTCATCGCATCTGGCCTCTGGGGCGTGGGCGACGCAGTTTGGCAAACCCAAGTAAACGGTGAGTTGTTTACAACCAAAATATATTACGCTACAGATAGAAAGTTTCGGTTGTCCAGTCCCGAAGAAAACTGTAAATATAACTGGTTCTTGTTAGTTTACACCGATATCTGATAAAAATTGCATTTTTGTATAAACCAGAAGTAACCAAACAATATCAGTTTGGGACAGGAAATATACTGGGGCTCAGTTAATTTATAATTAAACATTCCGGTTTCTTGCACGCGCGTGAGCAATTATAATTTTCGATATATGTACGCGGAGGAGAGATAAACCGCTCGCTCAAGCCACAATAAATTAAGCTAAATCTACAGCCGGCGGGCAAGCCGATCCAGCTGAATCCAGATCCTTCTTTAGCCCGCGGCAAGGCAGGTTACTCGCGCTATCCGGCGTTGAAATCATAATAACGAACGGGCGTTTCGCTTGTGTAACTATCTCACTCTTTAATCCCCGGTTATCGTGGGTGCGAATCGCTCGTTTCGCAATTAACGCCACAGCATCAATCACAAAAATATTTTGTTTGTTATACGGGGAGAGCCTGTTTCGGGAATACCTGTTTGGAATTCTTGACTTGGCAGATTTATGATTTGTTTTTCGCAGAACCGGATTAGAGCTCCTGATCACAAACACAATTAATTCTGATAGGAATTTGTGGTGTGAGTGCTATAAAAAAAATAGAATTCAAATTTATAATTCACGGCGTAGTTAAATTTGTGATATAATTTACAAATAGATGAATATATTTACATAATTTTATTACAGTGTGTAATTTTTGTTTGTGATCCATACTTAAACTTCTCATTTAAAATAAATAAATGTAAATAAATGTATGTTTATCCCAACAAATTAAACAAAATTCCAAATAAGAAGATAACAACAAAATATTACACATTAATAGTCACATAAGTTATTAATATAATATAATAAAAGAAAACTGAATAATAAATAATAATACAATTTAAAATTTAAGCTACTAGTTAGGGATTAACGATGCATCATAAAGGTACCTTACACGGTCAATAATACTGTCCATATTTTAGAATAATGACTGTATTACTATAACATGTTTAGAATTTTCATTATTTTATAATATTGACAGTATTAATGATCCTGTAAGGTATAGTATTGATGTAATGAAGAGAATACTGATGTTTATCCGGATAATTGATTACTTGATAAATATTTAAGGAGAATTCTAGCAAATACTGACAGTGCTAGGATTGACAGTATTATTGACCGTTTAAGGTGTCTTATTAAGGCACCTTACACGATCAATAATATTGTCAATATTTTAAAATAATGACAGTATTACTGTACGATAACATGTTTAAAATGTTCATTATTCTAACATATTGACAGTATTACTGATCGTGTAAGCTATAGTAATGATGAAATGAAGAGAATACTGATGTTTATCCGAATAATTCATTACTTGATAAATATAAAAGAATGATTGACGCAATTACTGACAGTACTAGGACTGACAGTATTATTGACCGTGTAAGGTGCCTTATAGAGTTAATTAAAAAGTGTATCACCGTAATAATGATTGACTAAATTTTCTTAGTATAAACGTGGATTGAAGTATAAATACGATATAAAGGAACTGTATATCATAACAATCAATTAATTTATTTATTGAATCAATCTTGTTTCGGTTTTCTTACAGGATTGTACGGTACATTGTTCAGGCGAAACAAGGAAGCTGCCTTTTCCAACTACAGGCTATGGGAAAGTTCAGGTTTCGTGATCGCATACGCGTATTCCACACACTTGTGTGCCCGTATGAAGCTCTACGTGATGCTGTGTGTGCTTCTAATTGGATTCAGCATGTACATCATCGTAGAGATTCTGCACAGTAGGAAGGTGAGGAGGCAGAAAGAGAAGGAAATGAAGGCTGCGGCAATTGAAGCTAAGACTATGCCACCACCGCTTCAGGAGCCGGAGGAGACCGACGACGAAATCGACGAGATTGATGACAAAATCATTGTCACACATTTTTAATTTAAGGTATGTACAACCGTTACAGTTTATCTTATCTTCGTCATTAATAGTGGAAATAAAGATTGCAATTAAGTTTCTCATAATTCAATCTTTTAACGCTTGCAAGAATTTTCAAAAACTTTCAGGAGGCTTCAAGCTCTCTGTGAAGCCATCAAGAATTTCCAAAGGCATTAAGAACTTCAAGAATTTTTAGAAGTTATCAAGCTCTGTTGCACTGCATTAATTGGTTTGAAAAGTCTTAGAATTAAATAAAGGAGATGAATAAAACTGCTATGTTCATCTCCATTATTGAACGCCAAATCCATTCAATTTCTTAGAATTAAATTAAAATTCTTGAATTTTCCTGAAATGTGTAGTAAAAAAACGTCATTAAATGTCATCAATTTCTTTCAAAAGGCTTAAGATTTTCAGAGGCTCAAAAAACAACCAAATAGTTGAAACATTTTTAAAACAACTTTCAAGAACCTTAAAAAAGCTTCAAGCACTTTAAAAACTTTGAAAAGGCCTCAAACTCTCTGGGAAGCCTTCAAGAATAAAAAAAAACTTGCACTTTTGAAAAACTCCAAGCACTTTTAACAGGCATCAAGTTCAGTGTCTGTTCTTTAATTAGTTTGAAAGTCTTCGTTATTTTTAAAATCACTTGATTATCATGTCGTGTTGATCTCCAGAACAATGCACTTTTCATGTAGTTTTACCTTTCAAAAGGCTTAAGGTAGTTTCAAGGGGCTTCTAGAACAACGCAAGCATTTTCAAAAGAACCTTCAAGAACTTTCAAAACATTTCAAGCACTTTCAAAAGCCTTAAAAAACTTTGAAAAGGCTTGAAGCTCTCTGGGAAGTCTTTAAGAATTTTCAAAATGCTTCAAGAACTTTTGAAAGGCATTTTTTTTCCTGAAGGGTCTGGTATCGCTGTGGCATCCCACTGCACTGCGGCCACGGTTGGCCTTTTGTGCTCCCCCATAACTATTCCTCATTCCTGAGTTGAATGCCTCGCAGCTAGTTATTACATGTAGTGGGGTTTATTCTTTGAAAGGCTGCAATAACTTTTAAAAAGCATCAAGCTCTGAGTCAGTGCTTTAATTAGTTTGAAAAGTCTTTGTTATTTTCAAAATCACATCTGTATGGCGTTAATATTTTTATCTAGAGAGAACTTGCATTAATTTCTATATAGTTTGGCAGTGAATTTTTTATTAATGTCTTCACGAACATAGTTCTTGATGCATCGTAATTTAAAATAGTTTTGTTGAGTACTTGGCAATATAATTAATTTATAAAACAAGTTCTAAGTGCTTCAACTACTGATCCATACAGTTCTTTAAGATTTGTGCTTGTAGAATTTTCACGAGACCGCAGATTTTTCTAGAAATATCGTAGATATTGTTTGCATTGTTATGTTTGTACTGCAGTTTATTATGAGTTAAAATAAACTAAATATTCAAATAAATTCATTCTTTAAATCGAAATAACTAAATGTATTAATATTTAAATGAGTGAAAGTTATTTACTTTGCGGCCAATTAAATGTTTTATAATAATTTAGAATCCTTACGTTAGTTGAGTTACCCTACAAATTATTCACGAGATATTTGATGCGTATTATTTATTGACTTTCTCCTAAAGTACTAAATAGCGAATAATATATAAAAAATCATATTTCATAGTTCTTAACGCCCATTGACCTCCCACATAAACATTATGTTTGAACTATAGCTAATAAGAAATGATACAAGAATTATTTAAAAAATAGTCTATTCGGAATTTCTAGTCCTAAAATATTGTAAGTAGAAATTATTCGTAAAATTCTTGTATTTTTTCCGTTGTATGCCAGGTCAGTGGACTTGTAGTTAGAGGCTGTCCGTCTCGTACTGAGCATTGGGGGACGTGAATTGAAACCCCACCAAGGCAATTTTTTTGCGAATCATCTTTCACAGTATTTTCGAGTTTTTCTGTGAAGTTAAGGGGTTTATGAAAAACTGTGACCACTACTATACACTATACACCGAAAATACGGCTTAAGCAAAGCTTTATTAGGTATAAATTGTATCTTTGACAGATATGACACTTTATTTGTGTAATTTTTGTTTAGCTTTTAGCTCGTTTTAGACAAGATATTTTTTAAACTAAAAGTTAGTCAAGATATGAGTCCATCTAAATTGTCTAGTATAATACAGCAAATTGTTTGAAATAGAAATAACATAATAGAAATCGAATGTTTGTAGAATGAGTGGAAAATAAAATACGTTATATTCTTCTATGACAAATTTATGCGGAGCTGCATGATCGCGGATCTGTTCTGTTATTCCAGAAATTGTTTCGTTTGTCAGGTAAACAAGACAATTTCTTGGACAATATATTAATTAATTTTTTGGACAATTGTCCAAGTTTTAAACAAGGCAATTTCTTGATTTTTTTTTTCTAGAAATTGCCTTGTTTAAAAATCGAATGAAATCTATTATTCGTTGTTCAGTTGCAATTCAGGCTACATTTTATGAATATTGCAAATTCGTGACTCTGTATTAAATTCATATATTCCACGACCACTACTAAGTATTTCAGCTTTTTTTATCAACAAACATTATGAAGGTTGAAAGATTATTGCTATATTTTTAAACTTTCATAATGTTTATTGATAAAAAAAGCTGGAATACTTAAGGTGCTTTCGTTAAACCGCCCCGTGGTGTGCTGTATCGCTCCAAGTTTAACGGTCGTGCAGCAGTTGTAAGGGACGAGGTAGAATTGTGCGTATCGGGAGCGACAAATATAATAAGAGACAATACGCCCGGAGCAGCAAATAGTAATAAACGAAAACAGCTTTAATAGTGGTCATGGGATATATGAAGCAAATTTAATACAGTCACATGTAGAATGAATTGTCACTGAACAACGAATAATAGATTTCATTCGACTTTGAAACAACGCAATTTCTTGAAAAATTCTTCAAGGAATGAATTAATATATTGACCAAGAAATTTAGTAGTGGTCATGGAATATATGAAGAAAATGTATATTCTAGTCAAATAGATTTGCTATATTACATGGAGCTTTTTGTATTAGTATTGTATAACATACTTTCTAACAATAGGAAGAGTAACGCATTTGTGTATAATCAATTTGAGTACCGACAGTAATAGTATAGTGTTTCTTTAGTCTCGGCAACACTTTAAATATAGTAAGTAAAGAATTTTATTGTACGACATTGTAAAGGTAGTTAATCCGAGCATGGTTGCTTTAAAATCCGTTAAATATAATATACGACGCTTTATAATGACATGGTATGATTTAGCGACCATTAATTTCACTTTTTGGTTTATCATTTATATTTTTCTACTTCATATCATAAAGTAGAAAGTGAAATAAATAGTAGAATTGTAAAGTTGCAAGAAAGTTAAATTTTTCTGGAGAGTAGGTTCAGAATAGTTTATACAATTTACTCAAATAAATCATTTGAGACTAAAGGGTGACATATTAATAGTGTCCTGTTTGTACTTCATAAAAACAAAAAGAAGTAATGACTTATTTGCAATAATTTTAATCTTTAGTGAACATTCAAGTTTTTTTTTTTTTTTGAAAATAGAGCGGTGGCCAATTGAACAAAGGATTGCTTGTGTACAGTATTTTATTAAAACGAACATAGCTTTTATATGCAATTTTATTGGTAAATATTAAGAAAAATGCAATGATTACTTTATTGTATTTTCTAGTTGCTTAATTCATGAAATATGCATATTCTGAAAATTTCATAAAAATCAACATAAACCTCAAAATATCTGAAAAAATATGTACAATTAATAACTTCTGAATCTATTTTATAATAAAACAAACAGTTGTAAGTACACTCAGATTTAAAAAAAAAATTACTAAGTCTATTTACCTAGAAAATTTAAATTTATTGCAATCAGTTAATATATACATAAAAGCCATTTTATTGGTAAATATTAGGAACAAATGGCAATGACTTATGTATCATTGTATTTTCTACTTGCTTGATTTATGATGGGCATATTTTGAAAATTTCATGAAAAACTACGCGTAGGTTTTTCAATAAATTGCATTGCATCGAATCGCACACGAACTAACATAAACTTGTAGATATCTAAAAAATATGTACAATTAATAACTTCCGGATTTATTTTATGATATAGCAAGCAGTTGTGAATACACTTAGAAATCTATATAAAAATTACTAAAAATGTTTACCTAGAAAATTTTAATTTATTACAACAATCTATTATATACGTAAAATTTATTTTATTGGTAAATATTAGGGAAAAAACACGATTACTTATGTATCATTGTATTTTCTAGTTGCTTGATTCATGGTGGTCATATTTTGAAAATTTCATGAAAAAGTACGCACAGGTTTTTGAATAAATTGATTCGATGCACATCAAACCAACTTGACTTACTAAACTAAATATTTGAAAAATTATGTACAAATACAAAGGATTTATTTTATGATATAGCAAGCAATTGTTAGTACAATCAGAAATCTTTACAAAAAAATTCTAAAAATATTTACCTAGAAAATGTAAATGTATTACAACAAGCTATTATGTACATAAAATCTAATATACTAATATAGAATATATAATAATAAAAATAATATATATATATATATATAAAACATTATAATTGATTCATGATTTTGCGAATAAATGGCGATTTTTATGTTTTGTAGCTAGTGGACGACTGGCGGTAACTATTATTATATATCAATTTTAAAAAAATCATGCATTTTAGGGTTAAATATTTACCTAAGGCCATTTTATTATAATTATTTTTTTTAAAACTTTTATTATCTTATGATAATATATAAAATGGACTTTATTTCTCATAGATAAATTGTATGTACATTTAATTTGGTAGTGTTTTCATTTAAATTTTTTTATAGCAAGCAGAAACACTTGTTAAACAGGGACCTTTTGACATATTTACATAAATTAGTCGTCGCATTGTATTCTATAGTAGTTACTAGTATCAAATAACACTCATTAATTAGCATATGTAAACGCTAATAGCAACGCGCCCATGAATACCTCGCAAGTTGTTTTTAATTCATTTCTCCATCTGATACAGGATACTTATATCTCTATAAATGTAAAACAATACAAGGAACTATTTAAATTTTAATGAGATGCTGTTGTTTATCTAATTTTAATAATAATATTAATTATTATTATTGGCGAAAACGTACGTAACATCTTTTCATTTACTTGAACCATTAAATACATCTCATAATTTAAAAATAATATTATAGAAATGGAATTACAAACGATAAAATAAAATAAGGAAGTAAATAATGAAAGGACTTAGAATACATACAAAAAATACTACCACCGTTGAGTGAAGAAATAATACATTCCTTATTCAATGCTACCACCCAACAGCTCATTCACACGGGGCTGTCCAGATCATTGGATTGGTGACATCAGGGCCTTGCTCCCTGTGTAAAAACTATCAAGCTAAAGCGTATGCAACAAACTGCAACCCTCTATCTCTTTTATTTTCGGCACATATGCGTTTTCAAAAAAACGCATATGTTGCACTATGTGCCGAAAATTAAAAAAATAGAGGGTTGCGGTTTGTTGCATTTGCTTTAGCTCGGTAGTTTTTTTGTAGTGATTGTCATTTTTTCACCACTCATAATCAGGGCATAGGTGGTGATTGTCATTTTCCTTCCACCACTCATAATCTATCGGGGTTTTTCTCGACTACAGTTGCTCCTCTTATAGAAATCACTAAGTTGAAGCGAATGCAATAAACCGCAACGCTCTATCTCTTTTAGTTATCAAGACCCAGTGCAAAATAGGAGTTTTCAAAACGAGTTTCGGGATATACATAAATACAAATTAAGGTCAGGGCAGAGGTGGTGATTGACATTTTCTTTCCACCACTAATAATCTAGTGTGGTATTTCCTCGACTACTATTGCTCCACTTATAGAAACCACCGACCTGAAGCTAATGCAATAAACCGCAACTCTTCCTCATTTTCCTTCCACCACTCATAATCTAGCAATAGACCGCAACCCTCTATCTCTTTTAGTTATCAAGACACAGTGCAAAATAGGAGTTTTCAAAACGAGTTTCAGAATATACATAAATACAAATTAGGGTCAGGGCGTAGGTGGTGACTGTCACTTTCCTTCCACTACTCATAATCTAGCGGGATTTACCTCGACTACTGTTGCTCCTCTTATAGAAACCACCAAGCTGAAGCGAATACAATAAACCGCAAAACTCTATCTCTTTTAGTTATTTAGACACAGTGCAAAATAGTTTTCAAAACGAGTTTCGGAATATACATAAATACAAATTAGGGTCAGGGCAGAAGTGGTGATTGTAATTTTCTTTCCACCACTAATAATCTAGTGGGATTTTCCTCAACTACTGTTTCTTCTCGTATAGATATCAACGAGCTGCAGTGAATGTAACAAATTGCTCTGTATCTCTTTTAGTTATCAAGATACAGTACAAAAAATAGGAGTTTTAAAAACGAAACGAGTTATCGAAACGGTCACCAATTTTCTTCAACGACTCATAATCTAGCGGGGCTTTCCTCGAGTACTGTTGCTTCTCGTACAGAGCTGAAGCGAATGCAACAAACCGCAACTCCCTATCTCTATAAATTATCGAGATACAGTGCAAAATAGGCGTCTTCAAAACGAGTAATTGAGATACACATAGATCCTTATGTGTATCCCAATTACTCGTTTTGAAAACGCATATTTTGCACTGTATCTCGATAATTTATAGAGACAAAACAAAACTCTACCTAAAATATGCATTTTATAATAATATATTAAAATCTGAGAAGTCATTACAATGTATTTCTTACTTGGAGGAATATATTTATAATAGAACAGGCAGGGAAAACTTTATAATATAGATACAATTATGTTTGTATATTGTATCTATATTGTAAAGTTTTCCCGTGGCTGTTCTATTAGAAATATATTCCTCCAAGTAAGAAATGCTTTTTTAGCGATTAAATGGCGTGAAAAAAACTTCTTTAATAGTAAGCTTATTATCCTATTCAGTAGTAAGATGAAACCTCTTAAGATATAGTTGGTAAATATTATTATGACTACAAGAAAAAATATCAATTTTTAATATTGTATGATTTATGATTGATTTCTATAACCTGCCATTAGTAGAAACATACTTTTATCAATACAATTCTTTAGAAAGTTAATATATTCCGCCGACCCTATTTCAAAAAAGTTTAATTGGCAACAATTGGCAAATTTGACGCTATTGACGTGCTGTATTTCAATCTTTTTTTTTCCCAATAGAAAGTAATACATATCATCCGTAATTTTATACGCACATATCATCATTAATTATATATTAAAAAACCCGAACGAATCGTGATTATTACAAAATCCACGTGCTCATCGCGTTTCGTAATAATCACACCAAGCGGCGCGGCCTGATCGACATCAATAACAAGTAAATAAATCTTATAATAATCTATTAAGGATATCAACACAGTCTGCATTCCTCGCATATTATTTCGCTGCGAGCAATTGCACCGGAAAAATCTCAACTTTTTTTCCCCACTTGAAGGTCGCACGTTCAATTTCCTGCTTCATAACTGGTTGGATTAAAGTAAAGTAATTAATAAATTGTACTTAATTTAATTTATATTGTAACTATATTAGGAGAACACATATCTAATTTATTTAATGGTATAAATATGTTGGTATTACTTAATTACTATATAACTAGAGCAAATTATACTGATTTCATATTCATTTTATATAATTTTATACAGGCTGGAAATTAAGTAGCGAATAAATTCAATGAAACCTTTATATATTTTTGCAAAAATTGCTGGGACACTTAGATTTTTAATTTTAGGTTGCCAATTTGTATGATATAGGTCTTACCTTATACATCGCTGATTGCAGAAAAATAATTCCGAATCCGAAAAAAAATGGGGTTCTCTTTTTTAAAAAAAATTATCGATTACGTCAGTTCTCATTCAAAGTTGACCGAAAAAAATTGACACTGGCAAAAGAAATTGTCAAATTAAAATTTAAAATCTACGTGTCCTAGAATTTTTTGAAAAAATCATAAATAAAGGTTTTATTGAATTTATTCGCTACTTAATTTCTACCCTGTATAACAACATGTATGGTTATATATATATATATATATATATATATATATATATATATATATATATATATATATAAATTCAATATTTATACAACATAAGATTATGTGAATACGCAGCGTCTAAAATAAAACATCAATTAACACCATTTATTGAACAAATAACATCCAATTGGTAAAATAAATAGATTTAAAACTACTAGTCATACATGTACAATATAAATTTAAATAAATTAATAATAGCGTTATTGCTTAAACATAAAAAAAAAAACGTTTTACTATATCCAAATAAAATAATTCAATCAGTAATTTTTAGGAAACATTTTTATGTTACGTATATGAGAAAATATTAAAAAAATTCACACTATTAATATTATGAATATTAGTATGATGCGAATATATTATAGTAAACATTTTAAAGTTGCAAAAGCATTACATGAGCACACATCATGTCCGGTATTTTTTTTGTGCAGCATTTAATTCATTGGTATTATAACTCTATAATGACTACTTTTAACACGCAATCAATACACAAAACGCACAGTTTATATTTTCACATTGTAATTTTTGTACTTGGAATTCGAACAATAGCGTATACTTTCAAAAGGTTTATGATAAAAAAATATGTTTAATTATTCAAGGTTCAGTACACAACAGTAATTTATTTATTTTAATTTTTAAAGGACAATTGCAGAAATTATTGCAAATGTTTTTTTCTTCAACAATATATGTGTAATCTGTGCAAAAACAAGTATCACCTATTTGAATTTCGAAACACTAATATAGATCTACTTTCAATAAACATAATTAAGATGTTACTTAATATAATTTCTCACTTAATTCAGAGTAGTAATTACACACCTAAATAATCCTTAACCATTCCAAATAAAAGTTCTAGCATGACGCAAGATTTCCATCTTAATAACTTTATTATGAAATTTGTTATTTACTGCATTCTTATTTTTGATTACTCTCCTTCAATCAGTTTAACATACGACTCCCAAATAGTCATCACACTGATTATAATTACGTATCATTTTTTTGTGTGGCACGATCCGGCCTTGCGGAAGGAATGTTCATTTCGGCCATAACTAATAAATCTTTGTTACCAAACTAAATTGTTTATGAACACGATGTGTATATTTAATCCAGTTTTTGCACGCTTCAGTTGTTTACCACAGATTAACCGATTATACGAGAGCAAACTGCGCCACTACTCGAAAATACAACTGGTAGTATGATGTAATCATTTTGAATTAAATATTAATAAGGATAGTTAATACTTTTTTATGGTGTTATGGTAACTACTACAAATATTTACTACTATAGTCTATAAAATGTATATAACTGATTCAAATCAATAATTGAGGAACATTTTAATCTCTCAGGGATGATTAAGGCATATCTACTGGAAAAAAACGCTATGGAGATTTCAAAGTATTTACAAAATGTCCAATTATTTGCTTCTCATGTTATTTTAGCGCAAAATTATGAGTTAGTTACAACGCGGTGGTGAATATAAAATGTCTTCTTCAATCCTAATAGACGAAAACTATGTTTGTATATAAGGTTCTATTAATAAAATTCAAAAATAATTCAATTTGACTTTTAATGGTTTGTAATTTCATATTAGATTTTATAAAAATGTTTTCTATATTAAGCATTAATTTAGTGGCGTTGGCATTACAAAATCTCGACTTTAAACATCGACATTGCTTTGAAAAATGTACAAATCCTGTTAATAAATTTCACCAAAAATTCAATTTGACTGGCAATTGTTTGTAATTGTATGTTATACAACATATAACATATTTCACATAATCAACATTAATTTCGTAGTATTATCACTGCGAACAATCGAGTTATATCTATTTAAACACCGACATTACATTAAAAAATGTATAGGTTTCTAATAAATAAATAAAACGAATTTTTCTTTGTTTTTTATCACTTGTTTAGTGCTGTCTGCGAATATTTTCGGCTACGCTCTAGCCATTATCAAGCTAATTCGATGACTGACGAGCTGTGAAAGTGTACCTATTTTTTTAAGGGCAGTCTCGTTTGAGGTTTTTACAAAATTTAATGTTGTATAAATAGGTACACTTTACACAGCTTGTCAGTCATCGGATTAGCTTGATAATGGCTAGAGCGTAGCAAACAGCAACAAACAAGTGAGAAAAAACAAAGAAAAATTCGTTTTATTTATTTATTATAATGAATTATCACAAAGTAGATGCCGATTCAATCCAATATTATATGTTTCTATTCGCCAACAATTCAATATGAGTAGTAATGTTTTGTAATTTTATACCACACGATGAAATTTCTATCGTCCGACGGTATATGATAATGAACTATCTCGCAAAACTCTTCTGCGCCCGTGTGATTATTTGTATACATTTCCTGGCAAAAAATTATCAGACCTAATAGTGTGCACTTTGCTTCTTCTTCTTCTATGCAGTTGCAACTTCTAAGTTAACAATAGACGCTACTATCCTACTATCCCGTTATATTTGTCCCCATTTGACGAAGAAAACATTACAAAAATAGTACAGCACAAAAGTCATAAATGAACAAGTCTATCAGCTTCAAAACATTGTCTATATATAATATATAATATAAAAACATGTTATAGTGTTTTATAAACATATTTCATATACCCACCGTTAATTTCATGGTATTAAACTAATGTGAATTCACTTTAAACAACGAAATTGCTTTGAATAATGTTGCTATTGATATTTTTGGTCATATTTTTAGATTTAATTACCTAACATTAAAACTACACAGCATACCCAATAGTTACATTTGATTCACATTCGTATGATGATAATAAAAACACATCATTAATCGAACTAATTCGCGGTGTGAAAATAACATACCTAGAAGTTTAATTTCACTATTAATTGACAGATAACAAGCGTCCTTTACGTAAGCGCTGGCATTGAGATTTTTCATTTTCTCACCTTTTTATTCCATAGGCTTCATTAAAACACGCCGTCGTCACGTAACAACAGTATGTTAATTCACATTATTTTTCTTTTTTTGTTGCAGAATGAGCCATCACCATTCCTGTATGCATTCAGTACGGTTCTATGCGTTTAACAATTAAACAGTTTCCTGAGGCGATTAGAAATAAACGACCAGTATTTTGCCCCGTCCAAGAGCGATGCAGCCCGCTGTTCGTGTGAATGAAAATCAAAAACGTTTTTAGTTTATTTTGATTTTATGCACTGCGTTTTATTGCGGGCTCGCGTTGTTGAGCCGATCTTACCTATTAGTACATGTTTTTTTTTGTTTTGTTTAGTAATTTATCATTACGTTTTCTGTGATGGTAAAAATGGTTTAACTCGTAGATATGATAAAATATATTAGGGTAAAAAAAGCGTTTGCATTTTTGTACACGAGAGAATTTATTGTTATTGATACTTTTTCTTTCATATGGGACTGTGATCATGTAATCATTTAAACAATATTTTTAAGGATAACAATTTGTGTGTAAATAGTGGTTACCTATACCAGTACGATATTAATCTAATGTACAAAAATGCATAATTAAAGCGCCCGTGCACACACACATATATATAGAAGGGCCCAAGGAGAATATAGATTTTACTTACCGATTGTTAGCAAACAACACAACGATTTTTTTGTCTTCCATAGAAATGATCTTCAGGTGAAAAAAAAATTATATATTATTCGCATCTATTTTAGATAAGCATCATTATTTTATGCAGATTTAAAAGAAAACTATAGATCAAATTATAATATTATATGTAGCATTTTAATTGTTAATGTTTATTTATGTATTTTATTTCATTTTAATTGTAAAACCACTGTACAGTAACATAAGTAGATAGTAAGTAGAGTTTAGTTAAGCAATTCTGTTGTGAATAGTCAGTATTTTAATTATTCGATGATAATGAAAAATAATAAACATGATTATTTTAGCCAGAAGGATGTTCGGATGTCTTTTGTTTTTATTTACAGCTAAATATTGCAGCTATCATATTGATAAAACAAAAGGTAAACGAATACAGCAAAAGATATATAATTAATATATCTAAAACCAGATAATATTTATATCGTTTCTACAGTGCGGAGATTAAATAAGACATACATTCGATAAAGTTTATTGCAACACATATTTTGGAGTCTAGGTTTTTTTTTTTATAATTTTTGAAAAATAATAGCATCAACATTATTCTTAAAAAACTACCTAAATTCTTCATATTTATTATACAAATTTAATCCCTTAAATTAAATAGCGTATAAATTCGGTTACTTTATTAATCGTCGGTTTCGCGAAAATAATTGTAGGGATCCAAATTACAACACATATTTAAATATTACGGATGTTATTTGTTACAACCCGTCTCCACTTGGAAATGTTGGGGGTGGTTATTAAGCACAATACGGCTTAATTTTAAGAACGTTTGAGGTGATAGATTAGATTATATTAAGAATGGGGCTGCTTTCCAGGACCTACACCTCTGCGCTCTTTGTAAAGCTTTTGTGGTCCCCGGTGTGTCTTAAAGGACTTCTATGAGCTCAGGGGGGTTATTTTTGAGCAATCGCTATGAATATAGCGATCGATAGATCTTCACTATTATTGCGAATGGTATCGATTTTTCGCCCTTCGCGTCGTGAACACTGATCGCTATCTTTGGTAGAACTAAAAACTTGACAGTTGCTAGTGGACGACTGGCGGTAACTATTATTATATATCAATTTTAAAAAAATCATGCATTTTAGGGTTAAATATTTACCTAAGGCCATTTTATTATAATTATTTTTTTTAAAACTTTTATTATCTTATGATAATATATAAAATGGACTTTATTTCTCATAGATAAATTGTATGTACATTTAATTTGGTAGTGTTTTCATTTAAATTTTTTTATAGCAAGCAGAAACACTTGTTAAACAGGGACCTTTTGACATATTTACATAAATTAGTCGTCGCATTGTATTCTATAGTAGTTACTAGTATCAAATAACACTCATTAATTAGCATATGTAAACGCTAATAGCAACGCGCCCATGAATACCTCGCAAGTTGTTTTTAATTCATTTCTCCATCTGATACAGGATACTTATATCTCTATAAATGTAAAACAATACAAGGAACTATTTAAATTTTAATGAGATGCTGTTGTTTATCTAATTTTAATAATAATATTAATTATTATTATTGGCGAAAACGTACGTAACATCTTTTCATTTACTTGAACCATTAAATACATCTCATAATTTAAAAATAATATTATAGAAATGGAATTACAAACGATAAAATAAAATAAGGAAGTAAATAATGAAAGGACTTAGAATACATACAAAAAATACTACCACCGTTGAGTGAAGAAATAATACATTCCTTATTCAATGCTACCACCCAACAGCTCATTCACACGGGGCTGTCCAGATCATTGGATTGGTGACATCAGGGCCTTGCTCCCTGTGTAAAAACTATCAAGCTAAAGCGTATGCAACAAACTGCAACCCTCTATCTCTTTTATTTTCGGCACATATGCGTTTTCAAAAAAACGCATATGTTGCACTATGTGCCGAAAATTAAAAAAATAGAGGGTTGCGGTTTGTTGCATTTGCTTTAGCTCGGTAGTTTTTTTGTAGTGATTGTCATTTTTTCACCACTCATAATCAGGGCATAGGTGGTGATTGTCATTTTCCTTCCACCACTCATAATCTATCGGGGTTTTTCTCGACTACAGTTGCTCCTCTTATAGAAATCACTAAGTTGAAGCGAATGCAATAAACCGCAACGCTCTATCTCTTTTAGTTATCAAGACCCAGTGCAAAATAGGAGTTTTCAAAACGAGTTTCGGGATATACATAAATACAAATTAAGGTCAGGGCAGAGGTGGTGATTGACATTTTCTTTCCACCACTAATAATCTAGTGTGGTATTTCCTCGACTACTATTGCTCCACTTATAGAAACCACCGACCTGAAGCTAATGCAATAAACCGCAACTCTTCCTCATTTTCCTTCCACCACTCATAATCTAGCAATAGACCGCAACCCTCTATCTCTTTTAGTTATCAAGACACAGTGCAAAATAGGAGTTTTCAAAACGAGTTTCAGAATATACATAAATACAAATTAGGGTCAGGGCGTAGGTGGTGACTGTCACTTTCCTTCCACTACTCATAATCTAGCGGGATTTACCTCGACTACTGTTGCTCCTCTTATAGAAACCACCAAGCTGAAGCGAATACAATAAACCGCAAAACTCTATCTCTTTTAGTTATTTAGACACAGTGCAAAATAGTTTTCAAAACGAGTTTCGGAATATACATAAATACAAATTAGGGTCAGGGCAGAAGTGGTGATTGTAATTTTCTTTCCACCACTAATAATCTAGTGGGATTTTCCTCAACTACTGTTTCTTCTCGTATAGATATCAACGAGCTGCAGTGAATGTAACAAATTGCTCTGTATCTCTTTTAGTTATCAAGATACAGTACAAAAAATAGGAGTTTTAAAAACGAAACGAGTTATCGAAACGGTCACCAATTTTCTTCAACGACTCATAATCTAGCGGGGCTTTCCTCGAGTACTGTTGCTTCTCGTACAGAGCTGAAGCGAATGCAACAAACCGCAACTCCCTATCTCTATAAATTATCGAGATACAGTGCAAAATAGGCGTCTTCAAAACGAGTAATTGAGATACACATAGATCCTTATGTGTATCCCAATTACTCGTTTTGAAAACGCATATTTTGCACTGTATCTCGATAATTTATAGAGACAAAACAAAACTCTACCTAAAATATGCATTTTATAATAATATATTAAAATCTGAGAAGTCATTACAATGTATTTCTTACTTGGAGGAATATATTTATAATAGAACAGGCAGGGAAAACTTTATAATATAGATACAATTATGTTTGTATATTGTATCTATATTGTAAAGTTTTCCCGTGGCTGTTCTATTAGAAATATATTCCTCCAAGTAAGAAATGCTTTTTTAGCGATTAAATGGCGTGAAAAAAACTTCTTTAATAGTAAGCTTATTATCCTATTCAGTAGTAAGATGAAACCTCTTAAGATATAGTTGGTAAATATTATTATGACTACAAGAAAAAATATCAATTTTTAATATTGTATGATTTATGATTGATTTCTATAACCTGCCATTAGTAGAAACATACTTTTATCAATACAATTCTTTAGAAAGTTAATATATTCCGCCGACCCTATTTCAAAAAAGTTTAATTGGCAACAATTGGCAAATTTGACGCTATTGACGTGCTGTATTTCAATCTTTTTTTTTCCCAATAGAAAGTAATACATATCATCCGTAATTTTATACGCACATATCATCATTAATTATATATTAAAAAACCCGAACGAATCGTGATTATTACAAAATCCACGTGCTCATCGCGTTTCGTAATAATCACACCAAGCGGCGCGGCCTGATCGACATCAATAACAAGTAAATAAATCTTATAATAATCTATTAAGGATATCAACACAGTCTGCATTCCTCGCATATTATTTCGCTGCGAGCAATTGCACCGGAAAAATCTCAACTTTTTTTCCCCACTTGAAGGTCGCACGTTCAATTTCCTGCTTCATAACTGGTTGGATTAAAGTAAAGTAATTAATAAATTGTACTTAATTTAATTTATATTGTAACTATATTAGGAGAACACATATCTAATTTATTTAATGGTATAAATATGTTGGTATTACTTAATTACTATATAACTAGAGCAAATTATACTGATTTCATATTCATTTTATATAATTTTATACAGGCTGGAAATTAAGTAGCGAATAAATTCAATGAAACCTTTATATATTTTTGCAAAAATTGCTGGGACACTTAGATTTTTAATTTTAGGTTGCCAATTTGTATGATATAGGTCTTACCTTATACATCGCTGATTGCAGAAAAATAATTCCGAATCCGAAAAAAAATGGGGTTCTCTTTTTTAAAAAAAATTATCGATTACGTCAGTTCTCATTCAAAGTTGACCGAAAAAAATTGACACTGGCAAAAGAAATTGTCAAATTAAAATTTAAAATCTACGTGTCCTAGAATTTTTTGAAAAAATCATAAATAAAGGTTTTATTGAATTTATTCGCTACTTAATTTCTACCCTGTATAACAACATGTATGGTTATATATATATATATATATATATATATATATATATATATATATATATATATATATAAATTCAATATTTATACAACATAAGATTATGTGAATACGCAGCGTCTAAAATAAAACATCAATTAACACCATTTATTGAACAAATAACATCCAATTGGTAAAATAAATAGATTTAAAACTACTAGTCATACATGTACAATATAAATTTAAATAAATTAATAATAGCGTTATTGCTTAAACATAAAAAAAAAAACGTTTTACTATATCCAAATAAAATAATTCAATCAGTAATTTTTAGGAAACATTTTTATGTTACGTATATGAGAAAATATTAAAAAAATTCACACTATTAATATTATGAATATTAGTATGATGCGAATATATTATAGTAAACATTTTAAAGTTGCAAAAGCATTACATGAGCACACATCATGTCCGGTATTTTTTTTGTGCAGCATTTAATTCATTGGTATTATAACTCTATAATGACTACTTTTAACACGCAATCAATACACAAAACGCACAGTTTATATTTTCACATTGTAATTTTTGTACTTGGAATTCGAACAATAGCGTATACTTTCAAAAGGTTTATGATAAAAAAATATGTTTAATTATTCAAGGTTCAGTACACAACAGTAATTTATTTATTTTAATTTTTAAAGGACAATTGCAGAAATTATTGCAAATGTTTTTTTCTTCAACAATATATGTGTAATCTGTGCAAAAACAAGTATCACCTATTTGAATTTCGAAACACTAATATAGATCTACTTTCAATAAACATAATTAAGATGTTACTTAATATAATTTCTCACTTAATTCAGAGTAGTAATTACACACCTAAATAATCCTTAACCATTCCAAATAAAAGTTCTAGCATGACGCAAGATTTCCATCTTAATAACTTTATTATGAAATTTGTTATTTACTGCATTCTTATTTTTGATTACTCTCCTTCAATCAGTTTAACATACGACTCCCAAATAGTCATCACACTGATTATAATTACGTATCATTTTTTTGTGTGGCACGATCCGGCCTTGCGGAAGGAATGTTCATTTCGGCCATAACTAATAAATCTTTGTTACCAAACTAAATTGTTTATGAACACGATGTGTATATTTAATCCAGTTTTTGCACGCTTCAGTTGTTTACCACAGATTAACCGATTATACGAGAGCAAACTGCGCCACTACTCGAAAATACAACTGGTAGTATGATGTAATCATTTTGAATTAAATATTAATAAGGATAGTTAATACTTTTTTATGGTGTTATGGTAACTACTACAAATATTTACTACTATAGTCTATAAAATGTATATAACTGATTCAAATCAATAATTGAGGAACATTTTAATCTCTCAGGGATGATTAAGGCATATCTACTGGAAAAAAACGCTATGGAGATTTCAAAGTATTTACAAAATGTCCAATTATTTGCTTCTCATGTTATTTTAGCGCAAAATTATGAGTTAGTTACAACGCGGTGGTGAATATAAAATGTCTTCTTCAATCCTAATAGACGAAAACTATGTTTGTATATAAGGTTCTATTAATAAAATTCAAAAATAATTCAATTTGACTTTTAATGGTTTGTAATTTCATATTAGATTTTATAAAAATGTTTTCTATATTAAGCATTAATTTAGTGGCGTTGGCATTACAAAATCTCGACTTTAAACATCGACATTGCTTTGAAAAATGTACAAATCCTGTTAATAAATTTCACCAAAAATTCAATTTGACTGGCAATTGTTTGTAATTGTATGTTATACAACATATAACATATTTCACATAATCAACATTAATTTCGTAGTATTATCACTGCGAACAATCGAGTTATATCTATTTAAACACCGACATTACATTAAAAAATGTATAGGTTTCTAATAAATAAATAAAACGAATTTTTCTTTGTTTTTTATCACTTGTTTAGTGCTGTCTGCGAATATTTTCGGCTACGCTCTAGCCATTATCAAGCTAATTCGATGACTGACGAGCTGTGAAAGTGTACCTATTTTTTTAAGGGCAGTCTCGTTTGAGGTTTTTACAAAATTTAATGTTGTATAAATAGGTACACTTTACACAGCTTGTCAGTCATCGGATTAGCTTGATAATGGCTAGAGCGTAGCAAACAGCAACAAACAAGTGAGAAAAAACAAAGAAAAATTCGTTTTATTTATTTATTATAATGAATTATCACAAAGTAGATGCCGATTCAATCCAATATTATATGTTTCTATTCGCCAACAATTCAATATGAGTAGTAATGTTTTGTAATTTTATACCACACGATGAAATTTCTATCGTCCGACGGTATATGATAATGAACTATCTCGCAAAACTCTTCTGCGCCCGTGTGATTATTTGTATACATTTCCTGGCAAAAAATTATCAGACCTAATAGTGTGCACTTTGCTTCTTCTTCTTCTATGCAGTTGCAACTTCTAAGTTAACAATAGACGCTACTATCCTACTATCCCGTTATATTTGTCCCCATTTGACGAAGAAAACATTACAAAAATAGTACAGCACAAAAGTCATAAATGAACAAGTCTATCAGCTTCAAAACATTGTCTATATATAATATATAATATAAAAACATGTTATAGTGTTTTATAAACATATTTCATATACCCACCGTTAATTTCATGGTATTAAACTAATGTGAATTCACTTTAAACAACGAAATTGCTTTGAATAATGTTGCTATTGATATTTTTGGTCATATTTTTAGATTTAATTACCTAACATTAAAACTACACAGCATACCCAATAGTTACATTTGATTCACATTCGTATGATGATAATAAAAACACATCATTAATCGAACTAATTCGCGGTGTGAAAATAACATACCTAGAAGTTTAATTTCACTATTAATTGACAGATAACAAGCGTCCTTTACGTAAGCGCTGGCATTGAGATTTTTCATTTTCTCACCTTTTTATTCCATAGGCTTCATTAAAACACGCCGTCGTCACGTAACAACAGTATGTTAATTCACATTATTTTTCTTTTTTTGTTGCAGAATGAGCCATCACCATTCCTGTATGCATTCAGTACGGTTCTATGCGTTTAACAATTAAACAGTTTCCTGAGGCGATTAGAAATAAACGACCAGTATTTTGCCCCGTCCAAGAGCGATGCAGCCCGCTGTTCGTGTGAATGAAAATCAAAAACGTTTTTAGTTTATTTTGATTTTATGCACTGCGTTTTATTGCGGGCTCGCGTTGTTGAGCCGATCTTACCTATTAGTACATGTTTTTTTTTGTTTTGTTTAGTAATTTATCATTACGTTTTCTGTGATGGTAAAAATGGTTTAACTCGTAGATATGATAAAATATATTAGGGTAAAAAAAGCGTTTGCATTTTTGTACACGAGAGAATTTATTGTTATTGATACTTTTTCTTTCATATGGGACTGTGATCATGTAATCATTTAAACAATATTTTTAAGGATAACAATTTGTGTGTAAATAGTGGTTACCTATACCAGTACGATATTAATCTAATGTACAAAAATGCATAATTAAAGCGCCCGTGCACACACACATATATATAGAAGGGCCCAAGGAGAATATAGATTTTACTTACCGATTGTTAGCAAACAACACAACGATTTTTTTGTCTTCCATAGAAATGATCTTCAGGTGAAAAAAAAATTATATATTATTCGCATCTATTTTAGATAAGCATCATTATTTTATGCAGATTTAAAAGAAAACTATAGATCAAATTATAATATTATATGTAGCATTTTAATTGTTAATGTTTATTTATGTATTTTATTTCATTTTAATTGTAAAACCACTGTACAGTAACATAAGTAGATAGTAAGTAGAGTTTAGTTAAGCAATTCTGTTGTGAATAGTCAGTATTTTAATTATTCGATGATAATGAAAAATAATAAACATGATTATTTTAGCCAGAAGGATGTTCGGATGTCTTTTGTTTTTATTTACAGCTAAATATTGCAGCTATCATATTGATAAAACAAAAGGTAAACGAATACAGCAAAAGATATATAATTAATATATCTAAAACCAGATAATATTTATATCGTTTCTACAGTGCGGAGATTAAATAAGACATACATTCGATAAAGTTTATTGCAACACATATTTTGGAGTCTAGGTTTTTTTTTTTATAATTTTTGAAAAATAATAGCATCAACATTATTCTTAAAAAACTACCTAAATTCTTCATATTTATTATACAAATTTAATCCCTTAAATTAAATAGCGTATAAATTCGGTTACTTTATTAATCGTCGGTTTCGCGAAAATAATTGTAGGGATCCAAATTACAACACATATTTAAATATTACGGATGTTATTTGTTACAACCCGTCTCCACTTGGAAATGTTGGGGGTGGTTATTAAGCACAATACGGCTTAATTTTAAGAACGTTTGAGGTGATAGATTAGATTATATTAAGAATGGGGCTGCTTTCCAGGACCTACACCTCTGCGCTCTTTGTAAAGCTTTTGTGGTCCCCGGTGTGTCTTAAAGGACTTCTATGAGCTCAGGGGGGTTATTTTTGAGCAATCGCTATGAATATAGCGATCGATAGATCTTCACTATTATTGCGAATGGTATCGATTTTTCGCCCTTCGCGTCGTGAACACTGATCGCTATCTTTGGTAGAACTAAAAACTTGACAGTTGTTATATTTTCCCATTAATTTTTGATCTAATGCGTTTAGTCCATCGCTATGACGTTTTATAGCACATCGTGATAACGATCGCACAAAAATCGCATCCCTGCCGTGTTTAAAAGACTCCAAAGTCTCATGTCAGTTCCTTGATATATGAGATGGTCGTGCTTTACCGTTTCCGAATTTGTTAGGCCGCACTGTTCATGGCGCCTCGCAGTAGCATAGTACATGCCCTGCAATCTCTTCCTTTTCCTGGCAAAACCTACAGAAGGATTATTCTGCCAGGACTATCCGTGCCATTTGCTTGCTAAGCCTGCAGTGACCTATTAGAAAGCCTACTATTGTTCTGACTGTTTTCCTGTCTTGAGTTAGCAAGTCCTTTGTGAATTAGGGGCTTGGGCCTATTACTAATTCTTTTGCATGTCTCTGCCCTGGCTGGTTTGTCTGCCAATCTTGCTATTATTCTCTTGTTTATTGTCTTTTATAATATTTTCATCCCTATACTTATTAGTGTTATGCCTCTATAATTTGAGCATTTAGTCTTATCCCCTTTCTTGTGTATGATTAGTGCTGTTTGACACTCTTTTGCTATGATTTATTAAAAATATGTGATATATACTCTTGGATTTATTTCAAATTTAAATTAGATAATACAAACAACATTGATGTATGTACAAAATAGATTTTTTTATAATAGAATTAATCTGTTTACAGTTTAGATTTACATAAATTACTAGTTTAGGGAACGTTTTTGCATTTAATTAAATGGAATTTATTGGATCAACAACTTTTTATGTTGCATCATATTACTGACGTCAATAAGAGAACAGAATAAACCTTTCTATTCTGAACAATTATAAACAATGTTTCTATAAAGTACACAATTATATTTTAATTACATAAAATTATAGTATGTCACATATATTGCAAAGAATTTGTGTAACAAATCGACTCAATCCCCGGAAAATAAATACGTTTGGTAACTAACAATATGCCCGTTGCGGATCAAGCAATGTTCATTGCAATATTTCTACAAAAAAATCAAATATATATATATATATATATATATATAGACTGGATGACTTATACTTATACCCGTCATCCACTCTATATCCATAACAGTCCGTCATTCTACTTGCTACTATATATATATATATATATATATATATATATATATATATATATATTTATACGTTGTTACTAAAAGATGTATAATTTTTGTTCATTTTTAAGTTTAATACATACTGTGTAGAGGATTGTTAATGCCAATAAATATAAATACATATATATATATATATATATATATATATATATATATATATATATATATATATATATATATATATATATATATATATATGTTTTTGACGTCATTTACATATTACAAGATTTAAGTATACATGAAATTGAATAATTCACCAGATTCCAGTGTAATTCATGACAAACCAGGACTTTAGGAGCCAGTATCATAGGGAAGTCCTGGGAACAGAACAACTAAAACGAGACTGCCAAAGTCGTGTATATTAGCTAATTATTAGAGGCCCTATGCCCCACAGAGGGCCAAAGAACCTAATAGACTTGTGTGTCCTTAAAATGCTGTATAAATGATAATTAAATATGAAAAAAAGTTTGGAACGAAAGTGAATGGGATAATAAAATAAAAATAGACTTGTCAAGGAGAATCATTAACCACAATTTAATGTAGTTGTTTTAAGAAAATTATACTGAAATATGTATTTATTATTATAAACTAAACAAACAAATTTCATCCCGTAAAAAATATCCCCACAGACGAATATTATATAAGGAAATTAATTAAATCAGCTCATAATGATAATTAATTAGTCAGAAATTCAGGTATAAATTCCCTACTAAACAGATATAAACATAATTTATCGGTTGCCTTTGTATTTGTTTGAATTATCGTTTAAATCATATGAAACTTGTTTGTCTTATCCGTAAAATACAGTATGATAATAGTTATTTGCAATCTGTTATTTATTTATGTTAATTGTTCAAGGAAATTGAATAATAATTATGTTTTTATTCGCACAATTAGGGTATGATGGGTATAATAATAATAAAATAAATTTATTTTCAAAAGAAATAAAAAAAATAGAAATTGTAATTATGTTAATAATAAATACATATAAACTAGATTTAGTTTCCCATAGAAATTACATTTTATCTCTACTAAAGCAGCATGTATTACCTTACATGATCAATAGTACTGTCAATATTTTAGAATAATGACAGTATTACTGTATGATAATATGTTTAAAATGTATCCTAAAAATGTATCCTAAAACATTGCCAGTATTACTCATCTTGTAAAGTATAGTAATGATGCAATAAGAAGAATACTGATTTTTATCCGGATAATTGATTCCTTGATAAATATAAAAGAAGGATTGAAGCAAATATGGACAGTACTAGGATTGACAGTATTATTGACCGTGTAAGGTGCCTTTATAAGGCACCTTACACGGTCAATATTACTGTCAGTATTTACTTTAATCCTCCTTTTATATCCATCAAGTAATCAATTATCCGGACAAACATTAGTATTCTCTTCATTCCATCATTACTATACCTTATACAATAAGTAATACTGCCAATATTTTAGAATAAAGTACATTTTTATCGTACAGTAATACTGTCATTATTCTAAAATATTGACAGTATTATTGATCGTGTAAGGTGCCTTATAAAGGCACCCTACACGATCAATATTACTGTCAATATTTTAGAATAATGACAGTAGTACTGTACGATAATATGTTTAAAATCTGCATTATTCAAAAATGTTTCTAGTACTACTCATCGTGTAAGGTATAGTAATGATGTAATGAAGAGAATACTGATCTTTATCGTGATAATTGATTACTTGATAAATATAAAAGGAGGATTGAAGCAAATATTGACAGTACTAGTATTGACAGTATTATTGACCGTGTAGAGTGCCTTTAAGGTCCCCATCCTATTCTGTAATTTGGTAGATGATGGTGGTATGCATTTAATTTTAAAATGTTTAAATTGCTAATAAATGTTGGTGGTTAACTATAGGCAACATTTGAGGCTCTTACTTTCAGTGAACTTTTAAGGTGTAACTATGGGCAACCAACAATACTTGATGTTTGAAATTTAAATTTGCGCATAATTTTCATTACAATTACATTAATAGAATTAACGCATTAAATAAAAATCTAATATCAAATAATACAAACGAATATAATAAACTAATAAAAGGACATTAAAGACATTAATAGACTTAAAAAGGAATGCAAAGAACACGTAAATAAAATAAAATAAAATAAAAGAACGATAAACGGAAAACAAAGTAAACCGAGGATACAAAATAAATCTTCCAAAACCAAGCCGTATGCCTGTCTGACGGTTTGGTTTTGTATGTGTCCTCGGTTTTTCATTTATCGTTCTTTTATTTTTTTGCTTTCATGTGTTCTTTGCATTCCTTTTTAAATCTATTTATGTCTTTAATGTCCTTTTGTTTAGTCCGGGAGTTTGTAGGAAGCCATTATAACAGACAATTATTATATTATTATTATTATTCCCGTCAGTACCAGCTGTTGTTAAAATAAAATTAAGGACACTTTTGAAAACACTGCAGAATGACCCGAAAGTTGATAGCCAGTTAGACATGCAGAATTATTAATACTACTACTACTATTACATTAATAATTAAAATAATAATGATAATAATAAAAATATTTATTGTGATACATAAAATTTACATTACATACCACAATGGGCTAACGACCGGAGTCTTTTTGTCAAATTTACAAGTTGCATATAATTGGAATCTTAAACTAATCTTAATATAATATGGTTATTTGTGTTTGATTTGTTGTATTATAATTAAAATATTAAATACTACAATCATTATTTATTAATTTTAAAATTCTTTTAGATAAAGTAATAAATACTAAATGCGATGTTTAAAAGTAAAGTTGAATTTTCTTAGTCACTGCCGTTGTCACTTTATATTAAAATTAAAATATAATTAAAACTTAGTTTCTACCTGTACCGGTGGAAAAGCCTTTCGGCTTTATAGAACTATCAAAGATAGACGTTTCTTTTTTTCGCCGATAATCCTTTTTGAGATTTGTAAGATGTTTATTAGGGGTTCCGCCAGTTTGTGATAATCCTCTGTGAGATCTTGTAAGATGTTTTTGAGGGTTTCGTCAGTTTGTATGGTTACAAATGTTTGAATGTAGTAACTGTCAGTTTTAGCAACTGGAAGTAATAGAATTAGTGTATGGCATCAAGTACAGTATTATTAGTTAGTAATAATCTTACCTAATAAATCTCGTATTATTTATAATTTTCGTAAATTTTAATTTTAATAATATAAGTTATATAAAGTTACACACATATATCCTTAGAAGTCTTCTTGTCTCACAATATTTGGAAAAATAACTCCTTAATGAAATGTTGGTACCCATTTAAAAATGTAGAGTATTAATCGTGATTAACTACTAATATATAAAATGATGCGAAATAATATTTATGTTCTAATAATCATTAAAAAAATTAGAAATATATATTCAGAAATATGTATTCAAAATAAATTTAATTTATTATACAAACTTTCTTGTGGTAATCAGGATATTGTTATATTTAAAATATAAACATTTATGAAGCTATGTAACCCTCAGGGATTCACATCTTGTGAATACGGGAACTGGCAATCCCGAGGTACCCTAGCCGGATCTGTTTAATTTTTAAACTATTCTTGGAACAGATCCCTCTCTTGTCTTTCAAACTATCCTGTCTTTCTTAATTTACTTGACACCTACTCTATTGTGTTACTCAAGGACTAGAGATCTTTATTTGCGATTCTACCTCTGTGACCCGATACGAATCTCGGAAAATGGCCCGGAATTAACCATTCGCCTATTGTCAACATACAACCTACAGTATTTCCACATACGAATTGTAAAATTGTCGGTGTATTTATTTATTATTTATTAATTTATTACCGGTATATAACGTAAATGTTGAAAAACAAGAATGGTACAATAAAGACACCCACCGATAAGCGTTGGATTCAAATTTTCATTTCAACGAAAATCATAGTCCATGTGTTCATCTAACAAAAGTTGTAGATTTAATCCCAAAATGGAGTTTGAACTCTCGCTCCCTATGCTCAGTGCGAGACGGGCGGCGCTAGGCCAAGGGTGGCGAACCTATGACACGTGTGACTTTTATGGCACGCCACAAAATAATTTGAACACGGCATTAATTAAGGAATTTAGGTACCAAATCGAAATAATTTATCTACCTATACCTGCTAGTCATTATTTTCAGAAATGAATAACATTAAAGATTTGCATAAGGCGTTTTCGTTTAGCATGGTTTAGCATTACTAGTCGCCTCGCGGCGTGCAGTATCGCGGTCGTGCGCCGTCGGTTGTAAGGGCCGCTATAGAATTGTACGCACCAGAAGCGGAAAATAGAACAAGAAACAATAAGCCCGTACCAGCCCAGCGTGATAAACGAAAGACGCTATAGAAGCTGTAGTCAGACTCGCGCTTCTTAGATCGACACATATCGACTCAAGAGCATCGCCTATAGGTCCTCCAGTTCAGCTAAAAGTAACAAAGTATGAAGCTAATTTGCAACAGCAGAAGTCGCATTAATTACTTCTTTCATTTAAATATACATAATATTGCTATTGTACAAAATGTATATTTATAAAAAATGAAGTTTTAAGTTGATAGTAATTATATTTCCCCCATTCATGGCTAAAGGTCGTTTTGGACAAGACAATTTCTTGACTCAAAAGTTAGTCAAGATGCGAGATGCAAGATGGCATATCATACAGCAAATTATTTGAAATATTGAATTGGATGGTAGATCGAATGGAAAAAGAAAAGACGTTCTATTTGTCAAGGACAATTCAGGATATATGAATTCATTTCTTGAACAACTTTTGAGCTAAGAAATTGTCTTGTCTAAAACGACTTTAAGTCAAGATTGTTTGGCCTCATTAAATATGGCACGTAGTTCAATAAAGGTTCGCCACCCCTGCACTAGGCAACTTAATATTATAATAATTCATTATTGAATTATGATTATCAATTCTTGCAAAACAATGATATAGGCAAGTTTCAGATCTAATAACAGTGTTTTAGTTTAAAATTCATAAAATTGTATGCTCTTTCTCTGTCTAGTTTTTACTAAATGCTCGCAAACAATGTCACACTTGATTTATTCCTCATTTCAATTTAGTGAATTATAACATTCATTAAATTTAAATGAGGAATAAATAGAGCAAGTGTGACATTTCTTGCGAGCATTTAGCTATATATATTTTATAAAGTACCATATGTAGATAGACAAATTGAATTTTTTTTTGGATTTAATGTAATGGTATATTTTCACAAGTCACCTATAAGAACATATGAACATTTAAAAACTATAATTATGTAAAAGAAAATCATTACTTCAAAATTGTAGTAATAAAATTCAAGGGTAAAAATACATTTTTTAGAAGAATATAAACGTAATTCCACTCTTAGTGTGTTAGTCTGTGATATGATTTTATTTTACAAACTCAATAATCTCTTATCAGTAGACACTCATGTAACTATTGCATTTTTATCAATTCATTTCCGTTCGCAACGATAGCAATATTGTACAAACATTGCCGAACAGTAACCCTAATAACCGAGACATACAAAGTATGTACAGATGTAGACTGAACATATGAACTTAAGTAATTATTGCGCGCGCATATAAACTGTATGATTCAGATGTTTTCGCGCGGTGGACTTCCCAGCACATTTAGGTGAACACAGTAAACACGATGAACAATCAACCGGAATGTAGTGCATGCAAAAGCCGCGAGTTAGTACGCGTTAGTGAAAGTAATGTGAATATCGAAAAGTGGCTGGAAAAGTGCGATTTAACAGACAATCAATCGGTTTGCAGTTGCGCCAGTTTCGAATCTGGCGATATTATTTCGGCAAGCTGCAGCTCTACCGTGGATACTTTAAGCAGCTACAATTCCGATGGGTTCGCTGTGGTTGATAAAATAAAGACAAAGGATGATTTAAACGTGAGTGAGAAGGATAAGAGATCGGTTTGTTGTTAAATGCGGTTGTTTTGTAGAAACCGGCGAAGGGGAATTCTTGCGGAAATGTAATCACCGCTTGATATTTATGTGATAAATGCAGTTTATTTATATAAAGGGTTTTAATAGATAGTAAAACATATTCTATGTTATCATTATTTTTATAAAATGTATTATCGTAATAATATTATCATATTAGATAGAGGTGATTACTCTAATAATTTCCATGAAAAACATAATTATAGTATATTTAAACGACAAACAAGAATTCATCTCTATAAAATCACTATATTTCTGTACCTCGGATGTATATATAGTCCTTTTAATAAAATTTAAAATAATAAATATAATCAAAATTGTGACAAAATGTACCCATAATAAATAAATAACACTAAATACAATGCAAAAGGAATATACTGATACTATTTTGTTACAAAAATTCAATTAATTAGTTTAGAAAATAGGATGGTTAACAAATAAAACCTGTTCAATCTACTATCTGTAAATTTAGCGAAATGTACCATAGTATTGTATACCTTCCAGGTAAAGATATATGTACAAAAATATTCTTCCAAAACGGAAGATGTCAAATGTTTCGTCTTATATATTTTTAGATATCGAATAGTTGTGGCGTGTACTATGTGGTAATTCATTTTCACTGAAAGACATAAATCAAACTACTATGTTTTTTACCACTTATTTTATAGTTTGAAACAACTACTTTCCTCTAAGCTCTAGGCATTTTCAAGTCATCGGAAAAACTTGAAAATACCTAGAGCTCTGGCAAAACTAGTTGTTTCAAACAATAAAATAGATAGTAGATAGTAGTTTGATATGCATTTACATATTTTTTTTAGATAGAACCAAGCCAAATAGAATCTATAATCAACAATCAAGCCCATAATGTGTACAATAATGTAATGATCAACAAATCACAGAAAGTGCACCTGGGCAATGTTACTTATATTAATGGACCGGTCTACGTAAACCAAACTCAAAATGTGCTAAACTATGTTTCAAAGGATACAAATTCTAATCAACCAAAGCGTAAGTATTCTATAATAATAATTATGTAGGTATGTGTGACTGACAGATATGTTCTGTTTCAGTACAAATCAAGAGTAGAATTGAATGGTTAGCGCAACCTCCTATAGAGGATCCAGAACCATTGAACGAGCCTGCCAAATTTGTTATAATATGTGAGTATAAACAATCACAGTATTTGTATTATACCAACTGTAAAATTGCGGACATCTTTCCAGAACGTTGTAGGGGACTATTAGTTGACCACTAAAATGTATGCAATGTAGAGTGTATACTTTTACTGGTTTCTCCAACGAATCTTAACTAGTTAAAGACGGTCTTAAGGGGGCGATTTCGCATATGCTTTTCTTATGGAGTTTATTGTGCCATTATTTTTTACTTTTCTCGAAAAGTATCACTAAGAATGAGTTGCAAATGTGGCAAGTTAATAAAAACACTTTGTTCTAGGATATTCATAAACTTTTGTAGCAATTTAATTAAATAATTAGGAGAAATCGACTCCACAAAGTACGACTCTATAGCAAATTATAATTGGTTATTGCCGTATATAATTTAATATAACAATAAAGTATTTTCTATGATATAATTGTTAGCATGCCCTAGCGCTGTATGTCTACTTTTATATTTTATAATCCTTATGTGACGAATGTACTTATTTAATAAAAAAAAGCAAAATACAATGGATTTTTTTACAAATGTCAATAAGGTTCATGTTCGCAAAAAGTCAGAAAGGAGCTGTTCGCATATAAATGCAGGTTTCTATAATGTTATATCAGATAATGACCCCTAATATCTTCGGATATTTTTAAAAAGATGGCGCTATAGCAATATTCTCTCCAGTACTTATCTATGATTCTCTCATTGCCGCGGTCGTGTAGAAGCTGGTTGAGCTATTTATAGCACTGTCCAAACTTTAGTTTGCATTACGCGACGTAAAATTATACCTGTAGCCAGGTATACAATTGTAGGACCGCGTTTTGTGAGAAATTACTGTATGTTTTACAACACATTTATTTAATATTTATATAATTATTAATCCATATTCGAATAGTTTTCATCCATGTTTATTAAATTTTTTATTGATAATATATGCAGTTTCCATAGTGATTTGTGTACGCAGTTAGAACACCCAGTGCAGAAGCGTTGTTCGGAAAATAAATATGCTTTTTATAATATCCTCTCTGTCTTATTGTAAATTACCAGAAATATATGCTCGGAAATATTAAAATTGGAAATTAGAATATGAAATATCATTATTATTATTTAAAACCAGGTGGTGACTTTGCCCATGCAACATACCGTGTTCCCGGATCCGGTTGCAAAGAGGGAAATTGTCATTTTAGAGCAAAATGCAAGAGGAATTTAAATGCTTGATTTGTTAAGTTTATGTATTCGTGTTTTTTTAATTAAAAATGGGCTTAACTCATTAGTTGTCTTGGAGCCTGTGGTGTTAATTTTTATATCGTAAATGAGCCTTTCGTCTAAACCATACAAATTTTACATTTGTGAATTAGCTGATATAAAATAGGCATTCTTTTGGAGAAGATGTACTGGATATAATCCAGTTAGGCCATAAATAGCCCAATATGGATTATTTATCATTAGACGTCCATAAAACAAGACGGTATTCGGGTATTCTCGAAAAAAACATCAAAGGTAATAAACCATTCACTAGAAAGTCGGGAGTATTATAATAAATTTATTTCAATTCTGTAAACTTATCCCTGATAATTATAAAAATACGTTCGCGGAGTATGGTAGATACTCCGCGATAATTATCATAACAAAACAATGTTTGGGCACAAGCAACAAGTTGACCACGTCCTTGGACTGTACAAACTATTCAATTAATAAATTTTAATCGTGCTGGCAAGTCAAACTGTATTTTTGCCTCAAAAATACGATTATAATGTATCCCCTAGTCGACCATAGGGGCCAGCACTTGGCAGAACATTATTTGACCGTTTCAGGACTGGTTCTCTAGTATCGCAAGTGTGAGATATTACGCTCGGGCACCGCCGCCTTAATAATAAAACGGTATTAAAGCATTGCACCAAACAAACACGGATCTTAAAACATTGCAAGACTTACGCCCGGTTTCTCCAACCAATCTTAACTAGTTTTAGACCGTCTTAATAATGGCGTTGCACCAAACAAAAATCGGATCTTAAAACGATAAGACGCTCTTACATTGTAAGACAAAGTAAGATCTACATATGTTTGGTGCAGAATAAAAATTTAAGACGTGGTTATATATAAGACGAGTTTATATAAGACGAGTTTATATAAGACGAGATTTAAGATTCGTTGGAAAACCGGGCGTAAGTAAGATCTACGCCCGGTTTCTCCAACCAATCTTAACTAATTTTAGACCGTCTTAATAATAAGACGGTCATAAAGCGTTGCACCAAACAAAAATCGGATCTTAAAACGATAAGACGCTCTTACATTGTAAGTGTAAGTAAGATCTACATATGTTTGGTGCAACAGAATAAAAATTTAAGACGTTGTTATATATAAGACGAGTTTATATAAGACGAGCTTATATAAGACGAGCTTATATAAGACGAGCTTATATAAGACGAGATTTAAGATTCGTTGGAGAAACCGAGCGTAAGTAAGATCTACATATGTTTGGTGAAACAAAATAAAAAATTTAAGGTCGTTTTAGACAAGACAATTTCTTAGCTCATACGTTGTTCAAGAAATGAATTCATATATTCATATCCTCCCATACATTCAAATAGAACGCGTTATATTTTTCCATTTGATCTGCCATCCAATTCAATATTTCAAATAATTTGCTGTATGATACGAGACAATTTAGATTGTCTCGCAACTTGACTAACTTTTGAGTTAAGAAATTGTCTTGTCTAAAACGACCTTAAGACGTGGTTATATATAAGTCGAGCTTATATAAGACGAGTTTTAAGATTCGTTGGAGAAACCGGGCGTAAATTCACCAATATGTCGGTTGGAATCATATTGAGAATTAAGAAAATATATATATTTTATTGACGCTTCATAATCCGTCTTTAAAGTACTCTGTAGTGTGTCTAAAATTAATATTAAAACACATGTGCTTTAAAGTAAAGGACAACAGCATGAATTCAAATAAATATCATACATACATTTCATTGATTTCTATTAATATCTCATTGTATTCCTTTCTATATTCAATTCTGACTTCTGATTTCTACGAAATCAATTTATTCTCGGCTTTAGCCCTTAAATTAAGATAATATATTAATGTTTTAAAATATATTATATTTCACCAGTTCTCTTTTATTTTTCGTCCAAAAATCTAGAAAAAACTCCATGTATTTTATATTAATACAAATAATGATATTTATATAATTTAACCATAGGTATTATTTCTTTTAATCAATACGAAACAATGTCTACTTACAGATGTGGCTATATATTACATAAAATAATAATTTTGTTACTATTTCTATTTAAAATAATTGATCTTGAGTTCAAGTTCAAGTGCTTACAGATTATTTATATTTGTATATCTTATATAAATATTTAATCATGTATAGTGATAAAATATATTTTTGCATTACTCTCAGTTATCAATAAACACATACTTACTTTAATATTACCTTGTGAGAATGAACTTAAGCCACAAGTCAAATTTAAGTTGTTTGCGTTTGGTAGTTTTGATATATATATATATATATATATATATATATATATATATATATATATTTCACGTCTATTTACATAAATACCAAACTCTTCAACTTTTCAGTACAACTTAAATGTGACTGTGGCGTAAATCACATTTAAGTTGTATTGAAAAGTTGAGTTTGGTATTTATGTAAATAGACGTGTGCAGTTTCATTCTCACAGGCCCATATAATAAATGTAGAAATAAAATATATAGTTGCGAGCAGATAGATACCTGTTGAAGATGTAATTGCAATCCGGTGATTGAATGAGTGGAACGAAGGAAATAACATGGGCCTCCTTTCACTTTTTCTTTGCCTTCCCCACTTTTTCCTCTGTCTTTCCATCGCTCTTTTAATCTCACGATTTTTTAACTCAATATCACGAAAATTATCTTGTGGCATACTAAAAAATACTAAATACTAAAACTATCTTTCATTTCTGGTTTGGCGGGAAGTTTATATAACTTTCGTTTCTCAATTGACACTTTTTTTTTGCAGTTTTGATATTATTTGCTTAACGATCGTATAAAAATTTTATATGGTTATATAAACAAATTTTCAAGGAATTTGCGTTTAAAGATTTAAATTATTTTGAACATCTACGCTCACAGTTCTTCGGACAGGCACTTTAAGCCGTTGGTCCCGTCGGTAGCCTAGCACCCTGTCCTGCTACTTACAAACGACGTAAAAATTAGGCTAAATATATCGTAGTGCATACTAGAGAGCTTTCTGGAAATCGTACAGTGTGGTCAGACACTACAAAACGGATATATAAAGAGATAATTCTCTAGAACTTACAAAAATATAATCGCTTTTAGTCTATTTAGTTAGGAACACAGTAATATTTTTAAGTAAATGTGACTTTATTGCTCACTTTTCTTAAGACTTCATTGCTATTTCTTTTTATTCAGGCCATTCAGCTACAGACGACGGACGCCTGCAATCAGACAATTTACTTATAATACGTTTGATACAACAATTCCATATAGAAAGCAGAAAATATGCTGATATTGCATATAATTTCTTGATCGGATGTGACGGAAATGCATATGTAGGTAGAGGATGGGGAATTAGAGGAGCACACACGAAACTGTAAGTATTAAAACATCCGTTAATAATTATCAAAAATCTAAATACACCCTTAACTGATTATATTCGCATCCCCTCATGCCGAATTATTCATGGTTCGTCTGTTGTAGAAACGAATATTGTTTGTTCCTTGTCGTATTATTTTTAAACATCGTCTCTACATCAGACGACCTGCTCTACTTCGGCTGTTATAGTACCGAATCATTTAATCAATCGGCTGAAACAGAATCGAATAAAGGATAAATATAATAAAAACTATATATAATAAATTTAAAATATAATATAAATATATAATAAAACGATTTTTTACTTTGTTTTTTTTATCACACTTCAGTTATACTAGTTTGGGCTAAGCTTTAGCCATCAAGCTCCTCTGATATAATTTGGCCTGTTATGCTGTACTAGCATCTTTCAAATATTGGATTGTTAAGGCGTCTACTTTGTGATAATTCATTTTAAAGGATAAATAAAAATTAAAAAGTAAGATAAAAAAAACATTAAAAAATAGTTTTATTTATCCTTTAAAATGAATTATCATAAAGTAGATGCCTTAACAATCCAATATTAGAATCGAATAAATTATCGGTTTCGGCTCTAGAGCAACTGAGTAAAAAATATCGGCATTTGCACTACCGAAGGTTTTTATACTACCGAACATTTTGGATTGACTAAGTGTTCGACTGTTATTAAATTTTTCTCAGTGTACTTACATATGAAAGAAGAAATAGTACCTATTTATTAGTATTATTAGACCTTTGCCTATTCAATAAAGTTTCTTATATAGGGCTGTTGTTGGCCTGTTGGAAATAACAAATCCTTAAAAAGAAAGTATATAGAAATTAATATAGGATTCTGAATTATAAACTCCACGCAATCATTTTAATTGCAAATCGATTGCAGATTTTAGTGAAATTAATTCTGGGCTAATATAATAGTTGCTAAACAAGTAGCCCCTGATCCGCTTTGGTTTGTATTATGGTTATATGGAACGTACGGTTACACATTGACTAAATGCGATAACGGAAGCAGCTACAAAGCCGTCCCAGATATATGAACATTCCATTAAAGCACAAGGATATGTAATATGTATAGCTTCTAATTAATGACTTTAGCATTAGTATTATTCAGTACAAATTGCACATCCCTTGATGTAGGTATAAATCAATAATGGTTGATATCAGCCATCGCAATATGCACTTTCATTTGAAACTGCTGTGATATTGGAAATTGTCATTTGATATCTAATAAACATTTAGGTACTATATTGTAACAGTTAATTTTAATTGTTAATCGATATAGTCATGAAGAACAGAATAAATAGTATGTACTTCTAATTATAATGGTATATATGTTAAAATTTAATGAAAAAATTAATTAGAATTATGGCCTGCATGTAATAAGGTGACCAGATTTCGATGTTTGAAATTTGGGAATATATATATATATATATATATATATATATATATATATATATATATATATATAAATAATTATTTATTTACTTAGTGGTAAATAAGCTATTTTATAATTGTTGGTTATACCTCGTATACACAAACAGATAAGTCAATAATTGCTTATAAAAACTTTTTGAAAGAATAACGTTTTCCGAGAAATTAATAATAATAAAATATTTTCCCATATGTGTCCAACTTTCTGGCGCGTACCGGATGTTTTGTAATTTAAAGTCAGTTCCTTAAGTGGTGGCAGAGGTGAGTTAATCTAGGATTTGTTTTTATTTTTAGTAAATTCGTTTTCATTTGGTAACTGGAGGACATTTAAGTACCACCTATCTACCACCACTTAATGGATTACCCTTGAATTACATAACATTCTGTATATGGTTCATTAAACATGTGCTTAAAAAATAACTTTAAAATATAAAATAATTTATTTCTTTTAATTTAAATAAATTATACAGTAACAAATTATTTATTTATTAACTAACTGTCTATATATGTGTGATATTGAATTTGTTATGTTTATAATTTGTTCACTATAATATTTTTAAAGGTATAATGGAGTGTCGCAAGCAATTTGTTTCGTGGGTTGTTTCATCAATAAACTACCCCCGGAGGTGTCACTGAAGCTGGCGCGGGGCTTAATTGAAGAGGGGGTGGCGAACGGGTCAATCGCCAAAGATTACTCGCTGGTGGGTCACTGCCAATGCATTCCTAGCGAAAGTCCCGGGCGCATGTTGTTTGAGGAAATTAAAACTTGGAAGAACTTTGACAGCAGCATTAGCGTGGAAACTCCCAGCGAACTTGTGCCGTAACATCAAAATTCACAACAGAAGTCAGAGGGGATGGGAAAGGTTAAGTTAATGGCGTAATTGTATTATGAAATGTTCTTTTAAGTTATTATATGTTTGTAACTGCCAAACTTTCCTGAATTTATATGTTTTACATTTATATTGCTATATTTTTATTAATAATTAAAGACATCGTATGTTTATTCTCATACGTAGACACAATATTTATAATGTTGTGGTTCCGTATGTTATATGTATGTATTTTTTTGCAACTTTATAAATCCTTAATTTTGTTATGCTGTCGTCACTACCAAAATGCGGAATTGTATATGACGTATTATTGTAGTCAGATTGTGACTGTCATAGCATATTAAGATTTATGATTGGTAAGTCTTATATCAGGATGAGAAACTATTACAGAAATATTTACACACGAGATTTTGCAATTTTTCTATTCTTAGCAAATGGTTGTTATCTACACGTTAAGGTCGTTTTAGACAAGACAATTTCTTGGCTCAAAAGTTGTTCAAGAAATGAATTCATGTATCCTCCTTCCATACAATTTGTCATTGACAAATAGAACGCGTTATATTTGTCCATTCCATCTACCATCCAATTCAATACTTATAAATACAAATAATTTGCTGTATGATACGAGACAATTTAGATTGTCTCGCATCTTGACCGACTTTTGAGTCAAGAAATTGTCTGGTCTAAAACGACCTTTAGTGCAACGTTCAAGAGTACTAGCCCAAGCCCACTGTGAAATTAACCGCCTGATATGTAATTACATGTTTTTTATACTAACCATAGATCTATCCTAATTAGTTGGGCCACAATTAAGGGTATCGCTAATTAATTTGTTATTGCTTTATATACTTTATTCACAATAATATTGAGATATTATAATTTTAATAATAATACAGCTTAGTAGTCTAATACGTAGTTGCACGGCTAGTCTTTACTGAGCATTGGAGAGCGTATCCTACTCCTAATTACAGAATCACCTTTTTCAATTTTTTCAAAAAATTTCTGTAAACTTCTCCTTTTACCAGCGGAAAAGCTCTTGCATAGATAGCTCTATAAAAATAGTAGTTTTTTTGTAAATAATAATGCAACGTCAGATTTCAGAACAACTAAACGATTTACAGTGTACCATGCGGAATATAATTCAGCAACTATGGTGGAGGCGCCGGGCGAAGATTATAATGTTGCCATCTTATTAACTAGCGACTAGGACATTATTGTCTTTGCTCTATTCCTGCTTTATATTTGATTGTTTAGGTTACAGCTTGAAATATAATAAAAAAAATCTTATATATATATATATATATATATATATATATATATTTTTTTTAGGACTATTAACCCAAGGGACTAAAGGAAAGCGGAGAGGCTCAAAAGAGGCCATCATTCGTTTTTTTTGTTTTTCATGTATTTTAATTGCATATATTGTATTTTGTTTTTTATACCCAACAGTGGCCGAATTTTCACGAATTAAATTTCATCAATCGAATATTTGAAATCAGTTAATATTTTGAAAAATCTCAAATTTTGATTTCAAATTAATTAATTTATTCGGAAAGTCGTGTAACCTACACCAGCTATTTTAATTTTGATTCATTATTACTTTATAGTTTTCTCACAATTTTTAACCAAAAATAGTCTGTCTGAATCGATTTATAAATTTAAAACAAAATTACTTATTACATTCCTTTATTATAATGAAGGATTATACACTAATCATTCACTTTTCTATAATTTAGAAACTATTAACAGTCTTCAATAAATTACCTTGCTAAACTGAAATATTGATAGTTAGTAGGAGCGCGGTTTGAAGTGGGTGGGATTAGTAATTGCTACTTGAACGCCAACTTATGTAAGGTATGTTACTTGTATAAAACAATTTTGAAGCATCTTGGGTATGTGTGTAATATGCCAAGATTTATACATTGTAAGTTTTTAATTAACAGTGTATTTCACTGTTCGTTATAAAATAATCTGGTTATAATTTGGCTGCAGTTTATTAGCCAATAATAATTTCATTATAAACCCGACTAGCTATTTTCGCTACATAAAAAAAATATTTAAATAAATATAACTGGTCAACAAATCTATATATATATATATATATATATATATATATATATAGTTATACAAGCGAAGTGTTTAGTGCGTTGACAAAAATGATGGTATGTCAGACAGACAGGACGAATGCCAACGAGTGAAAAGTTATATAGTTTATAAAAGCGGGCAGACTCAAATATTTTAATTTTATTTATATTTAAAAAGGCTTTCCGATACTAAAGGGTGAAGCTCACATAACATAACAACATAACGGATATGAAAACACGTGTTAGTATGTAAGTAATGCCCAAAAAAGCCATGAAACAACCATGAAATCGCATTTTTCGTTTCGTATTTAATTACGTACAACTTCTATATATAATCAATATTTTTGAGAAATATTTTACATACTGATTTAGTATTAATTAATTGCTTAATTGGGAAAGCCGTGTGGTGCTCACATCAGATATTTATTTATCCGTAAAAGATATACAACTTAATCGCTAAATTTATTAATAAAAACTTTGTTACCTTATAAAAGACATTTTTGACGGAAATAGTCGCACATTGAATACGTTGATTATACCGTTGTTGACAAATATTCAAATTCAAGTCCATCAGGAAATCACGACAATACCTATTTCCGTTATAAGTAATATATACACACACAATGCATATAAATCGTTATTCTTCTTTCATATCATATAAATAAAAATATAATTTCTACAATCAACCGCGAAAATTGTTTTAAATTACAGTTCACAACACACCATGTTCTAATTATTATAAAACATTAAATCCAAACTATATAAAAATGTTCTTAATTCGTTTAAAAAAATGTCCCTTAAAATGAAACTGAAATAAACTTTGACCTAACACAGTATTCCGCAAACTTTTTGTGTTCAAGGTACACCCACCAAATCAAGAAATTTTGTAGGTACCCAAAAAAAAACATCCAATGTTTATTAAATATTTATTTATTATTAAAATCAATATAATATGAAAAGGTGTTTAAATGTACTGGCTCTGTTACGGAAAAATTTAGTTTTAATGTCCTTGAATTCTACCTCCTCATCAGTGAGTGTTTAAGGGAAATGATATCTCAGAATAGAGTTCGTACCCAGTCTATAAATTGCAGGTCACACTTACGACAATAAGAGTTCATTTTTCCTCTTAATAGTTTTAAGTGTTTCACTATCAAAGCCTGCACCTTTCTTTCTGAATCGGCAGCCATGATAGGAGAGGCACTTACAGAAGAATGTGTTATATGAAGTAATTCATATTTCTAAACAAGTTTAGAATATTATATATAGCCAAAAACTTATTCTATAACTCGCATTGCCACTATTTTAAGACGAATTGTGTATGGAAACTTAACACGTTTATATTAAAAAAAAATAATTTAGTCATATTGGTTTTATATAGACTAATTCAAATTTGTACAGATCGTCGTTTACAGAGCAACACCACGTATAACATTTTTTCATCGAAAATGAGTATTGCCGTTGGACGCGTAATCTCATGGCGGATCTAACTTGTTTTGAATTGTATACATAGTGTTCAGAAGAACTTAAATAAATGAATATCCTGGCTGAGCAGGCTTCCTAAGTGAAATAATAATTGAAAAGTGGTTTTCCAAATCCCTTGAAAAGTTGCTCTGTATGCCACGATATACATATTTAGACCATTATATTAAAATATGATGCATTATAACTAATATTTATCACACATTAAAGACAAACGTCTTCAAATTGTATTTAATAACAAATTTTATATTAAAACATAGTCCATTGATCAGACTTAAGTAGGTATAAATTCAACAAACTTACTTTAGTACAAAACAAAACATCAACCTGATTCTTTTCTCTCCTCTCTCCTCTTAACCCATTCGAGTCTACACTCTATTCTGCGAGTGTGGATGGATTCCTGTAGCTATTGCAGGAGAACCGATGATAAGCACAAACGAAGGAAATGCAGAGGTAGAAAATATTCTGAACGAAGAACCAGACAATATAACAGAAGCAGAAGTAAAAGAAGCACTTATAAAATTAAGAAATGGTAAAGCAGCAGGCCATGATAACATAAAAGCTGAACAACTCAAAAATATGGGCGAGGAACGTGTAAATTTGTTAAAACAGCTTCTAAACACTATATGGAAAAGTGGAAACATTCCAAATGACTGAGAGATAGCAGTAATATTCCCAGTATACAAAAAGGAGACATCAAAAACTGACATAATTACAGAGGAATATCACTAATATGCACAACTGCTAAAATTTATGAGGTTGTCCTAGAAAGTAAACTAAGACAAACAACGGAAATAACGATGGAAAATGCACAAAGTGGCTTCAGGAAGGGCTACTCAACGCAGGACCATATATTTACACTAAGAAAACTGATGGAGAAAACAATGGGCCATTACAGTAAATTATTCATAGCATTTAGAGACCTGGAAAAAGCCTTCGACAGAGTACCGAGAAAAACGATGTGGAATATATTACAAAAGAGGCAAATAAGCAAACAACTACAAAGAGCAATACAAGGTATATACAGAAAGACATACAATTACATAAGGACAGGAAATCAGATATCACAGGAATTTACAACCGAACAAGGACTAAAACAAGGTGGAGCATTAAGCCCTCTACTGTTTATAATATTCCTAGATAATATATTAAAACATATAAAGGACAAAACAAGGGAAATGGACATATGATATTATAAACTACGACGCACAATGTAAATGTGTGTGTGCTTTTGCTGATGATATTGTAATACTAGCCAAATCCGAAGAAAAACTGCAAGAGAAAATTAATATATGGAACGAAGAACTAAATAAACACATGACAATAAGCACAGATAAAACAAAAATTATGGTGATCGCTAATCAGGAAGTGGAAACAAATATCCAAATAGCGGGAAAAAGTATCGAGCAGGTGGAAAATTTTAAATACCTGGGTATAAATATAAATATCAAGGGAAGTCTGGAACCAGAAATAAACAACAGAATACGGGCTGCAAACAAAAGCTACCATATGCTAAACAAAATAATACTTAATAATAAGCAGGTATCGAAGAAAACAAAACTCATAATATTCAAAACAATATATAGACGAACACTGATATACGGAAGCGAAACATGGACATTGAACAAGAGACTTAAAAGCAAAATACAAGCAGCAAAAATGAAATACTTAAGGAAAATAGAAGGTATCACAAGAATTTAGAGAATACGAAATGAGCAAATTCGAACAACTCTTCAGATAGAAAGTATACAGACAACTATAGAAAGCAAACAACTCGGATGGTATGGACACATAATTCGCATGCCAGAAGGGAGACAGACAAAAAGTGTATGGAGCACAAGAATACAAGAAAAGAAAAGAAGAGGTAGACCACACAAAACGTGGGAAGACAACATACATGAAATACTAACGAGGAATGGCATTGGATGGCAGGATGCAAGGAGAATGGCGAGCAATAGCAAGGACTGGAAGGAATTTGTACAGAAAATACAATAGATTGAAAATACGCTTAAATAATCTCGACACCCGAAAGGTTAAAAGATTATATATATATATATATATATATATATATATATATATATATATATATATATACAGCATTGCATTTTGGTAAAAATAGTGTCACAAACTACTCATTGCGAAATAGAAAAAAATATTTGAATGCAAACTTGTTTAGTTTATATCGACACTTTTTTCGATGAGTGATAACTAGAGTTATAGTTAGTATAAGAAAATAGCGTTTGTTGAATTTATCCTTATTTGTTAGAAAAATTCTAAAATCTTCTCAAGATAAAATTGTTTGAATAAATATTGTCGTAATGGTCTTTTCTTAATATAAAATTTGCAACTTATAAATAATTTGAAGACGGTTTAACATTCTTCAGTTATCTCCACTTGTGGTTGTGCTCCAGAACTAATAGAAACTGTGGCATTGCAACTGTAACCACGCCGAGTGAATGCAACGCGCAAGTAATATAATAACACACTATATTATAATACATCCCTTACGGCGCTCTATTCTATTTAACTAATGATGTAGGAAAGACTGTTAATACTTAAATTCGCACTGTTACCTTTGTGCATAACGCGCGTTTCATAATTCATGATTATTACCGTGCGGCAGTTCAGTGATCGGGTGCCAGAGGGCGGCGCGCACGAATATGCGCGCCAGAAGAACCTGTTTGAAAGGATGGATTCAAAACCCGCGTTCCGCTGAGTCTAACAACAACACCGCCGAGGGAGAGACTATACTGTCCGTTGCGAACGCGCCTGTCGCGCGTGGTCACGTCTCGGAAAAACCATACACAACCCCTATCGGAAGGGTGCGCAACATATCAATTTCGACGCAAAAACATTGCCGGTCGCACGAAAGTGCGGCGTCGAAATAATAATAAGTTTATTTATAGTAGCACGCGGCTAGCCGAATCCAGCAGCATCATCATCTAAGGACAGTTTTAAAAGTTTTGTTTTGTTTGTTCACATGCAGATGTTCCTGCTGGTGTGTATGTGTTTAATCGGTGTGCAGTGTTATTAAATAATAATTGTGAGCATGTCGGTTTCCCTCGTTGGCGTTTTGTATAACATGAGGTAATTTATAATTCGATGATGCTCCTATTAAATGTTATTATTGAAATTGAAATAGGATATTTTTGGTTAAATCAAAACCTGAATGTTAAAAATAGTCGCGTTGCGAAAATGAAGACGCGCACGGTTATAGATGCAGCAGGAGCGCTGAGAATAATTATTAATTAACGCCTCCACGCTCGCCATTCAAAACTATATATATATTTCAACCACACTGCTTGTAGGTAGGGCCGTTGGCATCAAAACGTTACGCACAAACGCACATCCGGCCACCCTCGCTCCAGTGCAATACCCTTATACTGCGATCACCATATGCGTTATTTATCAAAAAGCACAACAGCACGCCTTGCCAGCGCCGCTTATGAAATTCGCATAGTTGTGAGTAATGCGCTGGCATACATAAATTATGAAAAATGATCGGCCAAATTTACCGCGGTAAATATTCAAGAGTACGTGCAGGCGGCGCCCGAAATACCGGCCTTTGACAATTCAGAAATAGCCGTAAAATAGTTTTAAAAATAAAACTTAATTCAATCGCAAATTATGTGGACGTCAAAACAGTTTTATGGGACACAGTTTTAAAGCATACAGATATACTGTCAACACAGTTATTTATAACTGAAATATATTATAATTTTAAGTTAAGGATATTAGAACAAATTAAATAATTATATTGCTTCTATATGGGCATTGTATAAACAAGTACTACCTTTTTGATCACTATACATAAAGCTGTGAAATAATCTATAAAAGACATGCATCGCAGGCATATGTAAAGCCTGCGATTTATTTATATTTGTATGTGTTTCTAATTCTACCTGATTTGCATGGTATACATGAATCAATTATATTATTTATAGTATTAATATACACAGTACAACAGTAGCACATAAATCAGGGTGGACTAATAAATTCAATAAAACCTTTATATATGATTTTTCCAAAAATTTCTATCTTCCATTTAATTTATTTTATAATTATTTAATTTTAAATTGTAATTTTTTTTCGATGATGTTTGAATGAGCAATGACGTCGTATAGCAGAAAAATAATCCCTTTCAGAATTCGCAATCAAAAATAGGGTTGTCATTTGAAAAATTTGTCAATAACGTCATTGCTCATTCAAAAATGGTCGAAAAAAATTGACACTAATAATTGGCAATTTAAAATGAAAAATGGAAGTGTTAGAGCAATTTTTGCAAAAGTCATAGATACACATTTTATTGAATTTATTCGCTACTTAATTTTCACCCTATATGCAGCTAGGACGTTCTTGAGCTTCTGCAAAAACTTCCTGCAACTTTCTTTGCTTGCAGAAACTCTTCGCTCGTGTCCTTCGTTGTAAGTAAATTTCTCTTTTCCGTTTCCTCTCTATGGGTGCATTCGTAAATTCGTCGTCATACTAGGATTTATTTATTGTGGGTGTCGTGAACTCTATCGATTCTTCTGCTGTTTTGGTGATTCTATATTTAATTTTTTCGCCACTAAATGCCAGCCAAAGAAAACTAGAAAACTCAATATTACAATACTAAAAGAAGATGCAACAAAGCGAGACTACAAGACCAACCTAGAAGAGATGTAGGAAAATCCAGTCCCCCATCTCTTCTAGGTTGGTCATGTAGTTTCGCCTTGTTGCATCTTCTTTTAGTATTGTAATATTGAGTTTTCTAGTTTTCTTTGACTGGCCTTCGGTGACGTTGGTGATTATATATTTTATTTTTTCGCCACCAAATGCTAGTCAAAGAAAACTAGAAAACTCAATATTACAATACTAAAAGAAGATGCAACAAGGCGAGACTACAAGACCAACCTAGAAGAGATGGAGGAAAATCCGGTCCCCCGTCTCTTTTAGGTTGGTCTTGTAGTCTCGCCTTGTTGCATCTTCTTTCAGTCTTGTAATATTGAGTTTTCTAGATTTCTTTGAATGGTAGTTGTTGGCGTTGGATAGTCACCATCTGAATTTGAATCCAAGAAGTGGTCTGATCCTGTTTTTGCTCCCCTCTAGCTCCTCACAGCCATTATTAACGATGAGTGTCTTGCAGATAATAATGTATGGTCAATATAGTTGACTACCCTTCCTCTCGGTGCTATCCATGTCTGTTTGTGGATGTTTTTGTGGGTAAATATTAATACTTACCATCAGGTTTGAGGCGCTTGCAGTGTTTATTAGCCTCGTGCCATTGTCATTGGTTTCTACGTGTAGATTATACATACCAATTGTTGGAGTATATTCTTGCTGTTTTCCGATTTGTATGTTGAAATATCCTAGTAATACTTTTATATCGTGTTATGTTAGACTACCTTTTGGATGATTCATTTCAGGTTGGAATTAAATCGGACCTTTTTCTCCTCGTGTGGAATGTACGCAAAAATTATATAACAATGGACTAATGAAAATATGGAAAAATTAAAACAAACAAAAATCAGAATTTATTACCATCTGGAGTGTGCTATGCTAATTGCTATGCAATCGCAGCCATAAATTACCGCTGCAACTGTGGGGCAATTCGATATCAATGAAATATGGCACTCTGTAGAAATCCGAATGACAAAGCGTTTCGAATGGGAAGAGTTGAACAATACGGTCGCAAACATTCGCTAAAATAATGCGATTACTAATAAACGCCCGATAGAGCCGAAATCATTATTGCTGTCCCATTTCCACCCCGCTGAAAACGGGCCGGGGGAGGAATGCCGCTCGCCGTGTGACCTTTAGGCTCATAATTCACGAAAAAAATTCCATACCCTACAAACACGCGTTATAATATTGCAACATTTTCCTGCGACTCGTTTTGTGCTCTCCCCGAGGTGGAATTATTTATAAAATAAACCATATGCAAAGGATGGAAAATTCGGAAATATTTACAATCCGGTTATCATAAAATATGAAAATTTAGTGGTACTGAATTTGTCAGACACCGGCAACAAGGGCAAATATAGGGAATTGCATTAACTTAGAGGATGCACAATTGTAAACTATAAACTTGCTGGCTGCGTCGAGTTGTGTACAAATATTTCGCTCTATGTTATATTACTGCTGTAATAACTTAAATTATATACAGAAATTGTTTATATGAATATATTAAATGTCAGTAATAGTTGCGGGCGAGTTTTGCAACAAATTAGTATGTTTATTACATTAAATACATATATTAGTTATAGTGATATTTATAATCTTTTAAATTGGGGGTATAATATTAGAAGGATTATGTTAAATGGCTATTGGCGTTTTAAATTCTATAGAACTGTCGGTTTTCAAACAGTCCACGATTTGGCAACATTGATGAGAAATATTTTTCACTATCTCACTCTCACTCCTTGGCTAATTTTGCGGATTATAAAATGCAATATCACTTAATCGAAAAAGAAAAGGGCAGTAAATATATTATTTTAATAGAGTGAGAGTGAGAAATATTTCTCACTTTCTCACTCTCACTCCTTGGCTAATTTTGCGGATTGTAAAATGCAATATCACTTAATCGAAAAAGAAAAGGGCAGTAAATATATTATTTTAATAGAGTGAGAGTGAGAAATATTTTTCACTTTCTCACTCTCACTCCTTGGCTAATTTTGCGGATTATAAAATGCAATATCACTTATCGAAAAAGAAAAGGGCAGGAAATATATTATTTTAAAATTTCGTGTTCAAATTTGATTTGTTAAAGGTGGAATGACGCCTGTAGTTTTCTTAAAAAATTCGTAGAGAAATATATGTTTTGGCATTATTTACCGATTACAAATAAATGTTTCTTATAACAGTTTGCTCTAAAGTCTAAAATTAAGGTCCTCTTTTCATATTCCAATTTTTCATATTTTCATAATTTCTATACAACCTATCCTCATATTTACTCTTATTTGAATATTAAAACGAATGAAGTTTTTCTTCTCCGAGAAAAAATAATTTCTGTATATATCTACATTAAAATATATACATATATATATATATATATATATATATATATATATATATATATATATATATATAATTTTGTATTTAATGTAGATATATACAGAAATTATTTCCCGGAGAAGAAAAAATTCATTCGTTTTAATATTCTAATAAGAGTAAATACGGGGTTGTATAGAAATTACGAAAATATGAAAAATTGGGAAAGGAGAACCTTACTTTTGCATTTTACATATATATATATATATATATATATATATATATATATATATATATATATATATATATATAAATAAAAAATATTTAATGAAATATCATATTTGGCATTATTTTTCGATTACAAATAAGTTTTTCTTATAACCGTTTGCTCCAAATTCCAAAGTCCAAATTTAAGCTTCTATCTTTGCAATTTTTCATATTTTCCTAATTTCTATACAACCCCATTTTTCTCTAAGTTGAATTTTCGTAATTAGTATATTAAAACTAATGTTTTTTATCTCAGAGAATCTCTGACAATCTTTATTGGACTATCAACCTTTCCCGCGTATTTTCGCCTTTGTGTACATTTTAGTTTATAGGTATAAAATGAAACAAATATTCTCCCAAAAGTTACAAAATAGCATCAAAATAAGTAAAGTAAAAAAAAAAAATTTAAGTCACTGGTAAATAATTAGATAATATAAAAATATGATTAGTATCTCTGTCGAGTATTTTTTGTTTTGATAATAAAAATAATATTGCAAATGAATAATACATTTACATGCCGATGTAATGCAGTGATTAACACCCTTGATTAACATGTCCCAATAAATATTATTTGTATTGTTATGTATTAAGTTAAGTTATTAAGAATTGAAACAGCCAGTCTATCTTTTAATACTAAAACAAAGTTTCATACCACCGTGCTACGTAACGTGCGAACTTAAACTCAACGTAATTCCAGCAAATGTTGACGTAATGAGACTTGCAAACCCTAATGGGTAAAATAATTTTCAAGAAGGTAACGAACCAATTTTAATAATGAGTTAATAGAGAACACCAGAATGAGCCACAGCGTATTATTAAATTTGGTACAAGTCTCAACTTAATACTGCGAACAGGGAGGCATATAAAATATGATAATTTAAGACCGGAATTCCCAACCATAATTGTTCATCAAAGGGCGAATTAAGAGCTATAGAACACCACCGTTTTTAATTGGGGGAACAAGTGCCTTAATTGGGGGTGAATTGTTCGTATATTAATATATTCTTTTTGAAGGAATGCAAATTGTTTCGTTTGCTGTATTGTCGGATGGAGTTTACGTATATGGTTAATAATCCATTATGATGTTTATAATGTTTAAAACCATACCCTGCATGTTACATCATCAGCTTTATTACGTATGCCGTATTAATAACGAATTAAACATTCTCGAGTAATTCGCGTTGTTGTAGATAATTAAACAGCTACAAATAGATAATACTTATGATGCTATTAAAGATATTTGAGTATGTTTGGGCTTTATAATATGATTTAATTTTATCACAAAACTATATTTATTACTATCTGCTGTTGTTATTTTGTCAACGCTTTTGGTAAGCAGTAATTACTTCATTAAAATTGTTGTTGGTGCTTAATTTTCTAGAGTTTCTACATTCCAAAATGTGAGAATTGTATTCTTTAACTTAACTACTATTGTTAAAACATTCAAACATCGCATACACCACTGTCTCTCTATCTATTTGCCTTTTACCTTTCGGTGTAAGCTCGAATTTGAATATAACAATAATTAAATAATTACTTTTTCCGTAATTTTGTTCAGTGTCTACACATAGTCCTTTGACCATTTTAAGAATAAAAAATGTGATTTTACTAACAATGATCATTTTGATAATGTTATTTAAGACACGTAAATTACTTTGTCTTCCAAATACAATTTTTTGTCATTGTAATAAAATGCTCCTATTAATTAATAACTGATGTTGAAAAATGATACTCATCTACATACTACAAAATTAATTTATTATACTACAGGACATTATAAAACATAAATCAAAAAACATATTGCATAAATTTGAATATGACAATAATTAAATGGATAAAACTTTGCATTATTTCGTTCAGTGCCTCCACATTAAGTCCCGTTTTAATAACGCGAAAAGACAGAGGCTGCAGCCGAAACGCTCTCGGCAGGCGAAATTTGATCCCGGCCGCAACCATTACGGGGCGTAATTTCAGAAAAAAAGGACAACAATAACGACCGCGACATTACTTGCGGTTCAGCGGCAATTTGCATAATTTCCACCGAATTTATGGCCGTCGCGCCGTATACTGCATGCATTAAAACGTCCCTGTTTAATATTAAACCACCCCCTCTAAATGTGTTATGAAAATTTCAAAGATCGCAGTAAATTTCTTTGTCGTCCGATACCGAGATAAAAGCGTAGGGAGGGCCGGCGTCGCCGTGGTCGGTCTCCTTGAGTGTGTTATTATATCATGAGCAGGTGCCTGGGATACTCGAAAGAAGAATGTCCGGTCGACCAACCGCGAGAGTGAAAAAAAATAGAGGCGTTGAACGAGACGAGGAGATGCATTTTTATGTGGGTAGGTAGTTGATTCAAGGTCTTGGGTGTATTACAAAGAATTTCATATTTATAAGTACAAAAACTCGTGTGTTATATCAATTCTTGGATTACCACTATCCAGATTATAGTCAATTAACTATTGAATCTATGAATATTTGTTGATCTAGTTTTTTTATACTAACGATAAGTTCGTATAGTCGGATACGTGTCTAGAGATCACATGTGCTGTACAATTAGTAGCTACATTTACTAAATATTTTAGTAAGGTCAGTGAGACACTCTGAATATACTAATTGTCTATAAATTGTGTGCAAAAATTGAACTGTGATAGCAATTATAAGCAAAAGTAATCGTTATCAAGATATTCAGATTTACTAATTAAATAAAACAAGAAGCCATGAAAATAGAATAAAGAACCTACATGGCATCAATTTTTTGATAATAATGCAGTGGTTAGCACCCCCGCTTTACAAACGGGGGTGCTAACCACTGCACTACTTCGGCGTCTAATAATTAATATTTAGTCTGTTTAGAGATTTGATAACATTAATCATTATCTATATTATTTTTAAATAAAGAATCACAATTTATTACATTACAGTTGATTTAAGATGTAATGAAAGATTAATTACTTATAGCCATAATATCCTTTATATTTTACTACCTTTGTAAATATGCCACGTTCTTGTTTTCGTTGCGTCAGTCCATCGACGCCACCAGGCAATTAATTTAGACGATAGCCGATGAATCTACGTAAGCAAAGATCATCAATCACGTGCCTTTTCTACCACTACCTTGTTTAATGGATTCCCTTTATCTCCTACCTATTCTTATCGTGGATAAAAGAAATACCAATTTCAACGATATTTCAGATAAAGCTATATAATCATAAATAATTAATAATAATTCTGTACAATATTTCTGAAACATGGTATTATTTTATTAATTAATAATATACAAAACGAATTAGCATTTTTTTTTATCTCTATTGTCGGCTAAGTTCTAGCCATTTTTAAGCTAAACAAAGTAAAGTAAACTTGTTTTATTTAAGAATAAACATCTTTATTTAATATATATATATATATATATATATATATATATATATATATATATATATTCATATTGCGTTTCTCAGTTGGAACATAATGTAAATAATGCTGTCTGAAATGGCTTCGCTTTTGGTGACGAGATGTATTCTCTTGTGGTTTTTCAGGATATGTTGCATATTTTCATATTGCGTTTCTCTTAAACGAGCTATCACCAAAAGTCTTTATTCTTATATTTTTCCTTTGGACTTCGTGAAACAAGGTCTTCAATTGAATAATTATGAAAATGGTGTCCATTCACAGCCCGTAAATTTTAATTGTTTAGTTAAATTAGCCTAAAAGAAATGTTTGTAATCTGATTACATATTGATAAATTAGTATAAACATTGCCAGACTTGACATAATTTAGATATATTTATGAATTGACTAATATGATAACCTTTAATTGTCTCGAAACAACTAAAAATGGATTTTCGAAATAAACGGTTCATATTATATTCTTTAAAGCCTTTATAAAACAATTTATTTTGTGCCTTAGTTTTTCGTTTTTTATGCAAATATCAATATCATATTATATTCTTGAAAGCCTCTATAAAACAATTTATTTTGTGTCTTAGTTTTTCGGTTTTTATGCAAATATCAACCTAACTGCTTGTATTATTTATTGGGTCCCTATATTGCACCAATATATTGTACTTACTAAATAAATATTTTGTGTATTTCACATAAATTGAATGCATGAGTCCTTAATATTGATATGAATACAAAAGCTTATAGTTGGCTTTAATATATCAAAGAGTAAGTCTAAAGAAGATTATTAACTGCGAGGTTACTGATAGTATAAATAGTTACGTTCAACTATAATTTCCATCCATTAAATCACTGCAGCACTGCATTTAGAGAACACAATGTCAACTTAGTAAATTTTGCATGATCAAGCACAAGGCGAATTAAATCTAACCTATCTATTCAGCAAATACCAAGGCTGCACAACACGTTCTCATTGTGCAATAATTGCTGTGCACACTATAATCTTTTGCATACGTTTCCACAAAGCGTGCGAATTCGAATAAACCGTCTACCAGCAGCCGTCAGCTGGATTAAAGTCGCAGAAATCGTGCACGTGCAGGTCGTCGTTCAACAAACAAGTTTAACAACTTCCACAAAAAAAAACTCGCGCGCGGCTCCCCGACGTACGAATTAATATTTAATCTTTTTCGTGTAAGCGATCCTTCTAAACAATTTAAACCCTCGAGTTGCAGACAAAGTTACCTAATAGAGATAAAACAAAGCACGTCCCCCCTGAATGATAACATCGTCATAATAATTTCATAAACGCCGCGCACCGACCCTCTCGGGATTATATCCGGAACTGAAGCGCAGCGATTAACACGCGTTATAAAACAAACCGTGGCTGGATGTATAATGTTAATAAAATGGAAATGTATATAAATTACCGGTCATCAGTAATCAGTTACAGCTGTGAATTGCATTATAATACACTATGCTATTACTATCACATTCGATATTAATGGGATGCAAACGAATAATGCTTGTATTAGAGTTGTATTGGAAAATAAACAAAAATTACTAATTAGTAATATATGTGCTTTATTATTACAAATAAATATACAGGGAAATATGATATTACTTGAAAAATACAATACACAGATTTATTTTGATTAATTTTATTTCATTAATTTGAAAAAAAAAATGTTTTAGTATTGATTAGTAATAAGAATGCTGATGAAATTTAGCTACCAATCTTATTAATTATATATTTCCAGGGGGTAATGAGTAATATTTTATCTGAAAATGGGGCCCAAATGATTTGTGTTTAAACGGTCCTAGATATCTAAAGCCCGTATCTAGTTTCTTATATCTTTTTCGATGCAGACACAAACTACACAGTGTCATACACACATGTAGAAAATTATATAGCGGCCGAATAATAATAAATTCACTTAATAATAACAACAACGTAATACACAATATTAATTTTCCATTTAGAAATAGTTACACAGTTTAATATATCAATTCTTATATATAAAACGATATAGAAAACTAGATAATGTCATACGGGCTTTACAAATGAAAACGATACAAGGAAGAGAATATTAATACCTAATAAACTCATAAATAAATGAGAAAAACAAGAACAAGTAGTGGTTGTAAGCAGAAAATCAATTGTTTCTCTTGTGTATAAATACTATATTTAACAAACAAAGGGTATCTCAATTAATCTCACATTCAATTAGCTAATTAGTAGTTCAATTTATAAATGCATATATCTTATACCAATTGACAATCGATCAACGTTATTTCAACTGAAGAATATATTAACAGCTAGATCAATGGTGCGTACATTGCGAGTCCTGCATGGCTAATATTTGCATCCTTTGTCGTTCTCCTTGAAGTGAACATTTTTATCAAGCTCGCATTCCTGCACCGTGCCGTACGTATAAAAACACGCCTTTCATGCGGCAATCATTATATTATTACGTGTTGTAAATTGAAAACAACCCGAACCGGCATGGAGGATGCAAAAAATAATTGATTTTGATGATTCCAGTGCTGTATTGGTAATTGAGTATCGGTGTAGCTATTGAGGCGATGATAATAGGCGCGCGAAATTACAATGGGCCGACAATATGCCTCGCCAGCGGATATTTTCATAAACAGCGCCCCTGAATGGATATGGAAATTAAAAATAAACAGACGGACACGACGAGGCGGCTATTAATTGGCGATTTTGTAACGTGGCGATGGGGCACGTTTTAAGGGGATGATTGAAACGTTGCGATTTGCATGGAATCGATATTGGGAAATTTTTAGCATGAGGAAATTTAATGTGACTATCCAGTTCCTTTTATATTTAGCCCCTTAACATAAGTTTTTAACAAATTGTTTCGAATATATTATGAATATTAAAGTATATTTTAAATATATTTTAATATTTATAATATATTCGAAACGGTTTGTTCAAAACTTATGTTTGACTAAAATATCAAAATACATACATTTCTATATAAACTACATTTGAAAAAGATTCCCCTAAAAAGCAAGACCGGTATAACTCAAAAAAGGGCAATGTCATAATCAAAACGAAAATGTAGTAAATTTTTATGTGAAAGACTTTCATAAAAGTAATAGGTCGCTCGAGAGCAGTTATGTCAGTGTTGAATTATTAAAACCTACTACCTAGTTAAACATTTGAATCGGATTTTCTTTAAAATAGTAATTTTGTGTTTATGTGTAGCGATGTGTTGAATAGCTTACAAGTATCAAGCTTTATGTGTGTACTACCGTCAAAACTCGACCTATAACAATGCAAATGAGACAGAAATGGCCATAATAGTTCAAAATATATTCCATTACTGCAAAATTTCACATAAATGTCTCCAGATTGATTTTTTAGCAATTGTTTGTTGAATTAGTAGCTTACAATATTCAAACAATATTTGTGTAATATTTCCATAACTGGACTAACAATAAAGAAAATACGATGAAAAGATCCAATATGTTTTTAAAAATGTTTCAGATAGTATCAAAAATTAATTGTTTGTGCACAATTTTAGCTTACCATTTGGGAATAGTATTTGTGTAACACCTCCATAAGCCAAGTTATAACAAAGAGAATATGATTATATAACATTTGAGTTAATATGTCCCATATCAATCAGAGTTGTTATAAAAAAATCCATATATTAAAAAAAAATCCGTCTTAAATATATCTAGATAGGACATAGTTTCGTTTATTAAAACTTAAGTTGTAATTATTGAATATTGCTACAAATTAACATCTTTCTATATAACATATAGAAGTGTGAACCCACCTCTCAGCAATCTACACATCTAGATTTCGATCTTATTATATCTCATCAGTGTAGCTCAGCTAGTGAGGATGAATTCACACAATATCTATATTTTTGTATATAACCACTCGAGATATTGTGTGAATTCATCCTCACTAGCTGAGCTACACTGACGAGATCTAATAAGATCGAAATCTAGATATGTAGATTGCTAAGAGGTGGATTCACACTTATATATGCTATATGTTAACTTTAAATAACTTAAATAAAATAACTTTTGTTAACATACATACTACATGTTTTTATCTTATTAGCTATCGTTTATGTTGTATTGTCCAAGATAAGGAGGAGAGTGCAAGGACCGACATGATTCTAAATCCCTATAAGTTATCTAGAATTAAAGAAAATATATATGCAACAAATCTGACAAAATAAACTAGAGAGTAGTTCGAATTTATTTTTTTAATTTAATAATCTTTATTTATTTAATAGTTATAATTTTACAATTCCAATTACAGTTAACAGATTAAAAGGAGTCTCCTTTGCAGTGCTTTAATTTAAATTACTATAATAAATAATATAACGGTAAATAGTCCAAATAAATTATTTTATTCAAGCATAAGCCCACCTATACACGTGTAAAGCATAATTGCGTCACTTCCTATTTTATAAGCCCTAACAAATAAATGCCATGGTAGTCCCATTTATATTTATACAAGTAACTGTCACACACAACATGCTAGGAGTTTATTTGTTTCGTTTTTAAACTGGCATACAACCGTGACGCTAAACTTTATACGCGTATGATTTATTTATACAGTTTTTATTTTCTCTCTGCGTTCATATTAATTTATCTATCTCTACTGTACGCTGAGAGCAATAAATGCGCTATAGAAAATATGAAAATAATTGAAAGAGCAAAATAGGTATTTTGCTTTATCTAGGGCAGTGTTATTGGATTTTTAAAATCATTTGAAACCGAGCCGAGGTATTGTTAAGGTACTTTTATGCAAGGACCCTCTCGTCCATAAAATATACGTCATAAACGAAGGGACGCTAAAATATGCGCTGAGAGAATTAGGTTAAGAGGCTAAATTTTATTATCTAAAATGTATTTTCGGAATGTCTCATTTAATTAATTTAATTAATTCAGCCACTTGGCTTACATTATTCTCCTATCTTTCATTACTTGTGTATTAATTTTAACTGAATATTTATTGCAAGCAATTTTGTTAAGCCAAGTAGTTTCCTCTTAAAGCGACCACTTTTGACGTTATTTACATATCACAAAAATCGTTTTAAGTATATGTAGTTGAATATCTCCCAATTTTTAAACGTAATTAAATGCCATTTTGGATTCTGTTGAGATATAACTCGTTATGGGAAACTATATTTATTTATATTCACTTATAATTATTTTATGGAGCTCTTAAGCAACCGCTTCCTAGGAAACCAGTGCTTTAGGATGAAGTGAAATATATAATTTTCATTACAAATAATACCACATGTAATCCAGCTCAGTGGCCTAGTGGTTAGAGGTAATAGCCAGTACGAGACGGAGTGTCCGTCTCGTACTATATATTGGGGAGCGAGAGGTTCAAACGTTGTGGACGAAATTTTGCGAATCACAGTTTTTCAGATGTTTTCTGTAAAGTTAAGCTAAACACCGGGTTTTTACACTCCTCCGAGTTCTGTGTCTGATAGCTATAAAGATAGAAGTTTTCTATCACATAAAATTTACTTGCATTTTAATTTTACATGGAAATTTTTGCTTAAACATTTTTATAAGCATATTAACTCAACTTATGTTTTTTTCACCATACGATATTTGGCATTATTATCAACGCTTTTTGAAAATATTGTAATTTACCTTTAAGATTTTCTGTTTACATCCCTCTAGTTCGAGTTGTAGTTTTTGAATAGTAACAAAATCGACGTTCATATCCAAAAAATATTATGTAAGGGTGGAATCACGTCTATACATTTTTTATGTGGCGTATTGTGCAATTGTATTGAGCTTTGAGAAAAATGGATGCACCATATAGGATAACAAATGTATGCAAGTTTTTAAAACACATTGATATAAGGCCCTGAAACTTATTTCACAAGATTTTGATAAGAGTATGATAATTCATAATTATAAATTGAAGAAAATAAGTTAAAAGAACCAACAGTAAAGTGCTTTTATTTACTTTATTATATAAATGTTGTATAATTTTTCCTAAAAGCTCAATACAATTTTATGATCCTTGCCATAACATAAGCGTAGACGTGATCCCGCCCATAAACTATGTAGCGTCTCTACTTCAAATACTAGAGAGATGGTTTATGTGTGAACATGTATTTCTAGCCCTACAGACTGATACTAGACGTTTTGCTGTAGCTATTACTGTTTTCAGGCTGTAGCGGCGAGAAAATATGAATATGGTGAAATTTAATGTTTTACCCAGTTTCAACTCCGTAGTGTGCCTATTTCATATAGAGGAGTGTAAACACCCGGTGTTTACACTCCTCTGAGTTCTATGTCTGATAGGTATAAAGATAGAAGTTTTCTACCACATATAATTTACTTGCATTTCGATTTACATGGAAATTGTTGCTTAGAGATTTTTAAGAAAACATTTCATATTCCACTCTTGCATTATTACATGCAGTGACGTGCATTTTAATTCTAGGACATTTGGAATTACGCCAACTGCGACAACGCAGTGGGATAAGGACAAATAGCAATAGATTTATTCAGACTCACTAATGGATAAAAGACAGGTTCTGCTTTAGAATGGACCATTCGCATTCTCAGCCATTATTAAAAGCAGTTATTTAACAAATTACTAGAAATGGGTAAATCAAGAAAATTAATAAAAACTTTAATTAATTTCTATATCAGATATAGAATATCTTTAAGTTATGCGTTCGATAATTTTTTGTGTAATCATTATAATGAGAGAACCTACCATCTATAGATACACATAATCGTAAAATCTCTGTACTAGAAATGGGTAAATCAAGAAAATTAATAAAATCTTTAATTAATTTCTATATCGGATATAGAATATCTTTAAGTTATGCGTTCGATAATTTTTAGTGTAATCATTATAATGAGAGAATCTACCATCTATAGATACACATAATCGTAAAATCTCTGTTTAGAAAAGTCTTGGACGTTTATAAAATACTTTTCGGTCAATTTATTTATATATAATGTATATTTATTATATTTATTGTTATCAATTTGACATAATTGGTTCATCAACATAATGAATAGTTAATATATATAATATAATAATATTTAAAAAGAAAATATGCATTTGTTGGAAATATTACAACGTAAAGTGGTGGTATCTACTGACATATTTTAACCTACGGCTTTTATGGAACATCCGTTTTCCGAGCTTCATAGGAGCTTCAAGAAACACGTGGAAAAAGGAAATTTCTTTAATTCAATAATATAAAAATTTCATCCGATTTGATTTCGAACGGTATACTTCTACGTACAAATAATAAAAACACATATTTAGGATTCACAGACCTAGAAAAAGCGTTCGACATGATCGTAAGAAATAAATTATGGAAAATCCTGGTAGAGAGAGGCGTAGAAAGAAAGACAGTCGAATTAATACAAAACGTATATAACAACAATACCCATTAATACACAAGGGACAAACATCAAGAACATTTAAGACAACCAATGGACTAAGACAATGAGGCGGACTTGGTCCTACGTTATTGAACATATACATGGATGAAATAATGAAGAGTATGAAACCAGAAATCAAAAAAGTATATATATAGGTTACAAAAACATACAAGTGGTTAAAATAATGGAAGGAGCATTCGCTGATGATGTCGTAGTGATAGCATAAAATGAAGCTAATGTGCAGCACAACCTGAGGGTATGGAATAGGCATCTAGAAAAGTATAATATGAATTATAAGAAAACAAAAGTGATGATAATAGGAAACCGGAAAGAACAAATAAATATAAAGGTAGACCAACACAAAATAGAGTAAGTAGAACAATTCAAATACCTAGGAGTAGCAGAATACGGAAAAATGGAAGGTGAACTTAGTAACAGAATAAACAACACAGTTATAACATACCACGCATTGAGCAATATACTGATTAACAAAAAAGAGATCAGCAGAAGGACAAACATAAATATATACAAAAGCATATATAGACCTATACTGACATATGGCAGCGAGACGTTGAAACTAACGAAGGGGGACAAATGTAGAATACAGGCAATGGATATGAAATATCTCAGAGGAGTAAAACAAGTTACGAGAAGAGACAGAATAAGAAATGATGACATCAGAGAAGAATTGGGAATTGAAACTATAGAAAAGTATAAAGAAAAGAAACAACTAAACTGGTGGGGTCATTTAATTAGGATGCACAAAAAGGATCAAACAAAACAGGTATGGGAAGCAAGAACTGGAAATAGAAGAAGTGGTAGACCAAGAAAAGAGTGGGACAACAGAAGAGGTAATTATAATCAAGAAAGGAAAGACAGTTAAACAAGCAAGAGACGAAGAACAGAAAAGAGTGGAAAGAATTTACAAATGTATAAACAACAACAATAATTGTAAAGTATAATGTTAAATGTAAATGTAATAGCCTACACCGAAAGGTAAAAGGCAAATAGATGATATATATATATATATATATATATATATATATATATATATATATATATATATATATATACACTTCTACATTAAGGTTATCGATCAAAGGCATCTATGATTTTATATAGTATAACAACAGTAATAATACTCTATGAGTGTTTTAGTGTATTAGAGGATTATACTCCACACATCACATAAATGTACTTAATTATAATAAAATGAGTAACCATAAAAATAATCTCTAAATGTGGAATTGCAGGTAGTTTGTTATCCACGCAAAGTTAAACGAAAATTACATTTAAACCGTCGCCGTTTATGTTCATTAATGAGTTCCTATCTTTTGTTGTGTGCTAATGTAAAACCAACCATAAATTTAATTGTATACGTACAATTTGAAACATGTTTCTCATCGGCTTGTTTATTCTAATGATAATTACCAATCCTTTATTAGGTAGATTTTCATCATTATTAATAATTACTACCTTATTGATGATAATCATGATTCTAGTTCTAATATTAAAGATACGATCATAGGTATCTTTAATATTAGAACTAGAGAGGGCAGTAATTAAAAACATTCTAGTTTAAAGCACATGAATTTTCGTATCATATAGTTTAGATCATCATAGTCCTCGCTACCTGACCATCCGCGAAACATAATGTGATGTGTATAGTAAGCATGTTGTCGGTGATGGATATTCCCATTTTTCTGCATTTCTTTTTCCATTGCCTTAGGACTGCTTTTTGTACATACATACAGTTTGAATAGGGTCGGTGACAGACCCTGTTTTAATTTCTTGCTTACTATGAATCCTGACAGTTCATTTCAGAGCATTTCTGTGGAGTTAAGGTAAATCCTCGGATCTTCTTCCTTTACCAGTGAAACGCCCTTGGGCTCATAGCTATAAATAGAGAAGTTTTTTTCTTATTTTACTCAACTTATTTGTTTTATATTTTACATTATTATGTTTACTCATTTTGTTCAAAAATATATCACATCTTAAACAATAGGTCTCAATTTATTGTAAGAACTGTTCAATAGGAACAACTTGAATATAATTTTGCATGTCAATATTCCAAAACTTGCTGAATTGTCCAAAATATATGCCATAAAACACAATTCCATCCTACAGGCCAATTGCTGCGCTTTTGCACCTCCTGCTATTTCTGACTTTTTATTGAGCATAAAACGGACAATTTCACATGCGAGTTTATTTGTCTGCTCATATATATGATTTGCGGTTCATGAACCCTCGTTCGGTCGAGTAACGCACTAACGGAACGCGACTTTTACACCTTGCAATAGCGCCAATAAAATAATCGTCAGCGCTTGATTTATGGACATTAGTGCTCGTATGATTAAGTGAAACGTTTCATAGCGTATTAATAACCATCCAGTTCACCGCAAATATTTTACGAGCTTATTATATATCACGGTACGCTTTGCTGTAAAACGTTCCGTTTCCGGGAGGGCTCGATATTCGCATTAACATTCGAGCGAACACTTGACTGGCGTGAAATATAAACGATGTGGACTCTTGCATTTTTCATTCGCGCCATTAGTTTTTTGTTTGTCATGAGCCGAGCACGATCGAGCGGAATAAAAGCACACACAAAAATCAAATGTGATTATTTTTTTAGGGATGATAGTATTTATAATCGAAACTATTTTAGGTATTAATGATTTAAAATATTTTATTATTCAAAATATCATCTGTGGCGATCTGGCTCTGAGAAGAGGGGTTTTAAGGGTTTCAACTCGCAATCGACTAGTTGACCATTGCTCTATACTAAGATCGTATAGAGTAATGGCCAACTAGTCGATTGCGAGTTGAAAACCTTAAAACCCCTCTCAGAGCCAGATCGCGACAAATGATATTTTGAATAATAAAATACTTTAAATTATAGTTTCATTAATACCTAAAATAGTTTCGATTATAAATACTATCATCCCTAAATATTTATCTGTATCTGTTTACATAAGGCGCTTTCGTTTAGCATGGTTTTACATTGCCTGTCGCCCCCGTGGCATGCAGTATCGCGCAGGTTGTGCGTCGCCGGTTGTAAGGGCCGAGGTAGAATTATGCGCATCGGAAGTAGTAAATAGAACAAGAAACAATAAGCCCGTACCAGCCCAGAGTGATAAACGAAAGGCACTTTATACGTTCAATACGATACGATCCCAAAAATAGGCGAATCGACCGTGAAATTCCTTGTTTAATCAAATTTTGGGTACTTAGTATAGCTTTTACCGACATTAAAATTTGAAATGAAACGTTAATCTATCACATTAATTCTATAATCATTCCATTCTACATCCATTTTGCACAAAAAGTAGGCCAAATAACTATTTATATACACAAGCATGTAATAGGTATATATTTCTATCAAAATATACATAAAACTACAAAATTACATCAAATTATTGCCATTAATTAAATTAACCACCTGGCATTAGGCATGTAAAACGAACACATGCTCCCCCATAAAGTTCTCCACGCGAATTGATTTTTAAAAAGCAATTAAGGATTTCCTGTTGAAACGGTGAACAAAGCGGATCGGCCATCTGCCGCGAATTTATGCGAAACCAATTTATTGTAAAAATTGCTAAATCCCGCCGTAAATTATTATAACAAAATTATAAATCACATGGGAGCACACATATTTCCACCGAATTGACATCGAAATTAATTGTGTCCAGTACAGGATTTCATAAATACCATCAGAGTGGCGCTATTTATTCGCTCCCATCGGGAAATTTATGGCGCGGTCGCGAAAAATGTAACGCAGTTCCATCGACAGATTTATCCCGCATTCGCGGTGGCAGCGGCGTCTGAAGATTTATTATGCAGTCGGCGTCCGCCGTAAAAGAACGGTTTGGTAATTTTCAAGTTTTGCATACAAATAGTAGAAGGCGATTTTCAATTATTAAACGGTCCTGGGGTTAGTTGAAAGGTAGCAATTGCTGAGAAAAGTTTAATAAAGATACGGCTTGTAATCGTGGGGGAACGAGGATAAATATTAGTTTAGCACTCATTAAGAATGGCTGGGAAATATCTTTTTGTGGAGTTGTGCAATCTTAATCCGTATCGGGTGATCGCAAGAAAATTTTAATTATAATTTCTAGAAATATTTAATTTATAAAATTGCATTATATAATTCTGAGGCTATTTTACAGAAGCTAATTTGTGTTACTAACTTTTTTAATAAATTTCCATAAATTCACTCATTAATAGATGGTATATTTTATTATTAATAATTGTAACACCCCCGACTTTCATTTCCATATGTAAATTATTACTTTTATATAACAGAAAATATGGTAATTTAAAGATAAATAGTATATCAGCTGTCGGAAAATAGTCACCGAATTTCAGTTGATGATTAAACTGGGGAATAACATCAATTTCATCATATTCACATATTCTCACCGCCACAGCGCGAAAACGTCTCAGGGCTAGAAATACCCTACATTTTCACATATAAACTTACTCTCCAGCATTTGAAATAGATACGCTACAGAGTAGAGTGAAAACATGAGTTTCATCATATTCACACATTCTCACAGTTACGGCACAAAAAGAGCTAGAGAAAATCGTCTAGTATAAATCTGTAGGGTGAAAAATGCTCAACATTTTCACATATAAACCATCTCTCTAGCATTTGAAATAGCGGCGCTACAGAGTTGAAAATTGGGAAAAACATTAAATGTCATCATATTCACATATACTCACCGCTACAACACGAAAAGAGCTAGAGAAGAGCGTTTAGCATCAATCTGTATGGTTAGAAATATTCTAAATTTTCACATATAAACCATCTCTCTAGCATTTGATATAGAGACGACATAGATTTTAAATCGGGGGAAAACTAAAATTTCATCATATATAACATATATAAGTGTGAATCCACCTCTTAGCAATCTACATATCTAGATTTCAATCTTATTAGATCTCATCAGTGTAGCTCAGCTAGTGAGGATGAATTCACACAATATCTTGAGTGGTTATATACAAAAATTATACAATTAATGTGGTGCCGCAGTTGGCGGACTTCTTTCCTCCTAGGGGGTTAGTTGTATAAAATTACATCATATACAAATTTTGTCACCGCCGCAGTGCGAAAATGGTAACAGCTACAGAAAAACGTGTAGTCTCTCTCTGTAGGGCTAGAAATACTCTATTTTCACATATAAATTATCTCTCTCATTTAAAATAGACACTACATAGTTAAAACTGGGAAAAAACATGAAATTTCATCATATTCACATTTTCTCAGCGCTATAGCGACAAAAACGATAAGAGCTATAGAAAATCGTTGAGTCTCAATCTGTAGGGCTAGAAATACTCTAGATGTTTACATATAAACCATCTTTCTAACTTTTGATGTAGAGGCGCTACAGGTTGAAACTGGGGAAAAAAATAAATTTCATCAAATTCACATATTCTCACCACTACAGCGTGAAATTAGTAACAGCTACAGAAAAACATATCATCTCAATTTGTAGGGCTAGAAATACTCTACACTAAGACATAAATCATCTCTCTAGCATTTGAAATCGACGCGCTACAGAGTTTAAACTGTAAAAAATGAACATGAATTTCATCATATCCACATTTTGTCGCCGTTACAGCGCGAAAACAGCAACAGATACAGAAAAACGTCTCATCTCAATATGTAGGGCTAGAAATACTCTAAATTTGTACATGTAAATCATTTCTCTAGCATTTGAAATAGAGCTGCTACAGAGTTAAAACTGGGGAAAAACATGAAATTTCATCATATTAACAGTTCCTCACCGCTACAGCATGAAAACAGTGATAGCTACAGAAAAACGTCTAGTCTCAATCTGTAGACTACATATTCAGATATAAACCATCTCTCTAGTATATTAAATAGGCACACTACGGAGTTGAAACTGGAGAAAACATAAAATTTCACCATATTCACATTTTCTCTCCGCTACAGCGTGAAAACAGTAATAGCTACAGTAAAACGTCTAGTATCAGTCTGTCGGGCTAGAAATACCCTACATGTTCACACATAAACCATCTCTCTAGCATTTGAAATAGAGACGCTACACAGTTTAAGGGCGGTATCACGTCTATACTTATTTTATAGCAAGGATTATGAAATTGTATTGAGTTTTTAGGAAAAACTATACTACATTTTTATAATAAAGTAAATAAAGACACGTTACTGTTGGTTCTCTAAACTTATTTCATAAGATTTTTTGACCTTCTTCATTTTATAATTATGAATTATCATTATATTTTCAAAATCTTGTGAAATAAGTTTCAGGGCCTTACATCAACGTGTTTTTATAAACTTCCATACATTTGTTATCCATTACGGTGCATCCATTTTGCTAAAAGCTCAATACAATTTCACAATACGCCATAAAAAATTTATAGACGTGATCCCACCCTTAACTCTAATTTTATGATATGTAAAAAAAGACGTTTATTTGGCATACTGCTCAAATAATACACTCCTCCCCCAATACACCGTTTTGATATGAACGTCGATTTTGTTTACTATTCAAAAACTACAACTCGATCTAGAGGGATTTAAAAAAAATGTTCTTAAAAGAAAATTACAGTATTTTGAAAATCCTAACTAATAATGCCAAATATATGGTATTAAAAAACAAATGTTGAGTTAATATGCTAATAAATATGTTTAAGGACATTCTGTATATCCAAAATATTAAAACATCATAGCCATGTCCTGTAGTGGGCACCGCCATCAGCCTCTTTCAAGCGTTTAATTTTTAACGAGAGAATCTCGTGTTTGTACAGCATGTCGCGTGTGCATAGTTTGGGCGGCGCAAATTTTCCGGCCACGATTTCGTGTGGATGGAAATTATATTTTCGCGTTCTAGAATGGAAGTTTATTACAATAGTCTCGAGGGTGCTCCTCTCCTTTGATTCACGCTGTAATAACTTTTACCTGTTCCAACAACGGCAACCCGGCACTCGTGCTGCGCGGTTGTTCCGTTTTGGTTGAACAATTTTTGCAAATAAATAATGTTTATGGCATCTGATAAAGGAGGGAAGCACAATAAGTTGAATTGCTGAATGCCCGATGATTAGAGAGGTCAAGCATGAAGCTTTAATCCAGTAATGGTGTGTTTTAGCTTTGAAGAAAATGGTTTCAGGTGTTTCTTAATAAACTAGAGGATTTTTACATCCGTAGGCGAGATGATATGAACCAGAACCACTATGGTTTGTTACTGTTTATGTTTATAATAATTGTTTATAAATGAATTTAATTCAGTAATAGTATTTCAGTGCACAATAAAACGGTAGTTTTACACCACATGCGTTACACGTGACGTGTTTCGTTTTTATTGTTTATAATAATAGCCACAATAGTTTATTTTTACTACTTACTTGTTCATAATTATTTAATAACAAATATTATACGCGACGAAAAGGGTTATTGACTTTCAACCTTAATTTTTACCTATTAAATCTAATTCTAGTTTTTTTTAACAGTTTTTGGGTTAAGGAATGTACAATATACAATAACATCAGACGTAGCTGCAGAGAGTAGAATTATTAATAGACTTATAGACTAATAAACTTTATAGCTACCAACCCGACGGATTTTTCGGTTTCGGGTTTTCGCTCTTATTATAATTCTTATTTAACAAAATCTTATGAAGGGAGTAGATAGCTAATAATAGACCACCCTGTATATCCTGTAGAAATTTTTATCCCACCTAACGAAGGCACAGCAATTAAAAACTAACACAAACCTGTATTTATATTTAATTGCAAAACCATTTTATTGTAGCTGTAAAGATGCTCAGTTATGAGTAATTATTCCTAAAGCACTAATCTGTATCCCACTGATGGGTACGTAATAGCTTTCTAGATTGTAAACCTGAACCTGCGATGTAATTCTTCTCCGAGCGATAAAATAAAGCGCATAATAGAATGATTGCAGCAATGTAGTCTCTCTAGTTTTACTATATTAGGGTAAGACCGAGTGGCTGCTCTTGACGAGTTCATGGTCGTTGCATTGGTCAGTGAGGCCTGACCAGACCACCTTTGTTGCACACCGTTCTCCACGTGTTTTATTATTATAAAGCACTATCGGATGCAGCATATAAACCTACCAGTCTCTTTTTCCACACACACACATACATACACACATATACATGCGATGGTATAAACGTATAAGTATGTACTTTCATGAAAAACAGGTTCTTTTCAAAACCAAGTCGCGGTACATTTGAACACGGATCAATACGAAATTATATGCGTCTAACAATACCAAGAGAGTTCTCGGGAAGATGCGACTGATGGAAACCCGTCCAGGGATTAAAAGTGCGGCTGGAGTATATATTAAGAGATACAGCAAATGTAATTCGACAACGTTGCTGGAAAGCATATTAAAATTGTGCTTTTACAAAAAAAAAAAATGAGGGAACGAAGCACGGGCGATGAGGGAAATTGTGAACTAAAATTTGTTTCAGGAATTTCTTGTAACTGCATTCTACGGAATTTAATTAATTATTTTGTTATTTTAGTGATATAGTTCTAAAAGTATTTCGTTCTTATGATGTGATGCTTAATTAGTTTCAATTTTTAGAATATTACTTAACGAGCTTGCTATTTGCGGATGATGAAGTAATAATAGCAAATGACGAAGCCACCCTTAAATTACCTGAACCTCTTTTGATTTCTCCTTGACACTGAATCTCTCAGATTTTCATGGACTAACAGGCTTGCAACTGATTATTCTATAATAAAGTTACTACTCAGGAGGAGCTATTATTAATAATTTAAAAGCAACTGATGCTATAACATCTAATTAATGCGTAACACTTACCACCTGACTAGCCATCCCTACTAAAATATTCATCAATAAATAGCCGCGCAGCTAATTAAACCAAACGCCCGCAGCTGTCTACAGACTGCAGACTTCAGTTCAAATCCCTCTTGATCTTTACGTTACGAGATGCGAGGATTACGCCTTTTTGTTGATTAAAGGAAATCCCCCTTGGATTCCCCTATTTTTTTGTGCGCTCATTTCGGGGGGAGGTTTTGGCCGACCGATTGCTACTGCTACTGCTCGCTGCTCCGTTTCACATTTTTTAATGACGAAGAAAATGTAATTCTATGTTATAAATCACAGACTGTGTATATGTATATGTATATGTATATGTATATGTATATGCATATGTATATGTATATGTATATGTATATGTATATGTATATGTATATGTATATGTATATGTATATGTATATGTATATGTATATGTATATGTATATGTATATGTATATGTATATGTATATGTATATGTATATGTATATGTATATGTATATGTATATGTATATGTATATGTATATGTATATGTATATGTATATGTATATGTATATGTATATGTATATGTATATGTATATGTATATGTATATGTATATGTATATGTATATGTATATGTATATGTATATGTATATGTATATGTATATGTATATGTATATGTATATGTATATGTATATGTATATGTATATGTATATGTATATGTATATGTATATGTATATGTATATGTATATGTATATGTAATTGTATATGTATATGAATGTATGTGTATGTGTATGTGCCTATGAGTTGCAGTGAAATTTAAACAGAGTGGAATAACGAGGCGGGAATTGGAAAATCCTATGTGGGCCGCGGCATCCGACGCGTGATTAATTCCCATCGGTTTTCTAATGAGTTAACAGATTAAAATTGGGGCCCTGTGCGCTTTTATTAGATAACAGCGGGGACGGGTTCATAAGTTCTGAGTTATTTTCGTACGGAAACGAATGCGATTTCGTTGCGGCTGGGCGAGCTAAACGCATGTGTCATATGCGGTTAATTAACGAAATATGTACAACAAAGCGATTTTTTTTTACAAATGATTCCTACAAAAGAATTTACAAAATTACTGGGTTTTGTAATGTTGGTTATGGCAGTATGCTACAGATGAATGATTGTTGTGAGTTTTTTTAAATTTATTTTTATTTAATTTCGTAACATTCTTTGTAATATGACTAATTTTGAAAATATTAACTGACAATTTAAAATAATATTGAATAACTTGCAACTATATATTTAACAATAATGTATGTGTTTCACTAATTATTAATTATATAGATACCAACCAATCTTTGTTATAGGATAACATTTTCGTTAGAAAAAAATAAATATGGATAACATTTACACACCATTCCTTTCAGATTCATCAATACCAATAAGTGTTCTGTTATTAATGAATGCAAAAGAAATGGTGTCTAAATGTTTATATATGTATGTATTTATATATGTTTATATAATTTATTTTTTTGTCTAAAATGTTATCCTATAACGAAGATTTGTTTGATTCTAGATAATCATATAAATTAATTAGTGAAACACATGCATTATTTATTACAAAAAATAATAAATAAATAAAAAAATAATACTAATCATAAAATTTTCTTCATTTTAGTAATACCCATAATACAGAATTTAATTAAAACGAACCTTATAAAAGCTACGTGCATTACTTGGTAGTTTTGAAAAAGATAACACCCCCGGCGTGTGCAGATTCCATTAATTTCCTGCAACTAATCTCCTCAGGTTTATTAAATATGAAACCACGCGCACCTTGTTAATTCCCAACATTTGCGGCGGTGGTTTAATTTCGAACGAACAAAAGTGGACTCATCCCATCCAAGATACACTCGCCGCGCGAAAGTAGCTGCTCTGGTTAAAGTTGATAATTAAACAAGAAAACACCAGCGACCGGGGTGGCGCGCTAATGAAATTCATTGTATAATAATGCCGGGGAGGGAGGTTATAGAACAGATAGCGGGATTGTGTACATATTGAATCAAAGGTTCGGGGTAGCCCTGCGGGCTCTGTTATATGAATTTTGTTTCCAATATGATCCTCGGGTCCGTTGTAACGAGACCGGAAAATTCATCTGCATAACTACTACAGTTCGTTAAATATGTTAATTAAGCGTTAATTAAATTTCAATTCCTTCCTGCTGCATGCTTGTGTGAAAATTCTTGAAACAAAAGTTATTGTGCGGATGAAGTTGTTTTAGTCAATGTAGGTGGATACAAATGGCAATTAAAAGTTTTATGCAGTTTTCTGCAAATGTTTGCATAATAACTAATTTATACAAACGCAATAATTTTTAATGTAATAATTTAAACAAATAAAAATTATCGTATGTTTGTATACAAATATAGCTGTTGGAAATTGTGATGACTCGTCATATATGAAGAATACAAGGCTGAAAGGAGGAATGTCACTGGAAACTGAAACTCTAAAAAAACAAATTTCATGTTTAGAGCACATTTCTATGCACACAACATTCTGAATGTTCTTCAGTTTTTTTTGGAAATACAATGAAATTCAAGGAAAGCTTTATAATATCCAAAGTAAACTAAGAAAGGTAAGAGAAAATGTTTCATTGTTATTGATTGACCAAAAAAACATTCAGAATGTTCTTCAGTCTTTTTTGAAAATACCATGAAATACAAAGAAAGCTTTCTAATATCCAAAGTAAACTGAGAAAGGTAAGAGAGAAGGCTTTATTGACATTGATTGACCAAAAAAAGACTGAAGAACATCCATAATAGTCTTCGGTGTTTTTTTTGGAAATACCATAAAATGCAAGGAAAGCTTTATAACATCCAAAGTAAACTAAGAAAGGTATGAGATAAGGTTTCAATGTGAATACTTTCATAGATATTGCTCTTTACGGCTTGAAATTCTCCTTTCCTGTCATTGACGATTTTACAAAAAAATCTTACAACTGGTATTCAAGTGTGGCCAACAAAACATGAAAAACATGAAAAACAAAAAGGTGACATTCCCTTTCTGCCTTGTACTCATTTTTTTTTTCATTTAAAGATCAGTATAACTATTAGCCTGAGGGAATTTCCGCTGGTAAGGGGAGAAGATCGGAGGAGTCTAATCACCCAGTATATACCTTCACTTTACAGAAAATGTCTAATAAACTGTAAAAGGTGATTCGCCCACAAAGGGGTTTGAAATCTCGCTCCCCAATGCTCAGATGGATCGTGCCTTTAGCTACTAGGACACCAAGTTGGGTTGTTATTAATTATATTTTTAACTTAAATTCTCATTTTCATGTAATGTATGTGTATAAGAGTAATTGTATGGATGTAAGAGTGGAGTTCATTTACGTATAGTTTGTTTTATGCTGATGATAAATAATAATAATAATATTGCTATAGCTGTTTTAAATATTTTCCTAAAAGTACACATGATAGCACATATTTGCATAAAATTGCTAACTTTTGTTGCCATTTATATTCACCTCCATATTATTAAAATACATTCGCTCGAAAAAATGTTGTTGTTAAAAATTTTAAAAATTCCACACAAGCATATGTACAGTAAGAAGGAATTGAATTTTTTATTAATAATAATAACAAAAATAACATTTTATTTCCCAACAGTTGCCCGTTTACAGGAAAATATACACAGAAGGGACTTAATATGTTCGAATCAATTTGTTATAGTGCAACATCTGTAATTAGTGTTCTCTTTAACACACAATATGAGGTGTTAGTATCGATATTTGTGTCAGGACTAAGATTAATTAAATTTACTCATCAATGTGTACTAATTGATAGATAATGCAATATGGTTATGCACCTGTATTGCAATGCTGCATGATATTAATTTATGGTATGTTATTAGTAATAGTGAATAGTTGAACAGCACTTGAATATTCATCAATATAAATAACTTGCAAAGAGTACAGTTGACTGACATAAGATCTGCTCTGATCATTAGCATCAAAACAAATTGCAATTTTTATTAAGGTAGCCACCACGATTTTTTTTAAACTTTCAAAATATTGTTTAGATTTTAACAACAATCATCAGACATATTTTTGAATAGGGTGCTGGGCCTTAGTTTTTTTTACATATTTTGAAAAAAAAAACATAATATTTTAAAATATTTAAAAAAAAACTATGGCCCAAGTCTAAACAATATATTTAGTATTTTCTATTATCTGTTACAATTTAGCTCTTCATTCTTATAAATTTTTTCCTGTTTCTATTAATTTCATCACTCCAGCAATATTTACAAAATCTTGGAGCGTTTTTTATGATACGTAGTACTTTTCACTGGAAGCCCTCCAGAATGTTGATGTTTGAATTACTGGCACATTCCCACAGTTGAATGCCATACCCTTAAACTCCAACGTATTTAATTATTATCTGAATATGATCAGTTTTATTTGAAAATTATATTTATTTATATTAATTTTCAAAAAATTTATACAATTCCATTGTATAGTTTTAATTATAAGCACAATACAATTTCAGAATTCATTTATTAATAAAAGTATTTGTGTGATCCCGAAATTAATAATATATTAGCAAAATTGAATTCAATTCAATAAACCCACACCGCCACGTGTCTGTCCAATATACGTAGATATATCTGCAGTTCAGGTCATATGTTTCCATTATGAAATATTTCCATTATTCCCTTTAATAATGGCAAGTGCATCTCTACGGACTAAATTGATACTGGCCGTGCTGACGGTATTGATATTTACGGCCCACGTTATGTATTGCTCCGATTCAGACTTATACACACGGATTTGCATGTCAATTTTCATTAACAGGCAGCCGGATAAAAAAATATAACTGCATTCATGAACTTTAGTTCGAAAACAAAAAGTGGGTTAGTGATAAAATATTTTTAAAACATATACTGATTTTATAATATTGCTACACTCATACATTTATAATAATTTAATTTAATTCTATTAAAGTTAATGTTAAATCTATTACGAGAGTAAAGTTAAGCGACTTACCAAAATTAGGCACTTTAATCACTATTAACTATGTCATACAAATATTTTATATCTTCATCATTTGATATCAACTTCCAATTACTTCAAGACTAGTCTGAAAAGCCATTTTAACAGTTTAATATCATGAAACAATTTTTTTTTATTAATCCTTTTACATGGCATCTATAGCTGCTTACATTGCATAGTTTATTCAGTTAAATCTATTTAACTGAATAAACTCTGCAATGTAAGCAGCTATAGATAGATATATTTTTCAATAAAAACGTCCGCTCATTTAAGCGTAACTCGTATTATAACTATTGAATATTGCTAAAACTTGACACCTATGGTGAAAACATGTTTATTCATCACCAGTTAGTTAGTTAGTTAACTAGAAAGAGTTATATATATATATATATATATATATATATATATATATATATATATATAATAATGAATTTTCAAAATTCTCCAAAAATTCATTCTAGTTGATTGGTGATGAATAAACATGTTTTCACCATAGGTGTCAATTTAGCAATATTCAATAGTTATAATACGAGTTACAGCATTTTTAATAAAATGAGGTTTTATATTTATTGGTAATGTATATAAAACTCGCCAAAAATGACATGTTTTTGTATCGGGCTTTTAAGTTGTAAACATGCTTTCACCATCAGTGTCAATTTGTAATAATATACAATAGTTACAAATCGAGTTATAGCAGTTTTATTAAATAAGTTTGCAAATAAATGTTGATGAAATTTTATAAATTTGTTAAAAAATCATTTCAACCAGAGCTTAACATATAAACTATATTATGTATTTATTATCAAACATATGGAAGGAATGAGGAAGTAAACGCAAACTATTAATGAAATTAGTTAACATATCTATAATAAACTTTAATGACAATCATCCAATCAATTATAACACGTTTGCCACAAGAACAAATTAACACACGTAAACACCAAACCTCACCCCTCAGGTTGATTTATTCCTTAATCCATTTGACCGTAGTAGTCGATTTGTTACACAACGCGCTACCTACTACTACATTCAAATGGTTTGCAAATTCGCGACCTGAAACAAAGCAGCGTGCAGCCGGCCGTGTATGCAGCTGCTGCCAGTCCATGGGAAAATGGAGAAATTAGTTGTAATAGATTCTTTCTTCCTATTCCGCAGATGTGTGAGATACGGCCGTCTCGAAGCCAAGCCATATAGAGTATACAGCGCAATCGAGGCCGCTAATTAATCAGGAAATTTAGCGGAAAGCCTGCACAAAGGGGGGAATTTTATGGCAGGAAATCGCTTAATTCGCGTACGTGCAATTCATCGCCTTTGATATATAAAACTGTTAGTACTTAAGACGTGCGATCGTGCTTTCAAGATTCTCGGGTGAATTACCATGGAATAATAGTTTTCATAAAATCCTACTACATAATTTGTATGTCATAAGCTTGTAAGTGTGCGACGGCTGAGCTTCCTTTATGCAGCGGCAGATTAATGGCTATAAGACTTTATGGTGCGGTTTTTAGTGTAGATTAGAATTTTTCTAATTTAATCCGAGCACACAACGGGCCCGGCAATCGCATTTACCAAACGGTTTGAAGCTGTTGCGTGCACGGATGGCATTTTATGACTGGCATTATGAACTTTGGTGATTTCCTTTCGAGCGGAATAATATGTTTAGAAGGAACTTCTCGGAATCACTGATTTGGGGGAAACTTTTAACTAAAATAGTGAATGCGAGTATAATTCTACATATATAATATAATGATTAAAATGAGTATTTTGTAGGTCAATTTTATTTGATTGCATCGACCCTCTCAACCGTATAATATAAAAAATATCTGGATTGTTAAGGCGTCTACTTTGTGATAATTCATTTTAAAGGATAAATAAAACGATTTTTTACTTTGTTTTTTATCACTAACTAGCTCCTCCGATGACTATTTTGTTCCGATGTCATCGGAGGAACTCGAAAATGGCTAGAGCTTAGCCGAAGCTAGTTGCAAAGTGTAACTGAAATGTGATAAAAAAACAAAGTAAAAAATCGTTTTATTTATCCTTAAAAAATATCTGGTGTGGTCATCACACGTTTTTTCGAATTTATTGATTATATTATTAATATTAGCAGAAGAAATGTGCAGCAATATCATTGTCAATGTAAATTTTACCCCCTGTTTTCTCTTTCAATTGGTTCGTGGTCTTTAAAATCATAATTTTTTCATCTCAATTGTTCATTTCAATTAGGCATAGTTTGTCTTCTAATTTATATGCATTTTTTATGGGACTTCAATATTAAGGTTTGTTAAGTTTACGATCACTTTTTTTAATTCTTCTGTATTGTTGGTGGAAACTGGTAGCTCCAAAACTATTAAGTTGTTCTTGCGCTTTTTTTTGTTTAAAGTTCAGTTCTATTATTTGGTTACATTTTCACATATAAATCTCTCTAGACGCTACAGAGTTGAAACAGGGGAAAAACATGAAATTTCATCATATTCACATTTTCTCAGCACTACAGCGCGAAAACGGTAAAAGCTAAAGTAAAGGTTCTCTACTTTTATTTGTAGGGCCAGAAATACTCTAGATTTTGACCTATTAAACATCTCTGTAGCATTTGAAATAATGATGCTACAGGGTTTAAACAAGGGGAAATCATGACATTTCATCATATTCACATTTTCTCAGCGTTACAGCGCGAGAACGGTAAGAGCTAAATAAAAGCGTCTATTGCCATTCTGTAGAGCTAGGAATACTCTACATTTTCACATATAAACCATCTTTCTAGCATTTGAAATAGAGACGCTACAGAGTTGAAACGGGCAAAACATGAAATTTCATCATATTCACATTTTCTCAGCGCTACAGTGCGAAAACGGTAATAGCTACAAAAAAAGCGTCTATTGCCATTCTGTAGGGCTAGGAATACTCTACATTTTCCCATATAAACCATCTCTCTAACATTTGTAATAGAGACGCTACAGAGTTGAAACAGAAAAAAACATGAAATACTATCATATTCATATTTTTCAGCGTTATACCGTCTTTCAACTTTGTTAAGTTTTCTTTAAATTCACTCTGTTACTTGATTTTTTTAACTACTACCATTATTTCACAGTTCATGTCCATTAGTTGGCCTATTTTTCTATGTATGTCCTTTTAAATAAAATATGTACTAATAACTAACTAATCGAGACATACATTTAGATTTAACAGCGGTATGGACCAAGTACATCATTATTTTGTTGAACAAACAATATTGATAAAATGTGCAGGTATGGCTGTAGGGCCATTATTCAAATACATATAAAAAAATCTTAATAATAAATATCATTTGCTGTAGAAAATAGAATGATTTAAAATGAAATTGAGTGAACTCGAGTAATTTCGCGTTTTGAATCGGTTTTATCTTGCCTGCGGGTTACGGCTGAACTGTTTTTGTCTGTTTGTTTCGCTGAAGAAAACCGCCATTTCAGCATGCTGCAGGGCATGCTGCGCAACTTAGTGCTTTGTTTTTATAATCAATTAAAGTTTATAACTCTTGGGGAAGCTGAAATAATTTAATTAGTCTGTTTTTACGCCATAAATGTACAGGACAAATTTATATGTAATAAGAAATGCAATTTGTAAAGCATGCACCAGGAAATGCAGGATGACCACAGCCATAATTAACAAAGACTACATGGGAAAAGCGATGTAATTATATGATTTAAAAGCTTTAATACAGTCAGAAAACAAGTATTTAAGATGACAATGGATGCAATATTATTTAATAATAATAATTAAATTAATTTATTTCCAAATTAAATATAAGTTTTTGTTAGATAGAAAATAATGAAAATCCAAATGTCGATATGGATTTTTCAACCTTCTCATCTTATTTTTATTAGAGAAAGTAAAGAACCTCACGGCTGAAGATGGAAGCTTTTGTTAGATAGCAAATAATGAAAATGCAAATATCGATATGGATTTTTCAACAGTCTCACCTTATTTATTGGAGAAAGTAAAGAATTTTTTATAATATTTATATTCGCTTATGTATTATTTATAATCGAAAAACTTTTATTCTTTTGTATATTGGTTATCGCTCCTTACATAAAAAGTTTCAAACAAAACAAACTTCGTAAGTACATTCATTCAATGAAAACAAGCTAATTAATTTCATCTTATATCTATTGTAAATTGCATCTTGTATCTAGGATATTAATTACATCTAATTAAATGAACCTGATTGTATAAAATCCGCGTACAACGTACAACTAGTCGATTAGAAACAGGTCAAGGCGCTGTACTTTCTTTCAAATGCACACATGTTCGAATTACACACACTATCACCGATACTGATTGTTTCTTTCTTTTTACAGATCGAAGTCATTACCCGGTATCGAGCACAATGAGGGTTATGAATCACTCTTCCGCGATGACAAATTCGAGGAATAAAACTGGTCAGTGCATCACATAAGTCCAGTCTTCCACAGACACGCGGATCTGTAACGTGCGCGCTCTCGTTTATTTATATAAATAAATTTATTGTTTGGCTGCACGACTTTCCGTATAAATAGAAACCACGTGCGCGCGAGACTCGAACCTCTGCAAGAAATTAATTAAAAGAACTTTTAAAAAACGGACAATACTAGTGCATTGTGTTGTGATTATGTGAACAGTGGCGCAACAGTGGGTTCACAATTGGGCAGGATGCCCTCGAAAAAGCAGTACGATTTGGTGCAGAACGATGATTACGATGTGCGAATTCCTATGCACCCTGAGGAGGCTTTCCATCATGGGATCACATTCCAAGCAAAGGTAATTTATTTCTACTAGTCCCTACGAGAAAGTGTAATTGTGATTATTCCGTGCGGTTCAGATTTGTCGGAAATAATAGGTGTTTGGTATTGTTTGTGAAAATGTGCACGGCCTAAGGGTAATATGGAATGAATTGCTTGAAACATGCAATGGCTCTCACTTTCATATGCAAATTGCTGCAATTGTATAGGTTAGGAGTCGCAGAGAATTATATTGGCTACAGACTTATGTTTTCAAAACTAGGTAATTCTAATTATAACAATGTAATAATAGGATTACACTCGAAATACGAAAAGAAAAACTATAGAAGTTTATTATCTTCATTAGTTGGCTCAAGAAATATACCCTTAAATGATTTATATCAACACCATCTATATATACTATCAATGGTGTTGTTGATATGTAGTAAACTAACGCACTCTAATAACCATCAACTAAAATCTATCTATAGTTCACATGGGAAAGACAATATCCTGAAATTTTCACATTCTTAAAATTTTGCATGTTTAATTAATTGTATCCAATATCTGTGCTAAATTGATTTTGTTATTACGTAACTTTTATGTTTAAACCAAAAAAAAAGTATAAAACCGCTTTAATATATACATACAGCACACAAGAAACCTGGGAAAACACTCGCGGCCGATGTAATATTATAATCCGAACTTCGTAAAGACACTTCATTAGATTTATTTTCCACAACGAACAATTTTCTCTGGCGAATACCGCTATGTAACACTAGCAGCAACTTAATCGTTCAAGAATTCAAACAATTCCAAAGTGCCCAGATAAATTATATAACAAGCACTGTTTACCGAATGATTTACAGCGCGCCCGTTAAAATTATGTATGCCTAGATTGTATGGAAATCGAAGCGCAGAAAGTACACACAAAAAAATCCGATCGTAAAACAGCCGCGTCGATACAAACATCCCCAAAGATAAATATGCGCAATTTAAATCTTCAAACGTACGCAATAAAATAAAACGTATTTATGACGAATTTCTCTCGCTGAAATGGCGAATAAATAAATAAACAGAAATCGGGAATATGAATGTATTCAGGCTGTTTATTTCTAAAATAAATACAGAGGGAGGTTTATTACGTTTATGTATGTAATTTCACAGAACAAATGGTGGGTGCGAATTTATATTTATCATTAAATTATTGATGGGTATGAACTTTTATGTATTTATTTTTACTTTTATGTTATAACATTAATGAGGATGATAGTGTGATATTACGTTTTTATAGGTAGTAGTAATGAGTGACATAAAATGGTTAGCAAAAACCCCATACTGATGTAATAATATTAAATATTTGATGGTTCCGGAAATATGAATCATTCAAATTCAACTGAAATGAAATTATTTACCTGCTGTGGCACTGCAAGGTTAACCGGGGGATAGGAACAAATGTTTAGCATTAAACCAGTTTTTAAGGTGGTTTATATTGAGAGAAGAAAGCAGTAGAAATATGGATTATGAAGGACATTATTTTTTATTGATGACCCTTCAGGGTTTCAACTAGTCAATTTTGGTAAATTGCTCGCAATGTTTTAACTTAGAAACCTATTAGCGTCTACTTGATAAATAGAACATTAATGACAACAAGTCGATCGCGACACATTTTTAAGATGAACAATTTGTGTGTACATAAGATTGACTTTATATACACACAAGTTGGCCATCTTAATCAAGAGATTATAACAGACAGCCACTATCTATTAATTATATACAGAGTATATATTATTCACTATTTATATGTAAACACAATAAACTGTAGACAAACACAGCACCCATGTAATAATAGACCCAAATACTGAAATTGGTATCTATTATACCGGACTTGAATCGGTGACGGCGTGAACGTTGACCGCGTATGGTTTCAAAATATGAACACATACTTACTATCTTGTTTTTATTACTTATTTTGTCATATTAAATAATATAGTAGAAAATATCCCACCAAAATGAATACCTTAATTCTTATTTTATTTACGCGAACTTCAACGCTACACCTTTGTACCTTATTAATAGTAATAAGTATTAAACCTGATCAAGTTATTTTTGTTCACGTTTTGGAAATTTAAATTCTAAATTGAATACGTTTTATGAATGATTTGAATATATCATTATTATTTAATTTTCAAAAATATTATGCAAGATAGTCCACGGGAAGAATAAATCATCGAAATTTAACGCGATAGTAAATTTAAAGCTCTGTAATTATTAAACCTGATGAGACTTTATATCACGGCTTACAAATTTTGATTGTACATATAATGATCTTTCATGATTATGAAATGTTTAATATTTACATTTCATAATTAATTAATTGTTGAAGAATTTGTGCAACATTTTCAACGGCAAGAAGTAATGAGCGAACTTCAACGCTACACCTCTGTAGCTATGAAACCGGATGAGTTTTAAAACATTAAAATTCAGCAATTCATTTCCTTTAAGAAATATTTAAATATCCTATTATTATTTAATATTTAAAGAAATAAAAATAGGATTTTCCACGGGAAGAATAAATCGTCAGTTACAATCAAAATTTTCAAATTTCCTTCGGCCATCTGGAGCACTGATATGTTTTGAACTAGGATCAGTAAAAAAGTTAAACAAAATATGTTGCATTATTTTTTTATAGACTCAGTCTCGAAAAACGGATTATCGAGATATGAGCGTTAGTTAAAATTAAAAAAAAAAATAGAAAAACAATTACGTTGGTATACAGACTTTCCATTTTACTTTATGATATTGTTATAAATATCAAGCATTTTTTTTCAAATCCATGAACATTGCGCGTCATGGTCAAAAATAATAATAATGATATACAAGTTAGTCGCCGAAAAAAAGAAACTTAGAATCAAAATTTTCCATTTTCCTTAGGGCATCTGGTACACTGATATATTTTGTGCTAGGATCAGTAAAAAAATTAAACAAAACATGTTGCATTATTTTTTTATCGACTCAGCCTCTAAAATCGGATTATCCAGATATGAGCGTAAAAGTTTAAAATTAAAAAAAATAGGAAAACAAATACGTTGGTATACAGACTTTCCATTTTACTTTATAATATTGTTATAAACATTACGCAATTTTTTTCAAATCCATGAACATTGCGCGTTATGGTCAAAAATAATAATAATGATATTCAAGTTAGTCGCCAAAAAAAATTACTTAGAATCAAAATTTTCCATTTTCTTTCGGCCATCTGGTACACTGATATGTTTTGTGCTAGGATCAGTAAAAAAATTAAACAAAACATGTTGCATTATTTTTTTATCGACTCAGCCTCTAAAATCGGATTATCCAGATATGAGCGTAAAAGTTTAAAATTAAAAAAAAATAGAAAAACAAATACGTTGGTATACAGACTTTCCATTTTACTTTATCATATTGTTATAAACATTACGCAATTTTTTTCAAATCCATGAACATTGCGCGCCATGGTAAAAAAAAATAATAATGATATACAAGTTAGTCGCCGAAAAAAAAATTCTTAGAATCAAAAGTTTCGATTTTCCTTCGGCCATCTGGTACACTGATATGTTTTGTGCTAGGATCAGTAAAAAGTTAAACAAAATATGTTGCATTCTTTTTTTATCGACTCAGCCTCTAAAATCGTATTATCCAGATATGAGCGAAAAAGTTTAAAATTTAAAAAAAATATAGAAAAACAAATACGTTGGTATACAGACTTTCCATTTTACTTTATCATATTGTTAAAAACATTACGCAATTTTTTTCAAATCTATAAACATTGTGCGTCATGGTCAAAAATAATAATTTACGTTACAACATATATTATACAAAAGCTCTTATAAAAATTATTTAAAAAATTTAGATATGTATATATATATATATATATATATATATATATATATATATATTATGGTCGGCAAGACATAAATAAAGAATTCCTCTAAATTTGAAGTTTATTGGTCATCCCAATTGGTCAGATTTAGACCCGCAAACAATCGCCGCGCGGTATAGAGGCTGGGATTTTAGAGGATATCTTCACACCGGTTAACCAAACAACATCTAGCGGGTTTCTTATCAATTATTATTGCTCCATGAATAAAAACCACCGAGTTAGGTAGTGAATATAATTTTTCGTAAACCAAGTTAATTCTAACAGATTTTTCCTCAGCAACTATCGCTCCCCGAATAACAACCACTGAGCTAAAATGAATGCAACAAACCGCAACACTCTATCTCAATTAGTTATCGAATATTGTGAAATAGACGTCTTCAAAACGAGTTAACGAGATACAATTCAAAATAGGCGCCTGGGCATAGGTGGTGAATATTATTTTCCTTCAACCAAGCAAAATCTTTGGGTTTTTTCCTCAATTATTATTGCTCCTCAAATAGAAACATTAGTCTGTGTATATTTTTTACACTCGACAAAATATGAAATAAAAATGGTCTTATTGGTGATTAATTAGTGATATAAAAACAAAGTTTCCTTTCCCTATGTTTGAAAATTGTCTATATATTTCGAAATTTAAAAATTGACTCAGTTAGTGAATAATTAGGTGTGTAAAAACAAAGAAGTTTCCTTTTCCTATGTTTGAAAATTGTCTCTATATTTCGAAATTTAAAAATTGACTCAGTTAGTGAATAATTAGGTGTATAAAAACTAAAAAGTTTTCTTTCCCTATGTTTGAAAATTGTCTATATATTTTTAAATTTAAAAATTGGGTCAGTTAAACTACTGTTTTGTTTACTGTCGTGTTTTGTATTATATTGATGGGGTGACGGATATGTCAAAATAAAAGTAGTTTTTTATATTCTATCATTAATATTAGTGGATAAAAGTGAAACTATAATTGCGAAATAATATGCAATGATTAATTACATGTAAATAACTTTGGAATGTTATGAGTAACATAGTTGGCATACATATAATTATTTAAAATGAATGAAACTTTTGTTCGATGACTAAGATTCCCTGAAAAATTCATAGCAGTATAGTATGTTTCATTAGCGTTTCAATTGCACATGTGTAGTATTATTCATTGGCAGCTCTAGGCTAGGAATGTTTAAATGGAATTAGTTAATTACGGGATAATTTTGTATCGAAAACTTGAATACTAATAGAGTATTTGCAGCCGGTGAATCAAACACGTTCAACCTTGAAAATCTACAATAAGTGCTAAATAAATTTGTATTACATGGTATTATTACATTATTCGATTAATCTAGTATTGGCCGCAGTTATTTCAAAGTAAATATAGTTTTTATTTTAATTGCTACACTAAACTAAAAGTCTCATTAATGCATACTTTATCATGGAAAGTATGCATAAAGTATTGCAATTGTGTGAAAAAGTATTTCTAATTTTTGTGCAAATCCTCTTAGGCCCAATTCACACATAGGAGGCGAAGAGGCGAAGGCGCGGTGCCGGCGCGGCGAGAGGCACGACGCTTTCACGCCCGCTCTATGTAACCATATGGTGCAATGCCCACATAGGTGACGAGGCGCGGGCATTTGCCTCGTGTCGCGTCTTAGCCTCTTCGCGTGATACACGGTGGCTGCGAGACGAGAGGCATGACTCTTCCACGCCGCCTCTATGTAAACATATGGTACAATGTCCACCCCTTCACTGAATATGGACATCACAATAGCCTGTGCGACGTCGTACCTGCACCTCGCCTACACCGCGCCTCCGCCCGCAACCGCTTGTGTGAATTGTTTCCCGATCATTTTAAGATCATCCCTGGAAATTGTCCAGGTGTCATCCATCATCTGTGATAAATATTTCTTCCGCGTTTTCTGAAAAATTACTGCATATTTTAAAATAATTTTTCATGTGGCTCTTGTGTCTCTTAGTTACTTTTTCGAGGAAATCGGCAGTTCACCAACTATAGTAGATAAAATGCATTATTAGTAGAATTTTAAAATATACTGCACTTATTGCGAATTATTGATTTTATTAACAAAATAATTTACAATTAACTACGACAGCCATTAAAAACATCTCTCGCATTGAAACCTAAAATAGCGAGTTCGTGCAATGCGCGCTTTTATTTTTCCCTTGTGTTCGATACTGAAATAAAACTTTTAATGGTTTAAGAGGATATAAATCAGTCAATAATAAAACTCTATACCGCGTTCGAGGACGACCTCACACTCCTGCCCAACCCCCCTGCAAACACAAACGATGCTTTCTTTTGCCGAGCGCACAATTTCAATTCGCGATATTTATTATTTCTAGGGAGGCGTACTTTTTTTTACGACACGGCGGGACCTATTTTAAAACTCGGCTCGCAGAATAAATAGTGGAAACGGACAAATATGTGACTTTGGAGAAGTCACATATTTGTTCAACGCAGGAATAACAAGGATATGAGTTTGGTTTTCGTGTTCTCGTTATGTAATGCGGATGTAGGGAATATTTTGTTGAATATTTAGTGTGTATAATGGTTTTGTTTGAAATTATAATTCATAAAATTCGTTTTAATTGCCAAACGTTTCTAAAATAAAAGAGATATTACTAATATAACTTATAACTACTATGATGCAATGAACAAAGATGAACGAGACACATGAGAACCTTCAACACCAGGGACCACAACCATTCAGGAAATGTTCCAAACTCATATCCTTGTTATTCCTGCGTTGATATATATATATATATATATATATATATATATATATGAAATAATAATAATAAATTAATTTCTTAAAAAAAAATCTCATTGAGACCAGTTCTGAGTTCAGAATCTAAGATATATTCAGATAAAAAATAAACGAAAGGTATAATCAGAGAAACGAATGTACCTCACATATTAATGTTCATTACCTCTGAATATCTTTCGCCTTTTTTTATTATCTCAGCTCCTTTTTGACTCGAGTGTCTTTGTTGAAATATGTGAGTCTCACATTACTCATATTTTTCAACATCTATAATCAGATACCTAGTGATTTTAGGTGCCATCCGTCTCGTACTGACCATTGGGGAGCGAATGTTCCATCTCCATCGGGGCGAATTTTCTGTAAAGACTGCTAAATACTGTGCGAATTTTCTGTAAAGTCTGCTAAATACCGGACGAATAAACTCCTCTGAACTTCTCTTTACCGGCGGAAAAGCCTTTCGGCTGGTAGTCCTATAGAGATAGAAATTTTTTATAATGAGAAAAATAACTGATTGCGGACATAATCAGAGATATTAGGATATGGAGCCCTGTCCGCTCTCTTTGTTCAGCACTTGATTATATGAATCACTTACATTACTTAATTGCGGATTAGATAGTTAGATAGATAAGTTAAAAGTAGTTGAAAATACATACAAATATCTAAAATCTGAACTTAACAAGTAAATTCATATCAAAGTAGCTATTAAAATAACAAAACAAAGCTAATAAATAATAAAATACAATTAAATTATTATAAAATAATTGCTCCAATTACTTGGTTAGAATTGTCTAGAAATATCTAGACATTTCTAACCAATAATAATTCGTTTCAATATAAACGAAAATAAAACAAAAAAGTCATTTAATGGTATTTTTGCAGTATTGTAAGCACTAACAATGACAGGACACATTTCTTTTCAGATTATTGCACAGTACAAAAATTCGCAATTTTTCCTTAATTTCACCGACTTTGTATTTCTCAGATCCCCGTGCGTATGGTTGAAAAACGGGTTACCCTGTATATACAGAAGGTACCAACAACATTTTGAATACTCATTGGTTCATTTATAAAAGAATTACATGATCGGAGTAAGCTCAGGTTTTTAATAAATTAAATATACCGCTAATTAATATACATTCTACAATTTGTGACCATGAAATTTTGAATAACCTGTCTAGACTGTATCCTGAAGGTATAAAAACAAGTTCTCACATAACAATTAATAGTAACACGAGTACTTGCATGAATGAACTCTCTTCTATATTTTCATCTCATTAATAAACATTTACATATGAAATTATCAGTTTACGTTGAAACACACAATATAATTAGATCACAAATAACATCATCTAGTTATTAATTGGACAATAGCAACTAATGAGCATTTTATCGTTTATTACTTATATGTTATCTTTATGACCCATAGCCCCAAATATTGAAGGTATAAACTACCAATATACTATTAGTTGTTATGTGAGAATACTGAATAATTAATAGTAACACCAGTCATTAAAAATGTGTTGTGATTGATTATAGTCATTAGTGCTCTATTTATCAATTAGTTTAATCGGTTTCTAAAAGTTAAAACATTGCGATCGATCGACCAAAATTCTATATCCACAACTTTCCAATTTTTAATTTTGTTTGTTAAATTTTCATCAAATAATGTTATAACGAAAAATTGATTCTTGAGCTCTTCTTTGAAAGGTTGGGATAGTACCTGTATTACCTACTAATAATTTATTGCAATTGATCATTTGTTCTTAAATATCACCTTCGACATCAGTTACATTTAAACCCCATAATTTTGACTTGGCATTAAAATCGCGCCCTATAATACATTTTTTGTAATTTTTATAATATTGGTTTCAAGGGTTGAAGTCAAAATATTAAATGTATTTATTGTTATATTTGGGGAAATATAACCATCTATATTTTTATAAATTTCAAATCTATCCATATCAAACCGTTTTCTTTTCCCCAATTAATAACATTTGTTTTTTCATTGAATTTGCATTTTTTTATTGCCACAAGCTCGTATGACATTATCTAGTTTCCTATAAAATGTTAACAATATTAATTTTCCATTTAGAAATAGTTATACAATTTAATATATCAATTATATATATATATATATATATATATATATATATATATATATATATATATATATATAATTGATATATTAAAGTTTATAACTATTTCTAAATGGAAAATTAACATTGTTTATTACGGTGTTGTTATTGTTAAGTGAATTTATTATTATACCGCCGCTATATCATTTTCTACTTGTGTCTATGACACTATGTAGTTTGTGTCTGCATCGAAGACGATATAAGAAACTAGATAATGTCATACGGGCTTAATACGACCTAGAGCCCCAAATATTGATCAATATAAAAGTAACATCATGCTTGCATTAATACAAACTGCATCGCACAAATAAATTTATTTCCGTTGCAGCAATCCAATTATAAACCGTACCATCATTACCGTTCCTAGTTTCCAGGGATTTATTGCAATGTCCTGATCCCACGCGCGGCTAGTGTCTAATCAAATTGCAATTTTAATGAACAAACTTCCCAATATACACATGTAAACGAGCAATAATGTTAACGACATTTAAAAAATGTGTTTCTAGGTTCGTAGTAAACAAAAATGCATAATTAATATCATTCCTGTTTATCTCGAAATAATTAAATTAATTAAACAAATTATTCAGTTCATCTAACACTCACATACATATTGTATATGTATGTATATTATACACACGGCAGAAAGTCGATAGCCAGTTATTATATATAATTTGTAACAAATACAGTACTACTAGTATTCAATTAGGGATTTTAATTATTACTTTTTAATAATTTTTAATTGCATAAATTAAATTAATTTAATTTATAATTAAAACCCGTGATTATATTGTTAGATGTTGATGATAAATGATTGTTAACTTTCCATTTCATAGCATCATGTACTTCTGTTTACATATGGCAACGTTGTCAAAGTTGCTAAAAGTGACGAATTGGAAATTAACTATAGATTTATCTGCTTTATACAATCGATACTAAAACTTGATACTTGCATTTAAGGGAGCTTTATTTTTAAGAGACATTTATGAATACGCAGAACAATTAATGGAGTGGAATACGGGTATATAGAGGTTTAGTCGAAGTGAAACCAGTTAAATCTAAGATAAAAAATAAACGAGAAGTATAGTCAGAAAGTACCTCACATATTAATGTTCAATTTTTGAATACCTATAAATATATTTCGCCGTTTTCTGATTATCTCTGCTCTTTTTTAGATTTTCACACGAGTGCCTTTGTTGAAAAATGTCAGCCTCACATTTCTCATATTTTTCAACATCAATAATCAGATAACTTGCTCAAGGGCCTAGTGGTTTTAGGCGCCATCCGTCTCGTATTGACCATTGGGGAGCGAATGTTCAATCTCCACCGGGGCGAATTTTCTATAAAGTCTGCTAAATACTGGGCGAATTTTCTGTAAACTCTGATAAATGATTAATAAATAGTTAGCATATATGAATTAGTAAGTTATTTTGATTGTTACAACTTTTCGGGGATTTTAAATTAAACATTACTTAGTCATATTTGTTCTTGTTACATGAATAAACACATTATGCAGTAATTTTTACTCACTCTATATCTATATAATATTTATGATAGAAACGCTGTGCACTAAAAATATTGAACAAAGAACGAGTTTATGAGATATATTATAAATAGTGTTTCCAATAGATTTAACACGCTTAGGCGCTGGCATGGCATCTTATTATATTTTCCGTGTAATTTATTGTAGCTTTATGGGCTCAGGATCTATTAAACACACAATATTAAAGATCGATGAGGTGTTTGGCTTCGGATATTGCTAGTATCTAGTTTATGGGTTTAGTTGAAACCATGTCCCTTGTGCTTGTTTCTCACCAACTCCCCCGCGTATATAAAGCATATTGTATTATATATACTCAGTTCGCTCCCTTTACTACTTTATCGAATTAATATTTGATAACTGTGGCGATAGAGATAATGAATAAGTTAGATTGAAATAAATTACTTATTAATAGAACATTTGTGCCTATCCCAGTTTAAAATTACTAGAGGTGTTTATATTTTCAATTCAAGACTACAAATGAGGGCTTCCAGCCGTGTCCTCTTTCTCGTAACGAAAAGTTATTAAAAAAAATATCGAAGAGACCTAGAATAAAAAATGTCTCTATAGAACACAAGCAGAGGCAAACAAAATTATTTTCAAAGATATCAACAAAATGTATTGAAGTTTGAGAATTTAACGTTAATACAAACTCCTCTTGTCAACATAAAATGTTAGCAAAAAACAGTTTCTTTTAGTTTCTTTTATTTTTATATCAATTTTCGGAAATTATCGCGTAAGACCAAACCTCATGTTTCTCCATCTAATTACTGTCGTATAACTTCTCGAGCGGGTGCAAGTTGACTTTAAAAATTAAAGTTCCCGAGTCGTTCTGATTAATTAACGTGATGCACAATTCCTTTCATGAGTTCTGAACTTCGGGCCGGTATGTTTAATAAAATGCAACTAATTTGCCAACTTTCTGGCCTCAGCTTCCACCACGTCCACGTAACCAGAGAGCCAGGCACGAATTTATGAATTTGTAAAGCCAAATTGGACTATTAAAATGGTAATATAATAAACGCAAGCAGCTATGAGGTCAGTTGGTAACTGTATGTGAAATGAGATATTGTTTTATTTTAGTTCGGTACGTAATAAATCTAAACGCCATAGCTTCGTGCCCCATTAACAAATCTATGGTAACGAAGGTGGTTGGGTGGGTTAATTTTTCAAGACCAGACAAACTATAAAACTGCGATTTTTTTGCGGATTGTTACTTTTTATTTTTATTTTTATATATTTTTTGTTGTTGCTCTAGCTGTATGAGCATTGTGTATTGGGGATGTTTGTATTGCTTGAGAGATATACCAAAAAAGGTGTTTTTTTTATAAAACTACTTGAATTTCACACTACACTAAATATTTACAAATATTGACAAGGCTTTAGGATAAAACGTAGAATTTACAGTTTTTCTATATTGTTAGGACTGTTTTTTGATTTTTGTGTAGAAATATTTCTTAATTAAAATTGTCCTCATGGTACAGAATTCAGTAATGGTTAATATATTTCATAAACTGAATTAGTATAGACCCTTTAGGTTTTTGTCATATTTTAATATTTATATTGTTCTTCGTATATATTTTATTAACTTTTCTTGTTTCTAAAGGTCATTTTAGACAAGACAATTTCTTAGCTCAAAATTTGTTCAAGAAATGAATTAATATATCCTCCTCCCATACAATTTGTCTTTGACAAATAGAACGCGTTATATTTTTCCATTCCATCTACCATCCCATTCAATATTTCAAATAATTTGCTGTATGATACGAGATAATTTAGATTGTCTCGCATCTTGACTAACTTTTGAGTCAAGACATTGTCTTGTCTAAAACGACCTTAATAATTTTATTCGAAATTTAATGTTAATAGTTAATTTTGTAAAACATATATAAGTGTGAATCCACCTCTTAGCAATTTAATAAGATCGAAATCTAGATATGTAGATTGCTAAGAGGTGGATTCACACTTATATATGTTTTATTATATTATATTTTGTTATTTTATTGTTCTAAAATGTAACGTGATTTGAGTTGAATGTGCACGTATTAATTAATTACTCTCGTTTGGTAATATAGATAAAGGCAATAGAATTCGTGATTGAATATTAGTAATAGTATAATTATAAAAAAATACAATAATAACAATTTTACATCTCAGTTTAACTAGCCATATACTGTACTCTACTATTGCAGATTAATCCATCCCATTACACCTCAAAGGATTGTGACGATCAAGGGATGGTATTGTTGTATAGTTGAAGTAAATGTCAGTTATACAATACGCTCGATGTCAATCTAGATTCAATGGCCGTATACTGCGCTACATTAAATGCGGACTGATATAATTGATGCAAGAACAAGTTAGAACAATAAAACCTAGACTTCGCATGAATGTCTCTTTACATTTAATAATCTGCAGCTGAGATGCTGTGTGTTACAAAAAATTGCCCTGTAGGATGCCGGATGTATGCTGTACATATAATATTATCTTTAACAACTTAATTGATAATTATGTTAAATGGTTGATTATAATAACATAAAATAGAGACTATTAAGGTTAAATACATAATCTTAGTTTGTTCTTATTTTATAGTTTATATGCAGTAAGATTAGTTATACTGTCGTTTAATATAGTAATAACTATGCTAATTTTATCTTGTATGGGTGTATGACAATGGCACTTTATTATGCAATTTCTTGAAGTGTTATCTATACCAATAGATATTAAACATATGCAACTTACAATGATAAGTCAAATTTGTTTTCAGTTTATTTGCAACATGCAAATGCGCATTTTTGCTTTGATTTAGCAGACGTTAACATAGAACCATTCTCAAGTACGAATATCAATATCAGTTAATTATATTTACCCCCCATATACAGCCACTGATGAGTAAACACATCACCCTGTTTAAATACTTTTTTTTTACAGATTTTTACGTAATTTATTTAACAATTTTCTATAAGGATAGTAACATCAATTTAAACATCAGTGTTTTTCATAAACTAATAAGATATAAAAGTATAAATTCTATATTGTTGTCATGTAATTAGGATTTGTTCTGTTGGGCAATAAATCTATTATTATTATTATAAATCAGCTTTTCAGAGGTTTTCTGTAAATTTCTCATCTGAACTTCAGCGAAAAAATCTTCGTGTTGATAGCTATAAAGATAGAAGTATAAAAAAAGAACGGATACTCCTATTTACGTGTCTGGTTACAAATATTTAAATATTCAAGTAGAGTGTATTTTCTGAACCGTATCTTTGCATACGGCACCGTCGTGTATGAGTAATCAACCGATTGCATCAGACATAAATTGCGGGGCGTAATGAATTATCTCCTGGCACAGTGTACGAGGAAACAGGCGCGCGCTAGAAAACACATAGCTAACAGGTAACAGTTCCTACAAAAGCGCGTTATTCGCCCACACACAATAATTCGTAGTACCATCCAAACTCGCACAGTATACAAAGAGCCTAGATTCAATATTTGTTCCGGCACCGGTTTACAATGCGAATGATAAGAAGTTCAACCGGCAAAGGACGCCCATTCTATGAGGAATACTAATTTGTTATATTTGAGAATATGCAAGCGTCGCCGCACCCTCGGTTAATTACCCGCCGCAGCGGTTTGAAACCATAATTCATGTAGAAGAAACGATAACGGTCATTTAACATGAGTAACGGGGGCTTGGTTTTTTTTTCCCGTAGCTTCGTTAATCGGAATTACTGATTTAGCGAATATCCTGCTAGATTAAAGTATAATTGTTATTGTGCTATAGGTGTTTTAAACAACAATGCAGTTTGCTAAACTTAATTAGTAATTAAATCTGATAAGGCTATTTCACTATACTTTATATTTCGTTTATTATGTCATAATAAGTATTCATCATCATCAATCAATCAATCAATTTCGCCACTGCTGGATATACGTCTAGCGTAATTTTATCCATTTTTTCCGATCTTGTGCAGCTTTTATCTACTTGGTTTTTATCCTTTTGATGTCGTCGGCCCATCTAGTTATAGTGGACTGGCTTTATTTTGGTATCTCTACGCGGCTCTTTATGTCTGCTTCCGAGTCGATCTGGTCTCTGTTTCTTGTTTTCTTTTCATTTTCATCATTTTGTGTTAGTCTTCAGAATATTCTTTCCATCTTTCCAGTATTTATTCGTTGTCCTCCAGTAATACTCCTTGATTGCCTTGTATATAAGTCACTTCTTGTCATTTTTCTTTTCTGTTTAGTTTTAATGTTTTATAGAATAATTTTTGGTTTTGTTTTGCATTTTTCTCCATTGTCTCCCCGAACTTTTCTCATTCCCTGCTCTTTGCTATTGTGACCTCATCTTTTACTATTTTCCTCTTTAAACTGTATTCTTCGTACTTCTTACTATTTTTGTCATTTAGATATCTATACGAATAGTAATTTAAGTAATTCTATTGGCGTTTCATCTTGGCATTTTTAATTTTATTGAGTGCGTTGGTTACTATAGATTTATTATTATTTGATTATTTCAATAAATGAATACAAAATGTAATTTAATCATAATAAATCTCACTGATTAATAGAATGATACTAATAATAAATGTATCGTAAATAAATTTTTATTTTATTAATAATCAAATAACAATAATTCTATAGCAATAGAATTATGGTTATTTGATTATTTCAATAAATGAATACAAAATGTAATTTAATCATAATAAATCTCACTGATTAATAGAATGATACTAATAATAAATGTATCGTAAATAAATTTTTATTTTATTAATAATCAAATAACAATAATTCTATAGCAATAGAATTATGGTTATTTGATTATTTCAATAAATGAATACAAAATGTAATTTAATCATAATAAATCTCACTGATTAATAGAATGATACTAATAATAAATGTATCGTAAATTAATTTTTATATTATTGAGTGCGTTGATTGCTATAGAATTATTATTATTTGATTATTTCAATAAATGAATTCAAAATGTAATTTAATCATAATAAATCTCACTGATCAATAATACTAATAATAAATGAATCAAAAATAAAATTTATTTTATTTCATATATCACAAAAGCTAACCCCATACAATTAAATTACTTTCATAAACTCAACATCAATTCAATTTCCATATAAAAATAGCGACTGTGAACGATCTTTTGAATGTTCTTTTTTTGTACCGTCGAATTTTATTTTTATTCCATTAATGAAAGCCAAACAGGAACCATCGGAAATTGAATATCGCGGGGGTAGCGAGCGCAAGTAAATTATTATTAACTGCGTCCGTAAATCGCTTTTACGTTATTATTATTTTCGTCCATATAATGGCGATCTGCATAAATGCAATTGCCGAACTAGTTATCGATTTATTAGAACTAATAATCGGCTCTATTGTTGGAAATATAATTGTTGCGTTCGTTGATGCATGCTGTCGTCGTCCCGGCGCGTTATTAATTTATAATTAGGATTAAATAGTTGGATTGGCAATTTCGATGAATGTATTAATGCGCCGCAAACTGTGGTTGAGTTAAAATTCGGCTGGGTTACTAATAACAGATCAAAGGTGTGCTTAAAATATGGAGGTTTGCATATGTGCCAGCCAATATAACAAGGGGTTTGAAAATTCGAATTTCAAATGCGCGTTAGTTTAGTTTACTGTACAAGCATAAACGCTCACAATAATACATTAATTGACCCTAAAAAAGTGGATTAGAAAAATATATAATTTTGAATCAATTATAATTATATATAACTTTCTTGCTTAAAATAACAAACAAATCGTATGTATAAGGAAACGAAATTAAATGCAGATCTGATTGAATTTAGTTTAATAAAAATTACTATCCAGCTCAGTGGCCTAGTGGTTAGAGGCGTCTTCCGTCTCGTACTGAGCATTGGGGAGCCTGAGTTCTATCCCCAGCGGGGAGCGAATTTTCGCCAATCACATTTCACAGTTTTTCAGAGGTTTTCTGTGAAGTTAAGGTAAATACCGGGTGATTAAACTCCTCTGAGCTTCTCCCTTGATCGGCGGAAAAGCCTTTCGACTGATAGCCTTATAAAGATAGAAGTATTTTTTAAAATATCCCAATGGTTTTTGAGATCTAACAAAATACATAACACATTTTTATCGTATCATATTAATATTAATTTTCCTCAAAATGTGGACGTTACAATACTTATTACAATTAATGTAATGTAAGTATGTTTACATTCCAAACGTTTATAGCTATACTTAACGAATGTATGACTCATATGAAAAGTTAATTTCACTTATTCTACCAAATTCCAGACAAGCGTTCAAGCATTGTATATTTGTCCACGTGCCTGTCGCTACTACGAATTGAAATTTATCACCCGTTTTATCCAGCTGTCGTAATTTTTCCTGCATTTATTTGACCAAAGATAAATTTCCCCCATCAACTTGTCAGTCTATACGAGGCTCTGCACATTTGTATCTTTGCCTGTGCGCAGGCATATAGATAGAATATACTCAGATACAAAAATTAAACAACGATAAAAGAGATATATACTTTAATTATACAGTTTGAGCGGAAAGTAAGTCTCCAGTAAGGTTTAGAGGATTGTTAATACTTCCCGGAATAAATTTCGTGCTATGAAAAAATGTCGAGATTAACAATATGTTTTATGTAGCAAAAAAATCTTAAAATTAAAAAATACAGGTTGTTATCCTGCAATTGCGACCACATCTCAAACGACTCTAGTTTTTTAATGTTATTTTTCTTTAATGTCCATGCTTCCATCCCATACAGTAGTGTTGAAAAAATTTAACAGCGAATTACTCGGACTCTCAAGGATAGATTGAGATTTCTATTTAAGAAAAGATTTTTCATTTTGACGAAAATTGCTCTTGCTATTTCTATACGTTGGTTCACTTCTATGGTTTGGTCGTTATTGTCTTCAATACGTGTTCCTAAGTATTAGTAGCTTCTAACTCTTTCGATCGTGGTGTTGTTTACTAGTATTGCTGGTATATTATTAACATTGGTTTTATTTATAAACTTACTTACCATAAACTTAGTTTTCTTCAAATTCATTTTGAGCCTGTAGGATTGGCTAGTCGTATTTATTATGTCCTGCATCATTTTCTGAAGTTGGCAGGTGGATGTTGCTATTATCGCAGTGTCGTCTGCGTATCGTATGTTATTGATAACTTGACCGTTTATGATTACTCCACCCGAGTCATCATTGATGGCTTCTTTGAATATGCATTCTGAGTACATATTAAATAGTACCGGTGATAGTATGCATCCTTGGCGGACTACGCGTCGGATATCCAATTCTTCAGAGTTATGTCCTTCAACATTTATTTGTGCTTTCTGATTCCAGTACAAAGTTTTTATTATTCGGACGTCATTGTAGTCTAGGCCCTTCTGCTGTACTATTTCCATTAACTGATCATGTTTAACTTTATCGAAGGCTTTCTTGTAGTCGAGGAAGCCTATAAATAAATCTACGTTCATATCGAGACATCGTTGGATTATGACATTCATTCCAAATAGAGCCTCTGTTGTGCCTAGATTATTTCGAAATCCGAACTATGTTTCACTGATGTCTGTTTCTATTATCTTTCAAATGCGACTGTGAATGATTTTTAGAAAAATATTTAATGTGAGACTCATTACACTTATTGTTCTAAAATCTGAGCACTCCCTTGCGTTGTGTTTTTCTGGTAATAAAGAGAATGTAGATTTTAACCATTCTTGTGGTATGATTACAGTCGTATAGATGGTATTATATAGATTTACCAAGATGCTAATATTGTCTTCCTCAATTAGTTTAAGAATATCGACTGGTATTTTGTGTGGTCCTATTGCCTTTCTATCTTTTGAGTTTTTGATAGCATACATTACTTCTTCGGCTGTTATTCTTGTCCTTGCGACGTTTCTTTTATCTCTATTTCATTTCTGTTGTCTTCAAATAGTTGTATGTATACCTCCCATCTTTTGATCTTTTTCTCTATGTCCACTATAATATCACCGTTGTTATCTTTTATTATACCAGTCTGTTTCTTCTTTCCCATGCCAGTGAATTCTTTGATCCTTTTATGTCAGTTAAATGAATCATACCTCAGCTGAAGCGATTCTATCTCCTCACATTGGTTTCTCATAAATGTTTCTTTGGCTTCTATAATTTTTTTTCGTATTTCTTGTTCAATTTCTTTTTATTTATTTCTATCATTGTCTTTGTATTGTTTTCTCTTTTCCATTCTTGCCAAAATTTCATCTGTCGTCCATTGTTCTTTTGGGAGTTGTTTTTCTGTTTCAATTTATCCTTACTGCCGTCCCACAGAGCTCCTTTTATGGTGCCCCATGGGGCATGTGGATGTGGATGAGAGATGTCTCATCCACATCCACATTGGTGCCTATAACTTGTTGCATGATTTGTCCGAGATTTTCGATGTTCGTCTTCACACTTCGTCTTATTTCTTCATCTCGAAGCATAGTGGTTTGTAATTTCTGGTTTCGACATTTTATTTGGACTTTTTTCAGTTTGATTTGTAGGGTGGCGATAAGGGGATTGTGATCCGACCCGACATCTGCTCCCGGGTATGTTTTGACTGTGCGATTTTCGTATTAGAATTTCATTTTATACCTTAATTTTAATGTTAGTCCCTTTGCTGCAAAACACCCTGTACATCAGTATTATTCTTTTATTAATCGGAACATTAGCTGCACTAAAGTTTGGCGTGCACGATAGTAAAGTGCTGTCTGTACCGCGTGCAACTTTTATCTCCCAGTCATAATGGCACAATTGAAAGAGTTGAAGGCTTTTACGTCGGAAAATTACCGTCGATAACTAAACTCTAAATACGTAATTTTGTGAACGCCCCGTCTACTGTTGTGTCTGTAAATTTCAAAAGCTGCTAATAACCGCGTCGTTGCACGCTATAAAACTGTGAGCGCAGGGCATCCCGAAATAGATCAGTAAAATCCGTCTTCCAATCAGCTGCTGACAGTGACAGTTATGACGTGTTCATTACGCTACTGTCTGTTAAGAACACGCAAATAGCGAACCATTTCCAATCCATCAACTGCAAACGCTTGCGTGATTTTAGTAAAATATTCCTCATGCGCGCCTGCATAACTTGAATCTTAACATTGTTAGAGAACTATTTTATACACCTACAACGTAAATTGTAGTAGTTTAAAGTTTACCCCCCAACAAGCAGTAGAAATTTTAATTACATAGGCCACTATTTGTAGAGCTGCACTATATTTAATGCCGTAGATTAAGTGAATCCACCCTGAATGTCCTTAGCCCCGGCGTATTAATTAATTTACGCTTTCGACTATGAAATGCATAGCCGGATAAAGGCGAGACTGTAAAGCACTGAGCGATTTCAATATAGGCGCATAAAATAACAATGCAATGAATTTTACAATGACACCCGAAAAAAATTTACTACTAAATTCAATTTACGAACAAATCAATGCACGTCATAGAAATGACGCAGGTTATGACATAAAATAGAACGTAATCACTTTGCCAAATAATGTGTTGGCTTAAAGGTTGCGTTCCAAATTGAAAATCGTTGCCAAAGTGTAAAGTTGTTTATTATTTTATTTGTATAGAAATTGTGGAATCAAATGGAAATATTTTTGTTTTCATATGAATCTAATTATGTAAAACGTATAGTGTGAATCCTCCTCTGGCACTCTGTTGGATTATTCCCTAGAGGACACTACCCGCTGATCCTGATGGCATGAGCATGTTGAGGGTTATTACCATATGGGTGCGCATTGCTAATTGATGTGGTGCCGCCAGGTGGCGATTAACTTTCCTCCTAGGGGTTTAGTGGTAACTTTTTTGAATCTAATTAGATTGCGACATAGAGCTATTGTTAGACCCCGTTTAACGAACCCGGCATCGGTAGTCGGTACTATTTGTCATTAATATACAATTAAAGGCACTTTAGAAAACTCGGGGACGATTTTTCGAAGTAGCATGTCCTTATATACACAACTTTAGGACCTATATTATTCATTCTATACGTTAATGATCTGTGCGCAGTCCCCACATGTTAAATGTTTGCCGAGGACCTGAAGATATATAGTATTAATGACTGTTTGTGTCTACAAGAACAACTTAATGTTGTAAATAGATGGAGTTGTGATAATAAATTATTTTTAAATGGGAGGAAATGCAATGTAGTGACATTACTCGAAAAATGTCCTTAATTCGGTATTAGACAATCATACGTTCATTTTCATCATTTTGTGTTAGCAAGTCTTCAAACTATTCTTTCCAGTATTTTTTCGTCGTCCTTGTGTAATATTCCTTTATATCACATATAAAAAATAAAAAATGCAATTTCTAAAAGATGGTACTAAATTTTTCGAAAACTGCGAATTGAATATTTATTAAACGCATTACTAATATCTTAGGCTACTACATATATGATTAATCAAAATTTGCTTAGGGCAATTATGTAAATATTTGCTGTGGAAGCTTTTATATGATATTTTTGCAATTCATTAAATTGTTGTAAATATTTGGCGTCTTCACCTATAGCCGTACCGAGAAATATTTCGGTATCCCCGCCACTGGTTTTTTTTACAATTTTATTTCATCATCATACATTATATATATATATATATATATATATATATATATATATATATAATTAACAAATCAATAGGAGTTTCCCTCGCAGTGCTTTCACCAATCGTTGAGTTGATCTGGTATCTTAATACGTATTCTATATGATAATAATCATAAAATAGTTTTTCAAATATAAACAACTCAAAACTCATGATTAGATAGAATTTTATATCAAAACCCGTTCCCACATATTTCCCGTTCAACTTTTATACGGAATTTCGCCTTACGATCTAAGGATTAAACGAATCACCAACATCGTGTGCTCGCATGTGTCTATTAAGTTCCAATTTGGCTCCTATGTAATTGGGTGGGCAGAGTCCAGCCCATTAGATTCACAAGCTTTTCCTGTGTTTTTAAATGTGTTAAATTACCTACATACACTACCATTACGTATTTTAATAATCAGGGGAATATATGAAACGATTTATAGGTATAAAAATATATTAATATATGACATTTTCCATTTATTACATTATAAATAATTGAATATGAAAACATACTATAATTTATATAATAATTCCCTGAATAGAATGAGAATTTCAAGACACATAACATGTAATTTCATTATAGCACGAAGAAAGAAATAAAATACCAACAGTCACGTAATTAGTCTGTATAAATCTGTAGAGTAGTGCACTCTATTACATCCGATATGTGAGATTTATTAAATTATTAAAATAATGTTTATGTTTTTCTAAGATATCTGGATTTACGGCTTGAAATCCTGATATACTGAGGTACCATCGATGATCTTGGTTTATCAAAACAAGCTAGAAAAATATCTAATAGAAATTTAAAAAATAGTTATTTGATGATATTTTCAAGGATTTATTGTATGACCGTATTATCGAAATAAAGGCACCTTACACTGTCAATATTTTAGAATAATAACAATATAACTTCACGATAACATGTTTATAATTTTCATTATTTTAAAATATTGACAGTATTAGTGATCGTGTAAGGTATAATATATGATGTAATCAAGAGAATACTGATGTATATCCGGATAATTGATTACTTGATAAATATTGAAGGATGATTCAAGCAAATACTGAGAGTGCTAGGATTGACAGTATTGTGAACATAATTTTCCTTCAACCACCAAAAATCTAGCGGGGGTATCCCCAATTACTGTTGCTCCCCGTGTATAAACCACTGAGCTGAAGCGAATGAATGCAACAAACTGTAGCCCTGTATATCTTTCTGTTAGGGAGCTACAGTGTCTCTCAAAATAGGCATTTTCAAAACGAGTAGAATTCTTTGAATAGAATTACTTTTAAGTTACAGAAGAATATAGGGACGTCTGTATCTGTATAGGGATACATACTAGATAGAAAATCGAAACACAAATAATCAAACTTATCTGTCTGATGTACATATTATATATATATATATATATATATATATATATATATAAACGTTATAGTAATTTGTAATTATATTATATAACTAGTATTAAATATTAATTTATTATAATCGATATTAATTACAATATTCTTAATGATTACGAAAATAAAACAAACAATTGATATTTTTTATTAAATAAAGTAGGAGTGTCAGAAAAATAAATACATTCTAGTAAACAAAACGTACTTTCAAATGCGTTTTGTCGACCTTCGAGGATTTCATTGAGAAACGCATTCCGTGTATATTGATTAAATAACAGCACTTGTAATAAGATGGAAAAGCTACACAAAAACATACAGTCAGTCACACATTCTGTATACAGCCATCAATTTGCAATAATTCAATAATATATAATTATATAAAAATAATATTAATACACTATATTTTTTATATTAACAGTTCATTTAAAAAGATAATATCAATAGAATTGCAACATATACATTTATAAAGCAGGCATAAACTAAATTAACAAATTTCCTCAAGTATCACATAGACTTTAGTGAGGACAATGATAAAATGACTGCAGGCAGATATACATTTGAAAAGACCTACCAAATGCTAATCAGTCACCTAAAACAATTTTTTGTATTACTTATTACTCAACTATTTAGTTGATTTCAATAATATGTATAGTGTATGTAGACTTTTTAATGAAATTTAAATTCTATATATTAAAAGGTTTCTAGGATATATTAAAATTCTACTGTTATTATCTTTTTAAATAATTGCTGTTGATATAAAAATAAATACGTTATTGTTATAAAAATATTTATTAATGAATTATAGTAGATTTGATGATTGTGTGTAGACATTTGTGCCCGACTGTATAACAAAGAGATATGATCATCATAAATTAAGCGTGTAAAATAAAAGTAAGCATCTAACACAGTTTATGTGCTTTAATTAATAGCATTTTGGCTCGCTGAGCGTAACGCGTAGCATACCATGTGTTATAACAATGTCATTTAATAAAGAGAATGGGATGGGAGCAGTAAGTGTGCGCCTGTCGTTGGAAATTCAGCTGGATTAAATTTACGGTTTTCTCAGAGATTAGATTTTGATTAAGCATCGCTGAAGTTTATAAATTGCATGCCTGGTGAACCGCACAACTGAATGCTGCAGCGCATTGCAAACATGTGCGATTGTAATGGGGTTAGCTGTATAAAAAAAACTACATTTGGATAACCATGGATTTCTAATGTGATGACAGATTGTAAGAGGATAATTTAATGTAACTTACTAGAAAGAAAAGTGTGACATTATTTTATTGATATGCACAAAGCCTAAATATCTCTATATGAAATACATTGTAGAAATTAAACTTTTAATGGTAATATATCAACCGGATCTCCGGAATATGTCAATGTGAAACATACAGGCAGTCATAGGCTGTGTTATTAACTTAAAACTGCTACATGTGACTGTAACTATGCAAAAAAATCATGCATTTTTGTAACATTTTGATCAGTGTGATTTTTTTATGCAGATTACCACATGTATCAGTAAATATATATGTTCATGACAGTTCTTCTCGTGTTACAACAGCCTGAAACAGCTCCCGAACGATAAACGAAAGCGGCTTATGGTATAAACTGCTAATCAATATATTTCAAATATTGGATTGTTAAGGCGTCTACTTTGTGATAATTCATTTTAAAGGATAAATCAAACGACTATTTACTTTGTTTTTTATCACACTTCAGTTACACTTTGCAACTAGTTTCGGCTAAGCTCTAGCCATTTTCGAACTTAACCGAAACTAGTTGCAAAGTGTAACTGAAGTGTGATAAAAAACAAAGTAAAATAACAGTCTATATTTGCCGATAGCAACCTTGAACCAAATGTACAGATTCGTAGATGGAGGACACGACGTGGTGCTCTTTGCTCTTTTCATGTATCTGCTGGTCAGCTATATTAGCTGCTTTCATTTATTGTATCTAGCAGCCCCAAACGGTTCACAGCGGAAAACTAATAAATAAATTAATAAGTAATTTACTTTAATTAGATTATTACCCAACCTTTCAATTATTGTTCAATTATTTTGTAAAACAAATCAAAGTATGATGTAACTAATTTTCTTCTCTATTTGTTCTAGGTAAGTGTCAATGTTCACAACTGACATCACTGTGAACTATATCCTATCGAAACTAATGTTTTGTATGTAAGTATAAAGTGCTAGATTTGCTAATTTTTATTTAAGATTTATAATACTTGATGCCTGTTTCACGGCTACCTAATACCATTGACTAATGGGTTTTAGGCAGAATCCTTAATTAACGCTAAGATCGTCTCCAAAAGTCGTTTCTGTTTCTAGTCGCTTTTTTCTTCTGAATTTTGTTTAGCTGCTAAACCTCCGATCCGTAGGTTACTACGATTTTGACGATGGTGTTATGTATTAGGCGTTTCCTGTTGCTCGAGATATTCTTAGACCACACTATAGAGTTCAGAGCTCCAATGGCCGCCCATTTCTACTTATTTATACTTTCCTTGATTTCCTTCTCGCATTACACATTACTAGCAATTTTTACTCCCAGGTATGTGTATTCTTCACATGTTCCGATATTCTAGTCCTTCAAGTCTATGTCCAAATCTACATTTTCGATGTCATATCCCACACACCTGTATTTTGTTTCACTTGATTCATCTCGAGTTCCCCCTCTCGCAAGTCTTCTTTATCATGTGCCATTACAAACTGGTCGTCCGCGAAGTCCAGGGTGTATATATAGTAGCATTGCTGTACCCCTCCCATTATTTTGCCCACAACGGGATTTGAACTGTCACTCATCAATGCTCAGTACGAGACAGACTAGGCCACTAAGCTGAGTTGGAAATAATATTTATTGAGTTTGTCCAATCTATATTAGTACTCTCGCAGGTCTTCTTTATCATGTGCCATTGCAATCTGGTCGTCCGCGAAGTGCTGGGTGGATATATAGTATATGATTATCACTTATTGGTATCCCCATTTCTGAACATACAACCCCCCCCCCCCCCGTGGTTTGAACTCTCCCTCCTACATGCCCAGTACGAAACAGGCTAGGACACTAAGTTGAGTTGGAAATAATATTTATTGATTGTCTCCAATCTATATTAGTACGCCGAAATTTTGTATTATAAATCTTGTCCCACTAAAGATTTCGTTAGTTAGATGTTTTATATTTGAAATAAATATTATGAATTATTATTTGAACTCTCACTCTTCAATGCTCAGTACGAGACAGAATAGGTCAATAAGCTGGGTGGGGTTTAATATTTGATTGAGTTTCTCCAATCTATATTAGTACTCCGAAATTTTGTATTATAAATCTTCTCCGACTAAAAAAATAGTTAGTTACATGTTTTATATTTGTAATGAATATTCAACAAAATCACAATCCCCTACTAAATGTATTCTTTAGAATTGTATGTTGTAAATTTACTAGTAATTACAACGGACCGAGGACTTTTCATCACAACGTAACGCACGGGTGTCGGCACAGCCGGGACACCCGTACATTAAATTAAAGCACTTGCATGTACATAAAATGAAAAGCTCATTTTATGGCCGCTGTGTAAAACTTTTAAGCTCGGGACTGCATTCACCGTAACCCAACGATAAATCCTCCTTAAATGATTTTTACATTCGCCATGTATATTATATGAGTGTATGTGAAAAGGTCCGACGTGCGATATGGAGTGTGGAAAGGATTTGAATGCGGCCTGTAAATTTTATTATGAGCACAATACCAGTCCGGATTTCAATAAAAGGATGCAGGAAGAAGATTAATGTCGGAAATTAATCCCGTAACTTTATTGCTATATTAAAATTTAAAATATAGGACAGACATATTATAATTGACTACAAATGTTGTTATTATTTTACATAGAATTCCAGTATGTATAAAATAATAACATTTATAGTCAATTATAATATATTTGTATGGACTGTAGTCACCCTGCTGTCTTGTACAAATCTTCAGCCAAGTGTATAATACCAGTCACTGGTTTTCATCAACGTTCAGACCTCTGTATAATAGAAAACGCCAAAAAGCTTGAAGATCACATACTCATTCGGATTATGAGTCACAATTAAATCTAAATAATTCACAAAAGAATATCCGCAGTAAACAGGGGTGCCTTATGTCCCCTCTCTGTTAAAAATGTATTCTGACATATTCCTGGAAGCACTAATGGACCTACAAAAAGGTATAAAGATTAACGGCATATGGATAAACAATATACAATATGCAGACAACAACATTACTGATCGCCGATCATATTTCATATTTCTCATGTAGGTTCAACTTTATTTGCAAAGTTGAACTTATATTAGCTATTAGAGATAACATCTTGGCCTTGGAAATATTGTATTCTATATACATATTTCTACTAGAAACAGCTAGAATTAATCCAAAATGTACCACAGTTTATTACTTTTATTGAAGATATTAGTTTAGATATTAGGAATCATATTTTTTATATAGAATCAACTTTGCAAGTGCATATCTTGTAAGATATGAGAGAAAACATCTTGGTCTTTCAAATTTTTTATTCTATATACATATTTCTACTAGAAACAGCTAAAATTCATCAAAAATCTTTTACACTTAATTACTTTTATTGAAGATATTAGTTAGGAATCATATTTCTCATATACGTTCAAATTTGCAAGTGCATATCTTGTAAGATATTAGAGAAAACATCTTGGCCTTTGAAAAATTGTATTGTATATACATATTTCTAAAAGAAACAGCTAGAATTCATCTAAATCTATCACAGTTTATTACTTTTCTTGAAGATATTTGTTAGGATCATATTTCTCATATACTTCAACTTTGAAAGTGCATATCTTGTAAGATATTAGAGATGACATTTTGGTCTTTGAAACATTGTATTCTATATACATATTTCTACAAGAAACATCAAGAATTCATCTAAAATATATCACAGTTAATTACTTTTATTGAAAATATTAGTTATGAATCATATTTCTCATATAGGTTCAGCTTTGCAAGTGCATATCTTGTAAGATATTACAGACCAAATCTTGCTCTTTGAAAATTGCATTCTATGTACATATTTCTACAAGAAACAAAAAAATAAAAAATAAAATCTGTCATACTTCATTACTTTTATTGAAGATATTTGTTAGGAATCATATTTCTTAATAGGTTCAACTTTACAAGTGCATATCATGTAAGATATTAGAGAAAACATCTTGGCCTTTGAAAAGATGTATTCTATATACATATTCCTATAAGAAAGAGCTAGAATTCATCTAAAATGTATCACAGTTTATTACTTTTATTGAAAATATTAGTTAGGAATCATATTTCTCATATACGTTCTACTTTGAAAGTCAATATCTTGTAAGTTATTAGAGATTATATCTTAGCCTTTGAAACATTGCATTCTATGTACATATTTCTACTAGAAACAGCTACAATTCATCTAAAATCTATCACAGTTAATTACTTTTATTGAAGATATTAGTTAGGAACCATATTTCTCATATAGGTTCAACTTTGAAAATGCATATCTTGTAAGTTATTAGAGATAATACCTTGGTATTTCAAAAATTGTATTCTATATACATATTTCTAAAAGAAACATCTAGAATGCACCTAAAATCTATAACAGTTTATTATTGTATTGGAGATATTTTTATTTTTAGGACTCATATTTCTCATATACGTTCAAGTTTGCAAGTGCATATCTTGTAAGATAGTAGAGATTACATCTTGGCCTTTGATAAATTGAATTCTATGTACATATTTCTACCAGAAACGGCTAGAATTAATTTAAAATATATCACAGATAATTACTTTTATTGAAGATACTAATTAAGAATCGAATTTCAGATTTATGTTCAACTTTGCATGTGCATATCTTGTAAGATATTAGAAATAACATCGTGGTCTTTGAAAAATTGTATTTTATATACATATTTCTACAAGAAACAGCTAGAATTCATTAATTAGAATTAGTTATAATAGTACCAACCAACTAACACTGTTCCATTACAAATCTCAATAAATGCGTGTTAAAAAGTAGCCTTTATAGCATTTTAAATTAGTAAAAATATGAGCAGCAATTATAATGCACATGCATGTATTTTATATTTCCATTATTTAACATGTTGTTATTTAATATTCTTTTTCAAACTAGTTTACAATAGCTGATACAAAGTAGCTATTGTACACGCGATTGAAAAATAATATAAAATCACTGCATCGTTAATACATGTAAATATTAATACATGCATGCACATTATAATTGCTGCTCATCCTTAAAGCCCAGTAATTGACAAAATTAACGATCAATTATAATCTAATCCTGATTATGCATTCACATGACGGCATGTGAAATTGCGTGTCAATCATTTATAGCGTTAACATTCAGGCTGGATTTTTTGTTCAAGTTTCATTTTTGTTTTAATTAATCGGAAACAGCAGCAATTTTTTTTAATGGATGTTCAGCCGGTGCTCTTGTACTGTAGGCCTTTAGAGATTAAATTCAAATGAATGGAACACGCGTATATGAACAATTTAAAAACGTAAAGTGCATAATTTGCAACCATATCGAAATAAATGCGTATTATTGATTTAATTATTGTTGAAATGAATTTGAGAATTATTTGATGTGGATTACAAAATAACATCAATATGTATACTCCATATTAAAATAAAATTGTTTGCAAAAAGAACTATATACTGCGTATCCTATTTTGTGACCCAAAACGGTCCTAATCCACATTTCTTGTGATTAATCATTTCTTAGTTATTACTTTATGGCAGCATAAATCAACCTGTAATGTAAGCTTTGTAGGAGAAGATTGTGTTTAATATTCTATATACCATTCTTTACTGAAATTTTCTATTACGTCCTTATTTCATTATTTTTTATTGTCAATCTCCATTAATATATTATAGGGATTGTTTTGTTTTTATTCTTCGCCGTGATGTATAGACTTTCGATTTAAAACTCATTTTGGTATAACAAGCAAAACGTGAAAACTCATTAAACAGCAGATTTTTTCTCTCTTGTAAATCACGCAGTAAATTTTAATATCTTCCCTGAAAAAAAAAAGAACCCAGATGCGAAAAAATAACAGGAAACCAAACTTTTTTAGTGCTTCCTTCGATTTTATCTTACATATCTTCGTATTAACAGCATTCTGGCGACTTTATAATTAAGTTCAGAGAGTTTTCCGCGCGACTTTAATAAGCGCCCATTTTCGCCTCCCTCGCTGCAAACTTTCGCACATCAAAGAGCATTTTTATTTCCCAATTTCCCAATGATGCAAAGTATTGATACGTAGGGCAAATTTGTAATTAGATTATGCGTTCCACTGGCTACCGTTACAAAGCATGCCGGGCGAGAGAAGCAAAATGAAATAGTTTTTCCAGATTGAAAGTTATTTTATAACCCTCGCAAATTTTTATATAAACGCTCCAAACGTGAAAGTTGAGAGTGCACTAAGGCGAACTTCCTCAATAAAAACGTAAGGCTCATTAATATCGAACGGTTCGGTAAAAAAAGCACCATCTTGACTTGACAGGCTCTATCACCATCCAACAAATTTGAGACGACTTGCATATTAATCACGCACGTACCTTCAAATTTAAATATTTAAAGGAAATTATACTGATTTATATGCATAACTACCACTCAACTCCCGATTGAATCGTAGTGTATGCATGCACAAAGGAAGTTGCGTGTGGGTGTGTGAGTGTTTGAATTTTTTACTGCTCCGAAACCTGTTCCGACAAACAACAGCTGACAATGATAGGCTGATTGATGACTTTCATATTTCGTGGGAGGAGAACTCTGTGCCTGCTACACCAAGACTGTTGGTAGATCCACTTAAGATTTATGCAGTGTACATTTAAATTTCTACTGAAGTTTTTATAAATTGAATATAATCATAAGATTTTAATTATAGTTACTTATTATCCTCTGCAAGAATGGAAGTTGTGGGTTACAAATACCGTGAAGGATGATGCCTTTTTATATTTTTTTCTACGATTTGTGTATTTTCAATTTATTGTAATCTTTATCCAGATTAGTGGCGCAGTGGTTAGAGGTGACGATACCTCCTCTAACCACTCGGCCACTAAGGTTATAAAGATTACAATAAATTAAAGTCTCGTCCTGAGCATTGGGCCCATTAGGGCTATTGGGATGAATTTTCGCAAATCACCTTTCACAGTTTTTGTAAAGTTGAGGTAAATACTTGGTGATTAATCTCCTCTGCGATGCTCCCTGACGGGCGGAATATATATATATATATATATATATATATATATATATACTAATTTTCTGTATTTTTCTCAAGACAACATACTTACATAATACATATAAAATAAATAGAACATAATTTTAATTTGTTGGAGCGAGCGAGCTTTAGGGTATGAAGTTGGTACTGCAGATACCGATTCCCTATCTTCCACATAAACTTAATTTAATTTTTTTTTAATCTATATATATATATGGATTTAAAAAAAATAAATTTAGTTTATGTGGAAGATAGGGAATCGGTATCTGCAGTACCAACTTCATACCGTAAAGCTCGCTCGCTCCAACAAATTAAAATTATGTTCTATTTATTTTATATGTATTATGTAAGTATGTTGTCTTGAGAAAAATACAAAACATTATTTTTATTATTATATATTTGCGGCCAATAGAATTATTATTACTAACTAGAGAGAGCAAGAATCTATCTTTATTTAGCCTATTGGCCAGATGCCTTTCCGCCGTATTACTAATGAGTTTGTAAATATATTCAGCAGTTGCTATTAAACATAAAATGTTAGTTTATGTCAAGTTTCTGAAGCTGAAAAGAAACTGCAAAGTGCAGTAACGCTACAATGCCACCCTTTTCAGAATTTATAACTTGACTCAATAATTGAAACCATCTTTATTGAAACAGAAACGATATTTCGTTCGTTAAGCCCTTGCGGATCAATTCAAGCTGCTGCAATAAAATATGCCCCAGTAAACTCAATATTTGTTTCAATTTCACGCTTTCCTTCACTATTTTATGTTAAAACTATTGTGCACAGTTTTTCGGTCTCTATATTTCTCGTACGTTCGAATTTACGGGCGGCCAATAAAACGACAACAACATTTTATTTCTTGTATGCGAAAAGAATGTGTGAACTTCCGCTGTAGTTGCTAGGGAATGATCGCTGGCGAATATATGTATAAAAATGCAAATTTCAAGACCACAACCACAACTCATTTCGGTGCGCGACGTGTAATAATGTTTGCATATTGAGTTCCGCAAAAGCCAAGTTCGCAGAGGATTAAGTTGGCAAGATTATAGTCCCGGGTGCTGGTGTAAGCATGTAATGTTTACATTTTAAGATATTAGTACGGATAAGATATGCTTTGTCCTAAATCCCTGAGTGATGAATATTTTTATGAAAACTGTGATATCCTGAATTCAAGCGTATACTTGTATATAGCACTATGAGATGACAAGTTCCGCAACTTCCTAAATGAATTTTCAGGTTGTCTTGATGATTCTTGTGTATATTTTAACGCTCCCATTTTCTTTGGCTTGAGCTCGGGAATCTTCAAAGACGCCCAAGGAGGCCAATAAGACATTCTCCCCCGGGAGGTCAATAAGACATTCTCCCCCGGGAGGTCAATAAGACATTATCCCCCGGGAGGTCAATAAGACATTCTCCCCCGGGAAGTGCTGGATTCCAACCTATCCAGGGCCGACCCACGGTCCGTATACTCTAGCACTCGCAATAGACGTCGATCTTGCGAGTGCTAGCAGACTCTTTCTATTATATCACATTCTCACAATCGCCACAGTTCCACTTCAAACAATATTGGCTTTACACACGCTCACCATCTCACCTCTCCAATGTTCTCTTCGCTATCCCCCAAACCATTCTCCCCTTTGTTTACACACACTTCCAATGCTTCCCAAACCCTCATCTGCAGTCAAACCAAAAGCCTCTTGCAGGAAACGAGTCGAAGGAGCATGTGGTGGGTATTTGGAAGTTTGAAGAAAGAATGTAGGAGTTGGGGGAAGAGATACTGGTGCTGAGGTTGTGGATGCGATGTAGAAATAGGGCCGAGAGTTGATAGAGGGAGAATGAAAGGGAAGGATGTATGAATAAGGAATGGGGAATCTATGAACTGAGATTTTTTTTCAAACAGCTGTAATTTCTACAAAAAAAAAACAATATTTTTAAATTAACTTATGCTACTTCGTAGTTACTACCTTTCTAAATAAGAAAACATTTTTTTTTCAACCGATGCCAGACAGATAAACTATGTACACCATTAGCAAGGAATTTCAGAAGAGGGTCCTACTTGAGAATCCATATCTCCGTTATTTATTAATTTTTATTGTACGTTGTTCTTTCATATTGTACACAAAACTACCACGTATATTTAAAATAAAAAATATTTTATATATTCAATGGCTGCGTCAATTTTATGTTTTAAATGTATACCACTTTTTCCGAGCACCAAGGTGGTGTAATCCTTTAATAGTACATCCTATTTATAAAGTTATAAATAAATAAAAAAACAGACTATATAATGTTAAAACGAAATTATTTTGCAATTTTTTTTTGAATAACATGCATTGATTAATTAGTATTCAGTAATTATTTTAAGTATTTGTGAATAAATTACCGGAATATTTTGCGGGGGTATTTTGATGCTGATTAATGAAGTTCTCATTTAATTTATAATAGCCCACGGGCGTATTCAAATATTCATTATTGGTTGTTTACAATGCACATTGTGTTACATAACTTCATTGTAATATAAAATCAATTAAAAAAAATAAATTACCTTCATTCCAAATAATATGTGCATAGCAGTGAATTTATATTACATTTTATTTGTCCTGATGTAGAAATAGTGTTATACCATTTGAAAAGCCCAAATTCAATAGTAGTTTTGGTGAAACAACACACATACTAATAATGAATTATATATATATATATATATATAAAACGATATAGGAAACTAGATAATGTCATACGGGCTTCAGAGCGCCAAGAGCAATACAGATTATAGAATAATAATAATAATCAAATAAATGATGTTATATTGGTATTGCACCTAATAGCTCCAAATCCAGAAAGAAATAATTAAAACCATATTAGACAGTTGAAAATATTTTAGAATCGCGTAGAAAAAGAACGACCCGCTAGGGATTACACTACGCGCATACATTTCAACTTTCTTCCGTCGCCCCATTAAAATTTCATGAGTTTTTTTTTGTATGAAAACTTTCCGTGCAGAAATAGACGTATACAAACATATTCAAATATTAAAGTGGAAGCACATACCACAATTTGCTCGGAGCGAAACGACCTGCCCGACAATATAAGCATAGTTGAGGCCGACTGAATTAAAACCGCCAAATCGCAAACTAATGAAGCCCGCAATTAAGTCCAGTAATTACTTCGCAGTTGTTTAAACAAATTGCAGCTTATATCCTGGCGCCTCCACCGGCGCAAAATGCACAGTAAATTATTCCCGCCAGCCACCATAGGGCGTCTCCAGCAAATGCCTCCCTACATATGTATAATTCAGCACGCAAAGAGAAAAATCATCTGGGGGAGGAGGTCGGGCGAGTTCTTCCTTATGAAATCGGCAAACGAGCGCGCGCTCTGAATAAAACATCCTCGCTGGGCGGCCCGGATCGTTTCTTTTGGCCCCCGAACTTTCAGCGCAATGAAAGTAAACAAATTTCAATTGTATTTCACTTTTAAGCGCGACCTTGCTATTGAGGTGATGCACGCGTTACGGAAGGTGAGCAGCCAGACCGGTGCGCGAGCAAAGCTGAGGTCAATGTGCTTTACACTGCTTGGAATTTCGTCGTATTTCATAGCGCAGACTAAACAATTAAATTATGCACCGAGTGTACGTGAAATAACAATTCGTCGCGAGGTCGTGATTTATCTGATTTTGGCGGGCTGTGAGAGCATGCTCAACATACACGGTCTTTCTGTTCGTGAAATATGGTACGGTTATGCTCGATAAATTACATATTTAATTGTGTAAATATTTCCGTAGTATATTACGGTTTTTATTTGAGGGTTTCATGGGTATCGATGACAGGGCGTCACAACAAAATGTCTGTCAGTAAACCGGTTATTGGAAAGAAAATGTGTAATTCGTTTCGCGTAGGTTGTGTAAATAATTCTCGAATATGATTTAGGGGGCTATAATATATTTCGGATGCTGGGTCAATACGCTCTTATAGCCAGTACCGGTGTAATAAATATCAGGTTAAGTAAGCAGAATATTTTAGTCGGTAACACTAAAAACTTGATACCGACTCATAGAAGATTTAAATTTCATCGTCTTCAAGATAAAAATAAAATTCCTTATACTTAACAATAAATAAACAAGTAAATTTACAAATTAGATAAACACACACCCAAACACACTACATCCCTCAATACCAATAGCCTGAGATGGAAAAACTTCTCAACATCTCAAGGTGAAGAAGGAGAGATGAAAAATCATTGGGAAAACATTTGCAAAATATGACTAAACAGTTAAATAAAATTCCTCCTACTTAGTATTTTAAAGTAAAATTAAATGTTAGATGAACACACACCCAAAACACAAACTATCAATACCAGTAGCCTGAGATGGAACAACTTTCCTACATCTCTAGGTGCAGAAAGAGGGGTGAAAAACTCATAGACAACAAAGGAGGTGAATAAAACTACTATGTTTTTTACCACTTGTTTAATTGTTTAAAACAATTAAACAAGTGGTAAAAAACATAGTAGTTTTATTCATCTCCTTTATTGAAAATGAATTAACACGTAGTAAATGCCAAAACCATTCAATTTCATATGCAACGCATTTGTATAATATGATTATATACTAATAGTAAAAACATATTGTACATATATAAACTAAATTCTTAAAAAACAACAATTTACATTAATAGGATGGGACGACTCAGCTCAGTGGCCGAGTGGTTAGAGGCGTCGTCCGTCTCGTACTGAGCATTGGGGAGCCTGAGTTTGACCCCAAGAGGGTAGCGAATTTTTGTGAAACACCTTTCACAGTTTTCAGTGGGTTTCTGTGAAATTAAGGTAAATACCGGGTGATTAAACTCCTCTGAGCTTCTCCCTTGACCGGCGGAAAGGCTTCATCACTGATACCCCTATAAAGATAGAAGTTTTTTTTGGGGATGGGACGTATGTAGTTTTTTCATGGCGCGAAGCTTTTGCTAAAAACACGCTATGAAATGATATAAAATATATGTAACTTATTAAAACACTCCTTTCTTGGATATGAAACTTATTTTGTAAGCTCAATTCTTACAAAATAAGTTAGGGCAATATAAAATGTTATAATATATAAGTAAAAAATAGTTTTATTTATCCTTTAAAATGAATTATCACAAACTAGACGTGTTAACAATCCAATATATTAAATAGAAACATATTTTTAATTAAAAAATTTATATGGAAAATTATTTTTTTAAATTACTGATTGAATACCTTATTATATTACTATATTAACAAAATAATTTTAAATATTATGATTAAATAATATTATTGAAGTAATACTTACTGGTTAATGGATTATTGGATACAAAAATCGTGCATTTGTGGAATTGAAGCTCTTAATTAGTATTCCTGTCACCTGTTAGTATTTCAACAAATATTGATTCAACCTTAATTGTACACTCGGGCAACTGTAACTTCCTATTCATAAAAGCTCCCCGTTTAGCAAATGGTAATGGCTCAATCGACGAAACGTGCAGAAGTGTTTACAAATGGCAGCGTTCTGTTTTAAAATTAACTTTTGATGTTAGCAAATATTATATAATACAGTTATGTTACCTCGGAAATAATTTGTATATTCATTTATGAGCAGCGTGTGTATAATTAGCACATTTTCATCGTAAGGGATTATTTTTGTACAAGAATATTCTCAACCGGAAATATTAAAATTATTTTAGACTGTATAATTGGGTCAAATATGGCATGCAAAACACATTAGTTATTAATGAACGAGCTGTTGTTCAATTTCATAACCTAATAAAAGTTACTGGAATCAAAATTAATCTCGTATTAAGCTACATTCATATAAATCTTAATAAACCATGATTTTTTATCGTAAAAAAATAATAATAATATATATTATCTAGTTGCCTTTTACCTTTAAAAAATATCAATAAAAGGTATACAAATAAATTAATATTAATTAAAAAATTAGGGATGTATACAGTTATAATAAAATAAAAAACTTTGCAGAAAACCCCTGAAAACTATGAAAGGTGATTCGCGAAAATTCGCCCCGATTGGGTTCGAACTTATGTCTTTATAGGGCTATCAGTCATGAGGCTTTTCTGTATCTTGTATTATAATTGCGTTTTATGTAACATAACTCTGAATTATTAAATACAAATAACAGACATTCATACACTTGTAGACCTGTCACTGTAAGCAGATTAAGGGCCCGTTCTACAATTGATATTTAACTGGAGAATAAGGCTATTCGTGGAATAAGATATTGGCGTAAATATCTCAAACTTATTCCACGAATAGCCTTATTCTCCGGTTAAATATCAATTGTAGAACCGGCCCTTAGAGCTTTAAATTTACCCCGACAACAAGGCAAGGCATTATGCACTTTTTGCGTGATAAAAATTTATTTAAATGAAAGGATTTATGAAAAAAATATTATATTTATGAAAATTTTGAATCCATACTTAGGTAAAGTATGGATTCAAAATTTTCATGATCTGTTAATATCAAGTTTGTTTCCATGCTTGCGGCCTTTAAAATTCAAATAGCATGGGATACTTTGTTGAGTTTTGGGCAGAGATATTTTATATGGTCAAACCAATTGAATTTAAACTCTAGTTGTATTTCAACACTATATTACACTAACCACGAATAAAAGATTCCATCAAGTCTGGACCTAATGGAGTTCAATAACCCACACCAGTCATAACTACATAATTATCATAGTAATGCTGCAGCTTTCAGTTTCTACAATAGCCCGTGGCCTTGGTGCTCGCTGTAATAGACGGTGCATTGATTTACAATTCCACGAAGAAAGCAAACGTTTTCCAGCAGGCGAACTGGTTCAACTGGGCGACTGTGTTTGCCGATACATATTTATATAATAAACAATAAATGTGCGCTTAATTAAGCTCCAATTAATCCACTCTAGAATAAACGTAAATGGCATTTCCACATCCATATGCAAACATTGCCCCCGGTCGACCTCTTGCGCACTTCGCTGGAAACGCATCTGGCGCTTTTCATCCCCCTAGCATGTTTGATTTTGTCCTATACAGAGTGTGTAAATAGCGAATTGGTTTAATTGATTTGTACGCGGTTATAAGAAAATACGTTCGGATATTTTAAGGGCTGTTGTGGGATATTTTAAGGGCTATTGTGGGATACTATTAAAAGGCAAAGAAGCTTCATAATCAACATAAGCCCTATAAATAGTGATACAACAATTTTAAATCTTCATAAAAACAGATAAAAGGCAAATAGATAATAAACTAAATATATATAAACAGTATTTGGCAAATTTTAAAAATACAGATGAACATTACAAAAATCAGTTTGTGTAAGGCGGAAAAGCCAACGGTTGATAGCCTAATAAAGATGGTTTTTCTCTCTCTATCTTAGTTTTAAACAAACACAGAAAAACGTTATAACTCTTTTTTATGTAATATTATTTTAGTATGCAAAAGTTATTGTATGTATATATTTTTTATTTTTGAGGAAAATTGTCAAATTATCTGGTGTGGGCACTACAGATTCCAAAATATTAGTATTTTCTTTTGAATTTGTATTTATAGTAAATTTTGTGTCGTAATTAAATATTAAACACAATCATACTTTAGTTCTTTTATCAATGCAATGTTGTTAAAATGGTATACTCTTATAAACCTATACATTTAAAAACGTTTTTGCATCACACTGATCCGTCTTAGACGTGTTAGGACACGCTTTCCGTGTAGCTATCGTTCGTTTTGAGTGGAAATCAATTAATGGTATCAAAGGAAGTACTCGTAGCCGCACAAAGGCCAATGGCACAGTGGTGATGAATCTTCCTTTGGGAACTATTTATAGCTATACACATGCATAGAAATAACAGCTTCGCTGGTAATTTGTGTAACGGATTTATTTTATTAACAAATACTCTCATCATTGTAAGTATTTTTACAAACCGTTCTAGCTCTATGTACATTGATAATTATACCGCGTGTTGAAAAACAGAGCTTCAATATTTATAGGGCATGTGGTATGATATAATTCGGAAAAAGTGTGTCGTATATGATTGATGATTGATTGTTGATTTAGTTCAATATGAAACAAAAAAAAAGAAATGGTTCCATCTTGAAAACAGTTTATTATCTATGTATATTCTATAATAATTATTTATTTATTTTACAAAATAAACACAATCGACACTTATTATAAAAAAACGAAGACAATGTTTTGAAGCCGAGCGACCTGTCATGATTTTTGCTGTATTAGTGCATGTTGTGACAAATAATTTATTACTGACAATTTAGTTCGTCAGATGGGGACAAAACCAACGGATAGTTGCATCTATTGTTATCTTAGAAGTTGCAACTTCATATATAGAAGAAGAAGAACAAACAGGGCGCACAATATTACGTTTGGTAATATTTTTGGGAGGAATGCTACTACTACTACAAAGGTGAGACTTTTCAACGAGTGTACATCGTGGGGAATGCCGGTAAAAAGTAATGATAGTGAACCTTTTCGAAAAACACTTTTTTTTTCATAAATGTATTAATTGCATTTTTTAATTTATAAGTAGATAATGATATGATTATATCATTATTTAAATGTAATTTATTTAGTTGTAATTTAAGAAGAAGCAGGGGGCACAATATTACGTTTGGTAATATTTTGAGAGGAACGCTACCACTACTACTACTACTACAACTGAGGTACTGTCATTTTGAAGGTAACTAAAGCCCTGGTTTCCTAGACGAGCAGAAGCGGCCGCTTTTGACGTCAGTTTTACGCCACAAAAATAATTTTACGTGTATATAAATGAATATGGTATGCCATAAAGTGTAATAGCGCAATGTACTGAACAAAGAATTACGATAAAAAAATTTGAGTTGTGTGTTAAAAATACTTAAACCAATTTTTGTGATGTGTAAATGACTTCAAAAGCGGCCGCTATTACGCGACCATTTTCTTAGGAAACCAGGGCTTTAGTAACCTTCAAAATGACAGTACCTCAGTTGTAGTAGTAGTAGTAGTGGTAGCGTTCCTCTCAAAATATTACCAAACGTAATATTGTGCCCCCTGCTTCTTCTTAAATTACAACTAAATAAATTACATTTAAATAATGATATAATCATATCATTATCTACTTATAAATTAAAAAATGCAATTAATACATTTATGAAAAAAAAAGTGTTTTTCGAAAAGGTTCACTATCATTACTTTTTACCGGCATTCCCCACGATGTACACTCGTTGAAAAGTCTCACCTTCCGTGCTGGTTATGTAATATGCCATTATATAAACATCTCCGGGAAAATCAATTTACCCTGTTGATAACCGAATTGTAAAAATAACATACCCAGCTCTGTTGGCTCTGTGGCCTAGTGGTTAAAACCGCTGTCTCAAGCGAGCATTGGGGAGCAACCGTGGGCGTAATTTCGCGAATCATCAATATACAGTTTTTCTGTGAAGTTAACATAAATACCAGATGAGTATCCTGTTCTAAGTTTCGCCCTTTACTGGCGCAAAAGTCCTGGGACTGATAGTTTTAAAGATAGAAGTCTTTAAAATTAAAAAAGAAAACAATTTTCATCAAGTTTGCACAAACATATAACATATTGTGTATTTCTATAAATACATGCCTGAATTTTATTTTGAATATATAATTACAGTTCGATACGGTTTCTTAATAATGTATGTCTTTTAAAATTCATTAAACAAAACGTTCTAAATTTTTAACGCCATCGCTATTTATTCAGCATTGTCGTACACGTCAGGAATATTAAAGTTTGGAAGGAAAAGCACGTATGGCGTAAGGTTAAAAGAGTCATGAGATCACATCTGCATGTCTTTACTCGTGTCTGCCACTTTTTCAACTACCGCTCATACTAAATTCTACACGGGAGTAAGTGTAATGCATTCGTCAAGGGAATGCTTTCGGAACACATTAAATTTGTACAATTGTAACGCGTAGCAAATTTACATGTTCTTGTAGATGTATTACACGATGCATTCTCCTCGTCTTTTATTGCTGAGTTTTTAACGCAGAAATTAAAATTGTACGGCAGGGGGAAAAAGTGGCTAAGAATGTAGCTTTTCGCAGAACGCACTTTGGGCATAATAGAAATTGCTTACTAAACGGCCAAACTTTTTTATTGGGGAACACATGACATAGAACCAGTATAGAGGATGGACCCCTGGTTACAGTTGATGTTGCTATTTTATTAACGTATTATATGACGAAAAGATAACAAGAGTTCGTGCCATGAGATGAGATAAAACGTCAATATAATTTCATAATTCGTGCCATGAGAAGAGAAAAAAACCTCAATATAATTTCATAATTCGTGCCATGAGAAGAGATAAAACATCAATATAAATTCATAATTCGTGCCATGAGAAGAGATAAAACCTCAATATAATTTCATAATTCGTGCCATGAGAAGAGATAAAACCTCAATATAATTTCATAATTCGTGCCATAAGATGATGTCACATACTATTTTTATGGTGAGTACAGCCCTTGTCCTTAGTCTGTGTGCACTGCGGCCCTTCAGGGACCTATTGTGCCTCATCATACAACATCCATGATATGCTAGCTAGATCAGCTCTTTGTAGAAAAGTTTCCCGACTAGCGGTGTATTCGAACCACCAACGTTCGGTACCCTATGGCTTCAGACTTTCGCTTTAAGACCACTGCGCCACAGACTGCCTCATGTCACATCCTTAAGAGATATGTAAGATGATATAATCTCGCTGCAATATTTGATGATTTAATGATTTTCTTGATTCTACATTTTGTGATATATGAGCCACGTTCAACTTGAATTAAATTTAGGTTTAGTTCGTTCGAATCGAGTGAATGTAATGGAAATAAAAGGTTATTGTAACCGAATGATCTCGGGCCAGACCACTGAATATCCCAACTTAATATCACTGAGTGCACCTCGCCCCGCAAAATTGATATTTGGAATGTCGACCGCACCGAATGGATTTGTATTATCGTTACGGCCGCTACACAATATCGATAGTATCTGGCTTACGAACAAGGCATCGTTTTGTATTCTAAAATGTGAACATAAACGAACATTTTTTTTTTGTAAAATATATGGGAGAGGTATAAAAATGAATGAGTATATTAGATTTAGATTATTATAAATTTTAAAAACGTGTCTTACTTTTATTATATTAGTTAGATTTTTATTTACTATTCTGATTTTTATGATTTTCTTCATGTGCCATTATTAAAAATTGCATGACTCTCTAAGTTTAGATATCCTACATGTTAAATAAATTCTAAAACATGTTCTACTTTTATTATATTTAAATAATTTAAAAAAATATTGGGCATTAAACAAACAAATAATACTTAAAATGAAAGTCATACAACGGGCGATGGAAAGGAGAATGCTGGGTTTTTCGCGACCGAAAAATCGACAGGATACACCAGGAAATAAAGGTAACTGATATAATACACAGTATCGGTCATCTAATGAAAGTGAGCTAGACTAGGAACATATCCAGAATAAAGGACAACAGATGGACACGACGACTAGTGAAGTGGATACCTTGGGCATATAAAAGACCGTAGGGAAGACTCTAGACCAGATGGACAGATTACACAAAATACACGGGCTAGTCACTAGTAGTATCCAAACGGACAGGGCTTAAGTGAAATAGAGAGAGGGATAGATATAATCTTTATTTAGCTATCGACCAGTGGTCTTTCCGGCTTATACAATGTTCATAACAATTACACTAATATCAGTGAAATATTTCATAAAGGATGCCTAAAACTAAAATAGTATTTTCCTTTCCGTGCAAAAAATCCAGAGATACAACACATGTTGACATGGCATGTACAAATTTAATGAATGAATTTCCATGAAACAAATTCCTGGTAGGCAACATACTAGTAGATCTATTATTAACCAACGATGTGACATTTTATAAAATGTGCATGCAATTAAAATTAAACTGAAAACTGGAACAGTTTCCAATTTATCAGTGTCCTCTCTACAAATGATTGATTGGTCCTATTACGGTGATGGGTTAATTAAGATTTTAATCACATTTTAATCGGTTGTACGAGCATTAGATAATATCAACGTAAAAGTCTGACATAAATAATACTGAATAAAATGATTGGAATACCGAACAAAGATGGATTTATACTTACACAAAATGAAATATAATTAAATAAAAAACACAGAACTAATCAAATCAAATTATCTGTGTAAATACCACCCTAACTCGAGTTATAATTAAGCGAATACGATCAAAAATGCCAAAATAATTCAAGTACATGGATTTATGTATTAACCAAATATGACACAATATTTGGTTAATACATAAATCCATGTCCTTATTAATTGTAATTATATTGGCATTTTTGATCGTATTCGCTTAATTATAACTCCAGTTAGGGTGGTATTTACACAGATAATATTTGAAATTTGTACGCTGAAATTTAAAAAAAAATCCCTTCAATATGGTGTATTTTTTTCTTCGGCTTACAATTTTCAAATATTATTATTATTACAGTTATAACGCGAGTTATAATAAAGCGAAATCCATAAAAGTGGCCCAAATAGAATAGAATGATAATAGAATGACAATGAAAAAGGGATCGCGATTATTATTAGAACCTAAACAGGATTAATTGTTACATACGGGTTATTTATATTAAGACCCAACGGCGTCAAAGCAGCAATTTAGTTGTGCGGTTAATTTAATAAAGGATTCAAATATGCCCAGTTGTGTAAATGAAGGCTAAAATACTTAATTAGGGCTAGCACCGTCATTCACCCCTGTGGCAAATATAATTATTTATTAAATTAACCAAAAACCAATATTGTTAATTAGATACCTTTATGTTTGAGCCCTCAATTTCGACTCGCATGTATTTCACGCAAGGGTTTTAATTAATATGTGTACAAAAATCCTGCAGCATTTTTATTTTATATAGTTTTAAATACAGTTACTTAAATATCCCTAAACCGAAATTCTATAATTTTTTATGAGCGATCATCGTGAATTGTCCATAATTTTTCCGAGCGACTTTTATAACTAAACGAATACGTTCGAAATGAGTGGTTTAGAGAATTGCAACCCAGAGAAGCATGGACTCGTCATGCTGAACAAAAGGGTCAAAATTTTGAACAATTACGTTGACTATTTTATTGTTAAATAAATATTTATTTCCTCCATATCACAGTAATAAATAAATATTATTTTAAGTCATATATGTACATGCAGTTTTTGTTTGTTTATTCTGTGCTAGGGAATACCACACACAATACTGATATAGCCTACGGACCATGAGGGAATACATTCTTAAAATATTGCCGTGCCAATACACACTCTGAATTTATATTATTAATATTCCTATGATAATAAATTATTTTTATTTATTTATTTATTTATGATACAATATTCTAGTGCGATACAAAAAATATATAACTTCATTAAATTTTAATTAATGCCGCGCTTGCGAGTCCTTGCCTGGTGGTATATTTTCATAGCAAAATCATTAAAAACCCGCCAACGAGCACAAAATGAAATACGCAATGAAGTTGTTTACAATTAACGAGCAAATATTATTGCTTCACGCAGGTGAATAAACAAGGGCTCCTTTGGGCTCACGACTGTGGAACCCTTGTAATTACAGTCCCACCTCGGCGCGCTCGCGCGTCCGCTTTTTGCCGGCTAATATTTGAGATTAAGATAAAGTATGATTGTGGCGCCGGCCGTAAAACCTGGTCGTAATTAAATAAACCCCTTTCACGGGGTTACGGATGAATATTTCGAACCTGTAAAATACTGCTGAAACGGCAGTGGGAAGAAAACGCTGAGGCGGATGGTACACGGCCACGGTTAATTATACCCTTACGATTTAATTTTCAATCGTTCCGTGCCAATTTATCACCACCATAGGATGCCGGTCTCGGCGATGTTAATTAATTTAGAACACCGATCTAATCACAGGGCTAAACGACAGGGCAGCCCTGCTAAATCGAATTGACGAAAGTTTCTTACTCGGCGACGTATTGGATAATTGCAGCGAGCTACAGAATATTATATTTGGAACTCACTTAGAACAATTATATATATATATATATATATATATATATATATATATATATTATATATATATATATATATATATATATATATATATATATATCGAACGTTTATTGGGTAAGAAAAGTAAATAAGTGGAATTTCCACTCGAGCGGAAACTAATAATTGTTATATTGGATTTGATACGTTCAATTGTGGAAGTAATATGTTGGGAAAATAACTCAGAAATGGATTACAATTATGAAACACATGAGATATGAAAGAATCGTACATGTATCTATATAAAACTAGAGTTTAAAATAACTATTTCGCAAAAAAAGATATTCCAACACATTAATTAATTAATTTTTACTTAACAATGTGTATCGCGAAAATATTAGAATTGCTAATTTTGACTTTTATGACAAATATTTTCTATTATAATGGAACAATTTATCGCTACCAAATAGAGCACTTGAATCAATTTAATATGGGATTCATGTAAAGTGATTAGTTGCTTTAAAATATATAGAAAAAATTCAAAATTATGAATGCATTTTTTTATCGAAAAAAACTCTACTATTTTCTATGATTTATGTATGTCAAGTATAACTATTAGCCATTAAAAAATGGAAAGGCCTAGACCGAATACCGGCGGGATGGCATAAACTTCTAGACGATGATAACATCCATTACACAAATATTCAACGAAATCTATGACTCTACCAGATATAGCGCTTGAATAAATTTAATATGGGATTCAGGTAAAGTGATTATTTGCTTCAAAATATATAGAAAATTATTCAGAATTCAAAATTATGAATGCATTTATTTTTATAGAAAAAACTCTCACGGCTGATAGCCCTATAAAGATAGACGTTTGTTTATAGATTTCAGACAGTCTTTTGACTTATCCCAAAAGACTGGTTCAAATCTATAAAAAACTATCTTTATCCGTGAGAGTTTTTTTCTATAAAAAGAAAATCATTGCTAATTTTGAATTCTGAATTATTTTGTATCTATTTTGAAGCAGATAATCACTTTACCTGAATCCCATATTAAATTTATTCAAGAGATTTCGTTGAATATTTGTGTAATGGTTGTCGTCTAGAAGTTTATGCCATTCCGCTGGTATTCAGTCTAGGCCTAGTGCCTTTCCGTTTTTTTAATGGTTAATAGTTATACTTGATATAAATCATAGAAAATAAATATGATTTTTGCAAATTCTTAAGATGATACGTTTGTTACAGTAATTAAATTCCTCAAATTTTATTTTTATTTTTGTAAAACTTGTGTATGTCCAATATTATCATTACCTTCAAACAGAGACTAAAACACGTATGTGTATAAGTATATTAATTTAAGATCTGTTCATTAAAATGTATAAGAAGGTTTATTTGCTGAGCTAAAATTACACCTCGCATACATTGTACTAAGAATGTCTTCCGCATTGTTTAGTGGTGTACGTACGCTCTAGTTTCAATGCGTCTTAACAAATATCTAGCCTTATGTTTACACACGAAATATGTCTAGTTGTGATTTCTGTGTGTACTTAACACAACGCGTCATTTACAACAGAGTTTATTTAAATTACCGCAGCGCACTGGAAGGAAATTAGAGTGGTTGATAACAAACGCTGTGCGCTCGCTATTAGATTTTCCTTCACCTTCCCTGTGAAACGCTACGTGACATTTTCAACCGCGTTAATTAACATTTCGCACAATCGCGATTTTTCACATCTCTCAAGCCATTCCATTCCGCTCGATGAGACGCCAGATGTTGCAGCAGCGAAGTTTAGCGCATCGAGATTGAAATTTCTAAATTCGTATATGAGGGTTTTTCCTTATAGACGTTTTTTCTTTTCGTCTTTCGTCTTGAGCACAAAGGGTAACTTTAATCTCCCGAATCCCCTATTATTTCTTACTTCGCTGTGCGATACACGGAAATACTCATAGCCTGGAGCGATTACATTTTATATAAAAGAATTGCCAGCGCTATTGCATTTCGGGAGTATCCCCAAGCAATGAACTGAAAAGCGGCGTTGGAGGGAATATGATATATGAATCGGGCGAGAGATCTGGCGGATTATAACTTTGGTTTGTTTAAAACATGAAATATTACAAATTGGAACAATGCAATATCGGACAACAGGATAGAGCGACAATTATGTAACTGCACCTATTCTTTGTTGCATTGATTTGAAAAAATAATTTCTAAAATAATATATTCTATTTATTAAGTTAAGATCAAGAAGGAAGAATATATATATATATATATATATATATATATATATATATATATATTATATATATATAAAGACAACTACTTCATGGGGGCTCGGCTATATATAATTGGTATTGTAAAATATGTTAAAAGAAATCAAGATTACAATATATAAAATTTCCGAAATTTTGTGTTTGATTATCTTTTGTAATTACACAATATTAATACAAAACCGACTTTCTAAATAAACAGAATATAATATTTTTGAATTTAATTTTTTACTTCAAAGTTAAGCGTGAGTTACATTGTACTAGATTCGTCAAGAAACTTGAACACACTACTAGTTTCAATTATTCATGTACTATGCTTAGATCTTTCTATGACTAATCACGTACTGCTAATGTCGTATTAAAGACATGATTGGTCATAGTACGAGGTGAAAATAGCACACGAATAATATAAACTAGAACCTTGTTCAAGAGAGGGGCGATGTTTCAAATTTAAATGAAAGCTCGGTATATTTTCTTTGAATTTTTACTTGAACATTTACTCAAAATATGAAACATTTGTCAAGCAATTATAATAGAGTATAGGTCTGGTTTAGTTCAACCGCTACATATGCTGAGATGACTGTATCTGTATCATAAACAACAACAATAATTGTAAAGCATATATATATATATATATATATATATATATATATATATATATATATATATATATATATATATATTTCTTACATAATTTAGCACTATTTACTATTAAATGTTCCATTGTAATTATTACATGTATATGACAATGCTATTTTCAAGAAAATAATTTTAGAAGGTGCTCCTTATCAGTCTACATACACCTAAAAAGAATTATGTAGCATTCCGAACGATAGTTGCGATAGTTATAGCACAAGCCGCCGACGCGTTCTTTGTGGGACACCCTCTATATAAGATGTGAATTCTGACACCTCTTTTCTTACAAGCCCCATTATAAGTATAATATAAATTGTATTCTGTATCTGTGTGACTAAATCGCTTAGAACCAACCTCAAATAATATAATTATATTGAGGTCCAGCCCGTCCTGGATCATCCTTAATTTTCTACAATCGATGCTAGTGTTGGAATGAGAAATTTGGGTTAGGGGATAATAAATATAATCGGACCTAATTCCGTAACGTTTTGGAGTATCTTCATCAATGTCACGAATAATGGATTAATATATTAATTAATACATCATATTTGAATGTTACAATCAAATTGGATTAATGCATCCTTTTCTCTTAAGACAATTTATTGAAGGGTCATTGATGACCCTCTTAAAATAACCATTGATCTTTTCTGGCTAATTATATGCAAATATACATTAACATATACATAAATATAATTGTTTCTTCTCGAAGTATAATATGCAATAGTTTTTAAAATATATAAGCGTGAATTTCACCTCTTAGAAATCTTAGATCTCTAGATTTCTAAGAGGTGAAATTCACGCTTATATATTTTAAAAGACTATTGCATATTGTACTTCGAACAGAAAGAGTTATATTTCGATCTTGTTAGATCTCATCACTCTAGCTCTATCGGTGTGCATTGTTAATTTTGTATTTGCATTACTTTGCAATAGTTTTTATCTTGATAGTTCACTGCTTTAAATATATTTATTCACATATAATTTATAAAACCGGTTATTTATAGTTATTTATTATATTTTCTGATGAGATATAGCCTATAAGGATAATCGAATTTGTAACCATGTGGCTTTTAAAAAGTCGTTTACTCTTCGCTACACTTGTTTTATATAAATGATCACTTTGGGAGCTGAGAAAGTGTCCGTACGTCTATCGCATTTTTCAGTTTAGAATCTGCCGAGTTTAACAAATTGCCCTATAGAGGTCGATTTAACTGATGGCTTTAATCTCGTTGTAGGAACGGAAGAAAAACAAATCCGGATAGCATTTCCAACACGTAGTAAATGGGCTTGGCAGTTTGAGTAATTGTGACGGGAATAAACATAATACTTGCGTTTAACGGATTGCGATTTAAGGCTTTTGCAATGGAATAATATTATACTACAACTTATATTTCATAATCATTATTGTAGATCTGCTTAATTTATTTGATATAATAATTGGTTTGTCTACATGAAATTGTGATTAACGCTTCACTAACATAATAATAATAATAATAAATTTTATTCACTTCATTAAAGCTCGTATGACATTATCTAGTTTCCTATATCGTTTTATATATAAGAATTGATATATCAAACTGTATAACTACACACGAAATCTAGGAATGTATTGTTAACTCGCTTATATTTCCAAGTAGATACCAAGTTGCTGCTATAAAAATCACAAACCGGAAGTAGCTATGAACAACCGTTATCAAGATATTCGTCTAAAAGTGGCTTCATGTTCACTTATTGATGCAAACCGCTGTTTCTGGGCTTCCACACGAAATATAGCAATGCCTGACTAATTCTTTTATACTTTTAAGTAGAATTAAAATGTCTGATACATAAAATTACAAAGCGGAAATGTCCATGACTAAGCGGTATCAAGATATATGCTGAAAAGTACGTTTAGAAACGCAGTTTTTGGTCTTCCACACGCAGATATAGCAATACCTAAAACCGGATCGTGGTATGACCAACCGTAGTAGTATTTCATCCTGCATTCGGCATACGTGTCCAAACCATCCATGCTGCCCTTCCTTAATTTTATAGTTTATCAGGTCTATTGGTATGTTTTGTCCGTATATATCAGCGGTCGGGGAACCGGGGTAAATTACCCCAAATGGGGTAAAAAATAAACTTTTTCGTCTACTAATACAAGACAAATATCATATGAATTACAAAATAACAAGAAATTATTATTTACTTATATTTTCTGTGGGGGGCGAATTTTTTTTTCCTTAACTGTATATAACATATATTAATATTATTACCGTTATGTATTACTAGGTATTACATTGATAAATTGAAAAAATTATGTTTAAATTAAATTTTTAGTTATTGTTTTCTTTTCAAAATTATCATGGGGGATATAATATGAAAGATGCTAAAAAGAGGCGATTTCGTTTTTTGCCCTTCACCATGGGTAATATCAACTTACACAAAAATATTTTGGGGTAATGATTAAAAAAGTTCCCCGACCGCTGGTATATATGTTGGTATATCTTTTTTCCTAAAAATGTTGCTTCGTCGTGTTTTTCCATGTTTTTTCCAATCTGACATTTATATATTCTTCAGCTTTTTTCTATTATCGTCACCAGATAAATAACCGAATTCGAAATAAAGGTATTAATATCTCTTCCGGTATTGTATATTGCAATACTGGAACAGATATTAACAGATATTAACGAATACTCAGGACATTGAACTAAATATTTCGATTGATTAAAATGTAGTTTTATCTGACTGCTCCCACTACCTCTACCATCATAACTTGTTTTAAGCAAAAAAAACCTGTTTAAATGTTCTAATAACAATAGTTATGTACAGACAACTAATACCAATTGCATTTACAAATACTGCTTATGGTATGTATACATATAATCCCTCTAGCACTGATTGATTGTGAAAGTACAATAATTCAAACACCTTTATATAAAATCCGCACATGTTCTCGAGGGCCATAACGTAGCATTGCTCTCACAGCAACAATATCCCGGACAAACTCAACATAAACTCACACCATGGTGTCGCCCATTCGGTTTCCCATCGATATAGGTAGCCTCCGGCCGTGTGACATGTAAACGTTTACACAAATGGATTGGAGCCGATCGGCCGCACGACATAACGGGCCAAAGGGCCCCCGATTTACATTGCGGAACTGGAAATCCGATTACGCTGATATACTCCGTTTGCAAGTTGCAGACTATGCGGATCACGTACCGCATCAAAGTAGTTTGTTTGAACTGCCGCTGCTAATCAAGCGACCTGGTACTTACAAACTCGCGATTTTTGCGTTTGTTAGACGTCCAACGCGGAATAACAAACATCTTAAGAGTTAATGGTCTGTTTTATTCGCAAAAACAACGTTTATAGACACAAAAACAAGTAGTTATAAAGAAAGATAATCGTATGTTGAATTAGATTCTAATTCAAAGTGAATATAGGATTATCTTAAATAATGTTGGTCTAATTATTAGATTAACATTATTTAAAACACCGATTATGTGAAGCCTTTATTGCATTTCTTGGCTTGCGGGTCTGTACTGACCAATTGGGGTGACCAATAAAATGCAAATTTTGAGGTATCTTTTGTTTACGTCTTGCCGATCGTAATATATAGTTATATATTTTTCTTAATAATTTTTATAGGCGTCCTTGTATAATATATGTTGTAACGTAAATTATTATTTTTGATCATGAATCCGTCATACGATTGATTTAAAAAAAATAGATAAAATTTATAACAAAATGACAATGGAAAATTGAAAGTCTCTATCTTGACATTTCCTTCTATTTATTTTTAACTTTTACGCTCCTATCTCGATTTGCCGATTTTAGAGGCTGGGTCGAAATTATGAAAAATATTTTGTTTAATATTTTTACTGATCTTCGTTCAGAACATATCAGTGCACCAGATACCTGAAGAAAATTGGAAAATTTTGATTACAAGTTTTTTTTTTCGGCGACCAAGTCGAAAAAATTTCATTATTATTATATTTGACCATGGATCCGTCATACAATTGTTTTGAAAAAATTACAGAATGTTTATAACAAAATGACCATGGAAAATGGAATGTCTCTATCTTGACATATTTTTTCTTCTATTTATTTTTAACTTTAAACTTTTACACTCCTATCTCGATATGCCGATATTAGAGGCTGGGTCGATAACAAAATTATGCAATATATTTTGTTTAATTTTTTTACTGATCTTACTACAAAACATATCAATACATCAGATGCCTGAAGAAAATTATAAAATTTTGAATGTAAGTATTTTTTAGTTCGGCGACCAAGTCAAATTTCATTATTATTATTTTTGACCATGGATCCGCCCGTTTAGAAAAATACGTAGAGATAGAGACTTTCCATTTTCCATTGTTATTTTGTGTACATTTGTTTGTACACAATATTTACAATTATTGATCTAGTCTTGCTAAGTATAAAAATCAAATTAATTGAAATTAAACCTAAACAAGGCAAACCAAATTATATCCCCCATTATTGTTCCTGCTGATAGAAGAGCAGGGACAATAATGGGGGATATAATAAATAATGCCTCCTTGACAGAACTCCATTAATCCAACCTCTTCCATCCTCATGTAAATTTGTAATTATACCGCTTAAGGTATTTGTTAAAGGTATGATTATTATTGTTACTATTATTATATTTATTATTAATAGAAAGCAGTACATGTTAAACGGAAAGTACAAATTATCACAGCACAGCGGCAAGCAGTCAACATATATTAACAGAAACCCATTTTCCGGTTTTCCAAGTTCGGCGTGAGAGATTTATTTCAAGCAAAGCGGCGACATTCCCACTGTCTATACGCAGATTGAAAATCAATGTGAATTTTATAAATCCAAACGCGTAATCGCTAAGGGATCTTCTAGGCTTATATGATAATCTCTTGCGTTCTATATCCGAGTGAGCGGGTTATCGGCGACGTGAGATCAGAAGGTCTATAAAGTACCGACTCCTGAGTGCTTCCTGCGTTTCTATTGGATTCGATGAAAGGACAATGGGGGGCTAGGTAATATCAGCCAACAAAACGAAACGGCCCAATGACTATAAACCCTACCTTTCTAAGGCATCCAACTGAATTAATCTAATACGTTCTTTTATAATGAATATGAAAAATTATTAATCCAATCACTAATAATAACCGTAACTTCTCATTTACTAATTTCAATGTTTCTAATTCTATTTAAAATCTAATGAACTGTTTATTAAAATTAAAAATTCAATACTAAATAATAATGTTATGTAAGGGAATTTGTATATTATTTTTATTTGTATATTTAATTTTTTTTATATAGCCTACACCGAAAAGTAAAAGGCAAATAGATAATATATATATATATATATATATATATATATATATATATATATATATATATATATATATATATATGAGCGAATTTTTCTTAGTTTTTTATAACTTGTTTATTGCTATTGTTGCAAATATTTGTAGGTCCTATATGGGACATAGGTTGCCCCTGGCTGGTATCAGAGCTACCCCCATGCTGTTTATACGGGGCACAGCGGTGCTCAGATCGACATATATCATGCTGATCCGATGACTTGATAATGGATTAGCTTGATAATGGCTAAAGCGTAGCCGAAAATATTCGCAAACAGCAATAAACCAGTGATAAAAAAACAAAGAAAAATTCGTTTTATTTATTTATTACAATGAATTATCACAAAGTAGATGCCTATTCAATTCAATAAATAATTTTATTATTTTTGGTGGAATTTTATACCAGGGAGATGTATTAATTTTTGTGTTAACTATACATAATAAAGGTATTTTTTTTACTAAATAATAAACTACAAATACAGTAAAAGAAAGAAGAGAAACAAAAATCATCGTATGTTAAATATTTTTGTAAAATAAATTTAATATATTAGTAACTACGCATATATTAAAATAAAATAGATAACCGTAATTCCCCCTGCAACTTTTATGACCAGGCACGTCCACCATATTTTTTTTCCACTGAAGGAGAAAATCCTCTATCGAAGCTTTCGCTGAATACTAAAACTTTTGTCTGCGGCGTAAAAAGATTTTAACATATTGGCTCTATCGCATGCGGTTTGTAATATGTATGCCGACTAATGTCGGGAACAGAAAAAAATGGGGAGGGAATAATAAAAGGGCCGTTGCCTTTCATAGTAATGCGAATTTTTACGAATATATTTCAGTTCCTCCGAATACAATGGGTTTTTTATACGTTTAACGCCCGCAGTCGACATCCTTCATATAAATCCGCCGCGTAACTATTGGGTCAATAAAATGTATTGGTACATGTAAGTTTATCGTTTTCTAAAATGTATTTCTAGTATTAGCCCTCATATGCATATATGCCCGTTTGGATATCAGGGCTTAATAAATTTCATTAAATTATAACCTGATTTTATAGTGATATTACATATAATATAAATATAATATAACAAAAAATATAATGTAATTTGAAAATTTAAAAAATCTTATTTATAGAAGCCGTGGGTTCTATAAATATTTTTTTTTACATTTTCAAATTACATTATATTTTTTGTTATATTATATTTATATTATTATTATATTTATATCAGGCTGACTTCAAATTATATTCGATAATTGTAACTATGCCCGTTTGGATATCAGGGCTTAATAAATTTCATTAAAATATAACCTGTTTTTTTTAGTGATATTACATATCATATAAATATAATATTACAAATAATATAATGTAATTTAAAAATGTAAGATATCTTATTTATAGAACCTACAGCATCAGGCTGACGTCAAATTATATTTGATAATTACATTTCTATGTCAAAACCAAAAGCCTATTAAAAACATCTCGGGATTGACACCAAAAGCGATTACTACATTATAATTATTGAATATAATCCAAAATCAATAACCAGGCCCCAGATGCTAAATGCAATCCGCTAAAACAGCTAAATTACGAATCCATACGTACGCAATCTCCGTTGAAATTAGCTAACCGCACATTTTTTTACCCTGCACAGCTTTTAAAACTTGAAATATTAAATTCAAGAATTAGCCTGCCCCGGACTAAAACGCATTTAATATCTGGGCTGTCGGATTACAAACTTGAAAATATATCTCTTTTACGCCCGGCTCGGTGCACAAATCGCTTTAAATTTGCAGCGGAGAATTAATTACAGTGAACTTAAAAAATAAAACTAACTGGTTAATGTTGCCAAATGCACAAAAGCCTCTTAGTGATAACGGAGGTGAAGTAAATGAAAAAAGATCTTTCCTGATTTCATAAAGTAGGATTTACGTTGATTATAATTATTATTTACTAAATTTGTGTTTGTTATCTTGTAGTGTATCAATGGTATTTTTTACTGTAATGCAAATCCCTTAGGTAAATCAAATAGATATTTAACGAAACAATGTATAGCAAATTTGTTCCTTGAATAATCATAGCCATTTCCGGTTTATGTTTTTTATAGGAGTAACTTCATTTCAACTTGGAAATATAAGGGCGTAAGTGATAGATTGGTCCTACAACCACGAATCAGCCCACCGTAAGAGAGCACACTGTCACTGACACCACTGTTAGTGACAGTGTGCTCTCTACATGGATTGTGGGAATGCTGAATCTCCAAAGTATTAATGAGCAGATGGAAGTGTTCAGTGGAGTTCGCGCAGAGACCACGGAGCAGCACGTGGATACGAGGCCATCTCGCGTTGCTAGGGATAATCTAGACATCAAGAAATGTATTGATCGTTTGACTGACCACCCATCATTCCTAGATATGCAAGATCTGCTGTCAATTGGCACAGGGGCTTTGCTTCTTCTTCGGGTGAACTGCTATATAGCGTGAACTATTGGCATCACTAATGATGAAACCTGTTTGGAACAAGGTAATTTTCAAGCCATGAAGCTGAAATGGAAGGATAAGGTGGTTACGCTGGCATCCGTTTCCTGTTCTCTAAAATTTAAAAACCCAAAATCTTCATAGTAGACCCTCTGAATCTGTTTCAACGGATTTGCATCACCAATCAGTCAGATGTTGGCCTCAGGAACTTATACAAGTACGAGCCTGCCCCATTCCCAATGTCCCTCTTCATGGAGGAAGGTGTGCACAAAGGCACGAAGTCAATGTTGTACAAGGCATTCATAGAATAAGTAGACTTTGGTAACAACAGGTCTGCAGTCATTGATGGTGGTTACCTGATGCATAAGGTTGTATGGAGCAAATCGTTAGAAGCCACATTTGATATTGTGTGTACCACCTACGTTGTTTATGTGCACTTTGGGAAAAAGGCTATAGTTATTTTTGACGAGTACCCTGTTGCCCTCAATTACCAGAGCACCAAAACAGCCGAACGATATAGTCGTCCACATAGTTTGTATTTTCAAAGACAACTCCCTGTGGTACAATTGTACAAGCAATTTATCTAGCTAGAAAAACTTCATCATACTGCGGATGTCAGAAATGTAAGCAAAGGGGATTGAGGTTAAGCAGGCAACAGAAGATCCCGATATTTTGATAGCACAAACGGCCATCCCACAAGCTGGAGACTTTGTGTCATTATAACGAGAGAAGATATCGATTTATTGGTTTGCTGACAGCGTTAGCCTCTTCTAAAAAACATTTACTAGCAGAAGAGTGGGAGAGGTAATATTCCCAGCGCTTCTCTTCTTGCATGCAATCAGTGGATGTGACACATCAGCTCCCTTCGGCACTGGGCAGAAGAAAGTCATGCATTGATACATACGTTTACAAATTAAAACATATATAAGTGTGAACCCACCTCTTAGCAATCTACATATCTAGATTTCGATCTTATTAGATCTCATCAATGTAGCTCAGCTAGTGAGGATGAGATATGTAGATTGCTAAAAGGTGGATTCACACTTGTACATGTTATATCTTTTTGAAAAATTAGTAAACATATTAGCAAGTATGTGCAGAATAATAAAGGGTTCGCTTGATTCCACAAAATAAGAATATGTACTTGCCATTTAGTTATTATGTCACAATAAACAATATAGTGCAAAATATCCCTCTAAACATAATTTCTTATTTTATTTCAGCATAAACCCATTTTACTTTAGAAATACAGCATCTACATATCTAGATTTCGATCTTATTAGATCTCATCAGTGTAGCTATCCTGACGGCATGAGCATGTTGACGGTTATTGCCATATGGGTGTGCATTGCTAATTGATGTGGTGTCGCCAGATGGCGTTTAACTTTCCTCCTATTGGGGTTAGTTGTATAATGTTTACAAATTATTTGTATAATTTGTAGATTTATTTTTAAATCAACACCTGAAATCTCTTACATTATTATAAAATCGATATTCACCGTATCACTTATTGGAATAGACAAGATCACATACATAGTAAATGGATCTTTTCAATGGAAATTTATACCCCACAGTCGGTCGGCGGTGTAGCAGCGGTAAAGTGACGACCGCAGCATCTACCTTTTATTAACCCTCTGTTCGTGTACGTTGGATTTCCGACTACTCAACGCATTTGATATCGGATTGCGACCTTTAACAAAAAAAGCTCGTTCTCGTAAAAGCTAGTTTCTATTACATCATTAAAAATTGAATGGTGTAAATTAATGAAAGCGCTATATTATTAGGAATTTGATTGATTTTTAATTGATGATTAATTACAAAAATATCGTCTGTTTCGTAAAAGTAAATTGTAATTATTCTCTAAATGTAGCAGCACTTTTTGTTTCAAATAATAGCAATTATCGTACAAATTGATATTATTTGTCATTGGCGCCACATCTAATTAGGTATACATTGCTAATTGATGTGGTGCCGCCAGATGGCGTATAACTTTCCTCCTAGGGGGTTAGTTGTATCATCAGAAATTAGTTTAAATTATATTTAACGCTCCATATCTGTATAAAAATTAAAACTTTGGTATTATTTCTAGTTATACTAATAAATTAATTAATATTCTAAATCTAGTTGAAAATAAATATACTTTCAACTTGTAAATCTGAAAAAAAATAATTATTTACTATATCACAATTCACTTTACTTCCTTCTAGCCAATATTTCGTAGCAAAATAGCTACTTCAACAGGGCTCGGCTATATATAGTTATACATAGTTAAAAATTAATTTTTAACATAAGTATAACTATTTTGTAGCCGAACCCTGATGAAGTACCTATTGTAGCTACGAACTATTGGCAAGAAGGGAGTAAAGAGTACTTCAACTAAAATAGCGTTTTATTGCTGCACTACCCTAATAAGCTAGAAACATAGTTTTCTATTTTGAATTATAGTTATACAGCAAAATAATTATTTACTCTATATATATATATATATATATATATATATATATATATAAATTATTTATTTTTATATAAGATTAATAATTTTTTAAATAAAATCTGATTTAAATGTGTTATCAGAATCAGACTTATTTCTCAGACATAAGACAATCTTATCTTATCACAATATTTATACCAAACACAATTCACAATTATGGTGAAAGCACAGGGTTGCCTTAAATGTATACTAAAAATATTTATCACTCCAACCCGGCTTAAATCATGGACAAAACCAATTATAAACCATAATCTCCTAATAATCACGTCATGTGCAAGATAGTAATTAACATACTAGTAAATCAAGCAGTCCCATGCAAGTTAATGTCCCTCCCCGTCTGCAATGTCCTTTTGTGACGTCCCGAAGACGTGCCAGGATTACACGATTGAACTTCATTGCGCTCATCGATCCGGTGTCATTATAAAACCCACATAAATTTCACCGCTGATCATTAGCCCTAATCTAATTCAAATTACGCCCGCCGCATTGCATTAAAATATCTCCATTTCGTCACATGGAATAAATCAAACCAATTATCGATAAGAAATGCATGTAGCTGTCTTTACGTTACTCGCATGGGCGGCGGGAAAATCCGATCAAAAAATCGACGACGGCGGCGGATTCTTCTAAGTGGAAGCGAAAGGAAATGTCATTCTGAAGCCCCGTAAATCCGACATGCAAATCGAGTTTGTGTCGCCGCAAGAAACTTTTTCTCGCCTCCGAACAGGTGCAAATCAGACAGGGGGTGGGCTTGAAACTTTCCACTTAACAATATTTAATGATCGATTCTACTGCCCCACACCCGCCCTAAGCGCATAATTAATAATTAAATCGATCCGACTCAAGACTCTTCTGTACAGTCTCAACGAGACGGCGCTAAACAAAATGTTCGATCGTTTTTAATTAAACTAAGTGGATTAACTGAGCGCATGAGGTAATTGAACAAACGGTTCCGCATGTTGTTTGCATCACAGTTGCTACTTTAAAAGCTAAATTTAATGCAATATGCATATTCTAGTTCTCTGCAAACTTAATAAATCTAAATTGCATTTAATAACGAGTTAAGTTAGTCAGACGGGAGTGCTCGGGTCACCACGTAGAATTATTCGTATTGTTGATTAATGTGAAACGTAAGTGCTATTATCAAACAAACTTCTCACATCCTTTCAAGAGGAAATCGATTCCGTATCTAATAATACTTTGCTATTCAGTCAACAAATCGATACTGGTAATTAACGGTTTCTCCCATCTCAGCGTTTTGAGATGCAGAGAGCTATGATACACACTTTTAGGGTCGGGTTTCATATTGTATTTGATTACTTAGCTAAAGTGAATCATGATTAAATTATTTATGATAATAATACCTTATAATATAAGAATATGCTCTAAAGATATTTTCGCACGATAACTGTTTAAAAATCTATTTTGGATTCTGCTCCCAAAAAATGCAGGCATTTGAAAAATTATTTAAACGCAAATAGGTGATTAATGATTAATTAAAACAAGGTGCTTTAAATATTTATTCAAAATCCTACATTTTTTTCTTTGTTGGTAATTTTCGGGAGCATAGTCTAAAATCAGAATTGCTCTATCAAATGTAGTATTTGAGTTACGCTATATTGACCAAAGTTTTCGATAAAAAAATTTGTTTAAAATATTGTAATAAATAAATCCTTGTAATTGAAGCTAAATACGAGGGTGGTCTGAAACATGTCCGATCTCACAAAGATATAAACACAGCAGATCCAACCCTAACTCGTTGATTTTCGCGAGTTGTGTGAAGGCGCATTGTCCTGGTGAAACAAATTTTTTTTCTTTTGCAGATGTGTCCGTTTTACTGCAATTTCTGCCTTCAGCTTGTCAAGTAATGATGCGTAGTATGCTCCTGTAATGGTTTTCCCTTTTTGAAGATACGGGATTAAGATCTCGATCTTCCAAGCTGGTACGCCCACGTTTAAATTCAGCTGTCCAAAATTTCAAGGGTGGTAAATGATGGTGCGGTGAGTCCACGTACACGGCGTGCAACTGGTCTTTGATTTGCGTAGGCATATTGCCTTTCATAACCAAATATTTGATGTCCGCTCGATACTCGATTTTCTTCATCACTCAGAAAAATGCTCGAAATCAAAGTGAGCGATTAAGAAAAGGTGCACAAACAGATTACATAGATTTAGTTAATGAATGTCGCTGTATATGTACATGGTGAGGTCGAAACTTTTTCAGACCACCAATGTAATTGTATACATTATGTTTGGTTCTTAGTTAGCTACAAAATCAGGTATTATTTCTTTAATTTGGTCAATTACTAACGTCTCAATGCGATAAAATTTAATAGATATAACTTCTCGATACAATTTTTTCGTTTAAATAATCTCAATTAATTTAGTTCTTCAAATTATAACTAATTGTTGATATAATCAGCGTTTATTTAGCTTAAAAATGAATTATTTGCTGATTTTGGTCGTCTAATAACGTCCTAATGTGGGAAAATGCAATAGACAACTTTTCTATAGAAACTTTGTTTAAAAAAAATCGTAATATATTCAATTCTTGAAATTAAAACTAAATGATGATATAGTCATGTTTGTCACTTATTTAGTTTCAAAATTAAGAACTATTTGTTTCTTATAGTCAATTAATAACGTTTTAATGCGGAAAATGTCAACACATAACTTTTTGATAAAAAAACTTGTTTTTAAAACGTAGTAATTATTTATTATAAAGTCACAGCTACTTTTTAGTATTGTTTACTACTATTGTCCACATTTCATAAATTCGGCTACACTATAAAATACAATAATAAAAAAGAAATTTTTGAATAAATTATGTTCTAACATAAAATTGTAGTTTATAAAGAAATGCAAGTGAAGTTTTATAAACAAAATTTGAGGATTAAGTTTAAATGCCATGCAAAAATCGCTGACGTTATCGATTACCGTGAAGCGCCTAAAACTCGCTAAGCTATACATTTCCATTTTAATGAAACGAAAAAATAAAACCGCTCCCTCCATCACGGTATATATAAACGGCTTCGCGAGCGCGCGCGCCCTGCCCACGTTTTATTTTTCCAACTAAAAGCTTTCTTATGCGAAACCAACGCGATAATCTAAATAGTTTTCCGTTCCGCCGCCGCCTCCGACAGATAACGGGGGGCGGGAAGGTTTGCAAAGATAACAGCCTAATCTATCAATTGCAATCGCTAACGATTTCTAATGCACCGAGCCCCCCATGAACTTATCAGTCGCGTCCGATTTTTCAGTGTCCTCACCCCGAGTGCTCAATGGGGCGTGATGAAATCGCAGCTATTATACAGGAGCAGTGGTGGATTTTATTTATAGGCTACTGGATCTACTAATTTGGCGTTTAAATCGGGATGAATGTAAGCGGCTCGTTTTCGGTTCAAATGCGTTCCCGAGGTCGGAGCGCAGTTTGCGATTTATTTTCATTTGTTTGCTCCTACATTGAGATTTAAGGGTCGTGTTTCAAGCGCGAATGGGGTTCTATTTTATCTTTGTTATCTAGCGTGTTTCTTTGGAATTTTTTCCATTTAACTAACGACCTATTGTGGTGAATTTTGTATTAAAGCAAAAAATATCGCATTTAGAATTTAATCTAGGTAAACTGCAGGTATAGTTTGCAAAAAATATCGCACTTAGAATTTAATCTAGGTAAACTGCGAGTATATAATTTGCCGATTCTATATTGGTAACGCATTAGCGAAGTATATCCATAGAGAAATTTATAAAATATTTTACAAATGTGGGTGCAAACACGTTTTATAACATCCCAAATTGCACACCAGCTATCTGTATGAACGAAAATATACAATTTTTTACAAGGGGCGAAAGGAAGTATGAATAATGACGATCCACATTATCCAAAGTATCCGTGTGTGTCATGATAAATGTAGTAAGGTGGAGATTTTATAAAAAGTTCCTATAGTATCCCTGCTATAGTTTTTATGTATTATAATAACGAAGTGCTGTAAAAATGCCCCCATAAAAACCGCGCCCTTTTGGTTATCACTTATATTATGAAATACACCATTTATGGGTTTAATGGTCTTCAGTTGCAGTACATATTAAAAACATTGCCGACTTACACTCGTATAAAATTTAGTACTAAAAACCATTCTCCAATAAAAACTTATATGTACCAGCAATTTCAATTCGCAATAAATGTTCATATGAATAAGGGGGTTATTCCCATATATTTGCTTTACACATTTTCTGCCTAGTTTTAAATTTTGCACAATATTAATACTTCCACGTCAGATTCTGACAAGAATCTATGACGCGTGGGCTCTTCTGCAAACGCGGATTACATGGAAAACTCGATTTATCATCTTGTTGTACAAGTTGTTTGGGCGAGCGCAATTTCAACACCACATAAATTCCTCAAGTCGATACATATTTCATCTGGATTTATATTATTCCGTGTTTTTCTGGCCGCGGCCGCGGGGCATAAATTCGCGCGGCGCACTTCACAAAATTAAATTCCCCTTTGAAATGCATCCAAGTCGGCCGTGGCAAACTACTGCAATTGAGTTTCGGGGTGAGTTTTAAAAGAACATGACAACTGAATTTCAACCTTTTGGGACTCACGGCTGCCACGTTGAACTTGAAATTATTATAAGTTGCTATAGTGATACGATGGCTGTAAGTTTCGGGGACTTTTTCTTTTGTGGACACTTTGCGCGGAAACTTATTCGGAACATGATTTGTTCTATGCTGCGAAACGACAGCGCTTTTTTTTGCATCGGCACGTGTTGTATTTTCAGGAGGTGCGCGCTAATCACATTTTAAATTCAGCGCGGGCACTGGCATTGTCGGCAGATTTTTCGCAAAGTTGAAAAACGTGGCTGGGTAGATGAATTATCGATTTTATTAAACAACCTCGAAATATACATGCTCAAGGCAAAATTATGTTGCTGGTGTCAGGCATATTATCGGAATGCAATTATCTATAAGAGATCAATTAGAGGACGGATATATTCATATTTCGCTTCAAAACCGGTTGAACTTATTTAGTGTATAGTGTATAGTCATTGTGAAAGCAGAGCATTGTGCGCGATGATTAATAAAAATTCCAAACCCAATTTAGGACATCAATGAATGGACTTTAGAATAGTAAGTTTGCTTAAGATGTATGAGAGACATATTAATAGTTGATCATTGTGATCAATTTTAGTGTAAAACATGTATTGTAAGATAAATATATGTATTGGAAATAAAAAATTCATGAAGGAGAACAATCGACGAATTGGAGGAAAAAACATAAATAGCCATAACACCAAGATACATCCCCTGTTATGACTTTTGATAAGAAATCAGGGTTAGCTTGTGCCTGTCTTTTAAGTCCTGGCATACTCTCGGACGGTTCTGGGAATCGGAAAGCAGTTACCGAACAAACACTGTTCGGACGGGGAGTTATAGGTTGTATGCATTGTAGACATACATATGTCGAAAAATTAAAGTTATTATATATTTATATATATATATCCGCTGGCCTTTTCTACCGCATTGTGGCGTAAAGGTTTGAATGTTCCTCTATTCTTTTATAAATTATTCCATTCTCTTCTATTTGTTGCCAGTTCTTTTGCTTCCTTTCAATTTTTTCCTTTACTTTCTAATAATTCCGATATAGCTTCACGCCATTTTTTTCTTGGTCTTCCTTTTTCCTTGTTTTTGATTTTTGCTCTCCATATTCTTTTGGCTGGTGCTATCTCTGCCATCCTAATTATGTGTCCCCAACATCCTGATTGTCTTTCCTCTGTGTACTTTATTGTCGGTGTTACATTTAGTTCTCTTCTTATATCCTCATTCCTCATTTTGTCCTTTTTTGTCACTCCTCTAACTCTTCTCATATACTTCATTTCAACTGCTTGTATTTTGCTCTTTTGTGCTTTATTTAGTGTCCATGTCTCGCATCCGTATGTTAATATAGGTCTTATTATAGCTTTATATTAATTTAAAGAATTAAAGTTAAGACGCAGAAATATGCATGTTTCTCGTATTTTTCCTAGCTGAGAAATTTGCCCCATCTTTGAAATGCTTCCCAAGATAGCATAGAATAAAAAAATAACATTGACCAATGAAAATTGAAGGAAATTTAATACTCTACAACTTGGTACATAAATATTTTTCAGGAACGCGCCATAGTTTAGAAGATATAAGAAAAACACTGACAACAATTTAGAATTTTTTTGCCCCTCCCCAAGTTTCCACAGGCCTCTCGAAGTCAAAAACTAATACCAACCCTGAACAATATCCGAAAATTTCATTAACTTCGGAATTTTGTCCAAGTACCCCTTTGACTTACCGACCAGACTACTACTATACTATTAAACTTTTTGTGGTTTTGATATGTTTACAATTTTTTAATTTCATTTCCAACATGGAAAGTGCCCCGCTCCACCCTGTAGTAAGACCACCGTAAGATCGATAGACAAAACTTTTAAAGAAAACCAAAATGACAATAAAGTAGAAACACAAATAACATAATAATAATACTTACTAGAAACAATATATAGCAAAACATAGAAAAGACCACGGCAAGAATTAGAGCAATATATATATATATATATATATATATATATATATATATATATATATATAATTATAATTATGTTAGTTATAGTTTTAATTAAATTCGTATTAACCCTACAGGCAAGTAACCCTAATAAATGATTCAAAATTCATACAACAATGCGAAATATCCCACTATTTAATCATGGCATTTCCTTTAATGTATGTAAATTATAGCGCCCGTTTAATTATTGGTTAACTGAGCGAGTTGCGGACTCCCAACTAACTTGCAACTCGTTAGCATTTCTAACTATGCATGTTACATCCGTGCGGGCATATGAAGTGTCCACCGAGAAACAATCCAGTCAGCAGTTATACATTCCTTAACTGAACTGCATGGATCCCCTCCCCCGAACTTGTAATTTTAGGGGATTAATACGGTCGGTGGTTCGACAATAGGATCGTGAATTTCTGGGAGTGTACTACATTCTGATAAGCCTACCACCTAAAGGCAGCTCCACTCAAAGATAACAAATCCGTCGGGTTTAATTTTATAAGTCGCAGATCCTGCAGGAAGCAAACAAACACTCCCCCACGGTTTCAAGTGAGCATCTTTTGTGGGCGCGTTTTATCTACCTCGCTTTTATGAGGTCCTCAGAAGCTAAGCGGAAAACGGACAATTTTTCAAATGCTAAATGGGAGAGAGCTCTTTTAAAGGCTCCCACCGGGGGTAGGTTGTTTGATGTTATCACGTCTTTCTTAGATGCCAAAGTATTCTTTCATAACTGCATTTTTATTCGAGGTCAATGCACGACGCTACAAAGGATTCTTATGTATGCGTTTCGACGGATTATAGCTATTCCTGGCGAGGTTGTACACGGTACATGACGACATAGGTAACCGTTTTCAACATATTGGGAGCCAAAATATACACTCGACGATGATAATTTATCTCCTTCGTGATATAAAAGAAAAAAAAAACGTCCTGTTGGGAATATCAAAGGCAGCCGTAATAAATCGCTTGGCTTAGTCCGAATAATAATAACTCGGTTTTATTTATACGCCCGTTGCGCCGCTCGAAATATCGGATGGAACAAAAACGGAGGCCCTAATTGTGATTTAAATTGAACCAGATCGCGAACAACTTGAACAGAACGCGATGCTAGTGAACAAGAATAATAACGGGGAAGTTGGAAGAGACACGAAATATGCAAATCTTAAACACGAAGGCGCCGGTACAAGTAATTTACATTTACGAATCCAATATTTAATCAATAATAGAACAACTACTGACGGAGAATACAGTTAGAATTAGAATAGAAGAGAGGTTTACTTGTGATTACAGATGCAACAGCGAGGAGTGGATCTAATATTCAATTCCCGTTTTACTGTGGAAACTAGTTTCAAACTCAAGTATTGAGGAGCTAACACTATCTTATATTGTAAAATGTTAAGTGCCTACCACAAACAATTTAATTAGTAGTTTTAAAGTAAAACACATTAATATTATATAGCCTGTTATAATTAGTCTATTTTCGGGGTTTTGAAGCGGCAGGTCAATATTATATCCTTTATTTTTTATGTTTGTCCCTAAAGTAAGGAATACATTCAGTAAAACCTTTATTTATGATTTTTGCAAAAAATTGTACAGGCACGTCGATGTTTAATTTTAAATTGCCAATTTTGATTGAATCAATATTAATATAATAGGGAGGTGGCAAATATTAAAGGCGTAAAACCAAATGTTTTTATTATTTATAGTACATATTTATTACACCTATATTATTTTAATTTTCAATTGTAATGCTGAAGAGTCATATCCATAAGGCCGCAGTTTGTCAACATCTGTTTTATTCAATGGATTTTGCGATAAAATGCCATGGTGTGCAATTAATGAGAGAGAAACGCTTTCACAAGTCATATGTAAGGGTATTCGATGTTACTATAAGAGCTATATGAACTATATTCTGAAAAGGAAGTAATGATTGTATTATTTTAAAGACCATCCGCTATATCCCATAAAGACTTTAGATATTTTTCTGTAATATTTTAGCTTGAAAACTACTCGCTGTTGCAATTCGCGTCATATACATCAAACCATTTTCATAATTAAAAATGAAAGATAAAATATTATAGCGACTTCCCTTGGCGCAATTGTTAAAACCTTTTGACCCAAACATATTTTTCTCATTTCCTCTTGTATGGAAACGCTGCTACTGCGCCCAATGCAAATTGCACAAAGGAGCAGTATTCATAAAATTGGGTCGGCGTGTACCCATATTAAAAGCTTTATCCCACTGATACATTTGTGTTTTTTTTTCATTGCAGTATATTGGATGTTTGGATGTGCCGCGACCGACCAGCAGAGTGGAAATTGTTGCGGCCATGCGACGAATACGAGTGAGTATATTACTTTCAAAAAATCTTTATTCTACTCCACTGTGCGGCGTTTAATCACTAATCTTTGTTACAACATGTAATTTTCAGTAGTAGCTACAATTATGTAACTGGCTTTCAACCTTCGTATACTTCTGCCGTGTATTGTGGATGTGTATGTGTATATGAGTGACTATTTGCTATATAAGAAAATCATCCCCGAGTTTTCTAATGTGTCGTTAATTGTATCCCAACGACTACCCAGGCTGCTCGTACCTAAAACGGTGGCTAACTATTGCACTACATCAATGTGTTATAATTTTCATTATTACAAATATTTACAAGGCACAAGCCAATATTCTGACGAAAAAACTTTTTGAGTGCTCTTCGTTATGTATTAAATGACAAAACTCCATAAACAATTCAATTAATTTAAAGTTTACTGTTCCATTATATTCTAAAATTGGACGCGATAAAACTGTGCGGCTGTGGTTAACTAAATTATTAACGGAGAAGTTATTTGGGGGGGTGACTGACTGAAGGCGGCTGCTGCGCCCCACTGTGCGAGAGCAAATATTGGAAATTGACTTTAAAAAGTTGGTCGTTTATCAGTCGTGCTCCAGACTGAACTTTCGCGTTCGCCTTCTTGTAATTAAGGGGTTTGTTTTCCGAGCTCAGATTACAGATAATTACGGGATAAATGAGAAAGTTTTCGTTTAAGACAAATCTTTGCTTGTCCTTCGTTAATATTGCGGATTCGTGATTATGTCAATTAAGAAATTGGTAATACACATTTTTGAACTAATGAAACGGCGAACTTTTGTGTGAAAAGTTTTGTTGTTTCTGCAATTGAGTACTTTTAATGGGGAAAAAATGCTCAAGTAAATATCACAATTCTAGAGGTTTGAGGTCTAAAATGAGAGTGGATTTTAGACCTCAAACCTCTAGAATTGTAATATTTACTTAACAAAACATACGAAATTGCATTCAATTTCACGCACTTGAGCATTTTTTCCCCATTAAAAGTACTCAATTGCAGAAACAACAAAACTTTTCACACAAAAGTTCGCCGTTTCATTATCAAGGAAATCGCACAGATTAAAATGCAAATCGCGTCTCATTTTTTTTTTCCTCGGAGCGCGACACAACCATGGTATGCGCAATCTAAATAATTTCGGTTATTTGCATACTCGCGTTGCTGGCGTGCGATTCATTAAAGCGTCTGCTACCAAGGTGTTATATTAGCATTATTATCGAGGCCGACTATGACGTCCCTTATCTGCGCTACTGTTAGACAAGGGCAATAAACGTAGTCAGCATAATTAAGCGCACAGCGCGCACTAAAGATTCTGTTGTTTAGAGGGTTGAAATGTTTCAGTATGAAATGGAATGGGGGGTATATGTGCTGGGTTTAGTACAGCTTTTAGTAGTAGTGACATGCTAGTGGCTTTCTACCTTGTCAATAAAATAGCAACATGGAGCGTGCTAGTTTGCTAAACATGTGCAAATAGTAATTTAGATAATACTAAAAGTGGAATGTCACACAGTTCTATTTAAAATATGCATTTATTTATAAGGAGCTGCTATCAAGATTTAATTATATTAAGAATATTGGCTTAAAATTAAATTTATATTGGTTCTTTAATAGATGTATTTATTACATTGCATTCTAGATATGATAATGCAGTGTCTACAACAAATTATAGAATTTCTTTGATGAAATACATAAAAGACATTAAAGACATTAATAGATTTAAAAAGGATTGCAAAGAACACATGAAAGCAAACAAATAAAATAATGATAAACGTAAAACAAAAAAAACCGACGACAAAATAAATCTTCCAAAAGTCCGGGAGCTTGTAGGAAGGACACAACCATTACAACAGAATGTTATTATATATAAATATAATATTGTATATGCAACAAAACAAAACTTTGTGCAGTCCTGCGATCTCTATCGCCTTATCAAATAAAGTTAGCAATTTCATTGTTATGCTTATATATTATCTATCAACTGTAATCTGCGAAATATCACCCTGTTTCCTTTGCGAGATGGAACTTTTTAAATGTTGATTCTTCCTGATAAGACTTTGATATACATTCACAATTTATTATCTAGTTTATGTATAATATGGTGTCTAAACTAATGCATTTAAAATCACAAAATCTGAATATATTAAGCTACACCTGTAATCTGTAATACAGTTTGCCAAATTAGTGTTTTAAAGATGACAAAGGCCTGGTTTCCTAGGAAAGCAGTGCCGGAAAGGTGGCCGCTTATGACATTCATTGCAATAAAGGAGATGAATAAAACTACTATGTTCATCACCTTTATTGAAAATGAATTACCACGTAGTAGACGCCAAACTATTCAATTTCTATAGATTATTATTATATAAGATTAAGTATTATATTAATGTTTGAAACTAGTAAGTTATTAAGATTTTAATTAACGGTAAATTTTCATCATTTTAGAAATTAATTCTAGACTCATGTAGTACGAGGCACTTACATTAAATCGCACTTTTGTAAACATATTTGCGCAAACCCGCCAGAAACTTAATATTATAGTTTCGCAAATTCACCACCACTGCAATTAATTACATATTCTCTATGCTCAAATATTAATGTCTTCATACAAGTATAGTAAACATTTATAGTAAGTTTAACTGCAATTGTTTTAACTGCAGAATCATAAATTACTACATATGCAAATACGCCAACGGCATCCGAGGCATTCATGCGATTCGATGATTGTTATATTAGATACCTAGTTACATTGCTCGCAAAGTTCAAGCATATCGTACTCAATCACCGGATATAAAAGTGTTTATATAGTAAGCATAAATCTATCATACATTGAATTCAATTCAAAATATTATGTTTGTATAGAAACTACTTGATGAAATACTTAAATCAATAAAATGAGAGATTATTCTATCAATTGCAGCGATAAATATTAAACATAATTGAAACTCATCATTTATTATTAATATTTATATATAGCAATGTGATATACATAATATTTTACGGACAAACTTGAATTTCTATTTGTCAGTCCTCAAATTCAAAATATCCTACTGGCACCCTTGTGGTATTATTCAAATCTGACGCATATAATCGAACTGAATTGTTTTGCGCGATCAAGATTATACGCAAGTGATGATAAATATAGTAATTACGACTGTTTTTCTTTATATTAGTTAATTAAAAAAATCGTCTGTCAATAGCGCCTTTCGTTAATCACTCTGGGCTGGTACGGGCATATTGTTTTTTGTTCTATTTGCCGCTTCCGATGCGCTTAATTCCACCTCGGCCCTTACAACCGGCAGAGCACGACCCCGATACTGTACGACTAGTAATGCTAAACCATGCTAAACGAAAGCGTCTAATGAAGAAGTGTATGAATTTATGGTAAATTTACTCTATGGTCAACGCAATGACGGCGACGGACTCTTATCATACATTGAATTCAATTTAAAATATTATGTTTGTATAGAAAATACTTGATGAAATACTTAAATCAATAAAATGAGTGAGATTATATTATGAATTGCTGAGATAAATATTTATCATATCATCGTCATGATGAGTTTAGCAATGTGATGTACTCATATATAATATTTTAATTATATACGTAACGCTGATTGATTACTAAGGTACTGAACAAAAGCCTTATATCAAATAATGTAAACGAATATAACTACCAAAATATATAAAGAACATTAAGGACATTATATATTTTTAAAAGGACATTACGGATATTAAGGTCATTAAAAAATTCAAAAAAAAGAATGCAAAGAACATATTAAAGCATATAAATAAAAGAATAATTAACGACAAACAAAAAAAATCGCACACAAAAATCTTCCAAAACCTAACTGTCGAACGAGTTCCTGGAGATCTTTAAGGAGTTTGAACCCAAACGAGAAATAACTATTACATAATTATTTTTTTTATTTTTATACATCACTGATGTATAAGGAATGTTATGGCATAGCGAAAACGTCTTCACGTTTTCTCACTAATATTGACGAAATTTGTGAGAATTTTCTGGGAAAAAACTAATATTATAAGGGAGGCATTATTGTCGCGAACAATACAGAAAACAAAATTTAAAATTTCATTTTATGCCTAAAATAGTCTTTATTTCGACTATTTTAGGCATAAAATGTAAAGAAATTTCTTTCTTTTTCCGATGTCTATTTGTGTTCTGTGTGTCTGACAACAACATTGTAAATTTAAAAATTAAAAAAGGAGAAGTGAATACATTATTTCAAAACTTATTTTTGTTACAATGGGTATTACTAACTTATATAACACAATTAATGCAATTAAATGGACTACAAAAAAAAAACATGAATTCTCATATTAATTGAAATAGGAATGGGGAATGGGCTAAGTAATTACTAATTCAACAAAAAAAACATAAACTGCAAACTGAACATCATTAGTAGATAGTAATTTCGCCTGTATAAGATTCACACTGTATTTGTATTTGTTGGTAAATATCTTCTCCGAAAATGCTTCTCCAGCTTGTTATTTCAAACCTATATTTCAAAAATATGTTCCTTATTTATTTACACTCTCGTGCACAAACAACATAGTAATTTAACGTAAACCTGCCCTCCGTATCTTCAGCCAATATTAAAACATTAATAATGCAACAAAGAAATTTCATTTCACAACATTCACGACAAACTAAGAGCAGCCAGCACAGGAAGCGCGTGGCAAATTCCAGCGTTGCGTCCTCCCTACAAACAAAATGCGAAAGGAGGGAGCGTGAGATCCGTTTTGCGGGTCTGAAAGGGCGTCGGAAGTTCGGGAGGCGCACAACCGGAAGTGAACTGCCATTGCATTTATAATGGACGGTATAACAGGCGATGACTTTTTTTTATCAAGTGAGCTCTTCACAAATGGTCTCAATTGCAGTTTTATATAGACATATATGATAAACTGATTTCTAAAGTAATTAATGAAATATTAAATATAGAATGTGATGAAACTTTTTAGTATAAGGCTATAAAATAATTGAAAGTCATGCAATAATAAGGAATATGCAAAAGATTGATCTTTTTGCATTTTACGGTACTAAATTAGATATATAATTTGTATCCTTATTGGTTTAAACTAACAATAAAACCATATACAAATAATAAAATTACACACAATGACATTTGGGTGTCGTTATGATAGCAATAATTTATTGGTGTCGTTAAACTTAGTTTCACTAGTATAGTCTAGTATAATAAATAAAATTTAAGCCAAACATTATAATATCGCCAGATAAAATAAATTTTTATATATATTATTATATATTTTTTATATTTATATTAGACTTTACTAATTAAAAAATACCTAAACTCCAATAACTATTGGTATTAATATCCAACTAGGATTAAAATAAAATTCATATTTTCTTTCGATATTGTTTGAAAACCTTTATTTGATATCATATATAAATTAGTGAAGAAATGGTTGTTGATAAAATTATTAAAAAATGATATCAAATAATCCTCCATCGGAATAAAATAATTAAAATAACTTACAAATGAACTTGCTGTACAAGAGCTAGAGTCAGACAGTCAGCGCAGAAGACATCAGGACATCAAGCATTGTAATACTCATAATAATAATAACAGGTGGAGATACTCTAGTTATATATTTACGAGTTACTTGATTTTCCTTAATAACTCTGGTTTGCCCTACCATCATTCATTACAGTTACAACATATTTGATATATATATATATATATATATATATATATATATATATATATATATATATATATAATGACTGTTATTATTGCCAAATGTGAGGCTATAAATATGTAAATGCAAATTCTCTAAAAATTTCAATTTCGATTCCCACCGGAGGGTGAATTTTTTAGAGAATTTGTATTTATATATATATATATATATATATATATATATATATATATATATATATATATATAAAGGGGTGCTTTTTATTTTTGTTACTTTTTCAAGTTGCAATGGCCACTTTTAAATTCGTATAATCTCATGTGTTTTTAGTAATAGGGGGTGAATTTTTGAGCTATCCCTATGAATATAGCGACTAAGAGTCGTTCGCAATTATTGCGAACGGTGTGAATTTGAAGCCCTTCACTTCGTGAAAGATGCTGCTTATCTTTGATAGTAATTATTAAATTAAAATTGAAAGCTCGACAATAGTTATGTTTAGATATTAATTTTTGAGTTAATTCCATTAGTCCATCACTAAGTAAACGTGTATCGATCAAAAATCGCACCTCTGCTCTATTGAGATTTTCCAAACGTTGCTCGCTAAGTCAACTGGTTTTAGTAATTCGCATTTTAAGGTGAAAATTACCATTAAAACAATACATTTTTTATAAACTTTTCAATCCTTTGCAGAGTTAACTTTCGTTAGTTTTAATAAAAAATTTCTTTTTACTTCATATTGAATTTTATTAAAATTACAATTTCTTTTGTGTGTATGTATGTATATGTGTGTGTGAGCAATTCCCTTTCAAGCAAAATTCCAAACATGACGGACATTTTCTATCGCTATGCACGAAATGTTATTACACGAAACGTTATAAGATTCCATATTTACCCTACATGCATAAAGAAGAAAAAAAAAACTTGTGATAAACTGTGAACGCGATAAGCAACCAAATGCCTCCGCTACACAATTTTCCGCAAAAATGCGGCGGCTCCCGTCGACGATATCGGGTTTTACCTTTTTGTGCACGAAATATTGCATAAAAGATTCCAGCCAAACATAAACACAAAATATGCAGCCCATGATAGCACGCGAATACGCGTAGAGCCACCTAATTATCCCCGCCATAAAATCCATGCTTATTGTTCACAAAAATTGCTCCCCCGAAACGCATAATTTCCAGATTTTCCAGCGAGATAAAATGTGCTTTTCCGGCTTCGCGCCGTAAAACCCGGGCGCATCCATTTTTTTGCGGCAATATATATTTTACGTCTACGGCAATGTGCCGTAAAATGACGCTCGCGTCCGCAGTCGCATTTACAAAATAAACCTGATTCTAACGCGTTTTTTTCTCTCTCGTCTGTTTCAGTACGAATTTAAGACAAAGGGCATCAAAAAGAAGAAGGTGACAATAGAAGTTTCCGTGGACGGTGTCAAAGTTACGCTGCGGAAAAAAAAGAAGGTGAGTGGTTTATATAAATGTATCACCTCAAAAAAAAGGGAATGGAGGAACTTTTAACGTAAAGCTTAATCGAACTCGAATTTAATTTAATGGGCCGCATAAAACTTCATGAACTGGGTGAGGTGGATCAGGGGGATTACGGATGTAGTTCAATGTGAACTGGAAGTTTTAATTTATAGATATTCCAGTTTGTTATTATTATGTTGATGGAAAAGTTATATTAGGGGCTAAATTCTAATGGATATTATTCGTAGGGTAATACTGTCCATCACTACTAGTTTTGGTGTAAAAATAAATAAAAGCTGTATAATAATAACAAATAAACTTGTTTTAAAACACAATCTATATATTTGTGTGAAATATATTGTTTTCACTAGTTACTGATGTTAAAATCGAATGTATTTATGAACAAAATATTTGTTAAAGAATTGAGGTCAGTAAATATTCCATGTGACCTGATATAGGTAAAGTAATAAAGCGACATTATGGGAACTAAAAGTAATATTGAGACCGTAATTGCATTTTATGGAGGATTCTTGAAAAGTTTGTGCAACCACCTTTAATAATGCACTTCTCTTATAACTTTATAAACTTTTAAAACTTACAACGTGGACATTATAGGTAAATTGCTATATTTTCTGAGATAATAGTATATTATAAATTTTACTACATCGCTCGCCATTTATTTAAATAGCTATTGTAATTTATTTTAAAGTAAGGATAATATTTTCTGGTTATTTAGCGTTTAACAGGGCCGGTCCTAGTGGGCGTGCAAGGTGTGCCTCGAGCACGCGGGCGACCAAAGTTAGGGGCGGCCAAATTCAGCCCAGCCATCGAAAGAGTTCTAAACATAAGATCTGAACTCGCCTTGGTAATAAAAGATCCTTCTCATTATTTTCATAGATTATCGTATATAAATGATTTTTTAATTTCTTCACATATTGACGTGGTAGTCCAAGAAGGGCCAATCTGATTTTTTTTAACAAAAGGTTCAAACTGATTTAAAGGACTTAATAAACAAAACTAAAAGGGCCAATATGTGGCTCCCTCTCAATTCTTCATTTCACAATAGTTAATACTAGTTATTAGTATTAAGTCCTTTAAATCAGTTTAGTCCTTTTGTTAAAAATTCAGACTTCAGACACTCTGATGGCCGCTCGTCTTTGAGCCACTCCTATAAAACTTTTCGTCCTCTCTACGGTCATCTTATAGACCCAGAGGGGGGCTCCATATAACATGATCCTGTAGGCTACTCTCACCACTTCCTTCACTTCTTCTCGTGCGGCTCTGGATTGTTCAACATTAGACGGCCGTTGTGACCTGGCTTGCTCTTCTAGCCGCCTATGTCACATTCGCGGCGAACGTGGGGGATGACATTCGTCGCGAATGGGGCATAGGCGGCTAGAAGAGCAAGCCATTGATGGACTCCTTGGGAGTAACCGTCTCTCCCTGGACCATGAAGGACACATATCCGATCCATAACGAAGGAGCAGAATACTCCCCCAGAGTTGAATCTAGCTCAACTTTGACATTTCAAATGAATGTGTTTTATCACATAACGATGACCAATTATTTCCCTGTTTGCAAATTCACTGATTGAGTTCACAATTAATGACTACCAAATAAATACTAAACAATGTAGTCTGCAAACTTGAGCTTTTTAAGGTTGGTACTTTCCACCATAGTATTTTTTTCAACAATAACTCCAACCATACATCAGGTCGTGTACTTCTAAGAGTATACTTTAATGTTTACTTGATTCTAACTGTAAATACAGTGTAACACGAAACTGTTTAATATATCCAGAACTGTTGCCCCGAGGCTCTAATTAAACAATTTTTTGCCACCCTATATCATAAAGCAATTACAGGCATTAGGATAGAGATATAGTTACATTAATACCTAAATTTTCGATTATACAAAATACCTCTCACACCTTTACATTTTACTATTGGAGGCAGTTGCGTTTTCCATAATGAATAATGCGGTCCTGGTATATTAGCACATTATTGTAGAGTTCAAACTAATTCCACTTGATATATTCATTTCGTAATTAATAAATCGGTGGAATATCGAAATAGTGTTTGTTGTAAAATCATAAATTTAGTATCGAATGTTTACAGTGTATGTGTATTGTTTGTTTATTCGTTGTTTAATTACCTTAATTTAAATAAATTAAAGTACATATATCATGTGGATTTAGTTTTATTGCGATATTTATTATTAACTAAATTACAGTACAATACCGGATGGTATAAATTCATCCCCATTCCTAAATAATGGTTGTTTTTATAACCTACTTCCTTCTCTACTTTTAACAAAATACAGTATTCATTTTTGAAATATTGTGCACTTTGTGTTATACATGGTGTTATGAAATTGGAGACAATCCATTAAGTGGTGGGCGAAGTGAATGAATCCAGCAATAATTAGTTTTTTTGTTGTTAGTAAATTCGTCTTCGTTTGGTAACTACAGTTGACCGTTCTTATTAAACAACTTAAAAGTCCTGCAGTTACTAAACGAAGACGAATTTACCAACAAAAAAACTAATTATTGCTGGATTAATTCACTTCGCCCACCACTTAATGGATTGTCTCCAATTTCATAACTCCATGTATAACACAAAGTGCACAATATTTCAAAAATGAATACTGTATTTTGTTAAAAGTAGAGAATTCTTGCTAGATATTATCGTCAAACAAATAATCAATCAGAAATTGAGTGGTTGATTTCTGATAAATGTCATGATTTAAATTCAAATTTATTTAATTTTAAATTCTCTATGTTCCAATAAACTGAAAATTAAATATGCCATTTTATAGACCTAATTATGTAATGTACCATTTCCATAAATGCATTAATAGAAAATTAACCAGTTATTGTGAAAATTAAAACTGCAGTATACAAATGTTTTAAGAAATAACGAATTACTATTAATGTCTAGAAATGTGTACTCTGCAAAAGTTTCCTAATAACTGTCATAGATATAAAAAGCAGCCACCTCCAACACCGCAACCTGTATATACATAGTTACCATTATAGTATGGCCAACATATGTCACGGAAACTTTTATCTAACCCCTGTGTTTCGTTGATTAAAAAAGTTTCATGTGTTATTTTCCAGCGGAAACATTGGTTGGACGAGGGCAAACCGATCCTGCTCTCGCATCCCATCTACCGGATATTTTATGTCTCCCACGACTCGCAGGACCTGAAGATATTCAGCTACATCGCGAGGGATGGTGCTTCCAACGTTTTCAAATGCGCCGTGTTCAAATCCAGTAAAAAGGTAAATACAATATCTACATAAATTTATACTATTCGTTCATGCAAATATATGTATGTATGTATTTTACAATTTTCTATATTCATAAATTGCTCTAGATTTTGTAAATTATGGAATAAAAGTTCTCGCATAGTAAGGCTCCCCTGAGATGCTCCATAGTGCAGTAGTTTAAGGCGACGGACTGAAGTCATTGCTTGAGAAACGGCGATGGTTCGAAGGACTATATACAACAGGACGTCGCATCACAAATGCGTTCCTTCACCGGTCGACCGATCTACCAAAACAATTGTTGTCATAAAACTGTGATCTGGCAGGCTTTTGTATATTGGGAATATTACTGCTTTCTCCCAGTCATTTGGAATTTTTCCTCTTTTCCATATAGTGTTTAGAAGCTGTTTTAACAAATTTACACCTTCCTCGCTCAAAAATTATGTGATCCATTTAAATTCAAATATTTTAAGCTATTTTATAGAAACACTACAGAAAAGTTAAATTTATACATATAATAAACAATAAATATATTTATAAATGTACACCCTTTACGAGTTATGTACACGATTTAATGCATAACGTGTATAGTGATTAGATAAACTAAAATTTCAAAAATTTAATAGATGTTTACAATTTATGGTTGGGTTTATTAGTCTCAAAATAAACTGTTTGTAAGAGAATTGGAATTTGCTTAATATGTTCGCCTAGAAAAGAAACCTACTAAATTGTGCACAATTTAATAATTACTTTTGATTTTCGAAATTATAATACTACTGACTGCATCCACTATTACATCCGAAATTTTATTTAAATTTGATTTAAACATCTAGAATTTAAAGCTTGGAAGTATATATATAAAAAAATATTCTATTTTTATAGCTTTTCCGCTGGCAAAGAGAGAGTGCAATCACTTTAACTTCACAGAAAATCTCTGACTACTGACTGCATCTACTATTACATCTGAATCTTTACATAAATTAGATTTAAACATCTAGAATTTAAAGCATGAAAGTATAAATAAAAAAACTTCTATTTTTATAGCTTTTCCCATTTTAAGCTTGGAAGTATATATAAAAAAATATTCTATTTTTATAGCTTTTCCGCTGGCAAAGCGAGAATGTAATCATTTTAACTTCACAGAAAATCTCTGACTACTGACTGCATCTACTGCTACATCCGAATCTTTATTTAAATTTGATTTAAACATCTAGAATTTAAAGCTTGAAAGTATAAATAAAAAAACTTCTATTTTTATAGCTTTTTCGCTGATAAAGGGAGAGTGCAATCACCTTAACTTCACAGAAAATCTCTGAATACTGACTCCATCTACTATTACATCCGAATCTTTATTTATATTAGATTTAAACATCTAGAATTTAAAGCTTGAAAGTAGAAATAAAAAAACTTCTATTTTTATAGCTTTTCCGCAATCACCTTAATTTCACAGAAAATCTCTACTACTGCATCTACTACATCTACTGCATCTACTATTATATTCGAATCTTTATTTAAACATCTAGAATTTAAAGCTTGAATGTAGAAATTAAAAAAAAATCTGTTTACATAGCTTTTCCGCTGGAAAAGATAGAGTGCAATCTCTGAAAAACTGTGAAAGGTGATTCGTAAAAATTCGCTCACAACGGAGTTCTCGCTCCCCAATGTTCTAACCACTAGGCCATTGAGCTGGGTGTAGAAATAATTACTTGCAAACATTGATTCATTGTATATAATTTAATTACTGCTTGTTGGTGAATTTGAATTCCGTTGTGCTGCACGTGCAATAGCGGCAATATGAAATAATATTATTATATCTCATTATTCTTAAGTGTTCATAAACAACGCTTCACGTTTATACATAAATTTTCATCTATAGCTATGAAAAAGTTCCGCTTGTAAAATCATCATAAAGTAGTTTTAATACATAATTATATATCTTCTTAATTAGTTTTGTTGAAAAAAGCCTACCTTTAATGGGCCGAAAGACTTCGGGTCGATAGCCCGTTTAAAAAAAAGTAAACAAAATATGAAAGTGTTATGTATAAACAAATATATGTTATTTTCTTTAAATAAAGGTAGTATTCTCTCTCACCTACCACTAAAAAAATAATAAAAATACGTCCAGCTAGGGATTACAATACAGCTAATTTGAACACCGGTGTTTCTGCATTTAAAATTCGAGATAATGGGATCTGGAAAATAATACTGGGATTTATTTGATGCAAATATTTTTATTAGTACTAAAAAAAGACCGTAATTTGGCATTTCCCTCACAAAAAATGCTCTTCAACATCAACAACCACAACAAAAATACATAAAAATAAAAATACAAATAGAAATAAAAGTAACACTCCCCAAAAATCTAAATACCCCTATACACTCTCTACCCTCGCCACTTTCCTCTCCCACGTCAGCCTTCTGCAGAATTTCACGCCTTTCCCATCCTCTCTTACCATTCATTCAGCTTTCTGCAATCTCCCACCCACTCTGCTTTCACACCCTTACATTCTTTACTAAGGTGCCACTACGTGTCGCTTCCCTTACTACACAGAGAACACGCGGTGTACCCCAGACTCATCCACATATTCCTCCCTCTCTCGTCTGACCCACACCTCGCTCTTGCCATGCATACTTCGTCCTCCCTGCTCCAATTATTAGTACCATCCGGGAACCTTATTTAAGATTTGTTTTGGGTTAATTATAAAAATGTGACCTTATTTTTTACATCCCACGTTAAAACTATTAGATGTAGGATTGGAGTGAATGTTGTTCATAGGTAGAAATCTCCACCTGCATCCAAAAATATAATCTACAAGTCAGTACAACAAATAATTGAGACACAGCTCGAAAATGGCGTTTTTAAAATTGTAATATCAAACAATTTTCAGAAATTGAATGGTTTTGGCGTCTACTACGTGGTAATTCATTTTCAATAAAGGAGATGAATAAAACTACTATGTTTTTTACCACTTATTTATAAATAAATAAGTGGTAAAAAACATAGTAGTTTTATTCATCTCCTTTATTGGAAACAATTTTCACTTTTGCTTGGTTATTGCGTGAAAACGAACGGAAAGTTATTTCTAACGGCATCCATGTTTTTAATTTGCGACTTCATGACTATTGATAGGTATAGCATGCAATTTATTTTTATTTAAAAAAACTACCCAGAAGTTTACCGTATTTTTAATACCGCTTAATGACTATTGATTTGTACCACACAGTTAATTATTTTGGTTATTTAAAAAAAATACTACCCTTATCCCTTTTTTTAGTTTTTCGCATCCGATGTTTAAACTAATAGACGTAGATTGGGAATAGTACTGTTCACGTTTCGAGGCGATATTTGATATACCAACTTGTCTCACTACCAAAAAAAGACCTTTATTTGGCATATCAGCCCAACCCTTCCCTTTTACACACATTCCCAAACCGTACTTTCACAGAAAGAAATCAAAAAAGACACACAAAAAAGAATACAAATTAACATAAAATACATTTTTCTCTATACATTAAACTAAACCCCCTCTGCCCTCGCCAATGTCCTTTCCCACGTCAGACTCCTGCAGATTTTCACCACTTTCCCATCCTCTCCTAACTATTCGTTCCTAACCATTCATTCAGCTTTCTTTGTCTCACCACCATACAATAGTAATATTGTACGTTACTGTTGAAGATTCATAATTTTATGTATCTGAATCACACGGGGTTGAGTACAGCATGAGCGCCTTTTGATTTGGCAATTTGTTCAGTTCAGTTCCATTATTCACGTATAGAATGCTACCAAGGTAACAGAAATGCGAAACATGCTCGAACCATTATTCTAGTATTGCTATTAAAAAACGTTACCGAGTTTTCTGCGAAAAAAAACGTGTATTATCTTTTTACATTTTCATGCAGATTTTACGGGAAAACGGTAAGAGCTACGGGATTACAGCATGATTGTTAAAAATAATCGACATTGGTTTATTATTAATCAATAGACGCACATAATCGTTAATTTGAATTTAACTTTGATACAATAAAATATAACTTAATTCATTCGCTTCATCGGCGCGTAAAAGTTCATCCATCTGTGGTACTCTCCACCCCGTAGTTAATTAGTCGAGAGCCTCTAGTTAGGAATGGAGTTGCACACACAATTTGTTAATTTATAACTTTTGAAGGCGCTCGCATCAGACAAACTCTCGAAACGTGCAATTAACGCAACCAATTACTATAATTATATACTACGCTTTATATTAAATGCGAGTTAAACTAGCTGTATATGAAAGATGTTAAGAGATTTTAATAATTATTCATCACATCATATTCCTTCTGTCTAATTACTGCTTTTACTGCTAAATATTTATTGTATACTAACGCTGGACGACTTATTTTTTCAAAATTTATCTAATTATACACCAAGTACTTGTTCTTGAGAAAGTAAGTATATGTCTCATATATTTATAATTTATGTTGATTACTTTGATTTTAGTAGTCTAAGATTATTATTAATTTTAGAATTACTACCCTCAGCCTTTCTGCCCTCTCATCAAGATTTATATAGTCTGCTCCAAAATAAATGCGTTGTATTTTTTTCCAATGATGGGCTATAAATTATGACATATTTTATCAACCAGCATATCATTTGTTCATTGCCTATGTTAAAATATATTATTTTATATTATTATATATATATATATTATATATATATATATATATATATATATATATATATATTATATTATTTCGGTTTCTCCACCAAATCTTAAAGCTCGTCTTATACAAGTTCGTCTTCTTTCTTTTTATTCTGTTGCACCAAACATATGTATATCTTACTTAGTCTTACAATGTATGACCGTCTTATGGTTTGAAGATCCGATTTTTGATTGGTGGAACGCTTTAAGACCGCCTTATTATTAAGACGGTCTTAAACTAGTTAAGATTCGTTGGAGAAACCGGGCGTTAATATCTAATAGTACAATTAATATATTATGATATTGAGTTCTTCTAATCGAAGATTTATAATTTTTTTTGAATAGAACGTATTATACTATAGAAATCTCATGAAGATTTATAAGGACCCCTCCAAAATAAATGTGGCGTGATTTTTTTTCATTGATCGCCTATAAATTATGACATTTTTTATTAACCAACATATCATTTGTGACCATAACAATTTTTCAATTCGCATCCAGGGAGGTCCTAATATGTTAGAACCCCGGAGGCAAAGCTGTATATAAATTGCAACCAATTCATCTCTCAATAATTCGCCCTCCGGAGAAATAAGGACCCGGCTGCATTTTATTTCTTGGCATCCAGCAAAAATATTATTTACTATAGAGATTACAGAGGAAATAATGGAAGCGAACGGTATTTGCACAGCGTATTTATATATTTGCAATTTTTTCCGCGCCAGTGTGCTTGGCACCTCCGCCAAAATCAACGCCGGTGACATCACAGTTGAAAATGCGATGTAGCAGCAGTGACGTGTCGCCCGAAAAACTCATCCCTGGGCTTTCTCTCCCCTTCCGATGTCGGCGGAGCATATTTTCTTTATAAATAACTGATACAGACGGATATATACACACACATCAATGACCCAAATTAAAATCGCGCGACGCCGCCGACGTCGACGACGACAACGACTCCCAATGTCGAGCTATATAAAATGATGACAACAGTAAAAATAACAATCAACGTAAATAGACAACACGACATGCTACAATACACATTTTGGCAACGGCTGGAGTTCAATTTGAATGTTCTTGCAGGCAGCCCCATCTACATTTTCGGTTATTTAAAACGCACGTTTAATTACCTTTTTCGCGAACAAAACGATTACTGCTGCTGCTGCGCTCGAATTCACCCTTATAAGTAGGGGAGTGATAAATACATGTTCTCTCCGTTTTCAATTCAGAGGCAATTCGCAGGAGTTCTTATTGTGCTGTGTAAGCTAAAAGGAGCCGTTTTGTTATGAATATATGTAATTTACGACGGGGAGAACGAGTGGTTTTAATTAAATTTAATACTAGTAGAATGCAAAAGGATTATGTTTAACATGAATAATCAGAATAGAATATTTTTTAAGGTTGCAAATCATTATTTAATGAGCTAGAGAGACGAATGGGGTTATAGAGCTGTAAGTTAAGTGCCTTTCGTTTATCACTTTGGGCTAGTACGGGCTTATTGTTTCTTGTTCGCGTCGCGCATAATTGTACCTCGGCCATTACAACCGGCGGCACACGACCGCAAGACCTGAGCGATACTGTAGACCACGGGGGCAACTAGCAATTATAAACCATGCTAAACGAAAGCGCCTTTATATAACTAATATTATGAATATAAAAAATATTTAAGGAATAGCAACTTTTAATATAATTTTTAATTAATCCCTGTTTTCCAATATCTACCCTCAATAATTGAGACGAGATTCCATTTTTAGTCATAGCCAACTCAGATGAAAAGAAATTGATTTCATCTTCCGTAACTAATACGAACCCGTATTTTCATTACGAAATTTTCAATGAAAATATTACAGCCCTCCCTTTGAAATCTCAGCCCCTCCCATCCTTGAATATGCCTCTGATTAAATGACTTCACCACATTACAGAACGAAATAATAACATTAATATTAATGTGATTTTCAATCGAAATCTGCAAACGCTAGCGGGAAATTCCCACATCGTAAATAATATTATGCTCTTTGGTGATGAACTCTGTGGGGGCTTTATACGATGCACACGCTGCAGAAACAAAAGGCATCATATCCACATCGAGTGCATTTTCGAATCAATCTGATGTAAAAGGACATAACGTACATGTAGGTTCCATTCGCGCGAGGATGTGAGAAATGCGCACCGGGCATGGGGTTACGGGAAACAGAATTGAATTTTGCCCCCGGCGCGAAAAATGCGATTTCCCTACCTATTTTCACATGTCTTAAATCCCCAACCGTTACCTATAATCCGATATGGGTTCGACTTCCATGGGATAATAACCGACCGAAATTTCCCTGCTTTTATCCGATATACAGGCGTGGGGATAGCATCGGCGAATAGCCCGGGAGGAAAAATCGTTCGTGGAAAATACTACGTGCTGCGATATGCTAATTCTCAACGCTCAAATAAGCATTATGAAGAGATTTATTTAAATTAATGGAGCATTAATTTATATGAAAAACTATTACATTTTCTATGCATTAAAAACGCGTTAAGACATTAAATTTTATATAATAAATACTAGGATTAAGTTGACACCTGTGAAACTCCTCTTGTCATCCGATGTTCTCGCTCGCTACCGTCCAGCGCTCTCTCTAGAGGTAGCTTACCATTAGACGGAGTAGCGGCGTTGGCGTGCTCACCCGTAGTGCCTCCATTATTCGATATCAGGGTACGGATTTGAAGTCATAGCGTACATCCAGCGTTGCCATTAAGCAAAGTCTTCGCTTCCGTGGTGGCACGCTAAGCAGCAGTGCTGTATTCGGAAAGTAAAAATGTGATCAGAAAGCTTCGAAATCACGAAAGGGCTCAAGCAAGGATACTACGTGTCCCCCATACTATTTAACATCTATATCGACAAAACGTTAAGAGAATGGAGGAGACACTGTACACGTTGTACTTCGCAAACGATCAGGTGATCCTAGCATAAGATAATGAAGCCCTATATTTATGACAAGGAAAGTACTAAAAGAATACAAATCATGGGGCCTGACATTCAACAAGGACAATTCGAAATACTTATGTGTGGGAAAGCACGAAATATCAACCCTCCATGTGGAAGAAGTCGAAATGGCATCGTGACGAGAGTACACATACTTGGATACAAATATAACAAGCTGTGGATAGACGGAATCAGATCTAGAACAACTGATGCCCCAAGGGAAAAAAGTCATCAGTAGCCTAAACTCGATTCTATGGGACAGAATCATCTCGAAGAATAAAAAACTCCTCAATTTTATTCCAAAGTGCTATCTTCTTCTTTAGGTGCCTTCTCCATTACTGAAGTTTGGCAACAATCATAGCAAATTCCGCACGGTCTTGTGATGCTCTGAACAATGAGTGGGAGTCTAGACCAGTCCAGTCCCTTATGTTCTTTAACCAGGAGCATTTCCTTCGTCCTGGACCACGTCGACCCTCTATCTTGCCCTCCATATTTAATTTTAGAAGGCTATATTTTGTACTTATGAAGATATGTCATAGGTATGCTGTCTTACGTTTTTCACAGTAGCCAATAGGTCTCTGTCTCTGTCCATGCATCTAAGAACCTCATTATTCGTGATATGCTCCACCCAAGATATTCTCTGCATTCTTCGAAAGATCCACATCTCAAACGCTTCTATTCTGTTCATAGTATTGATCTTCAACGCCCAAGCCTCAACACCATACAACAGTACCGAGTATGTAGACTTAACGAACCGGTATCTTAGTTTCAGGTTTAGGCTTCTCTCGCAAATACTTTTCTCATCTTAAGGAACGTTGTTCTGGCTATTTCGATGCGTGTTCTTACTTCCAGATCTGGATCCAGGTCTTCGGTGATCCAGCTGCCCAAGTATTTAAAATTAGGGACCTGCTCTATTTGTTTATTGTTTACTTGCAAATTGGTTTGGATATCTGGTATTCTACAGATAAATATTGTTTTCGTTTTGGCCGTATTTAATTTTAGCCCAAGCGCATCACCTTCTGCTATTATTTGGTTCATCAAACGTTGTAGGCCAGCTGCCCAGTCTGCAATTATAGCCGTATCGTCCGCGTACCTGATGTTGTTCAATAATTCACCATTGATCTTGATTCCATCTGTAGTGCTTTCAAAGGCTTCCAGGAATATTTGCTCCGCGTAGATATTGAACAACAATGGTGATAGTACAGCAGTCTGGTGTTCGTACACATTTTTTATGAAGGAGATATCTTTTTGGTCCTTCCTTTGGTCTCTACATTTTTGCATGAGAACTGACAGCCCAAACAACGATTCTCTTGTTCCCAGTCCATCTCTAAAACCGAACTGATCCTGCTTAGGTCTTCTTCGCATTTCTTACGTATTCTATTATGCAGGATTTTTAGGAATACTTTTAATACTTGGCTCATCAAGCTTATCAGTCGGAATTGATCGCACTTGTTTGCGTTTGATTTCTTTGGTAGGGCAAAGAAGACTGATTTTAGCCAGTCTTGCAGTATATTTGCGGATTAATTTATTTTGTTAAAGAAGTTTACAAGAATTTCGATATTTTCCTCTTGTATAAGCTTTAGGATTCTATGTACATGTCGTCCGGTCCTGCAGCTTTACTTGATTTGGTGGATTTTATAACTTTAATAACTTCTGATTTCATGATGTTCGGGCCAGTGTCTCCACCTTGATTTGGATGTGGTAAATTAGTTTCGCCATCGAACACATTTTTGATATACTTTGTCCACTCTTGTTTCAGATCTTCTTTATTTGTCAAAATTTGATTGCCCTCATTTACTAGTCTGGATAGTAGATGGCTTCTGGTATTTCCAGCTATTTTATTTAAAGTGCTATATGGTAGTGAAACGTGCCAAATGAGCAGTAAAATAGAACATAAATTGCGGGTATTAGAAATATAGATTTCTGGCGCAGATCGACTGGCAAATCAAAACTAGACACAGTTCCAAATATGATTATATATGATATAATCCACGAAATAGAAAGGGAGCAGATGGAGTGGTACGGCCATGGGAAAAGGATGAGTGAGGAGCGGCTACAAAAACAGAATTATAACCTGGTTATCAATAGGAAACATAAAGATAGAACGTGAATATACGGAATTAGAAAGTATATGTCAAGATACGTAAACCATGGTGACTGGAAGAATAGAGCGACTGGAGATAAGGAACCAGGGTTGCGATTTTTAAAACCACTCGTTTCAAGCGTATTCGATAAACTGTCGCTAGGCAAAATACCGACAATTCGCGATATGAGCTAATAAAATTATAGAATTTCGGTTTGCTAGCCTTGAAAACACTAATAAATCCATTCCATCATTGAACGAACTCAAATCGTGAATGGACCGTATTTTATGTGGCGACTTTAACAGTTAAACGAATATGTTCGATACGAGTGGTTTCAAAAATCGCACCCCAAAAAGCTTACAACGCTATAAAAATGGTTAATCATTTACTGATTTAAAAAATTCAAAATACATTGTACAAAATTATAGCTTATACATTATAATTATATTCTCTTGTTAACTTTAAATAACTTGGTGTAAATATAAGTTTATAAAACTTATTGATTGATGTGTAAAATCAGTGAAAAATAATGATTTATTTATGATAGATTACGTTATATAATTTTCACACTATAAATCAGAATTACGCAAAAACGCTCTGGCTCGTGTACTAAATCAATTCCCAGCATATACGGAACACGTCACATTTACAAAGATTTATGCAAGCACCACGCATCACATCCTACGATTATGTGGGAAGATTCAAACGGGGAACTTTCTTTGCTTGTGTTGGCTTCAAATGCAAACACATTTGCGTCCCTAAACTTGGACAATCAACTGATAACTTCGGGAACACGGTCGTGAGCGTGTAAAGTTTACTGATGCTTGTGTACCGATTGTCCCCGAGGAATTGTGTTGTTTAGCAGGACCTGTAGGATTTGGCGTGTTATGATGTTGCGCGATATTTACAATAAACTAGAGGCAATTCAGCCAGACTTAATCGCTGGACCATGAACGATAAATACACGTCAAGATGTTTGATTATGTCGGGGGGCCCGTACGCATTTGATTCCCGGTATAATTGAATTATATTTCACAAGGCCCGCTGACGTTAATGTGTCCGTGAAGAATGTATCTCGTTAAAAAAAAACGTGGGGTGTTTTAGGGTAGGATAAGAATGGGGGATTATTTTTTCCGAGAATTTCGTTTCTTATAAATTAAGTCATAATTATTTAAATGTTTAGATTGCGATCGGCACGAACGTGCGAGGTCGATCGTAGTCGCGACGCCAACAAGCGGCGACGTCTAGCACTTTTGGCCACCTGGCGTCCGAAGCATCGGTGCGCGCCATAACAATCCTGCGTCTATAAAGTGTCGGGTCGCGCCGCCAATCACAGAAATATCGTGTATTAATTAAAACCATCCAGTGACTTAATAAGATCTAATAATTTTAATAGTGTGATTTGCTGAATAGTTAAGCTATAGCAAACTAAGTCTAATAATAGAAGTATTTTTATTGTGATTGGTAATATATTACTGTTTCAATCACATGCCAAGTTATCTCTAGTGTGTTGTGTGTGCGTGCGTACGCCTTAAGCCAATTATAATTTGCGGAAGTGTACAATATAAGCGATGATATGTTTGCGCCCACGTTTCCTCCTCATCGGCTAACATAAACCGCATTAGTATTAAACAGAGAATCCGAAATAGATGACGACCCCTTTATCAAAGACAGTAATATTTAGTTATCATCCCAGAGACACAACAGCGCAAAATAAACGAAGCGGCGTCGCGTGCCAAGTAATTTCTCGGGCGCCTAATATACCCAAGACGATGATATTTCTGTCTGCAACAATAACCTCATCTACAGGAATGACGTGCCACCGTGAAAGATGAGCAAGAAACAGGCGGTGATGGCAAAGACTCGACATTCGAGCTTAGAAATGCCCGAGGTGGATATGGTGGTGAAGGAGAAAAAGAAGCAGGATGTGCTCTCGAAAGCTCGCAATAAACTGTACAATCTCGGCGACGCGTTAAAGTCTAATAAATACATCGACGAGAGTAATCAGCGAAAATCCCGCACACAAGCCACGTTGGACTATTTCTTCAAACCGTGCCCAAATAAACCGGATAAAAACCAGATCTATACGAATAACCGACACACGGCCCAGAACGGCAGCATTAAGCGTGCTACCTCCCTGCAAAAACAACATTCGGTTGGGGCTTATCCCATCAATGTCGATTTCCCCAATTCGGAGGATATTGAGAGCACGCCCGTCCTATCGCGATTACGACCGGCGACCATTTGCGTCGACAAAGTAAACGGGGAGGCCCGCGAAACTGCCGCGTTGGCTTTGGAGAGACCCCGCAAGAAACTCTCCTTTCGCGAACCTGAAATTATGGGGTACGCCGTGAACTGCAGCAAAACATTGGATCGCAAACGAAATGCGATGACGCCGGAGCTGAAGCGAACAGAAAATCGCAGCTATGCGTTTACTAATGGCAATCTACGACGTACGCCCAGTTATGATTTTGAAGATTTAGATTTAGAGGTAGATTGTTTTATGCAATTTATTTATTGTATTAGTGGGGATGCAGCTGATGGTTGGTTTTATTTTCAGAGCCAGGCGATGAGGGTGGTGCGGACCGTGGGACAAGCGTTTGAGGTGTGCCATAAGTTGTCAATTACAGCGCCGGAGAATGAAAACGCCGATTACGATGAACAGGACACGCTTACGCAGGATCTGCTCAGCGACCGGCTTAGTGATATTGCGAGTGATAAACCATTGAGGAAGGGTAAGTGTTTGTTTTATGAATATTCTTATTTAAGCGAAATTATAGATAACTCAGTTTACATAGTATGACTGCGTTGTAACAAAATGACAATTTTTAATTCCTGATACAAGCATCATCATTATAAATATGAGAATGCATGCAAGCACAGCGTACACCTCTTATACTTCAAATAGCATTAAAAATTAACGATATGGTACTGAATAAATACAATTTTGAAGAAAATATAGACTTTAAATTATATGTAATTGGTAGTGTAACATAATCCATTTGTCATAACAACTTTAAATAATTTTAAATAAATATTTTATATTTATTCGTATAAAAAATAAGATACATTATTCGTGCGATAAGGCCGTTTCCCGAATTCGCTCTTAATACAGCAATCGCCTTCGGCTCGTGCTATAAACTCATTCACTCATTCGGGAAACTTGCCTTCCAGCACTAATAATGTAAATTACTATTGTATTTTGCGTTTACAGTGTCTACTTTGGGACAATGTAATTAACTCAGGCGGCAGCTGCGCGTAGCAAGTCACTTACGCAGATGCCTCCCAAAATCTTCACTGCACTCCAGTTTAAATTTTGCGGTCAGGATGTGGGGTGCAGTCGAGATTTTGATAGATATCTAGGTGGGTGACTTAATATTGGAAGGCTCTTTTAGAAGGATTTCAAATATAAAATTTGTTAGAATAACTGCTATTATTCTAATAAATTTTATATTTCGCATTCATAATGTTTTATGAATTTTCAAATCGCATCCGAATATTCGAATCGATTTGTGAATATAATTCACGGCAAACACGAGAATATGTTTGAAAAAAAAGATAACAGAAAGTGGGTTGATCCCTCAATCAACTTCCAATACGAAATTATTATAAAATCAGAGTGGATTTAGATTTTAAGGGTTAACGTCAAATATTTTATAGGATTGGTTTAGTAAAATGATATACAAGTCATCATCATTTTTAGCGCTAGGAGCCTAGGCTTGTTGAACCAAATGTCGTCAGTCCTTTTTTTCTGCCACTTTCTCCTTCCAATTACCACAACAGTTTTCTTTCCCTCACTTCTATCGTTGTTTCGATTTATTCAGCGTCCACACTTCACTTACGTAGGTAATTATTGGGCGTATAACAGTCTTGTAAAGTTTTATCTCAGTCCCACTTGCAATTTAATACTGCATGGAGTGTGTATATGCAACGGTTTCCCATGTTAATCCTGCCTTGGATCTCCCCTGTAATGTTTGGTCTCCGTGTGAGTATGGTCTTTAAATATGTTACTTTTACTTTACTTCCTCAAACTTTTAGGTTTTGTCCCTTCCTATTGTTGTCGGTTTGTACCTCTTTTAATTTCTGCTCTGAACACTCAATACAGGGTGTTCGATTTATTCTGAGATAGTCAATTATTACGGAAACCAGCAGTAATATGAAGAAATGTTTATATCAAATATTCTTTATATGAAAGGACATATTTAATGGCGCTATGCACATTTGTCCACAATGGTAATAAGACACCTTACACGATCAATAATACTGTCAATATTCAACATAAAAGTTTCACTGTAGGAAACATGTTTAAAATTTTCATTATTCTAAAATATTGACAGTATTATTGTGTAAGTTAAAGTAATGATAGAATGAAGAGCGTACTGATATTTATCCAGATAATTGATTACTTGATATATATTGAAACATGATTGAAGGAAATACTGACAGTACTAGACAAGAATGACAGTATTATTGACCGTGTACGGTGCCTTAAGGGTCAGATGAAAGCCAACTTACAATAATTATGTTTTTTTAAATCCATGTAGTTCCATGATACCATGATAAATGTTGTAAAGCTTGCATAATAGCATACAATAAAAATACAGAAAATTGTGAGCAATTAATGTAACAAATGTTTAAAATAATGTCCTTCCATATCAAGACATTTTTCAATCCTTCTTCTAAAGGAGTCACGTGCGCGCAGAAACATTTCAATTGAATTGAATCGCACACATAACGTATGCGTTCTTGCTTATTTTCGCGGGTTGTGGGGATATCTTGAAAAACTTGTTTTTATGTATCGCAAAGAAAAAAGTTGGGAGATGTTAGATCCGGAGATCTGGTAGGACAGTGCCAGGGTCTGCGCGGCCTATCCATCGTCCTTGAAAACCCATGTGTAATACATCTCTAGCAATTTGGGAGAAATGAGTAGGGCAGCCATCGTGCTTATACCACATACGCAACCTTTGTGCTATAGGTATATCTTTTAACAGAATCGGTAATTCTTCTCTCAAAGAATCAGCATACCTGGGTCCTGTTAATGTACCTTCGATCAGACTATTTTCCTCCCAGAATGCTACCCCGTACATTGACAGACCATTGTCTTTGGGGTTTCACATCTTACAGCTATCAACAAATTATTTTGAAACAGTAGTGCATGTTGTGGCGATTTACTTCACCACGATTCGTGAAGGAACACTTATGAGTAACTGAGTAAAGACTGTTAGGAATAACTCATTATTTTGCAAAAAAAAAAATTATGTGAATTCATCCTCACTAGCTGAGCTACACTGATGAGATCTAATAAGATCAAAATCTAGATATGTAGATTGCTAACAGGTGGATTCATACTTATATATCATTATTTTGCATAATTTGATTCTTCGTCCAGGTACTAAAGGCCAAATCAAGATTGAAATCATCACCATGTAGTTTTGGGTGTAGTATGATATGTTATGGATGAAATATTTGTTTTTTTACAATATTCAAAGGATGCTACTTCTTGAAATGCCGGAATCTCATTCTAATTCACGAGTACTTTAACCGTTCTTGATTTTCAGTCTTTTAAATTGAATGTATAATTTAAAAACTATAATAATATAAAATATTCTACATTATAAAATTTATATGACTGAGGCAGAAAGACCCATGTATGGGTCGATAGTCAAATAAAGATTGTTTATATATTATATGACTGAACTCCTAGTATTATGATAAAATAATCACAATATCTAATATGTTTTATAAAATTATGCCTGTCGCTAATAATTATTCTAAAAAATTTCTTGAACTATAACGATGGCTTATTTTAATTTTAATATAGAGTTTGACGGTTGCCAAATTTTTAAAGATAATTCAAAAGAAATAAACATATCAATCAGCTGTCTTATTAGTGTGCACCGGCTTTCTTCGAGCGGTGCCTTTGAGTTTATAAACGTTTGATTTCGGACACGGATTATGTTTATTTATCTGCTAAAGTTAACTAAAATTGTCTATCAGGTGCACAATATGAATATTTACTCATGCTAAATAAAGAGAAAAGCCAGTAGCTACAAAAATTAACAGTATACAAAGAAATCTGTCGGTGTATGCTAAAATAAAATAATAAATAAAAAATTAAATTAGTTTAGGATCGTTTAAAGACTATGGACTCAAATATATAACACTATAATAGGAAATAATCTTCTAAACTATTTTTCTTATTTCATTTCAATATAGATCATATATTATTATTATAATTATTGAAAAATTAAAAATAAAACTACTTCAATTTAGGGGGAAATTGATTTATTTTAAATTGTCAGTATTTTATACCATATTAACTAAATTAAATTATTTCCCCCCTAAATTCAAATAGTTTTACTTTTAATTTTTCAATAATTATATAATTTATGAGAATGTCTGTACTGTGTGTTTTTCAGTTAAAATAAAACAATTTATAATAAAGTTTATAATTAATTAATATTACATGCCACCCAGTTCAGTGGCCGAGTGGTTCGTCTCGTACTGAGCATTGGGAGCCTGAGTTCGATCCCTAGCGGGGCGAATTTTCACGAATCACCTTTCACAGTTTTCAGAGGTTTTCTGTGAAGTTAAGGTAAATGCCGGGTGATTAAACTCCTCTGAGCTTCTCCCTTGACCGGCGGAAAAGCCTCACGGCTAATAGCCCAATAAAGATAGAAGTTTTTTTTATGAGTTAATTTGATTTAATTTAATTTGATTTAGATTACTTTAAAGTAATTTAGGTTCATTAATCTAATTTAGTTTGATATGATATGATTTTCATTTATTTGTTAGTATTATTATTATTTATTTTTAATTTTAATTTGCTTTTCTCTCTCATTTCGAGTTCTGGCAAAGCGACGATTTTTTTAATTTGGGGGTTTATTACTTTGTTGACTTCATTATGATGGCAAGGTCAGGAAATCCCATTGTTTTAGACAGCCCTCCTCTGCCCCTTTTATATATATTTTATAGATGTTTCTGTGTAATACGTATGTTTATATATAAAGAGCGATCGACTATAATTTCTTTAGTCAACGGAGGAGCTCAAAAATGGCTAGAGCTTAGCCGAAACTAGTTGCAAAATATGCTAAAACAAAGCAACAATCATTTTATTTATCTTGTCTATATTTATTTATTTATTTATATTTATTTCCAATGAATTATTCCCCATTTATTATCAATACGCAATATATTATAATAATCGCAAATTTGATATTATTAAAAAGACCTGGAATATAATAACAACGCATTAATCTGAACAAAATTGCGCACTGAAAATCTGTGTCCACCAATTCCGAAACATTGTGTGCACCTAGCTGCGTGATTTAGAGTTTCAATTTATAATTTTACTACCTTGGCAGGCCGCTGTGTTGTCTTGCAGTTTCGAAATAAATAATAGCAGCCATGCAAAATGCAGTTATATAGTGCAAACTTTAGATATTAAAGCTATTTTTAGAAACATGCAGATCTGAAATTTTATGAGTTGTTACCTACCACATGATGAAAAGATTTCACATATTTCAATTGTAAAACATGTGCATAAATGTTTAATGTACAATATAAATTTCCTAATCACTCTACGGTTCAACAGAACATTTGTGTATTTAATAAATTATTTTCACTTTACTTGATGAAATATTATATACGTACACAAATAATTTTAGACAATGTGGGTTTATACTGACATGATATGACATAACACTCCCTAACACATTCGATACGAAGTAGATGATTTTCTCATCAGAAAATTTTAAAAAGGTTCCCAATCCACGTGAAAGTGTAGGTCCACCTTTAGTACCAGTTACCAGCACTATAGGCAGAGAAAGAGACACATATGGCAGGAGTGGCGTGAAAGAGGTCAAAAAACTATTGACATTAAATAATAAATAAAATATAAGTGAAAATAAGGAATATTTTGGATTAGTTATGTTCATAAAATAAGAATATTTACTTACAATTTAGATTTTAGTACTTATTTTCTCATAATAATAATAATAATAAGCTTTATTGTTCTATAGAAACAAAATTCAATTACAAGACAACAACAATAATATGCAAAAAGTTAATAAATATAAATGTAAATATAAAAATGTAACTATAAAAAATATGTTGAACATCTAGGTGATGATTAATCAATTGTAATTAACGATTGTATTGTGATCGTACATTTTTTTTTCATCTGATATTAGTCTTGATTAATATTTGATGAAAATCTGTCCCGGGAAAGTTCACATTTACCGCGATTTGGCGATTTTGATAAAAAAATGTTATCAATGTACATTACGTCTCTCATATAAACGACACAAATAAAGATATCAACAAACTATATTTAATTAATATCAAATTTAAAATATAATATTATGACTAAGTCTTTATGTATGCTCATATATCACCACCAAATAAAATTCTGTTCGAACTAATTCTAAGAGAAAAACATCATAACCTAACGACGTATGAAAATTCAAATGCAAAACATGATTTATACGTTTCAAATAAATTACGAATTTCAGAAGTGACTTCAATAATATTTCAAGTTATAAATGACCCTGCCGCCGGAAATGCAGCGTTTAAATATATTTTAATTGCCCATTTCCATCATCCCTGCCTAATTTTAGGAAAACATGTGGATTATCGTACACCACAACTATTTCCAGAGCAGTATGTTTAAATTTACTCGCTTGTTTCGTTATAGTTTTGTCCTCCAGCACCCGAAGCCAATAATTAATCTCGCCGTATGCGGAGCTGTAAAAATAAAATATTTTGCAAGACAGTTGTGTGTGTGTGTGTGCGTCCGTTTAAACGGGGCGGTAATGTTGCCATTTCACAACGGGTCTGTATTTGAGTGCACCATTGACGTCATTACGCACTAAGAATAACGTGTGTTGCGGAATAAGCAATAAGGCGACGAGTTCGACGACACACGTGAGTCGTTTTCATTTTTCACATGGCGTGTATTTATGTTTTTTCGCACTTTTTGCGCCCGCTTTTGTGTCGCAATGCTAAGAATGTAGGTCCTGTGTCTTCTTTATAGATCAGTTTAAAAGCTTGTAACATGCTGAGGCGGATATCTCATCAAACTGAAACAGCTGGGCGTCCTATTTTTTTTTATTTGTACAGGGAAGGTTACGATAACATTTTATTTTTGATAGCGGGTCTACCTTTGGTATGTTTATTTTTAAGCTAGAAAATTGAAAATTTTACTCGAATTGTCGCTACATATACAATCTGTAATTGAATTTCATTTTGATAGACTTGTTTTGGATAATTTTATGAGATTAATAGGAAGAAATTAACATTTTATGATAATCAAATTAATAGTAGGTAATACAAACTGTAATGAATTACTTTTGGTGAATAACTAACTATATCCAAAAGTAAATTACTTCAAAGAAACAAAACGGCTAATTCTATGACTATCATGATAAAAAAAACGGAGATCCAGAATACAGTCCTGGAAATAAACACCACCATACTTATAATGGGTATTCAAAAATGATGGAAGCGCCGGGATACCAAATAAACTGCATTAGATACTTTTAATAGATTATTATTGTTTATAGATACATTAATTATCCTCAAATAATAATATGCAAGAACATATACTATGTTAGTAATTACAAAATTCTTTATGTTGTGATATCTGAAGTTTGCCCAAGGAAACAATTGAATATACACTGTATTTTGACTTTTGTGACCTGTTAAATATATCTTGCGGCTGTTTTCTTGAATATGTGTTATATATATAGATATTGCCATGGATCACTCCTTATGTCTTGATGTGGACAGTATCTGAATATTTTATACAATAGTTATGTTAAATTAAGATAAACATTATTTCTATATAAAATAATCTAAGTGATAATTTTAAAAAAGTACCATTTAATATTTTATTTTATAAACATATATTTACTATTATTACTTTTAAGTTTCACTAAAATATACTGAATTATAGTATAGTCCAGTGTTGACATAAACTGTACATCAAGCTCAGTATTTCACAGTAAAATGTGTATTACAAAACCAGTGTGCACACAATATCCGATATAATATTGAATGGCCTATTTAAAGCGGCAGGTTTATTTTGATAATGCCGAAATGAATCAGGGACAAGATCGTCTAAAAATACTCGGGATTATAATTATAAAAATAGTCTATTTTTAGTAGATTCAATTAATAAGCCAAACAATGAATCAGTGGCTGTGGATATTTCAGTGCTGCGAGAGTTTATTTGGGACGTGCCACAAGTGCAATTTATTACGCCAATGAGAGAGAACCTGAATTTATAACGATTTCAATTGAGTTCCAGTCGGTTTTTACCTCATGAGAGAAATGTCTAATTACTTCAAGGCGATTCTATTTCCGGCCTGGCACCCGAAACGAAAGTTATTTGTCATTTCTTATCGTGCTTATAACAAACGACAATATTATGTCTCCAGCGTTGTGTAAATAAATAATGTCTGCACGTCCATTTTTTTTGTGTGTATCCTGAGTTCTTTTGGTGGTTGATGCAGGTGTGAACTGTGCGTGTTGAACTCCGCCGCAACTGAAATGATAAATAATGAAACCGTCGACGTGTCTAACCGGCTGGTGAATTATGAACGTCTTAAATTAGGGTGATGCGAAGGAAATAGGATTTCGCCTCGTGCTAAAATTAATATTTACGCAATTTGGGGGTATTTTCGCGATCTTACATGTAGACATACGGAGTTGGAGGTGGCCGATGACCCGCGCCAATTCAATAGTCACAAATAAATTCATTCATCATATTAAGGTGTGTTTGTTACTTCTAATAATAATAATAAAATAAATTTATTTCCAAAAGAAAAGAAAAATACTGTTAATAATTTATAATTGTAATTATGATAATAATAAAAATAAATAAACTAGTTTTACTTTCCCAAGGAAATTACAGTTTATGGATACCAAAATAAAGACAAAATATACAGAGGCGAAAGAACGCCATGAAAACGTAGGTCACTTTTTATGAGCTTGGTTGTAAAAAGTGTTTTTTTTTAAAGTCTATAAAAAATGGCCTACGTTTTCATGGTGGTACTTTACTTTTGACGGCCAATACACGTAAAATAACATTTTACATAAAACTAATACTAATTCATATTATATTGGAGTCCGGAATACGCCCTATATTATTTAACACCTCTATACCGAAACCTCGTTTTTATTTTCTCCGTACTGTTTATGGTACTATTTATGCTACTATTTATGCTACTGTTTATGCTACTGTTTATTGCTATTTATAAATCTGTGTACTATTACTATCAAATTCTTGGAGAGTAAACTCGATAATAATCGAGATTATTATTAATACTTTTGTTTTTGTCTTCTGGCTAGTCACTGTATGGGCAAAGGCAGACCTTAAAAAAAGATCAAAGGTATTTACCCCCAACACCTTACGCAAGATGTCAGCTGTTCCCATAACAGCTATGTTTTTAACTTCTTGTTGCCTGATCAGATAGATTTTATTTCGTAATGAAGATATTAGTTTTTGAAACATACTTATCTAAAAATATCAGATTTAAATAATAACCCCAGCTTTTTTTACTGATATCAATCAATCATTTTACTGATTTGAATTGAATGATTACAAGTCGACACGATAAAAATCAAATATTTCAAAAATATTACTAATAAGACTGGTTATAAATTCTCGCCATGATGTTTTAATCTCTGCATTGCGGTGACTAATAACGTTTTGACGCACGCTCGAAAATTCATAAGCAATCTGCATTCCCGAACGTAATTCATATCGGGAATCCAAAATTTGACGTGAACACGTCTCCGCGTGCCGCCCCGCACGTCTAATATTTTATACATACAAAAAACCGTGACACACACACACACACACACACACCAGCCATCATATGAAAAGCGTGGTGATACTTTTAATTTCCATGCGAAAATCGTTAAAAAAAAACATTATCATTACCAATTGCCACACCAATATGATATAATGTCACAACATCACACATCTAAAATTTTATTCGAGGTTGATAGGAGATTATAAAATGTTCATTGGAGTTATTTTACTCTGACAAGTTATCCATTTTTTAATTTTATTGCTTATATTTTATTTATTTGAACCATTAGCAATTTAATTACTTACTACAATTTTATAATCAATTTTTCTCTCTACTGTCAACCTTGAATAAAATTTTAGATGTGTGGTGTTGCTGCTTAGACGACGATATTATAATTAATAATTAACAGTATATGGTCGTCTAAGCAACAACACTACAATTTTCTTTGAGGTTGACAGAAGAGAGAAATGTTGGTTATAAAATGCTTATTTTATTCTAAGTTATTTTTTTTATTGTTTTGCTTATATTTTATTAATTCGAAGCAGGAGTCAAAAATTAAAAAAAAAGACCTTTATTTGGCATATCAGCCCAACCCAACCCACACATTCCAGCCGAAAAAAAACAGTACTTTCACAGAAAGAAATAAAAAAAAACACAAAAAAAAAGAATACGAATTAACATAAAATACATTTTTCTATCCACTAAATAAACCCCCTCTGCCCTCGCCAATTTCCTTTCCCACGTCAGCCTCCTGTAGATTTTCACGCCTTTCCCATCCTCTCCTAACCATTCCTTCAGCTTTCTGCACTCTCCAACCCACTCTTCTTTCACTCCCTCACATTCTTTGCTAAGATGCCACCACGTGTCACTCCCCTTCCTACACAGCGCACACGCGGTGTACCCCAGCCCCATCCACACTTTTCTTCCTCGCTCTTCTGAACCACACCTCGCTCTTGCCATGCATACTTTGTCCTCTCTGCTCCACTCTCCCCTGGCTAAGTGGCTCGGGAGTTTCCCCTGCACTTGCCACTCTACGTAGCCAGGGTTGTATGAGCTCTCAGCCATTCTCACTTGCCTTTCTTGCCACTCAATATCCCTCAATCTCTCCCTTATCTCAGTTTCTAGGCTACCCCTTTCTCCCAGCTTCTCCTCTACCAACACCTCAGACCTACCCACTCTTTCATACATCCTTTCTCTATCCTTCCTCCATCTACTCTCTGTTCTACTCTTACACCTCATCCATACCTCTCGTACCAGTCTTTCCTCGCCCAAATCCTGCAATCTTTCCTCAAACTTTACAACCCTCACACACGACTCCCACCACATACTCATACGACTTGTCTCCTGCAACAGCACAGCCCTCGGTGTCGACCTTTCTCCCTTTCTATTACCTCCCAAAGCAGGAAGCAGGAGTAATTTAATTACTTCAATAAACATTTTATCATCAGTTTTTCTCTCTCCTGTCAACCTTAAATAATATTTAGATGTATCGTGTTGCTGCTTAAGCAACGATATGTATTTAAATAGTAAATAATATGAAATGTATGTATATAAAGGCACCTTGCACGGTAAATAATACTGCCAATCCTAGTACTGTCAGTATTTGCTTCAATCCTCCTTTTATATTTATCAAGTAATCAGTTATCCGGATATACATCAATATTCTCTTCATTTCATCGTTACTATACCTTGCACGATAAGTAATACTGTCAATATTTTAGAATAATGAACATTTTAAACATATAATTGCATAGTAATACTGTCATTATTCTAAAATATTGACAGTATTATTGATCGTGTAAGGTGCCTTATAAAGGCACCTTACACGATCAATATTACTGTCAATATTTTAGAATAATGACAGTATTCCTGTACGATAATATGTTTAAAATGTTCATATTCCTAAAATATTGCCAGTATTACTCATCGTGTAAGGTATATTAATGATGTAATGAAGAGAATACTGATCTTTATCCGGATAATTGATTACTTGATAAATATAATTGGATTATTGAAGCAAATATTGACAGTACTAGGATTGACAGTATTATTGACCGTGTAAGGTGCCTTATACAGTGAAGATCCAGCATTTTTGAGTGACATTATTCTTCAACTTTACCTAAATATCACATAAACCAAAAAAAAATTCAGGAATGAGTCAAAACCTCGTTTATGAATAATTGAGCGTGGTGATCCGCACCATTTCCGATCCAATATCAATTCCAAGACTATTTGTTTTTCACCGAGACCATTAGAGGGGTCAGGACGAATTGCACGTGCACGGAGGCGAGTAATAGGGCGCACAATATAGTAAGTTCGAATGAAAAACGTTTGCGAGACTAGAAAGAGGATGCTTTAAACGGGCTGAATTTATTGGGACATAAATTAAATTAGATTCGAAATTTTAAGCGATAAAATTGAAATATTCTGTGAAATATTAGTTTTTAATCGATTTGTTGCACACAAACTGCTATAATATATACACCATGTACAAAATAGACCTTTATTTGGCATGGAACTAAAAAAAAATACATAAACCCTCCAATATACAATGCTCATCAAGAACAACAACAAAAAATACATAAGAAATAAAAATACACCATGTATATAATGTTGGTTTAGAATGAAATAAAAATAGGGCAAAACAATCAGTGGAAATAAGAGGATGATTCCCGTATTCACCAACATCTCATAAACTTTATAGGTCCCATAAGCTATTGAATGGATAATATTGTGACAGAATATGCCAAAACAAAATTCACACCTTGAATAGCGCTTGAGATTGAAGGTGTCATCTTTTGTTCAATTATTCAGTATTATCAATAGAAATAATCCAAAGTAACTACATTCCCTAGATTATGTATTTATTTTTGCTATAACAACGAATACTTATGGGTTTAATAGCTATTGATAGTTTTATAAGGCACCTTACACGGTCAATATTACTGTCAATCCTAGTACTGTCAGTATTTGCTTGAATCCTCCTTCAATATTTATCAAGTAATCAATTATCGGGATAAATATCAGTATTCAATTCATTCCATCATTACTATACCTTACACGATCAGTAATACTGTCAATATTTTAGAATAATGAAAATTTTAAACATATTATCGTACAGTAATACTGTCATTATTCTAAAATATTGACAGTACTATTGACCGTGTAAGGTACCTTTATGGAACGTCGGTGAATACGGGGATGAGAGAGATAATATGAGTGGAAATAAGACATATTCGGACATAAGTGAAAATTGATGTTTTTCATACTACAACCTGTGTTTTTCATGATGTAATTTATGTTTTCCATGTGTCAAACAGTATTTTTTTTTAAATGTTTATGGCTATTAATATTAAAATATCATTGTAATAAAGTTCATCGTTTGTAACATGCAAAACACCGCTTAAAACATGAAAACATCGTTTGAAAAAATTCAATAGAAACATGAAAACGTGAATTAAACCTTGAAAACTTCAAAAACCAGCGTTTGAAATATATAAACATCGAAAAGCAGGATTTCAAACTTGAGAAACATCAATTAAAACCTAAAACACGTTTAACATGAAAACATCAAAAACCACATTTTATTGATGATGTTTTGCAGGTCTCAAACGGTATTTCTTCGATACTTTTCAGGTTCTAAAACATCAAAAACATCGTTTGTTGCATGAACAACATTGGTTGAATTGAAATAAAATTTTATAAAACATATATGTGTGTGAATCCACTTAGCAATCTACATATCTAGATTTCGATCTTATTAGATTTTATCAGTGTAGCTCAGCTAGTGAGGGTGAATTCACATAATATCTCGAGTAGTTATATACAAACCCTACCCTTTTTGTATATAACTACTCGAGATATTATGTGAATTTAGTTAGTTGTATCATTTTTGAAATAAAATTTATTGGTAAATTTTTTTATAATTTAATTATAAACATTGTAGACGATAAGTTTGACTATTTTTGAATCTATTAAAGGATATTTTGTAGAATGTTTAGAATTCAAAAGAGGTTTATCTGAGTTTATCCGACACAATATACACGTTTTTTTTGATTATTTATTGCGTTGCGTGAGTAATTATTGCGTTTTTCACCCCAATGGGCTTAGAAACAGTTAACCACGAACATTTCAAACGTTGTAGGTATATAATTTTATACTGTAATTATACAAGAAATGAGAAATAATACAGTAAAGACAATAAATTAGTTATATTCCACACACATCGATTTTGTTAACAGAAGATATTCTTATTATTGATGTTTTATTTATTCTTTCTAAATGGTCATCATTAAAATAATTGTATCGGGATTTGTGAGATATATAACGATTCGGCCCCGTGGCATAAGCTTTATGTTTCGCTGCAAATTGATTCTTGATTCCCCAACTCATGACAAACGCATCCGAATATAATGCTGGAGATAAATTGGCTCCCGGTTCCAATTATGGTTGGATTTATTTGGAACAACGTAGTACATGTACAGATAGTATCCTATTGCGTTTGCGGATTATAATATCCAATTAAAACCAAATAAATTCGCAAACATTTCCAATGAGTCCAAGTACTAGTCGCAACTAAAGTCGCATTTTTATATGTGTGAGAGTTGTGAGCAACCACTAGCTTTCATGTTCGTACCAAACAAATAAAATCTCAATTAATTACCGTAGGATTTATTATAATTTATACAAGTTCGCCGAAAATTGCCTGCTTTAAAGAATCTTGTTAGACTGCGTTAGATTGGCTTGCGAGGATGGATTCGTAACTACACCCTTCGCAGGTAGTCAATCATATTTAAAAATAGTACATGTGCCATATGAGACGAATATTGTCTAAAATAATAATAATAATAATACCTTTATTAACGTTGTTTCAACTTTTTACATAATAATTGTAAACAACAATTACAATTATTATGTAAAAAGTTGAAACAACGTTAATAAAGGTATTATTATTATTATTTTAGACAATAGGCAATTCTGTGATCATATTTCATCATTGATTCAAAACAAACTAAGAAGAAACACTAATTGTTTTATGGAGATATGCTAACTCTTTGAAAGGTAATGGTGGATGCTTTTCTCCACCATCACCTTTCGCATATCTCCAGAAAAAAATTAAGGGTTCTTCTTAGTTTGTTTTGAACTGCCATAATGTAATTGTAAAAAAGACTGAACAAGAGGATTAGATGCACAGGGGGTCCCTAAAGTATTGAATAAATTCGATAAAGCATATGTTTATGATTTTTATAAAATTTGCTCAAACACGTCGATTTTTAACTTTAAGATGCCAATTTTATTGAAAGTGTCCATTTTTTCGACCGTTTTGAATGTGCAATGACGTCTTCGACAAGTTGAACGATTTTACGTAGATAACAAATGCACGATTTTATGTAGATAATTTAAATCCTTTAATATATCCCATAACTATATTTTATTGGTTGATATTCATATTGCGTTTAACAAGTTTTATGATTAACCCATAAATTATTCCCGAAATGCCCAATTGAGAATTATTTTATCATTTTTTAAAATGAAAACATCATTAAAACATGTATACAATTCCTTCCACAAAAGTTTTGAGATTTCAATTTGTTAATAAAACACGGCAAGATGTTACATACGCACTGAAATATCTGGGTTGGAATATTCCAAATGTACAAAATTTTATAAACATAATAAACCATTTATATATTTGTCGTAAAATGTCTGAATGACGTCTGTGTTTGTATAATAAAGCGATACGTTTAATTGCGTCTGGAAAATAGGTTTATTTATAAAATTAAATGTTGCTGGTTCCCAGTAAAACTATGATAGCCGTATGATAAAAAACGTTTCACGACTGTAGTAGTTTTAAGAGATTATACTCTTTATAGTAATATTTTAGTTCAAAATATAGTATAGATAATTAAATCGAAAAAAAAGCGCATTGTCTATTTAATTTATTTAGACTGCTTTCACATATATCGAAACGAAACATCTATAGTATATGTTATCATGCCATCAGGATCACCGGGTAGTGCCCTCTATGGAATAATATTCCAAAAGATAGAGCAAGCACTTGGAATATTATTCCATATGATCCTGATGGCATGAACGTGCTGACGGTTATTACCATATGGGTGTTCATTGCTAATTGATGTGGTGCCGCCAGATGGCGTTTAACTTTTTTCCTAGGGTGTTAGTTGTATCATTTTTGTATATAACTACTCGAGATATTGTGTGAATTCACCCTCACTAGCTGAGCTACACTGATGAGATCTAACAAGATCTAAATCTAGATATGTAGATTGCTAAGGGGTGGATTCACACACACACACACACACATATATATATATATATATATATATATATATATATATATATATATATATATATATTGTAAATATATATATATATTGTAAATATGTTGATCCTGGGCACTAGAAGGTGTACGGTTTATAGGTACCAGGAAGGAATTAAATAAATTAAATAAAAAATGATGTTCCTTAAAATAAAATAATAAAAGTTGAACAATCACAATACTTTATTCATACTTCGTATGATATTAGAAATGTTACCTTTATAGAGCAGTGATATTTTGAAAAATAAAATATTTATGTACGTGTACGAGTGAATTACGATTGTATCCAACGTTAATAACTTAATTTATAAATATGTATACACTAGCAACCTAGAAAACAGAACTGGAGATCGTGCATACTTGAAAACGCGACAAGAGAAGAGACTATTCATTACGCCAAGCAGAAAACTGCATGAATATACCCTTCTGCAAAATAAATTAAAGCCTGTAATTAAAACCAACACTCCTCTCACTGGCGCATTATTAAAAGTTCCTTTTATTATCTCCAATTTCATTTTGATATAAATTTGCTACCCGGCGAATGAAGACGAAGTATATTCTGCATTACATTATAAATGACATCAACACTTATAAATTATAAATTTTTGTATATAAATTTCATATTTCTCTTTGCGGTGATGTAAGTATTACTTACGTAAAAAACATAATAGAAGTAACATAATATTTCGGATTCAATCAATTAGAAATGTAAATTATTACTTGTCTTTTTTCTAAGCCATTGTCTAGTATTCTGATTTTTGGTTTTGTTTTTTTTTATATTCTTTCTATTTATAAATATATTCTATTATTATTTTAAGTCTTTTCTGTGTATATTTTCCTGTTAATGGACACCGGGAAATAAATGTTATTATTATAATTATTACTGTAGAGTAAATACGGTCACATCATATTTTTATTTACTTATCTTGCTCTCAGTTTTCGTCCCAAATACAAAAATTGAATAGGGATTACTATTACATACATCCTTATAATTGTGTACTATTCTTAAATACTAGATAAAATAATTAGTTATGAGCTCAGTGGCCGAGTGGTTAGAGGCGTCGTCCGTCCCGTACTGAACATTGGGGAGCCTGGGTTCCATCCTCAGAGGGTAGACAATTTTCGCGAATCATCTTTCACAGGTTTCCTGTGAAATTATGGTAAATACCGGATGATTAAACCCCTCTGAGCCTCTCCCTTGACCGGCGGAAAAACTTCACGGCTGTATAAGGATAGAAGTTTTTTTAATTATTTATGTAACATTCTAACATGAATTAGTAGCGAGTTTATAGTTATAATACATACAAATTGCATATAATATTTACTCAAAATTCTAAAGACGAACTAGATAATAAACTCGCGCGTTGAATTAATTATAACTATTTAATAATTTCCTTTCATGTCGGGATACTTCCAGAATATTAAGTTTAACAATTCATTAAAGTTCTAGTCTGCATTAAAATTAATCCAAACTTAATTTGCGCCAAACTAGTATATTCAGCATAGTAATTATTTTCACAAAAGTGCACACACCAAAAAAAAAAATTGTAAGCTCGGTTTAAAGCGGCCGTGACCGAAACAGCAAATGGTTTCATTTACAAAGAGTCCGTTATATAATATGTGCTGGCAGCGGGGGTTGACATTAAGTGACATTATAAAGTCGCCCGACTCGACTCGACTCGGAAGAGCATTACAGTTGCATGACCAGACAACGTGGCAGCCCATGTAGATGCTTTTGCAACATGCAAATTTTCCGTTTCACTCAACTTCTCGGGGGGTAGCGCGACCCCAAATATTTACAGATACGGATCTCTCGCGTCTACATTGCGGGAGCCGGAATAAATTTGCCAATAATGCAAGCACGAGGTTCCAATTTGAATACGCTGAATAGGAGTGTTTAAGTTTTTAAAGACTTTAACACGTTAGCTGTCGCTGTCATTTTTTTTTTAAAAGATCCCTTAGGCCATTATTTTTTTTCAATAAATTATACATAATATGATATCACCAGACATATAATACTTTATACTATAATAATTCGGTATTGTTTTTCCCAAGTACTTCAATGTGGATAGTGTACACCGCGTACGGATACAAAACTATCTAAAAAAATAATAATAAATCTCAAACTGAACAGGACCGAAGAACCTTAATTTCTATGAAGATTCTTTCCCAGCCGGGACCTAAGCCTTCAACTCCCCATCCGCTTGCTAAGATGCTACATCTTCCAGGTGCTCTCTATGGGTTCGAAAGCTCAGTCCGTCATTTGATAAACTTAAGGACGCAATTAAGATCTACGTATATAGACTGATTGTGTGTATATTCTGGGTGGAAAGAAAAAACGAAGAACGAAGAAGTAATAAGGCGGATGAAGAAATGGAAAGAACTACGAACTGACCAACATCATAGAACGGAAGCTCTGTACATAGGACACATCAAGAGGGGAGAGCGCTATCAGATTCTTCAGCTCATGATCGAGGGGAAAAGATTTGTAAGAAGAAAGCAGTAGTTTGACTCGTGGTTTAAAGCCGATACAGACTGTTGAAATCCTTAGAGCTATCAAAATAATACAACTAACCTTCTACGAGGAAAGTTAAACGCCATCTGGCGGCACAACAGTAATGGGTGTGCATTACATTGATGTGGTGCCGTCAGATGGAGTTTAACTTTCCTCCTAGGGGGTTAGTTGTATCATTTTTGTATATAACCACTCGAGATATTGTGTCAATTCATCCTCACTAGCTGAGCTACACTAAGGAGATCTAATAAGATCGAAATCTAGATATGTAGATTGCTAAGAGGCGGATTCACACTTATATATATATATATATATATATATATATATATATATATATATATATATATATATATATATATATATATATACATATGCTTAGAGGTATAATAGTCTTACGCACCATCACAGCCTGTTCGATCGCCTACCTTTGAAGGGAGACTGTGTCCCAAGAAATTACCATAGCTGGTATTAAAGTATGTGGTTAATGTTAACCACCTTGTATTATTGTAGTAAAAAGCATTAAACTTATATAACGTGCTCTTATATCTTAAAATAATTCATATATTTATATGAACTACACGGTTTATATGAACTGCCTTGTATTATTATAGTAAAATGTATTAAACCTCTGTAACTTCCTCAACTATCCCAAAATAATTCCTTTATTTATGCGATTTAAAATATTTTAGCGATGTACAAATAAACAAATCCAAATTATTACTATACAAAGTTAGCCGATCGCGGATCATTTCCTGCATGGCGGAACTCGTTTGTTATTATACGGGCGTTATAATAAAACATCCATAGGCTGTTAATTTGTTTATAGTACTATAAAAACAACACGATATTTAAAAATACATTTGCTCTATGCCGCCACTCAGTGCGTAATAAATCGTGTTTTTTTGCTAGCAATAAAAGCGAAATGTGCCAATAGTGTTTAGTGCGTGTATTCTGAGTATTTATTTTTAAGTGCACATAAATAAACAAGATTCATACCAGTATGAGATACATGAGCCATGCCTTTATTTGATCTTAAAAGAAAACGTATTTTTTCTAGCTGAACAACTTTGTATGTGTATAATTTCTGTAAAATACGATGCTCATAAAATTTTAATGGGAGTATTCATTTCACGATGATTTAAATACAGTTACTTATATCCTTGATATTTTTACGGGTTAATTTAATTTTATATTTTTGACTGTCTTTAATATTCCAGAAAAAAAACTCCAACATAGTTTTGTTGCAACTATAGCTTTCGTTTAACCGCCCCGTGGCGTGTTGTATTACTTAAGTTTTGAGCACCGGTTGGTAGAGTGGAGGTAGAATTGTGCGCATCGGGAGCGACAAATAGAACAAGAGATAATACGCCCGGAGCCGCAAATAGTGATAAACGAAAACAGCTCATAATTGTGCCTATTGATTGATGACGAAGTTAGAATGAAGTTACATATAAGAATTCTATAATTCTACAAAATACAATGTACATATAGGTTTCTATTACAACGCTACATGTCATTCCTACTTATCTATTGCGCTAAAATCTGAAGTATTTGCAAACAAATATTTGTACACTTTCTAAAGAGCACTTAACAGTTTTTTTTATATAAAGGTAGTTATATTTTTGCGGGCAAATGTTTGTAGGCCTGGCCTAGGCTTAAGATTGCCTTCCTCCGCGCTTTTACCATCGGTTTTACATAAATCGCATGCTTTTCAATAAGTTCCCAATAAATATAGAAGTAATTTGGCTGTTTGCGTTAATAAATATGAGTAAACAAAGAAGTTATGCTAATGAAAATTGCTTTAAATGTATGAAAATAGGTATGAAAATAGGTATGAAAATAGGTATGCAAATAGGAACAAAATAATGAAACAATTTTTATAGAGAACATATTTTAATAAAAATTGTAGTTTTTTCAAACTGTGCGATTTAAACATCCCGAAATCCTCGCTTATTATATCGCGCGTGATCAATATGCTCCCCCTACTACAGTCGCGATAAGTCGTCGGAGTGGGACTTATTTTACTGTGGCTTTCGAATATACTAGAGAGCTAATTCAGCCACTACCTAATATTTTGCAGGGTCAATCTGATTGAATGTTTATTTTCTTATTCCTACTTCTATCAGCGCACAATATGTTTACGCCCACAAGAACACCAGTCTTAAAATAAAAATGTAAAATAATCACTCTTTAAACTAATTAAAATAGTATTATATGCACATTTACACTTTTAACCAAGAAACATCTCGACCGATAGATTTATATGCGTAGTATAATTAATATCATGTTTTGTAACTAGTTTACTTACAAATAGTAGTAATTGGTTACTATTACTACTATTTCTAAGTAAACCCGAACATTATGCTACAGATAAATAATATGTTTGCATCAGTATAATGATTCTCTGAAATATAAGCATTACTATTTAAATAAATCCCATTTCAAAATAAACACATCCTGTTTTCAGAACAGCAAGCGCGTTTCCTCCCAGATTGCGGGCTGAAATTAACCGATTTATCTTGATTCCGCCTTCAACTCCTGCCTCATGACGTCCACTTTTTAATCAGCTTAAATCCGCGACGTAAATAAATACCGCCACAATTCACCTCTAATATTTCGCCTTTTTTTACTTTGCAGACGCTTTATCCGAAGCGGCCAGTGATAAGTTGTCCCTGCCCGACGAGTGCAGCTTCAAAGACCTCAACTCCCTGGACAACAATAACAAGGGCTCCAATTCCAAATCGCTCCAGCTGGATATTCTGCCGCCGCCGCCGCCGTCTAATAACTCAACGCGAAAATCTCCACTGGTGAGTGTTTCGCCCTAACAAGCTCTCTTAATCAACGTCTTGTTATATGCTTTGAAAACACGTCCCATTTTTTGTGTGTTGCTTTCCCTCTCGCAGATATCCGGGGAAACTTACGCCTCCCCGCACAGCGACGTCCTGCTCAGCGGCGGAAGCGGGAGCGGCGGCTCGTCGATTCCGGCCGCCGGGAGTGCACTCTCTGTACATCACGAGCTACAGCTATTAAGGGAGCAATTGGACCAGCAGACCCAGCAGACGCAGGCGGCCGTGGCGCAGTTGCAATTAGCCAGGGAGCAACTAGCTGCTGAACAGGTAGGCGATGCATTTACCAAATTTAGACGCGAGTTATGAGGCAGATGGGGATTTATTATGTGGTAAAACTGTTACAACCTACCCATAAAGGCTACGATACATTATTCATGCATATTACGGTTTGTTGCAGGCATTATTATGTTGATTTGCAATTTATATATTTCCTATAATACGGGGTATAACTAACCGAATCAATTATGCAAATTTAAAACAGGAATATATAATATATTCACATAAATATAAATTGTGATCTAGCACAAAGGTTCCCAAACGTTTCTGACTTTTGCTGTAGTTTGATCATTTTGGCGACCCCCTAGTTGTTATAGTGCAACGATTTAGATAACAAAATTTATTTGATTAATAATTTTTATAATAAATATTAATCACCTCCAATGTATAGAAAGCATCAAAAAAATTGCCATTGCTGATGAGGGAAATCCTAAAGTAATTCAACATTCCAAAAATTTTATTAAGGGTAGAATCAAGCCTATACCTTATTGGCTTAATACCACCCAAGCCTATACCTTATAGGCTTGATTCTACCGTTAATACATTTTTTGGAATGTTGAATAATTAAAGGTAGAATCAAGCCTATAACGTATAGGCTTGGGTAGAATCAAGTCTATAAGGTATAGGCTTGATTCTACCCTAACATTTTTGGAATGTTGAATTACTTTAGGATTTCCCTCTCAGTAATAGTAATTTTTTTTGATGCACCTCCAACAAATAGAAAGCATCAAACAAATTGCCATATCTGATGAGGGAAATCGTAAAGTAATTCAACATTCCAAAAATTTAATTTTATTAAGGGTAGCATCAAGCCTATATCTTATAGGCTTGATACTACCCAAGTCTAAACCTTACAACCTTGATTCTACCTTTAATATGAATGATTAAAGGTAGAATCACGCCTATAAGATATATGCTTGGGTAGAATCAAACCTGTAAGGTATAGATTTGATTCTACCCTTAATAAAATTTTTGGAATGTAGAATTACATTAGGATTTCCCTCATCAGTAATGGCAATTTTTTTTATGCTTTCTATTCATTGGAGCTGCATCAAAAAAAAATTGCTATTACTGATGGGGAAATTCTTAAAGTAATTCAACATTCCAAAAATTTTATTAAGGGTAGAATCAAGCCTATACCTTATAGGCTTGATTCAACCCAAGCCTTTTGATGGTTTCTATTCATCGGAGGTGATTTATTATAAAAATTAGGAATCAAATAAATTTCGTTATCTAACACGTTGTACTAAAACAACTAGGGCTCGCCAAAATAATCAACTACAGCTTGTGGCAAATAATCCAAAGACAATTATGATGGTGAAGAAAAGAAGAGAAGTGTGCCAAATGCAGGATGATAAAACAAAATTAAAATAAATGCAGATAGAAAAAAGTAGTAACGGACAGAAATCAATGGAAGAAAATAATCAGCAAGCCATGGGCCTAGTAGCCCTGCAGAACCAGATTCTCTCTCTCTCTCTCTCTCTATATATATATATATATATATATATATATATATATATATATATAATTACAACAGTATTGTAATTTACTATGACTATGAATATTGTATGTAAATTTTAATATTTAATCAATACGTGCTATTTTATATTTATCATTTTAAATGACCTGCATTTACGCTTTAGTTGTTTTCGATGCTAAATACATAAATTATTGTTATTAGGGATGTTTGGATTTGCGCCACACTATTTTGTACGTGTAATAATTGTTAACATAAACAAAACTCCGGATGCGATAAAGCTGAATTATTTTCAATTATAGCTTAAATATTAAATTTGAAATATATGGTGTTTTATTTAACTGTCCCAAAACATCAGGGCTGCTACATAATTCAATGTATTCGATGTATGGATGCGCTGTTTTATCAGCTATATATTTTATTTGGCCGCCAGCAAGGTACAAGACAATTGCATCAAATTGAGGTCAGTGTGCATATGACGGAAACTGGAAAATCGTATTTCAGCAGCAGAAATAAGAAAAATATTGAAATACATAATGTATAAGTATTGTAAGGAAGAATAAAGATATTATACATATACTATGCCATTGGACAGCCTAATAACAATGTTTTTATGTACGGTATAGAGATTTTGAGATGTATAGAGCGGGAGTTAGTTGAAGTAGTAAAATTAAAATATTTTAAATGGGTTCTCGTGCTCTATAGAAAAATGTTAAGTTGTATTGTGCTTCCAAAAGATATAAGGGAGTAGTATAAGAATAGAAGTAGGAAAGTAGGGTTCAGCGCATAACCGAGCAATAAAACGCTGGAGTCTTAAATTTAGTAACTGTTTTCGCGCTGTAGTGATGCGAAAGTGTGAATATGGTGAAATTTTATTTCAACTTTGTAGTCTCTATTTCAAATGCTACAGAGATGGTTTACATATGAAAATGTAGAGTATTTCTAGCCCTACAGATTACGACTGGAGGTTTTTCTCTAACTGTTACTGTTTTCGCAATGTGGCGGTGTGAAAATATGAATATGATGAAATTTCATACTTTTCCCCAATTACAACTTTGTAGTCTCTATTTAAAATGCTAGAGAGATGATTTATATGTGAAAATGTAGAGTATTTCTAGCCCTACAGATCTAAACTAGCGTTTTTTCTGTAGATGTTATTGTTTTCGCGGTATAAGGGTGCAAAAAAAGCGAATATGATGAAATTTAATGTTTTCCCCAGTTTCAACACTGTAGCGTCTCTATTTCAAATACTACAGTGATTGTTTATATGTGAAAATGTAAAGTATTTCTAGCCCTATTCAATCTATAGGCGTATTTTCTGTTGCAATTAAGGTTTTCGCGTTGTAGCGGTGAAAATATGTTAATATGATGAAATTTCATGTTTTTCCCCTGTTTCAACTCGGTAGCATCTCTATTTCAAACGCTACAGAGTTGGTTTATATGTGAAAATGTAGAGTCTTTATAGCCCAACAGATATGATATGAGAATAGACGTTTTTCTGTAGCTATTAAATATAAATTAAAGAAGTGAAAAGAATGCGCCAGGACATGCGCTTGACGGATTACACAAAAGCAACAAAATCGACAAATACAATCGTAGATACGATTGCAGAGGTTGCAGAAATAATGATCATGGACTCCTTTAGCGACCAAACCGCACAAGAGGAAGCTCTAAAGACACTAAGCGAATAATGACCACATTCAGAAAAGTGAGACTCGTAAAAGGAGACATAGCTAAACCATCTCCAAAGACTACCGTAGAACTAGACGTAACGAGAAGGACGATAACCATCGGGAAGAAAACCGTAGATGAGCTGACGAAACATACGATGCGGTATCCTTTTGTATACAGTACTGGGTCGCGAATCTTCATCGAGCCTCGGAAGTGCCACACGGCGCAGGGCCACCAAGGAGGACCCAGTGGACTGCCTATTTTAAGTGTGCAGCAACACGGACGAAACATGAGCAAATCCATCTACAACGCGACAAGACGGCTCAAAGACCTGGCAGTGACGGATTGTACCGATCGAATCCGAGCTTAGTTTACGAGGATACCCACCCTCAATACGCGAGATCTCGAGTTCCATTTCGCGGGGTCAGCAGTGCACGTGGCTCTCAAAGAAACCAACGAGAAAGACAGGGGGATCGTCTTCCTCATTGTTTTATTTGATGGCCACATGCACCATCCTGAGTAGAGATGGCAAATGAACCCCACCCAAACCAACAAACCAAGTTAGAGCACAGAGAAAACCATAATAGTATAAACCGCGGATGGGCAAACATATGCAAACATTGTCCAGAAGGTCAGAGACGTAAAACACAGCGGAGGAGCAAACATATTCAAAATTTGTCCAAAAAGTCATAGACGTAGAACACGGGAACCACAAGGTGGTCAGAATAGACAAGACTGAGAACGGGCTACTACGAATAAAGGTCTAGGGTGAGCGGTGAAAAGGTCGACCCCATGTTTGGTGCCATAGCAGACAAGGCAGCAGGCGCGGAGCCCGGGTTTAACTCTACACATCCGCAGGTTGAACATTCTCACCACTAAATCAGAGGTGGAGGGAGGCTATTCAAACGGAGAGCACGGAAACTGAATAACCTTACAAAGTGGGAGAGACCCGGCCGGCCCGAAACAGCCCCAAAGTAATCACCGTAGCCACGGAACGAGGGGAGGTGACACCAAGGTCCATGAAACTAAGGGTCGCCCTGGTATTATTAAGCCATACGCAAGAAAAAATGCTCCTCGGATGTCTTTGCTGGTAAGACGGGCATGATTCTGAATCCTGAGTCCAGAGGACAGGACCTATGCCTAGGATGCCAGGTTACCAGGCAAGATCGTGCAAGCGGCATACATAATACTGTGCGGTATGTAAGGAGAAGAGCCGCGCTGCGAGATGCCTCCGCTGCCCCACCAAGGGGAGGGTAGGGGGGTTACCGGCGGAGGAGGCCCAAGATGACCAGGAACTGTAGGCGAATGTTGGAAGGGAGCGAGCAGTCCAGCAACTAAGCTCGCCACCGCGGCGAGGAGGGGGCCGTCTTCATAATCGTCAGTAAGCACAACAACCAGAAGCTAGACTGCTTGTGGGTGATAGATGTTCCCATGGGGAATGTTACCTTCAAGTTCCTGGGCAACCACCATGGGCTCATAAAGTGCCACGGTTTACCCACGAGGGGAAGAGCACGGGTGAAAGTACAGGACATCACGACAATAGGATGCTACGCCAAGCTGTACCCGAGACTACTCGACAATAAACCTCCTGTTCCAGCCTTGGCTGGATAGGCTGGAATATGAGGTCAGGAGGTCGGAATAGCTGGTGGACAGGTCGTCTTGGCGGGCGACCTGAACGCAAAATCAGTTGACTGGGGATCGCCCTGCACCGACTGGAGGGGGAAGCAGAAGTTGTAGAACTAAAGAGATCCAGATTCAGTAGGAAAGTAGGCAGGCAGTACAATTTAAAGAGTATAAGACCAACGTACACACTGTTTATATGTACATACTGTTATATATGTTATATATATATATATATATATATATATATATATATATATATATATATAGGATATTTAGTCAGAGTCATAGTCATATTTATTTCTTCATGCAAATAATCTTCCTCAGATGTTTACTACATGTTTAAAAAGGTATAATATACAATTTATAAAATCCTGAAGGCTCCGAAATATTGACGAACATAAATATCAAAAAAGTTTATAATTAATTTATAATTTTATGGTTTGACACCGCGCACACCAAACATTTTTTATAAAAATGCCTATTCGTCATAATTGCGTCGGGTGTATTTTCACTTCATAAACGGTTATTTTGGGATATCAATTACTTTTGCATATAAATCATAAGTACTTTTTTTAAATTTAAAATCTCCCGCATGTGATTTCTTGAAAGAATTGAGAAAGTTTATAAAATTTGGCATTTTCGTCTCTTTTAATAATATGCATATTGAGGGATTCATACCCTTAATATGCGTATTATTAACATTATGAAGAAAATATATCAGAATCTAAATGACTGATACATTTCCAACCAAAACATATAATTTTATGTTTCAATCAAACAGTAATATCTTTTTAATGAATATATCATAACATCTTCTGCTATGCATAACGCGGCATATTGGTCCTCTTCGTCCCTCTTGCAGCCAACTTGGTACACTGTGTGAAACCTAGTCATTATGTGCAATTTATGTTCAAATATAAGATCGAGAAGTGGAGCCCGGTCTCATTTCCCACACATAAAAGGAAACGTCATCATCCAGCGACCATATTTTCGTGCCGACTGCGACGTTGATGCCGTGCAATTTATATCCTGACGGGTGGTAATTTAGAAGGGCAAAATTATATTTATTTGTCTGATGAGAAAAATGAGAGCAGGCGTTAAATTTAAATGGAAAGCTTGTTTCGCAGTGCCATCGGAGTTAAATAGATTATACTGAAAATCTCAATTTTGTTTAAAACTCGTACAATATAGTTATTGAAATAAGAACAAAATCAGAAATAAGATGTGTACACAAGTATAGTACACACAAACTCTACCCACAGAAATAATCAAACAATACGACGCCTTAAACCTTAAGCCCGCATGACATTATCTAGTTTCCTATATCGTTTTATATATAAAAATTGATATAAAACTGTATAACTATTTCTAAATGGAAAATTAACATTGTGTATTACGGTGTTGCTATTATTAAGTGAATTTATTATTATTCCGCCGCTATATCATTTTCTACACATGTGTAAGAACCTATGTGTCTGCATCGAAAATGATATAAGAAACTAGATAATGATATACGGACTTTAAACACATACAGACGCTTAAATAAATCCCTTTTAAGCTAAAAATAAAAAACTTATAGATAAATGATAACATAAAGTAAAATAGCTTAAAAGAATCGATAAACTATAGGCGCTTTCGTTTAACATGGTTTGCATTGCTAGTCGCCCCGTGACGTGCAGTATTGTGGTGCGCCGCCGGTTGTAAGGGCCGAGGTAGAATTTTGTTTGCATCGGAAACGGCAAATAGAACAAGAAACAACAGCCCGTACCAGCCCAGAGTGATAAACGAAAGGCACTTATATACATCTCTCGATACCAATAGCCCGGGATAGGACAAAGCCCACAAATCCCAAAGTGAAGACGGGGGGAAGAACAGGATGTTTTTTTCTTTTGAGTCATAAGTGCATATTTGTATGTATGTGTGTATATAAATATATATTGTACATTACAAGATGTAAAACAGTTTAAATAAATAAATGTACTATCTAAAACAAAACATAATATATCACACAAAAAGTAATATAAATAGCAATATCCTTTTCACCAGATTGTTCTATAAGTAATTAATTCTATCTATCTAACAATGTATACTCGGTAGAAGGACCCGAAAGTCGATTGAATTGTAACAAATACAGCAACTATTATTGTATGCTGGTAAACGCTATCATAATAAATATTGTACTAAACTATTTATCTATTTCAGGGTGCTAGGATGGAGGCGCAAGCAAGAACCCACCAGTTGCTAGTTCATAACCGTGAATTATTAGATCACATTGCGGCGCTTGTGGCTCATCTCCAAGGCACCGATAAGGCCACTAATCTTCCTCAGGGCTCACCGCACGTCACAATGCCTCAGGTATGTACGCACGTGACAATATGAGTGTGAGGGAGAGAAAAATTAATTAGCGTTGCGAAATGAAACCATCCGAAAAAAAACAAACAACCTGTTGCTTGCTTACCGTTTTTATTTTTATTTATTAATTTACTCGCTCACAAAAAGGCGCATGCCATCGAGAGACGATCGATCGCTGCATGAATACGCGAAATAACCGCGCGTCTGTGTTGTGTTTGTTCTTAGTGCTATTTTTGCTGTGTTTAATTCCGTTTGCGCATGATAGTGTTCTTCAGGCTGCACCGTTCTAATGTTCTGGAAATGTTTTACCGCAGCTGTGTCGCGCTTGATGCCCGCAGCATCGATATGCAACCAACCGCCGCATCAGCTTCCCTTTAAACTTAAGTGAGTGTTCTTTTGTTTGGTTTGTGCAGGTCTTACAAAAGCAGGATAACAATAACCATTTGCTGCTGGATATTCTCGCCAGAACTAAATGTTAGGTAATAACAACACACTCGCGAATATTAGCTGAAAAATAACAGTCTAGAAGTCAACCACATCCTAATAAGAAAAATAGACAACAGAAGATAATTACATTAAATATTCAAGTTTTATCTAATAATATTTATTTATAACAATAATAATAATAATAATAGTTTATTCATGCTAAATATCCTACATGGATTTATTTATATACGTTAAAGAGTCTTAAAGGCACCTTACACGATCAAATATTTTAAAATAATGACAATAATACTTTACGTAAACATGTTTAAAATGTTCTTTATTCTAAAATATTGACAGTATTACTTATCGTATCAGGTATAGCAATGATGGAATGAAGAGAATACTAATGTTTGAGCGTGCAATAATGTCTCAACTATTTGACTACCGTTAGTCCAAAATAGTATCAGAAAATGACCGCTATCGATACACCGATCAGACTAACAGACTATCGATTCTATAGCAATAATATGTTTGCAATGATTTTTTAATTGTTATTCAAAACGTTTTAACTTTTAAATTAAGAGTTGATCGTTCTTCTGGGTTTCCTTTGTGAAAATTGAAAGTTTAAATGCGAATAAATCAATATCAAACAATTATACTCCGGTGTAAAGAATGCCGGAGACTTGAGCCTCATCAGGGTTTAACCTTGTATCCGGCGCATTCACCAAAATATTTAAATCACTTTTTAGTATTTATTTCGCACGTTTATACAGACATCGCCAAATTTAAAGGAACGAGAAAAAATTCGATATCGCGATAATATACAGCTAATTCTAAAATTCTAAAATAATTAATTGCAGTTTATTTTACAACATTACAACGTTTAGTAACACCTGTCAAATAAAACTAAAATAGCGTTGTTACGACAAACAGTTTTGAACATTAAAACAATTTAAACATTTAATTAATAGGAATATTAAACAGAGTATTGTTGTCAGTGACTTGTGTTTGGTCCACGATACCAAATGACTGCAGTCATTCGTCTTCCTATACTTCGGAGGACGCCGTCGATCATGACTTAAGGCAAACTGTTCAATAGGATTCAGGTCAGAAGAATACGCCGGGTAATTTTATTTTGTTATATCCAATTGATTTAAAAAGTCATGTACACCGCGAGCGGAGAAAATTTCGTCCTAATGAGTCCTGCATTAAGGAGAAAATTTCGTCTGCAGGACTCATTAGGACGAAATTTTCTCCGAAAGGTACGACATGATTTTGTAGAATATCTATATCTACAGCTGCAAGCAACCACCACCAATTTTGTGCGTGCTCCTAGGTATATACCAGTCACCAGAATAATGATCCTCCACCAAAAGAGGCTGTTAGTTTAAAATTATTGTCTGCATTTTGTACTCCTTGACGCCTAAGCTATTTTCGTTTATCACTCTGGACTGGTACTGGTACTTATTGACTCTTGTTCTATTTTCCGATGCGCACAATTCTACCTCCGCCCTTACAACCAGCGGCGCACGATCGCAAGACCTGAGCGATACTGCACGCCACGGGGGCGACTAGTAATGCTAAACTATGCTAAACGAACGCGTTTTTATACAGTCTTTCCTAATCGTCAATTGAATTTACGTAAAAACCGCTCTCATAAACTTAACCCCTTCGATTATTAATATTCTGGTATTCTCATGAAAACTCTAGTCGCGCTACTCGATGACATCTCTGGAGTTTTGGGGCTTTTATGAGATTTTAAACCAACATTCTTTAGTCTTCTTCTGACTACGCTCACTTATGCCATTTCCATTAACTTCTTACAGTATATTTCTCGTTTGAATTGCCATATTGTCTGTTTCGCAGTATTTGTAATTGCTATAAATCGTTTATCGCCTTGATCTCGTCTTCTTTGGCATAGCTAAATCGACGATTCACCGAAAGTTAGACGTTGGAGGCAGACTGGAGAGTATATCTCCAGTCTGCCTCCAACGTCTAACTTTCGGTGTATCGTCGATTTAGCTATGCCAAACACACTGTAAGTTTTCTATCATTACTACACCCCTAGCGATATCAGTCGGTGTTAAATGGCCCATTATGAACTAGTTGGCAAATAAGTTGATGAAAAACTAATTTCAATGATTACTTATCAAAAAATACAAACTCCTATCCAGATAAAGTACGCGTTTGTAAATTAAAATATAACGCAATATAACCTGAAAGAGATTTCAACAGGTAGTTACAACTTGCTTTTGACCAGTGTAAAAAAAATGATAATTTGTAGTGAGAAATTTAAAGCTGCATATAAAAAATTAAAAATAAAGTAAAGGGAGAAATTAATTATTCTATGGGTTGCTTTAATTTTGCGGGAGATTCATGAACTGGAGTACTAAAAAAAATGCGAGCTCAAATATATTAGTGTTTAAAGCATAATAACTTGAGTTATAATACATCAATGTCGATCAAATTTATATAGAATGCAAATGCTGCCTTAATTAAATGATAAGAACATTTTTTTTCTTTCATTAAAATGGTAAAATTACGTAAAAATAAAATGTTCTTAACATTTAATTAGGGCAGCATTGTTTTCGATAATTGTAGATTATGTGGTATATATGGTAGCCATTCTATATAAATTTGGTCAACATTGTGGTATTATAACTCAAGTTATTATGCTTTAAACACTCTAATATATTTAAGCTAGCATTTTTTAGTACTTCAGTTCATGAATCTCCCTATAAATTAATTAATTTACTTAAAATAACTTAATTAATTTATACATACATACATTTATGTCCACAATTTTCTATTATTCTATCAATTAAATACACTAATTAAGTATAAAGTCAACCCTTTTCACTTGCTATTATAGATCCTAAATTACTAGAATACTTGATACTGACAAAAAATTACGTATCGAGTTGAGAAATTTAAAAATTAATTCTCAAAATACACTAAAATAATTGTATTGAATACATAGAGATACAGAATACGGGCAAAGACTATTTCCCGTGTTCTGGATCTCTTAGCTTTTGAACGACGTTTGAAAATCACGTTGGAAATCATGAAAATTGTAGTAAGATAGAAAAATAGCTGACGTTTAGATTACAAAATACAGACAATGGGTTGTACAAAGGTGACTTCACTATAATCTGTGATTCTAAATGATCTATTTAGACATGTTGTATTTATTGTTGTTAACATTTGCATTTTATAGTCTCACGTACATCTGTTTGCATATTTAAAGTTGCAATACTCTCAATTTTAAGACGAAACTATTTGTCCCGTGTTGTAGTTCGTAAATGGAATGAATCAAAAATTCACACTCCGATGAGACTCAAACCTTCCACGCGAGATCTTCGTATCTCGCACGCGATTTGTCAGGTATACTCTCCGTGGTATAGTTTTATAGCGCGACGGCCACCGGGGTGTGAATTTTTGAGAAAACTCTCAATTGTATGTATAAAAGTTGTCAAAATAACGTTTAAATAATGGATTATATATTGAGCCGAAGTTTGATACAACCCAAGCCTTACTTTCGTAAGACCTGACAGGATCGTTAAAAAGCAACTATTTACTTTTTTATTAATAATATTATTTTACATTTTCTTTGAATTTAAATGAATATACCTCTACACTTTTCTCAATTACAACCACTTTGTATATATTGCATTACCGTCACAAGTATTTATGTAATTAGTCTATTTGATGTAGATTTTCTGTTGTTCTGTGCCCTTCAAATTGGGATTAGTGTGGTTGACTAGGCACACGAATAGCTGTAGATCAATGTTTTTTACTGTTCCGCTTTAGCAGCAGCAACAGCAGGGCTTGTCTGACGGCGGATATCATGGGGATCATTCGGATTCGAATTCTCTGGAGCACAGTCCCGTGCTACAGGCCCTCGGACTGAATCCCCAAGGCCTCATCGAGAATCGAGCTGTAACTTCTTGCCTGCCACCATCGCCCCTGCGAAGCGCATTTAATCCGGGCAGCAGCGTTTTTAACTTTAATTACCCCCAGCCTGATTACTCGCTGGAGGCGCAACTGCTACAGCGTTTGCAGGCGTTGAGCGGATACACCCCGCCGCAGTACACATGCAGCTACAATCAGAACCTAGCATTCCTACCGCAATTATACGCAAACCCCCTAGTGAACAACAATTACACCCTACAACCGCCGCCCCAGAAGAAGTTTTCAGTATCCCCACTGCCCGTACGCCACTCGTTCACCGGTAGTCCGGTGCTTGACAAAAGACCGAGTCCTGCTAGAAGTAATGAGACCTACCAATCGCAACAAAGTCTTCATTACCAATCAACCCAAAACCTGCAACTCCCACAACAACAACAGCGACAAGCCTCGCAACAGAATTTGAATCAGAACAATAATCTTCAACTAAGAACCGAGCAACAAGCGACGCGGTCCGATAGGAAATCAGAGCCACGATACATTAAACCTCTATCACAGATGGGAACGCTAACCACGACCGATTCCACTGGGAGAGTTCGTGTGATTGTTCCTGTTCCAACCCACGCGGACGACACGGCTGATTTCCTCGCATCCCTCAGGATAGGGGACGCGGGGCGACCGAACAATACGCCGGGAATTACACGATCCACTAGCGAGAAAGTTCCAAACCGCCGAGACATGCAGCAAGTGCAACGCGACGCTTGGACGAGACACACAACGAATTAGGGCCAAGAGCAACACTAATACGAAAGGACCAAAAGCGCTCCCCGAGGATTACAACTTATAAGATACCTGACTATGTATATATTGCTAATACAATTATTATTATTATAAAAGGATTGTGATTTACTATATGTTTGATGAATTGGAAAGAAATAACTTATATATGTATAAAAAATATATAGATCTTATGATATATTTTTCAATTCATAATAATATATCTATATTTATTTATCTCGTGTATATATTATATATTGATAGAGCGAGTGAGTTTTCAATTTATCTCTGTTTTGTACATACGTTTTAAGTCTAGCAGTATTTATATGAATAATGTTATAAAAATATCAATTTAAATTATATATTTAAACTAGTTAATTGTAGCATAAATGTAATTACTTTGTAAAAAAAAAAATATTAATAATATTGCAGTTATTATCTTTCAACAAGAATATAATTTTTGGAATAGCTATAATCTTACTTGTGTGCGTTTTTATTAATAAATATCTCCCTTGTTTCGTTCCTAATTAATTCAACATCAACAAAAACATATGCTTAGTTCTGTTTTATATATAATAACATGCTATTGAAAAGTAAAGTGGTTTACGAACTACCGAATGATCACATAATGTAAACAGACCGAGAACAAATCTAATCAGAGCTCAAAAGCGGTCGCTTATTTCATGTTTCTTCCCGGTTTCAACTTTGTAGCGTCTGTATTTCAAATGCTAACGAGATGGTTTATTTGTGAAAATGTAGGGTATTTCTAGCCCTACAGATTGCGACTAGACATTTTTCTGTAGCTGTAAATTTATCGCGGAAATGTGATTGAGAAAATTTCATGTTTTCCCCAGTTTCAACTCTATAGCGTCTGTATTTCAAACGCGTTGGAGATGGTTTCTATGTGAACATGTAGGGTATTTCTAACCCTACAGATTGAGACTAGACGTTTTTCTGTACCTGTAACCGGTTTCAGGCAGTAGCTGTGAGAAAATGTGAGTATGATTAAATTTCATGTTTTTACCCAGTTTCAACTCTGTAGCATCTGTATTTCAAATGCTAGAGAGATGATTTATATATGAGAAAATGTATAGTATTTCTACCGCTACAGATTGAGGCTAGATGCTTTTCTCTAGCACTTAGCGCTTCCGCGCTGCATCGGTGAGAAAATATGAATATGATGAAATTTCATGTTTCTTCCCGGTTTCAACTCTGTAGCGTCTCCATTTCAATTGCTAAAAATATGGTTTATATGTGAAAATATAGTGTATTTCTAGCCCTACAGATTGCCACTAGAAATTTTTCTGTAGCAGTACATTTTTCGCACTGTAGCGATGAGGAAATGTGATTATGATGAAATTTCATGTTCATTTTCCCCAGTTTCAACTGTGTAGCGTCTCTATTTCAACTGCTAGAGGGATGGTTCTCCTCGACTCCCTATACAATCTTCAATTTAAGACTGTTTAATGGCCAATGCAATTCAAGCAACAAAATTATAAAAAATAATTTCCCAAATTCTTCATTACAACGTGTATTTTTTTGTTTGAGCTTTATGATTTATTGGAAAAATAGCCGTGTTAAGTTAAGACCCCATGGCTGATAACCATTTATATATATATATATATATATATATATATATATATATATATATATATAAATATATATATATATATATATATATATATATATATATATATATATATATATATATATATATATATTATCGTTTGCCTTCTACCTTTCGGTCTATAACACTTACATTACATTATAGCAACATTTTATGTATTTACAAATTATTTCCACTCTCTTCTGTTCCTCGCCAGTTCTCTTGCTTGCTTCACTGTCTTTCCTTTGTTTTTATAATAACTTCTATTATGTTTTTTAAAATATAGATTATTTAAATACGTATAAATCTAAATTTAAAGAATTTAAGGTAATTTAAAACTACACGAGTTTTTTTTAAATGTCACCGCAATAATTTTCTAAACTTTGTTTTACAATTAATATGCTTGAATTAGATTTTACACTTTAAACAGCTAATAATATAACACCCCTTACCGACAGGTCGCCCCAGTCGTAAAACATTTTGTAACAGACTCCATAAACTTGATATTTTAAACGGTGTTGTTTGTCGTAATTACTCCGGCTATAAAATTACCATCAAAACAAACTTTGTGTCGAATTTTGCTTGACTTTGTACCTTTGGGGAGATTCATTTGTAATTGAATCACTTTAATCAAGAAGTTTAAATGCCACCTAACTTCTAAAACATCGAAATCTTATTGCCCGGAATTTACGAGAAACACATTACAACGCAATGAATCACGTTCGAATGGCCGTAAAAGCCATATTCCGATAAGCACCGGATAAATAATTATGTGCATAATATGATAATAAAGTGGAAAATTATTACGTAATTGCTGGGAGGCAAAGAGAAAGCTAGAAGGCGTTGTACAGAAAAATTACTGGGCACGAGTTTGCAAAGACACGATAATTATTATTTGATTGAGAAATCAAATACGGGTTAAATGCAGCTGGGTTTACTTTTATTTGAAGTGTTTATTTTCATTCGGATTCCTTTTTATGTTTTTTTTTAAATATTTTTGTGAAGGGGGAAAGTCCGCGCCAGCGTTCTTTGAACAAACATTTATAAATTTTCACTTTATTTATTTAATTTCTGATAGTCAATAAAAATAAAATGCATTTATTTTTATTAAAAAACTGACAATATGTAACTCTCATGTAAGGTTGATATATATATTCATATATAAATGTGAATACTCTAAAACTTTCACCCTCTGGTGGGAATCGAAATTGTTAGGCACCTTACACGGTCAATAATACTGTCAATCCTAGTACTGTCAATGTTTGCTTCAATTCTTCTTTTATATATATCAAGTATTGATCGTGTAACGTGCCTTATAAAGGCACCTTGCACGATCAATAATACTGTCAATATTTTAGAATAATGACAGTATTAATGTACAATAATATGTTTAAAATGTTCATTATTCTAAAATATTGACAGTATTACTTATCATGTAAGGTATAGTAATCGTAGATGAAGAGACTACTGATGTTTATCGGGATAATTGATTACTTGATACATATTGAAGAAGGATTCAAGCAAAGACTGACAGTACTGGGATTGACAGTGTTATGGACCGTGTAAGGTGCCTTTTAGAGTATTCACATTTACCTATTTACAGCCCGACATTGGCAATAATTATGCACGCCAATATACATACATACATATATAGGCGTGCATAATTATTTATATATATATATATATATATATATATATATATATTATAATTTAATATTCAAATACACACACTGAATTTTATTTATAACGGATCGTAATTCAATAGAGAATTATTTAAGAATTACAGCTGTTTTCCAATCACTATCCATATGACCCGAGAGAGTTCAATATACATAACAAACCATTAATTCTTTCAACGGAAATAAAGTTTCCCTGATAAATGATATGTACAACATCCAACATATCAATCAGCCCTCCCACTCAAACTTTCACCCGTATAGCGGGGATTTTTCGGATTTACACTGACTGATTTATCGACCAAACCTTATACAAGTTTACTCTATCAAGCAGCATGTAAGAATCAGATAACATCCCGTATATAGATAATACATCTTCTAATGCTGACAACTGTATAAGGCTGGTTTTACAAAGTGCTGCGATGTATTTTTGCAAAACAAATCAAGATAGTTATGTATGTATAGAGAATTCAATAGGAAAACTTTTTTATCATTTCATGATAGTTGGTTAAAATGACTAATGATGTATAAAGAATTTTCAATATTAAAACTTTCTTATCATTTCATGATAGTTGATTAAAATGACTACTCATTAGTCATATTAATCAACGTCTAATTTGAGTTCGTAGAATTTCGGTTTATTAGTGCTACAAAAAAACTCCAATAAATCGAAATTCTATCATTGGACGGACTAAAATCGTGAATAGTAAAATATTATGAGGAACGAGTTTGAAGGCGTATTCATAGTTTTGTCAGGAATTTCACCCCAGGACAATATTATTATTAAATTAACTAATTTAAACCGTATACGTTTTTTTAAGAATGTCACTAATTAATGAATATTGTTTTAAAATTAATTTACATAAATTCGATTGCACAATTTAACGCGCGATCTACAAAAGTTAGAGCAATGCAACGGCTGACAAATTATCAAGGTTCGTTGCACAATGAAATTATCCCTCATAATTGAAATGACGTGAAGGACTGCAGGCATAAGCTTTTAACCAAATAATCTGGCATGTCTGACGAACTTGTGGCAAATCGCTACTGTTTTTCCTATAATAATGATGGAATGTTGGTGTGTTATTTTTGACACTATACGTACAATTAATTATAAGGTGATATTTTGTTACATAAAATACGGTATGCAAGCAAAAGGATGTAATATATAATGCCTCTTGTGATGGATGCGTGGCTCAATGTGAATATTTGCAGTGTTAGGCTTTAGAGCAGTGTTTCCCAAACTTTTTGATCTGAGAGACACTTGCAATTAAAAATTGAGCTCCGCCCCTTTGATTATTTCTCGGGTTTTCAAGTTTCCCTTTCAAAGTAAGTAGATTGGGGATGATACAGTTCTCGTATGAAAAGCCACCCCCTGAATCCAAAAACGCAAACAAGATGTCAGTACGCCAAATACTTACTGAGAAACAGCTGGAAAGGGGCGTTTTTTAAATGGTAATTTCAAGCAATTTTTACTAACTTTGAAGGGTTGTAACGCCAAACCAAAAAGAAATATCCACACAAGGTTTTCGGATTTTTAATTAGTACCCTAAGGAGTATTGATTGGTTGCATAAAATGAATATATAAATATTTGATTTTTATTGAAACAATTTGATCTCCTCCCTTCTCGTTTTTTTCGCGTTTCCCGTTAAACGTAATAAAGGTAGATTGGGGATATAACAGTTCCCCTATGGAAAACCACCCCCTGAATCCAAAAATACAAACTAGAAATCGGTACGCTAAACACTAACTGAGATACAGCACGAAAAAGGCGTTTTTGAAATGGCAATTTCATGTATTTTTTACGAACTTTAAAGGGTTGCGACGCGAAAACGAAAAGAGATATCCACAAACGGTTTTCGCATTTTTAATTAGCATTCTAAGTATTGATTGGTAGCATAAAATGAATTTTTAAATTTCTCTTTTATATTGTAAAAATTTGACTCTTTAAAGTAGACTAATATATTGCTAAACCATTAGCAACGTTTGATAAATATTTTTGAAATAAATATTTATCTTCTCATATTAAATATAATTTATAAAAACACAATATCAATATTATTTTCTTTTTGTTTTGTACAAAATAGTTAAGCTCAACAGCTAAAGTGGAGCGGTGGTTCGAGATGCTCGAGCCGACGTCGATCTCCCGGCCGGAGAGCGGCTTCGTGTCCTGCCAGGACCAGGGCGAGGACGACGATGAGGAGCAGGCCATATTAGAAGGAACGAAATCGCTGCTCTCCAAGCTGAGCGCGCGCAAACAGCGCAAACTTCTCGGATTGAAGCTGGGAAAAGTCACAACTTTCTGACGTCTGTGCAAAACTCGCCGCAGAAAAAACACGCTTTTCCTCTGAGCCCACAATTCCAGGTATTTTAATTCAGACGGATAAACGGCTTTGTTTCACCTAGTAAACGATCCCCGTTTGCAACGTGTCACGCAAGGTAAAACATTTTATAATTGAGAGTTTTTAATTATAATTATGTCATGTTCTGTGGGTGCTTTATTTATTAAAAATGTTCAGTGCACGAGAGGATTGATTTCAATGTGCGTTGATATGTGCGAATTGGCAATTTTGCGAAATCTGCGATACTATGGGATCAATTCAATTAAAACGAACACATCGGAGGGAGCTGGATGAAAAATTTTACATCCCGCATAACAATTATAAATTATTCAATACTGAAATTGTTGATGCTGGATTTTGATATAATACCGCTCGTTTGATTGTTCAGGCACAGTTTTTTTTATATTTGCGTTTTTTTATGTGTGTACACAAATAACAACACTGTAGGCTACAAAGGTTAGAATAATTCAATTGAATACATACAATACTACCACAAAATATTTATTTAATTTAAATATAAATATCAATATTGTTGGTCAATATTATATATATATATATATATATATATATATATATATATATGTATATATGTATAATATATTATATATTTGCCTTTTAGCTTTCGGTGTAGGCTATTACATTTACATTACTTAACATTATACTTTACAATTATCGTTGTTGTTTAAACATTTGTAAATTCTTTGCACTCTTTTCTGTTCTTCACCAGTTGCTTGCTTGACTGTTTTTCCTTTCTTGATTATTATTTCCTCTATTCTGTCGTCCCACTCTTTTCTTGGTCTGCCTCTTCTTCTTTTATTGTCAGTTATTGCTTCCCATACCTGTTCTGTTTGATTCTTTTTGTCCATTCTAATTGAATGTTCCCACCAGTTTAGTTGTTTCTTTTCTATATACTTTTCTATAGCTTCAATTCCCAGTTCTTCTCTGATGTCAATATTAAAATTAAATCTACATCTCATTTCATAACGATTTGTGTTTATATGTTCTGTGCAGATTTGAAATATAATATTAATTCAACCAATTAATTCTGCTTTATAACCACTATTTCTATATTTTCTATAATGTTTTAATATACGTTTAGATCTTAAATGACAATAAAATTATAACATCATTAAAACTTTCGTGGAATTAAATATTTTATACTTAAATCAGTAAGTTATGATTACATACAATATTAGTATGATTCTGCTGTTGAACGAGTCTCAATTTGGTAATACCCTTCATCGAGGGTTTGATAATACATAATCCATGCCCTAAATTGGCCCAACAGTCATTGTTGTGTATAATGTAAATTATAAACGTGTCAAACCCTTTTCACTTAAGCAGCCCGTGAAGGGGTGCGGAAGGAATGCTCGATCTTCGGTCTGATCCCAAGCCAAGATTTCTCGGAGAGCTTACTAAGATATATCGAGTATTAAATTATATGCACCATAAATTTCTAAATACTTAAATAACTCGATCATAAATATATTTCGGACGGTTTAACATGTGCAAGGAAAATGAATTTTATTAATATCTAAATAAATTTTATCCGCAATATAGGCCAGAACTTATATAAAACGTATATAAATTTATTTATGTATTCTCATATTCAGCATGGTTCAATAAAACGTATAGAATTAAGGAGATATTGATCTGTATTCATTAGCTTCTTCAATCTATTATATATATATATATATATATATAAATTTGAGCATGTATAATTATTGTCAAATGTGAGACTCAAATAGGTAAATGTGACTACTCTAAAAATGTCACCCTCCGGTGGGAAAATATTATATTTATTTTTTAGAGTAGTCACGTTAATATATATATATATATATATATATATATATATATATATATATATATATATATACTATTCCAAGTATTATGTAAGAAAAAACAACAACATAAAGATAGATATATGATATGCCCGATTTCATTTTTGATATATTTTCTATGTTTGGTTGAATTTGGTTCAATAAATCTAGGAAATAATAGTACAGTTGTTTTTTGTGTAAAAAATAATAGGTTCTCCTATTATGCGCCATCATGGTTCATCGGCTTCAACAGGCTTCCACTCCGTTATTGATTTGGCCCTTCTATCTTCGTCCATTCTGCTGATGTGCCCAAGCCGTCTGATTCTCTGGGATTTGATAAATCTGACTATGCCTGCTTCCTTGATGAGGATGTTTAGTTCATGGTTCATTCTTCTGATTTGCTTGAGCAATCTGATTCTCTGGTCTTTGATAAATCTGACTGTCTGCTTCCTTCATGAGGATGTTTAGTTCATAGTTCATTCTGCTGATATGCCTGAGCCATCTGATTCTCTGGGCTTTAATAAATCTTACTATGTCTACTTCCTTGTTGAGGACGTTTAGTTTCTTTTTACACGCCAGCTTCTATCGTCATTTTGTGTGAGTACACAGATATAAGGAAGAAGGGTTTTGCTTACAAATATTCTTTGTGAATTTTCATCTTTCTTCATCTTTTTTTATAATCAAACATGCTCCCTGTTTTCAAAAAGGTTAAGAATCACGGTTCTGTATGAAGATATTTAGTGTACGAGCTGTTTTAAATTAATCGAGTTATAAAAAATGAAATTTAAATTTATGATATTATTCTACATTCTATATTTAATTGGGCTCAAAATTAGCTATTTTCTAATAATAGTCGCCCAAATATAAAGTCTGTAAAAAGGTTTTTTTTTCAAGGTGTTTTAAATTAATCGACTGAGTTATAAAAAATGATAAAAATCAAAGATTTAAGATATTTAAATTTACGATAATATTTTACATTCTATATTTAATTGGGCTCAAAATTAGCTATTTTCGAATAATATTCTCCCAAAAATAAAGTCTGTAAAAAGGTTTTTATTATTCGAACTGTTTTAAATTAATCGACTGAGTTATAAATAATAAAAAATTGATAAAATGATAAAAAATCAAAAATTTAAGAAATTTAAATGTATGATATTATTTTACATTATATGTTTAATTAGGCTCAAAATAAATCATTTTTTGTTTATTTTCACTGAAAAATAATGTCTGCAGGAAGGTATTTATTGAACGAGCTGTTGTAAATTAATCGACTGAGCTATAAAAAAATGATAAAAAATCAAAAATTTACAAAATTAAAATTTATGATATTATTTTACATTCTATATTTAATTGGGCTCAAAATAAGCTATTTTGTATTAATTTTCACCCACAAATAAAGTCTGCAGGGAGGTTTTTATTGCACTATCTGTTTTAAATTAATCGACTGAGTTACAAAAAAATTATAAAAAATCAAAGATTGAAGATATTTAAATTTATGATATTTTTTTATATTCTATATTTATTGGGCTCAAAATTAGCTGTTTTCTAATAATATTCACCTAAAAATAAAGTCTGTAAAAAAGTTTTTATTATTCGAACTGCTTTAAATTAATCGACTGAGTTATTAAAAATGATAAAAAAATCAAAAATTTAAGAAATTTAAATTTATGATATTATTTTACATTCTATATTTAATTATGCTCAAAATAAACCATTTTTTGTTAATTTTTATTGAACGAGCTGTTGTAAATTAATCGACTGAGTTATAAAAAAAAATATAAAAAATCAAGCATTTACAAAATTTAAATTGATGATATTATTTTACATTCTATATTTAATTATGCTCAAAATAAGCTATTTTGTATTAATTTTCACCCAAAAATAAAGTCTGCAGGGAGGATTTTATTGCACTATCTGTTTTAAATTAATCGACTGAGTTACAAAAAATGATAAAAAATCAAAGATTGAAGATATTTAAATTTATGATATTATTTTACATTCTATATTTAATTGGCCTCAAAATAAGCTATTTTTGTTATTCATTTTCATCCGAAAATAATGTCTGCAGGAAGGTTTTTATTGCACGTGCTATTTTAAATTAATCAACTGAGTTATAAAAAACGATAAAAAATCAAAGATTAAAGAAATTTTAATGTGTGATATTATTTTACATTCTAAATTTAATTGGGCTCAAAATAAGCCATATTTTGATAAGTTTAATCCAAAAATAAAGTCTGGAGGAAAGTTTTTATTGTACGAGCTGTTTTAAATTAATCGACTGAAAAAATAATGTGTACAAGAAGGTTTTTATTGAACGAGCTATTTTAAATTAATCAACTTGAAATTGTCTATTGCAGAACATCCATTACAGTGTGGAAATAAATATTTATCTCATGTAGGATACAAAAAAAAAGTTCATTAACTGTATAAGTTTATTGAACATGATTGAAAATCGGGCATACATTATTAATTTATGCAAATGCGAACTGTACTCATAACAAAATCGATGTTAATGTTCAGTAGAAGAGAATATTGCTATAAAACTTCCCGTTTCAGCACCTAGCGTGTTTATAATGGGAAAGTAAACTTCCCCAAATTGCGCACTCTCAAGTTCGGCGTCGTCCTAAATGCACCGAATTAATTTATACCATTATAAAATATGGTATTACAGTATCGAGTTTCCAAATTAATATCGGGGGCCAAACTAGTTACACTAAGTTCTGCATTACTATCAGCAGCAATATTAATCTTTCATAACTAATAAATTGAAACTGGAACGTTCAGTGCAGTTCCTGTGTGAATTGCCAGTTTCCTAATAATAAAACTCATTAGTAGAGAGTGGAATTATCTACTATACTATGAAATATATAGACAATTTTAAGTGTGTGACTAGGTTATAATTTTATATCTAAAATAAATAAATGTGTTTATTGCCCTACAGAATATTAAAAATTTAAATTTCATGTCAATTACATTGCATACTTTAATAATAACACATAAGGTATTATCCACATATAATTAACAACATATAATAACATATTATATATATATATATATATATATCCGCTGGCCTACCACAGTGTGGTGTAAAGATTAACATATAATAATAATCATAATAATAGTCTTTTTTTGTCTTTTTTTCGTTTTTAAGTGATATAGAAAATATATTAAATTTGTTGTTTTGGTCCGTATTTGATGAACAAACCTGTCAGTAATAAAATTATTTATTACGACATGCACTAACAGTGACAAAAGTAATAAATAACAGATCGGTCGGCTTTAAAACATTGTCTTCCTTTTTATATTATATGATTATATGGAGATTACTATAGATATTATTTGAAATCGATTAATATCTAGCTCTCAGCGCTTTCATTATATTCTAGTGCACCTGGAATAGGGGCCGTATCTAGGAAAAAAACCGGGGGGTGGTGTATTTTTAAAGAATCGCAGACAAATAATGTCATTTATTATGAATGAGAAAGAAAAAAGTTTTAATTTACATAACATTTCGGAGGGAGGGTTAAACCTCAAAAACTTCCCTCAGGCTTTCCAGGCAAGGCCGTATTTGCTTGGAAAGGCTGGTGTGAGCAGTGTGAGGAGGCTTTTTGAGTTTGAGTTATCTAGATAAATAATTTTCAATCTAATTACTAATATCTTAATATAATAATATAATATATAATTTTCTCCCTCTATTCACGAATACATTTTATTTGCAGAAAGTAAAGATTTTTTTGCACATCTTGTAAAATACTGTTTCCGGTTGTGGTTATGCGCTGCAGGTCTTTATGCCCCTGAAAATGCACGGACAAACTTTATAAAGGATAACTAAAAAGTGCAGAAAGAAATTAATTTCCTATGTACTTAAAGGGAAACCATAAAACAGTCGCTATAAATTAATTCTGTTTGAAGACGTGCTTGAATCGACTCAGACAAATTAATGCATGAAGTTGATGATTAAATACGTATTTGCTTAATTAAATAATAATTAGTGGTTAATAATAAAAGCATAATACACAAACCGATAGGCATATTATAGATATATTATTATTACGTTGCTATTCATACCCAGGGCCGACTCAAGGTATTTGGCGTCTTGATGCAACATTCAGTTTACCGCCCTCTTGCAACATTTCGAAAATAAATACTCTCTCTGTCCCAAATTATGGTATACACAACAAATGAATTCATGTACCCTCGATAAATTGTATTGAATCTCAACTTTAACTTAATAATTTATAAAAATGATACAACTAACCCCCTAGGAGGAAAGTTAAACGCCATCTGGCGGCACCACATCAATTAGCAATGCACACCGATATGGTCCTGATGACATGAGCATGTTGACGGTTATTACCATATAGGTGTGCATTGCTAATTGATGTGGTGTCGCCAGATAGAGTTTAACTTTCCTCCTAGGGGGTTAGTTGTATAATTTTTAGATATAGTTGAAAAATAAAATATATGCCTAAAAAGTCTTTTGTTATTGGTCAAGGGTCGACAAACTACGGCTCGTGAGGCACATGAAACTTTCCTCCTAGGGGGTTAGTTGTATCATATTTATATATAACCACTCGAGTTATTGTGTGAATTCATCCTCACTAGCGGAGCTACACTGATGAGATCTAATAAGATCGAAATCTAGATATGTAGATTGCTAAGAGGTGGGTTCACACTTATAAATGTAATAATTTATACATTTAAACTAAATTGCGAGCTATAGCCAACAGGCTTTTCACTACACATTATTGACAAGTAAGCATCACACATACACCACTATTTTCTTTGTTTATACCTTCTATATTTTCTTATAATCTGGGATAATTTTGATTTTCTGCTATTTTTGTTTTTTAAACTAACAAGAACAAAATGTCAACATTTGTTTTGAACGAAGCCAACTATAAAAGTATTAAGAATATATTTTTGTTTCAACATGAAATGATTGAAACTCTTTTCGTCTTTAAATTTCATTATTCAAAAATTTTAAAAAAAATCTATATGATAATTTGGGACAGTGAGAGTATTTAAAAAGTAGTTAAAGCTGTCTATACTCTAAAAGTGTTATTTTACTCATAATATAAGATTATTTAAATAAAGCATACAACGAAAGGTAAAAGGCAAATAGATAATTTTATATTATATATATATATATATATATATATATATATATATATATATATATATATATATAAATAAAGAAGAAAATTAAATTTGTATAATATTAGTGATTCTCAAAGTGGGGCTCGCGAAAAATATTTGGGGGGTTGAAAAAATTAATTGCAGATCATTTGGATGATTGTGTATGTTTTTCTACACATACCCATTCTTCAGGGGGTCTTTTGATATTTTTAAGTGCAATAAAGAAGGGTGGCGGGCCAAAATGTTTGAGAAACACTGAGCTATATAACAATCAGATTCTAGCTTCAAAATATTCTCCCTCTAAACATTAGTTGGCTCTACAATTCCAGGAGCTAATTTATATTGTGCCTCAACAAACTCCAGCCAACCTACAGAAAATATATATAAACAGATGTATCAGTTCGCGAACTAATTAAGTGCTACCCTCTCGCCGGAGACCCTTGCCCACAGCAGCATTACAATTAATTTTCCTTCGAGCAACTCGAAACCGCAAACTGCGCAACTTCAGCCGTGTCCGAAAACACATCAAAGCGATTGAAATAACTGCAATTACTTAATATAAATGGATTTACATTTCGCGGATTTCGGGTTGCTGCTGGTGGTGCGGGCGGCCCATGCACATCAAACGTATTTCACCTCCGCCCCCCAGCTAAAACCGATTCATCACTTCATCGCGAACGGGAACAATGCGGGCCGCGCGTTCACTACAAATGACGTTTTTGCCGGCGCAAAAAGGGTTTATTGAATGAAAGTTTTTGTGACCGGAAATATGGGTTTTTTGTTCGGGTATGGGGAGCGGGCGGTGCTAAATCCGACGATGATATATTATTAGTTTGGTTAATTTATTCGTGGAATTTTAATTGTGGAATATTAATGTTTAAGCTGACGGGCGGGTGATTGATGGTGGGTCTGCGGTGTAGTTATTTTTGGAGTAATTTGCTTTTAATATAGTTATTGATGCATATTGGAACGTGTACTTGATTGGTTGTATTGGTTGGAGTTATTATTACTCGCTCGACATGTTTAAAATAATGAATTTATACAAGAGAGGAAACTCAAATTAATATACTAGTCACGATTCAAACGTTAAATCTGTCTATACTCTAGAGAAGATATAATTATTGTAACATACATACATACAAGCTATACATACATGTACAAGAGGCCATCGACCGTGGTCTTTCAGCCCATATGTCTATACTCTAAAAGTGCTATTTTACTCATAATATAAGATTATTTAAATAAAGAAGAAAATGAGATCTATCAGCTATATCAGTGATTCTCAAAGTGGGGCACGCGAAAAATATTTGGGGGGTTGTAAAAATTAATTACTGATCATTTGGATGTTTGTGTATATTTTTCTACACATACCCATTCTTCAGGGGGTCTTTTGATATTTTTAAGTGCAAACAAATCTTTGTTATTGTTTGATCAGCTGATTGCATTAAACTCATATGATTTTAGTCACTTCTACAATAATACGCGATTATTAATGTACTTTTAAGGTATAAATAGTATAACCTTGACTCTATAGTCATGTATAAGATGAAAAAACAAATATTATGCAAATAAATTCCCTACTAAATGTAGTTCAGTTCCTGCCATCAGATGTAGTATCGGCCAGCTTGAATCGTCAATTGTTACTATATGTCTTTAGTAATAGTAATGTATTATTAATTTGAGTCTCACTTTACATACTTGCCTCTCATGTACAAATGAAAAAACGAAATTATTATGTAGGAATTAAGTCTTAATTTTAAAATTTATCTTCGTCAGGCTTCTTATTGAAATTAATAAACGTATATGATTTATTAGCTGCATTTTACCAGTGTTGTAGTGTACTATTGTAGTGTTGAGTTATCAGTCATTCTCATCTGCCTTTCTTGCCACTCAACATCCCTAAATTTCTCACTGGCCTCTGTTCTTAGACCCATTCCTCTTTGCTTTACTATTAATACACTTCTACCGTTGATTGAAGTATTAAATACTTCAATCAACGCTTCTACTACGGAACTTCTACTTTAAGAAAACATTTCACATGCTAATCGTATTATCATCGCTATTTAGTACTACTAATACTAATATAGTTAAATTAGTAAAATACATTGTAATTAATATTCTCTATTTAAAATTAGGGAAAGAAAAATTTCTTTATTTTATACCATTAATATTTGATTGTTTAGTATTTGTACATACTCGTACAATAAGGTGTAATTATTAGTCTATCTAGTCCTTTCGTTTATCACCCTGGGCTGGTAGGGGCTTATTGTTTCTTGTTCTATTTGCCGCTTCCGATGCGCATAATTCTACCTCTGCCCTTACAATCGGCGGCGCACGACCGCAAGACCTGAGCGATACTGCACGCCACGGGGGTGACTAGCAATGATAAACCATGCTAAACGAAAGCGCCTATTGTACGAAGAAGAGAAAGACCAAGGAACAGGCGAAGGGAAGAGGTGGAAAAGATCTGAGAAAACTAGGTCTAGATAACTGAAGATAAATAGCTAAACATTGATTGACTCACCCAAATAATCGAATCAAAATAGCTCCAAAGAGGAGCATCGAAACTTCCCAAGGAGTGTCAAGCTAATTATATAGATATTGTACGAATATGTTATATAGTTAAAACAAAGAAGTTTTCCTTTCCCTATATTTATAATGGAATACCACACACAGTAAACACTTTATTCTAGTCTTTATTTTAGTGACAGTCATAAAAACGTGGAATATTAAATATATTGATCTGAACAAAAGTCCTTTCCTACATGAACGTTTTACAAATGAATTTCCCAACACGTTTTCGCAAAATTGCCTGTAGAAGCGTATCCTCTCAAGTGCAGACGAACGAATACTGCTTTTAAAAACATTGCCAAAATAACAAAAGCCGAACGAACGAGTTCACACTGACTTAGTGTACTTAATATAATTATATTAAGCGTATAAAAACTCATTTTTATAGAACACGAACACGAATTTTATTTGGAGACTATTTTTTGTTAGATATAGTAACGTTACTTATAATTAATTTTAGTTTTTAGTAGTATTTATATTTGTACATATCTTCATCAATCCAGTATGAAACTGCCAATTACAAATTTAATAAGTATATTCATAATTAGTTTGATTTAGAATAAACTTATTAATTTTTGTAAGTAATAATTTAATTACAATTAGTTTGTTTTATTTTTATTTTTTATTTATATTTACCTGCGATGCTATGAACAAAATGTATTATTATGGGTAACTAACTACCAATCTCTGTGAATCTATGTCTTTCAGTCTTTCAATGACTAATAAGTTATAAAATTGATATAATAATAAATAATTAATTAAAAATAGTTGATACATTTAATAATTAAATACAAAAAAGAACGTCATATAAATTTCCATTTACAGAAATTTAATTAGTAAATAAAACTAGTTTTTTGTTTTGTTTCTTATCACTTGTTTGACATAATGATAACAAAAGGAAACTAGTTTTATTTATTAATTATATTATTACAAAGTAGACGCCGGAACATCCAATATTAGAGAAATTTAGTTTTTATCATGATATAGGCAGTCTTATATAAATTCTTCCAATTTCTTTCATATAAGTGTATTTTAAACTATAAGTATAACCCCGTATTCACCGACGTTCCATAAATCTATTTATAAGGCACCTTACACGGTCAATAATACTGCCAATATTTTAGAATAATAACTGTATTGCTGTACGATAATATGTTTAAAATTTTCATTATTCTAAAATATTGATAGTATTACTGATGTGTAAGGTATAGTAATGAATGAATAGAATACTGATGTTTATCCGGATAATTGATTACTTGATAAATATTGAAGGAGGATTCAAGCAAATACTGACAGTACTAGGATTGACAGTATTATTGACAGGGTGAGGTGCCTTAATAGCTATTGAACCCATAAGTATTCATTCTTATAGTAACAATACATACATTATCTAGAGAATGTAGTTACTTTAGATTCTCTCTATTGCAAACACTGAATAATAATTATCAAAAGGTGTCATCAAAGCTCCAATTGCAAACGCTATTGAAGGTGTTTGACATTTGTTTTGGTATATTCTGTCACTATGACATTGTCAGTTTATCCATTCAATATCTTATGGGACTTAAAGTTTATGAAATATTGGCGAATACGGACATAAAAATGTAATACAAAAACATACAAGTGTAAATATTTATAGAAACGACGTTTTCGTTAGAATTATGATTAATAACTATTTAAATTTTGTCTATATAAATTTATATTTGTAAATTAAATTAATCATAAGACTTTTGCATTGATTATGTTTTGTATTAGTACTTATACGCCAGGAACTATTTATAGAAAACTAATGAGTGCCATTTATTGTACATTTGAATTCGATCAGCCTTAAATAAATGATCGCTGTAATTCATTAGACGCATTTGTTTGAAATATGTGTTCATATAATTTAAGTTAAAAATATGTATGTATATAAGAATATAGAGAATAATTTATGTCATGTATTATACGTAATATGGTTTGTCTATTATACTCGTTATTTTCGATATGTTATTAATTTCTAGTATAATCTGACAGCAGCGTTAAATTGTTAAGTTTTAGAAGAAGAAAAAGAATACTATAATACTACCACTACTACAGTATGTGTTATAGAAACTAATATTTATAAATTGTCTACCCATCTGTGCTAATAATGCAGTATTATAAAATTAAACGCCAAACAATAATTCGATTGCAATATAAATTGACTTTCCATGTATGTAACTCGCTGTATTTTGTGCTTCCGTATTGCGAATCGTATATAAGCGGTCTCATTAATGGTATTTACTTTTAGTGCGTTAGTTATTAATCGACAATTAAAAGGCTGACTAAGCTATTAGCAATAATGTATTTAATTATGCGATAATGTAATAGAGATAGTAAATATTTTGTAGAATGCAATTTTTGCGTGACTGACTTTCTGTATGCAATTTTAGTGACCAAGAATGTATTTCCAATAATTAATAAAGTATGATTAAGCAAGTTTATAAGTACATATTTAAATGCTGTTATTTTTTTTTCAGGGATATCATCTTTAGGTGAGATATCAATTATTCAGTAATATAAATAGGGTGACCATTCGTTCTAGATTCCCGAATTCTAGCGTTCACGCGTTCAGGAAAATGCCCCGCAATTTTGAATTCATTATTATAAAAATAAAAATTGTTTCTATAGTATTTCCATATAGGACTGCAATATTGACAACAAAACGTAGATGTTACCTACATCAAATTTCGATGTTGGTCCTTCTCCTAGATCCTTTACAAAACGTTATATAACACCGAATTCTAGCTACATGCGTTCCGGATAATACCCCGCAATTTATAATTCATTATTATAAAAATAAAAGTAATTTCAATAGTATCTTCATATAGGACTGCAATGTCGACAACAAAACGTAGATGTTACCTACATCAAATATCGATGTTGGTCCTCCTCCTGGATCCTTTACAAAACGTTAAATAACACCGAATTCTAGCTACACGCTTTCCCGAAAATGCCCCGCAATTTATAATTCATTATAAAAATAAAAATAGTTTCTATAGTATTTCCATATAGGATTGCAATATTGACAACAAAACGTAGATGTTACCTACATCAAATTTCGATGTTGGTCCTTTTCCTAGATCCTTTACAAAACGTTACATAACACCGAATTCTAGCTACACGCGTTCCGGAAAATGCCCCGCAATTTATAATTCATTATTATAAAAATAAAAGTAATTTCTATAGTATTTCCATATAGGACTGCAAATTCGACAACAAAACGTAGATGTTACCTACATCAAATATCGATGTTGGTCCTCCCCCCTTTACAAAACGTTAGCGTTTTGTGTTGTTATTCATGCATCTTCTGCCGCCCATACGTCCCTGTCTTGTGCAATGTGGTCTGTGACATGTAAACTTTGACCAGTAAGTTTTCGAACTTTATTGTTATTATTTTTTTTATTGCATCGAGGTATATTAAACGAATATGATATGCAGTACAGGCATTTTGTCTGAATTACGCTTTCAGACAAAATGCCTGTTCGCATTCACCGAAATCTACTGTAATTGGTAAAGTGCGAGTATATTATTAAGAGCGCCGAATATCGACAGAGACATTATTCAACAAGTGAATAATCACGGAACTAATACATAAATAGAAACCGCGCCCTCTATATAAGAGTACTATTATTACGATTATAAGGTATTGCACGTGCAGAAGAAAACGCTTTTACGCATCGTAACGCACCCCACCACACCCCACCCGCTAACAGACGAAAACCACATGTGATTTATAGAATGTGAATTCATTAGCTAGCTGCAGACGGGCGCACTATCGGACGACTTTGCTATTTGAATTATATCGAAAATAGAATAAAAAAATATTTGCATATTACTCGGCAATCGTTGACGAAGTAGGAGAGTATGACATAGATGCGTCAGAAAATATATTTTTATGAACTTTAATCAAAAGTTCGCTAGTAATAATAAATTGGGATCAAATTATGTAAATCTCGGTCTACCTAAACCGATGTCGCATGAAAATAAGAATTATATGAATGATAGCTGCAACATGTTTTGCGTTAATTTAACAATGCTTTATTGCAACTACGCAGTTTTCTTTTGAAATTGTTATTTAATATTTACATCCCTCGAAGCGTTCCACTCGATATGGGTACCGATGTGGTCGCCTAAAACAGGCTGGACACGCGATGGGTCGGTTTATAGCCTAGAAACCGCCGAAATCCTTTATTTCACTTCAATATCGATAATATAGTAAATAATAAACAAATGCGCTAAACGGTTTCATCTGAATATTGTACCTTGCATCTAGCGCACACTCGTGCCCCCAAAAAATATATCCCCAAAACCATAAACAAGCGCAAACAATAATAATACTAGAAACTGAGAGAAAGTACCACCATTAAAATCTTGGGTACATTTCCGCCCAACTAATCATTAATACATCTCATTGGTAATTGAGTGTAGCCCTCTGAATATATTTTTACCACCACCATTTAACGTAGTTCACAAATTTTGGATAATGTAATTATGTGTTAGTTCTTTAAGAGGTTTAGGCCCGTGAACTACCTTTAAGAGCGATAAATTGTTTTAAAGCGTGCTTTTGTGGAAGTAGTTTCACAAAGTAACCATTCTAAACGCGAATTAGAAAAAAAATAATATATAAATAATTGTTAATATGTCGTTTGTATTTGGAAAAAATAAACGATCAAAACAAAGTCAGGCAACACGAAAATACCATAAACAAAAAAAGGAAAATAAATTGTTTTGTGGACGAATTAATAGCTTCGGCTACGAATGAATATCACATTCCTTCTTTCTATCATAATAATGAAAGAATATTATTTTAAGAAATACTATTTTATATAATTCTTTATTTATATATATATATATATATATATATATATTTACGCGTGTGCTATGCGAATCTGGATATATATATATATATATATATATATATATATATATATATATATATATTCTATATATTCACTGGACTCAAAATAAAAATTAGGAAGATGAGCCCAGTGAACATTTCATTATCATATGTATTCGAATCATTATGGTCACTTTCTATACGAATTGCACTATGCGCAAGACAACCTTATTGAAAGTGCAGTTTTTGTAAGGCCTGTACACTTACTACTATTATTTTGAGAACTAACAACTCCATTCGTGGTTAATGTTGATTCCTCCCAAAAAAGAATTCTATAAAAATATCTATCGTCCATAATTAATTCTCTTATAGACAGACACAATTCTAGACGAAGGGCATAATCTCTTTCCTCAAGCATATGTACTTTTATTGCTTTATATAGATGAAATTTTACATCAGATAAAACTTTTTGCAAATAACTTATGTTTAAATCTTTTTAACTTTCCCTGCGCGTTTTTTGTCTCATCTCTTACCGAATTCAAAGCTACCAATATTGCTGCATCATTATCATCATGAATTTGTTTTTCTTCTTAAGATTCTTTACATCTCCAGTGGTATCAAATTTAATTTTTACCGTCGAACACAATTTATAAATGCATATTTTCCCGGGTATATTTAAATCGTTCAATACAATGGTGATTCTATATGTCTCGAATACGTAAGTAAATTCATTATTATTGAATTGTCAAACTAATTACTGTTATAAGATGACTTAAGGTCGTTTTAGACAAGACAATTTCTTGACTCAAAAGTTAGTCAAGATGCGAGACAATCTAAATTGTCTCGTATCATACAGCAAATTATTTGAAATATTGAATTGGATGGTAAATCGAATGGAAAAATATAACGCGTTCTATTTGTCAAGGACAAATTGCATAGGAGGAGGATATATGAATTAATTTCTTGAACAACTTTTGAGCTAAGAAATTGTCTTGTCTAAAACGACCTTTAGATTAACAACTGCAATTTTCCGCTTTTGAAAAAATATTCCTATGTTTTGTACAAAATACTTAATAAATAATTTTATTAGAAAGAAAAAATGTACCGCTGACTGAAATGTCACCTGTTATCTGTGCCATTTTTTCAAAATATACATTCCATTTAGGTACAGTATGTTTTTTGTTGTTGAAAATTTCGAGAATAGATAATTTAATCAATATATCAGACTTAAATATTAGGCACGTATACAGATTTTGATAACATTAAAAAATTATAAAAATCCTACAAATAAAATCATATTTCATAACAACAAAAATTCCAAGATTATTATGATACGTAAAGTAGTGTGAAATGTGTCCCTGTGAAATTTTGAGTTATGAGTGCTACTTATTGCATTTTTGTATTCAAAATCACCCTCTATGCGTGGAGAATGAAAATAATACTGTAAACCCTGGAAGGATACAGAATTGTGGAAATTGACTATTTCCTTAAGAAGTGTTTGATTCCGCAACAAGAACATATTGCACTAGTGGTTCATTACAACTGGACTAAATACGGAAGGGAATTAGCAGCACATTCATATTGAAATGTAGTGGATGTCATATATCTGAACATATACAATCAGAGAAAGTTAAGGTTGCGAATAAAGCTATTATTTGGGGAACACTATCTATCGGAGGGTGCTACAGTCACACTGAAGAAATGATGAGTGTATTAAATATACCAATAATGACCAAGAGAACATTGTATAAATTACAAGAAGGCAACTGTCAGACACTATATGAGGAAGCAAGAAATATATTTTTGACTCAATTCCAGAGTTTTCGTACTAATTATAGTTAAATAAATAAACTTTTAACTTTTAACACTTCCAAAATAATAAGTCTAGTTGAAACAAATTGTTTCCTCATATAGCGTCTGACAGTGGCCATATAAATTAACATTTCATGAGCGTAATTGCACATTGTTATTCGTAAAACATTAGTAATCAATTTTATAGTTGTTTTACTTACCGTGAGTAGTCGCTACACAACGGCAAATAATTCCACACCTTTTTAGCCATTACTTGGCTATGGACATTGAATGGAACCATTATCATATATTAATTTAAACAATAGCAAATTGTTACCTATCTATTAGACTATATCATTTAGCAAGAAAACACACGGAAAAAATGTCTCAGTTTGTTAATATTTTTGGTCTTTGTAGGTATTTAACATTACAACAACAGCTTAACATATTACTTTGTAAGGTCTTTAACTGACCATACAAAGTAATATAAACATCATTATTACACTGATATGTTTAAGCTGAGGTGAAGTGGAATCCTGTCCCTTTTTTTCAGATATTTGGGAATTTGAAAATCCTTTCAACAAATATTAACAACAAAATATCTTTGTACAGTTGTTTATCATCAGTCTTGTATTTAAGAAGCCTACTGAGAGCAGGAATAACATGAAACCTATAATATCTGGGTTATATGCTTCATATGTCATTCAATAATTATATGTACATAATATTATATAATGTATGTTATATAAATGTCTATTTAGTTTGAAATTGAAATATACCATTAAATCATATATATATTTTATTTTTACCCTCAAATACAAGCTATTTGTTGATTTTAATTACATTGAAAATCACAAACTAAAATAATATGTTAGTTGTGATTTTAAATGTATTTAAAATAATACATCTATCCGTTCGTTTTCCATATAGTTCGTAGATCGGCACAGCTGCACTATCGCATACTCAATTCAAGGTCACGCGGACTGCATGGTCCATATTTTCAGCGCTCTCTATTGCCAAACGGCTAAACAAATATCTCGATATAATTGCGGAATTCTGCATGAATTTGCTTCCAATGTAAAATTACTAATATTTTGTTAGTATTTTAAGACTTTCTCAAAAACTACTTGACCAATTTCAAAAAACATAACACGGAAATTTAGTTCAAGTAATAGCGCGTATAGTGACACTGAGCAATATGTAGAAATATAACTATATACTTGTACATTGGTAAAAGCATATACGATTTTTTCATGTACTGACTTTAACAATAACATACAAAATGTAGAACCATATTTCAAGTAATTAAAGTACCTTACTATTAACTACAATGATTCAGGAATTGATTAGTATATATTTTGAAAATATTACTTTGATACAACTTAAGAAATGCTCAAAAGAATTGATGCTTGTCGCCCCATAAGCAACACATGGTAACATAAAATCATGGTGGGGGGTATACCGCCTTCTTAAGTCATTTGGAAATAAATCGTTTTTATAACAGTTAGGGTAAATCTTCAGTTAATCTGCTAGCACAATCTTTGCAATGCTACTTTTATTTTCAGGCTTACCCTCGTCAGTGCTAAATGCGGTCGGTGTTTAAACGTTGCCCGTAAAACGTTGCATTGATTTTGTGAAATAAACTGGTTTACTGTTTTCATTTTGTTTAATACATTTAGTGGCATTAGTATAATAATGAGTGCAAATAAAAGTCATTATTCCGAATTTAATGGCTAGGCTCTGCGATTGCTGCAAAATGCTTTTACAGCCGTTATATTTCCCACTGAATTTTTGGTGATCAAATTAAATGTGTTTTATTGCTGCGTACAATGCAGTAGTTTCACCGTTAAGTTTCATCTGGTGCATAAATAAATGCCTAAAAGAACAGATTTTATGCAATTGTAATGCTGTCAATATTGTCCCTCTTTCCAGAATAAAGAATTTATTCGCATGATTATTTTTTCGAATGAAAACAAACAATTGTAGAGATAGTTATTTTTCGCCAAACAAAAGCTGTTATTATGCATAAGAAATTTTTTGTAGATACCATGAGGACAGTATTGTAATACTTTTGTACTTTGTTGTTATTTTGTCAATATATCAATGTTAATTCACCTCTTCATAGAAATCTAGATCTGTAGATTGCTACAGATCTAGATTCCGATGAATCTACACGGTTTATATACAACTTAGGTAAGGTGACCATGCGTCCCGAATTCCCCTGGACAGTCCCAAATTTTCAGTCTCTGTCCCGATTTTTCACAACTCGCTTGTTGGTACCGAGTTTATACCATTTGTCCCGAATTGTTCTGAAAAACAGTTATGTGAGAATGTAATTGCATATATTTATTTAAGTAGTGTAGAGTTTATCTTTTGTCTTCGTGTGGTACTAATGCTGCAACTGAGCGAGGTTTTAGTATTATGAACAGTTTTTGGATTAGTGATAAGACTAAGCTATGTTGATACTTATAAGGCTATGTTAATCACCAACATATTTTTTATTATATATAAATTATTATTATTTTTTTTTATGAAAATAGCAGGGATTTTATATGAAGATTAAAAAAGAAAAAGATGTTCTAAGAAATATTCATGCATGATTCATCAGAGAAATATAATTCAAATAATTTAGAAGGCGCGAACATACCAACGAGAAATGGAATTATTGCTGGTCGTGTGTAAGTAACGTAAAGGTAATCCGCTAGCTATTACAGTCTTAAGTTGTAATCAGTCGAGATCTGTAGGGGAATAGGGAAGCTAGATTTTGTCTGCAAAATATTACTGTCTAGGCAGAAAATAAGAACACCATCGGCGGAAACCACAAAAATAAAATCCACAACCCATATGGTAAAATCCGGTAATATATAATGTCTTAAAGATTACCGGGTAAGTTCCTCTATATGAACCTTTTTCACTGCACTACAGACGTATTGGTCTCTTCTCTGCCTATAGTGCTAGCATCTGACAATTCAGATGGACCTACAATTTACCGTGAATTCCAAACTACTAGAGTACGTTTAGATGATAATACCATCTACCTCGGACGAGATAAGAATGTCTACCACCATAATAATATTCAAATGGAGTATTTGAGACATTGACTGACGTCATTAACGAACGACACTCAATCGCTATTTTCGTAGTGATCGCTAAAAAATCGCACTCGACAGACTTATTATCGAATGATTATTGAAGCGTGACATCTTCCTTTCTCTCACGCTATAATTAACACCGGTGTTAAATCCATGAGCTTGCCGGGTAGGGGGACGCACCGACCTAAATTGCCAAATCCGCTCCCAGAGACAATTTTAAACACAGCTAAATTTGCGCTTAATATACATTAAAAAGAGCATTTGACCCTCCCGGAAAAATAAAGCATCCCCCAAATTGAATAAAATACCTTCCCCCGCCGGCTATAAGTGTCTGGATACAACACTGAATTTACACAGTAATAAAAGCGTATTTAATTAGAAGCCTGTTGTAAATTTTCTGCTTGCGTCTAGAAAATTATCTTTAAGTGCTGTGTATTTCCTAATATTGCATTATGCGGTAACATGATGTTTCGATGAAAAAGCTTTTAAAATCTAAATGCAATTTGCAAGCAATTTCATGCCCATTTTACTCCCCTTATATTTACAAATTCGATAAATGTCTACGCAGCGATTACACTTCATTGCCTACTACCTCTGCTTCATCGCATTCGCAGCGGAATTATGAGATTTAGAATAAAATCCATATTTTACTTCTTTTAAATACAATTCGTTTCAATCAAATATATCTGCAGCATTTTATAAAATCTTTGAATTGAAATTATGTACTAAGCATTTGTTATTTTTTCCAGCTATTGTGGCGACTTTTCAATTAGAATATTTATTTAAATTAGTTTTTATTATATTACTAGTTGAAATTCCCATCATCCGTAGGGGTAAATCATCTACTCGTTAACACCTCCGAGTCCATGTGCCAAATAGTTCTATCATTTTCTATTTTTTAAAACAACGTTATTGTTAACTGAATTTCGAAATCGAACAGTGGTCAGATTATAAGCCATGCACGTTAAGCAATAAGTGGTTATATATCACTAAAGGAAATAAACAGCTTATTAAATTCAATTGAAAATAATAAATAGTACCAATAATCATTAAACAAAACAAAGATAAATTGCAAAAACATGTTAAATCCCTAAAGCCAGTAAATTTACATTATTTTAGGTCTACAGTGTACAGAGCCGCAATCCATTCCCGTATGTATTTTATGGTTTTCAACAATATTGGGTGTATATATAGGTGTATTCATTCTGCTTGAAAGTTTGAAGTGATTAATTATACCGGGTTCATATTGAGGCTTAAATCTCTATTAGACCTGTTAAACATTCGGGATATTCGCTACTAAATATATCATACATATAAGCGCTCACTAATCCTCTAGATCATTTATATAGATTATCTTTTGCAAACAATTGTCAGTCAAATGTAAATTAGATCAGCATATGCATAAAGAGCTTTATGATATAGGTTTCCTATTTAATATGTTATATGTGACTATGACTAATCGTCGTGCATATTATTTAGTTTAAAAAGCCTATCCTTGGTGCTTATTCCACATTGATATTACGTAACTAATGCTGAATCAATAATGTAATAATTTATCAAGAATTATTGAGTGGTTCATATAAAACTGTAATTACTGGTGAATTTATGTTTTAATTAAATCAAATCACCCCCCGATTTTCGCGTGATAACCGATTGCCATAGGTCAGCGTTTGAAAACAGTGCCCGAACTTTTTCAATTAGCCTTGCGTACGGGCAACCCTAATGCGTTACACAGTGAGGGTGGAATATACGCAGAACACACGACAGGTAATGGGCGTTAAATGTGATTGCCTAGAGATAAGATTACTGGTAAATATTCATTAGAGCGTAATTGTGAAATCCATCAGAACCATCATCATTAGTAATAACGAGACAAGGCGTAATATTAATTCAAGGTGCCACGAGATGATATGATCTGGCTAATGTGTGTGAACAAGAGGGATGGTTTAGAGGTTGTGGGTGGCAGGTTATAGGTGCGGTCTGCATAAGTAACCTGACATGTCAACACGACACATACATGTTTCTGGATATTTAACCCGCGCTGATTAGCTTTACTGGTAGCACCGTGCACGCGCGCGTTTTTTTTTCGTCCTTCTGAGTTTATTAGTGTCAAAGTTTATTGGGTGGTAAAATCATTTAAAACTTTACCCATTTGCCGTAGGAATCGATACGTTTGCCCGATTATTTATTGTGACCGAAATAGTCCGATATGGATAAGGAACGGGCTGACGGAAGGCATGTGGAGGGTTCTTGTAGAGAGGCTGATATCCTCAAGAGAGGCGGTAGTGTTACTGGTGTTCCTGCCGGGATTTTGAGGGTCGACTTGGGAAAACTGCGGACGGCGTCTTCGGAGCTGAAGTACAGGACGCAGGTAAAAATAAAAGCGTGCGTAAATTGGTTGTCGAAGGCAGGTTATTTATTGGGTGGCTTGAGCCTGTGGTGTAGCCCGGAAACACATGGGGCCAATTAGTGTAGGGGAAGTGAAAACGCATGGATTCTATATGTTGGGGTAAACCTTGTATGAAAACGAAGTGGGGAAAGATACAAAATTGAAAAATATTACTATACTTTCCAGTTATGCCGATGAATGAAAAAGATGACTAAAACCACTATGTTTGTTACCACTTTGTTTATTACTCAAAACAACTAGTTTCACCTATGCTCTAGGTCAGTGATTCTCAACTACGATAATGCGGTACTTAAGTGTGCCGCGAGATTCTTTAAGTTTGCCACTAAATATTACGAATACATACAATAAAAATTATTTTAATAATTTACATAAATGTGTCATGAAAAGGAAAGTAAACTAAGTATAAACGTTTTGTATACTTTGCATTTAATGCAATGTCATTTTATATTTCATTGAAACTTATTATCGTATGATAATTTACCATGTATAATTCTTTTAAATTTATCTTATTCTTATTGTGCTGCGAATTTTTTTAATTATTAAAAGTGAACCGTGATGGAAAAAATATTAAGAATCACTGCTCTATAAATTTGTTAATTAATAGAGCAGTGATAGAGTCTACTTGATCCCTGATAGTTCAAAGGAACGTACGCGTCTATATAAAAGCTGCTTTCGTATCTATTATATATATATATATATATATATATATATATATATATATATATATATATATATATTTAATTGGGCTCAAAATAAGCTATTTTTGATAACATTCACCAAAAAATAAAGTCTGCAGGAAGGTTTTGATTGTTCGAGTTGTTTTAAATTAATCGACTAAGTTATAAAAAATGATAAAATATCAAGAATTTAAGATATTTAAATGTATGATATTATTTTACATTTTGTATTATTTTAGGCTCTAAATAAGCCCTTCCTTAATAATTTTCACCTAAAAATGAAGTCTGCAGGAAGGTTTTTATTGTACGAGCTGATTAATTAATCGACTAAGATATTAATAATCGACTAAAATATTAAAAGTTAAATTTACTATGTTATTTTACATTCTATATTTAATTGGACTCAAAATAAGCTATTTTTTACCAAAAAATAAAGTCTGCAGGTAGGTTTTGATTGTTCGAGCTGTTTTAAATTCATCGACTAAGTTATAAAAAATGTTTAAATTCAAGAATTTAAGATATTTAAATTTATGATATTATTTTACATTATGTATTTTATTGGGCTCAAAATAAGTCATTCTTCAATAATTTTCACCCAAAAATAAAGTCTGCAGGGAAGTGTTTATTGTAGGAGCTGTTTTAAATTAATCTGAGTTATAAAACATCAAAGATTTAAGAAATTTAAATTTATGATATTACTATACATTCTATATTTAATTGGGCTCCAAATAAGCTTTTTTAAATAGTTTTCACTCAAAAATAAAGTCTGCAGAAAGGTGTTTATTGTACAAGCTGTTTTTAATTAATTGACTGAGTTATAAAAAATTATTAAAAATCAAATATTTAAGAACTATTTTATATTCTATATTTAATTGCGGAATTTGAATGTCGGCTCATCTACTCTTGTGATTGACTCTTTGATTTTGGTGCATCTTTTGAAAAGTGCTCCGTGAATAAAAATAATAATGAAAATTATCTATCGTCACTAGTACATAAACATAAATTAAACATTTATTTATTACTGGAGTTAAGTACCAGATAAATTTCTTGCCGCACTGATATTTAGTTCAGTAAGTTTTGTAAATGCCAGGCATCTAAATGCAAACCAATTTCTTATTCCTAACTTTGTTTTCAAATAAAGTAGGATATAATGCAAATCCGATGTTACATTTTATGCTCCGATTTTTATGCCGATCGAAATGATTTTCTCTACAAAGATAACAGTTTTATATAGCTCTAGCTTATTTAATAATAACTGCAGTTTGAATTACAATAGTTTAGGTAATTTAATTACTATGTTTTCATGATGATTCTAGCTCAATCTAACAAAATACACAAGTCGGGTTAGGTTTATTGTATTGCAATATTATAATAAAATATAAATGCCACATAATAGCGATGGTTTATATGACATTTATATTTTATTATATTATTGCAATAAAATAAATCTAACCGGACTTACGCATTTTATTAGACTGAGTTAGAATCATCATGAGAACATATATAAGTGTGAATCCACCCTTTAGCAATCTACATATCTAGATTTCGATCTTATTAGATCTCATCAGTGTAGCTCAGCTAGTGAGGATGAATTCAAACAATATATCGAGTGGTTATATACAAATATGATACAACTAACCCCCTAGAAGGAAGAAAAACAAACGACAGAATTTTCAAACCATTACAAATTGATGGCAATAACTTTATAACAATATTACCTAAAATCTTGATTAATCCGACATAGAATTTAAAGCAAAAGAATAAACTTCTTGTAAATAATAAATGTACTATGCATTTAAAAGCTATACCAAAATAATACATTTATAACCATTATATTGAGTATTTACCAGAAACAAACAGATTTGAGATTGAGGAATTACTAAACACAAAAACATTTACAAATAATGCCTTAAGAATTTACTGAAATAAATTTTTTTTGGCTAATTTTATTACTAATGCATCTTCTGTTGATGACTCTATGTCGAGCTAAGCAAATGACAATTCGAGTTCATTGCATCTATAATCAGAAAACAAACTTGAAAGTGCAAATACTTATAGCTCATTAAAATTTACTATAATACCTAACAAGTATATAACCCACAATCCAACAGTGCACATACAAAAACATTGCAAGACATACAATATATATATATATATATATATATTAAAAACGAGACCTTTATTTGGCATATCAGCCCAACCCTTCCCTTTTACACACATTCCCAAACCGTACTTTCACAGAAAGAAATCAAAAAAGACACAAAAAAAGAATACAAATTAACATAAAATACATTTTTCGATCCACTAAAATAAACCCCCTCTGCCCTCGCCAATTTTCTTTCCCACGTCAGCCTCCTGCAGATTTTCACGTCTTTCCCATCCTCTCCTAACCATTCGTTCAGCTTTCTGCACTCTCCAACCCACTCTTCTTTCACTCCCTCACATTCTTTGCTAAGGTGCCACCACGTGTCACTCCCCTTCCTACACAGCGCACACGCCCCATCCACACTTTTCTTCCTCGCTCGCTCTTGCCATGCATACTTTGTCCTCTCTGCTCAACTCTCCTCTGGCTAAGTAACTCGGGAGTTTCCCCTGCACTTGCCACTCTACGTAGCCAGGGTTGTATGAGCTCTCAGCCATTCTCACTTGCCTTTCTTGCCACTCAATATCCCTCAATCTCTCCCTTATCTCAGTTCCTAGGCTACCCCTTTCTCTCAGCTTCTCCTCTACCCACACCTCAGACATACCCTTCATACATCCTTTCTCTATCCTTCCTCCATCTTCTCTCTGTTCTACTCTTACACCTCATCCATACCTCCCGTACCAGTCTTTCCTCGTCCAAATCCTGCAATCTTTCTTCAAACTTCACAACCCTCACACACGACTCCCACCACATACTCATACGACTTGTCTCCTGCAACAGCACTGCCCTCGGTGTCGACCTTTCGAGCCCTAGCAGATTCTTCAGAAACCAACCTTGCTCCCTTTCTATTACCTCCCATTCACGCAATCCCCACACTTCCACTCCATACAACAATATAGGTTTTACACACGCATCCCAGATCTTGCACGCCATTACGAGGTTACCACCCCAAACACTCCCCCATTTTCTGCACGCAATCCCCCAAGCCATTCTTGCTTACGCCTGCATACACTCCACATGCATCCTAAGCCCTCCTACACAGTCAAACCAAAAGCCCAAATATTTAAAGCCATTCACTCTCTCAATCAGTCTTTCCTTCCATTTCAGCTCTTCGTCCTTACCCCTCCTGCCCCTATTCCTAAACAACATCCATTTGGTCTTTTCCACATTCACCACTAGCCCCCTCTTATCCAGGTACCTACCCATTCTATCCAACATCTCTTGCATCTCTTCAATATATACATACAACAATATGATATAGAAAATATGAACAACTAAAGACTTAAATTTAGCAAAATATTTCAGATTGCGGAATTTTCAATCAATTTCAAACAATATCTTTACTGTAATAAATTACACTGCATGTCAGCCAAATTGAAAAAAAATACCTATAAGTATAAGGCACATATCCTAGAAATGTGCAGGCGTTTTATAAAATGACAATTTTAATTAAAGTGTAAATTGTAAAAAAAAAACTATCTATGGAGATACTTTACAATTTGACAGAAATTTTCAGGCAATTTTTTAGTATATAAATTTAGGACATGGGAAAATGATATATACAATTTAACAATTTAATCACGTAATCTGTTAGAAAATAACTACTATTGACGACGTGATCTCTCGATAAAACGCCTGAAAATTTCAGTCGTATTGTAAAAGGTATCCATAAGTATAAGGCAGATATCATAGAAATTTTCAGGCGCTTTATAAAACGCCTTACAGTTTTAATAAAAGTTTGATTATGATTATGGGGACATTTTACAAATTGACTGAAATTTTCTGACAATTTTTTTAGTATGTGATTTTAGGCGAATGGGAAAATAATATGTACAATTTAACAATTGTAACCACGTGATCTGTTAGAAAATAGCTACCATTGACGACGTGATCTCTCGATAAAACGCCTGAAAATTTCAGTCGTATTGTAAAATGTCTCTATAAGTATAAGGCAGATATCATAGACATTTTCAGGCGCTTTATAAAACGCCTTACAGTTTTAATAAAAGTTTGATTATGATTATGGGGACATTTTACAAATTGTTTGAAATTATCAGACAATTTTTTAGTATGTGATTTTAGGCGAATGGGAAAATGATATGTACAATTTAACAATTTTATCCACGTGATCTCTTAGAAAATAGCTAACATTCACGACGTGATCTCTCGATAAAACACCTGAAAATTTCAGTCGTATTGTAAAATGTCTCTATAAGTATAAGGCAAATATCATAGACATTTTCAGGCGCTTTATAAAATGCCTATACTATAACTATAAGTTTTAATAAAAGTTTGATTATGAATATGGGGACATTTTACAAATTGACTAAAATTTGCAGACAATTTTTTTAGTAAATGATACGTACATTTTAACAATTTTAACCACGTAATGTGTTAGAAAATAGCTACTAATTGACGACGTGATCTCTCGATAAAACACCTGAAAATTTCAGTCGTATTGTAAAATGTCTCTATAAGTATATGGCAGATATCATAGAAATTTTCAGGCGCTTTATAAAACACCATACAGTTTTAATAAATGTTTGATTATGATATGGGGACATTTTACAAATTGACTGAAATTTTCAGACAATTTTTTTAGTATGTGAATTTAGGCGAATGGCAAAATGATATAAACAATTTAACAATTTTAACCACGTAATCTCTTAGAAAATAGCCTACCATTGACGCCGTGATCTCTCGATAAATCGGCTGAAAATTTCAGTCGTATTGTAAAATGTCTCCATAAGTAATAGTAAGTAATAATAAGGCAGATATCATAAAAAAAATCAGACGCTTTATAAAACGCCTTACGGTTTTAATAAAAAAAAATTATTATGATAGTGGGAACATTTTACAAATTGACTGAAATTTTCAATCGATATAAACGTTGTCGAACATTATTTTACGCAACTATCTTTGAATCACGCCTTGTTAATTAATTAATAAAAGAACAACGTATATATTATAGTATTAATTGATTTCCAACCTGAAACATTTAGTTTAGTATGCTTTAGAGAGCATACTAATCTATTAAACTTAATCCACATAACTTTTAGTAATTTACAGAAAATGTGGTCGTATTAATCACGGCTGGGACACGCCGGCATAACCGTAATTCTATTAATATTAGCTTTCCATGAATTTCTACAAAAGGTATATTTCAGACACACCCCGACTTGTACTGGAATGATGATGATTATTAATGTGGTAAATGTGTGGCGTGTTGCGTTCGTATTACATGAAAGGATGGAAATTCTCTCTCTCATTGTGATTGCAATTTCGTTTTATTAAATAAACGATACGGGAGGCAAACAACATGTATGCGAGACAATTTATTATATTTGCCGGTGCCAACAACGCGCTCCATTAACTTTGACATCTTTATTCAGACCACGTTGCGGGGAACATAATTGCACTTCGATGTCATTACAATTAGACTTGTATATCCCTCACAGTGCGTTACCGCATTTAATCAATTTCCCTGCCAATAACATGTCCTTGATTAATTTGCGAAACAAAGAATTTGTTTATTAACAACAACAGAATGAATTTAAATGAATTTTCTCAACAAAAAATCCACATTAAATATTTTACTTTTTTCTAAATTACCTAGAACCTCGAAAAAAAAATATTTTGGAATTGTTCTCCCATAACACACTAATTTTTTACTAACTAGCTGAATGATATATACAAAAAGGTGCAATACGAAGTCGAAAAAATGGAAGAAAAAAATTGCATATGATTATTTTTAAAACATTAGTAACTTTTATATACACAAATCGCCTCGTTGGTAGAAAAGTGACAGAGGTAAAAAAAATAATTTTATGTTTTCTATATATATATATATATATATATATATATATATATATATATATATAGAGAGAGAGAGAGAGAAAGAGAGTTGTTTGATTAGTTTGATATACAATAGAAAAAAACTGTATAAATTTATGGTAATTACAAAATTAGTAGGATAAAAATCATAATGATATTTGAGTGATGATCATATTACCCTAACCTATCAAATTTCAGTAATTTCAGCGAACGGTTATTTAGGATAATCCCTTGGGAAAACTTAACACTTGCTCATTACTGAATTTATATTTGATATTCCTTTCAAGTCTAGCTTGGAGCGGCAAATGCAATTACCATGCAGCGCCGCACTTCCTTGGGGGATAATGGCAAATAAATTTAGCAAAAACTTTAAACGGGATTAGAAACATTTCCGGACGTTATTACAGCAGCACTTGTTTTATGAGCCTCCGCGGAATTGAATGAATATACACTTTGGCGAAGAAAGTAAATTATTAATTTCAACTGCGCTAGACTTCTAAAGTTTCAATTTTGAAACGTTTTATTATTTATATGTGCCGCAGTTGATAAACAAGTATTATTTTTTAATTTAAAATTTTAATATGCAATCGTATTGAATATTTTAATTAAAGCCAGAACTATGGAAATGTAGTAATAATAAATGTTCATTCATAAATTCTGCGTGGGGGTGATATTTAATATTAAAATAATTACTGATAATAAAGTATCGATGAATTGAATTTTTAATACTATATTGAAAATTTGAGGCATTATTAAATTATAATGTTTATTACTCCGCCAATGCCGGTCCCAAGCCTAGATGAGAAATAAGGAGGGGGAGGAGTATCGACCTCCTTAAAAACCAAGGTGCAACTGGCTCTCGTGCCTTGGGTTACAGGCAAAAACGTCAACGATCGCTAAAACAGGCGAAGATCCTAGATCTCAATGGTCAAAAGAGCTGAAGAGCCATTAGTTGAATAGACTGAATCCAGTAGCCCAGCAAGACAATCTGTCTAATGGAAGAACTACATAAATAAAAACGGGTCCTCCTGGTTGGAAGTTCAAGCCTCTTCCATCAAATACGGTCAAGACTAAACAAATCTATGTATATGCAATAAATGTCGTGTCGTATAGAAAAGTCATGTTGGATATATTTTGATGTGTTGCCTTGTTTATTATGTCGTTTGCATGTTTAATCCTTAATTATAATAATTATTCAAAAATAACTTACTGTTGATTAACAAATGAGTGTGAAATGCAAGGATTTTTATGAATAAATTCAATCTTGTATATTTTAATCCGATTTAATGTACATGAATAATTAATAAATCATCACGCCCCGACATTAATTTATTCTGTTTAGTGTAATTGCATAATTATCAAAGTAACTTCGGCAATATGTTTTAATAAAGACACAATATCAGTGTGTTACGTGGCAGAATTACGAGCTCTCAGTATAATTACAAAAAAGCAGGGCATGGAAAACAAATCTTTTTTACTGCAAACTAATGATATGTAGATAGACCCCGGCCATCTCTTTCCGATCGACGGCCGCAGGGGCGCAACAGACAGAGTGCGAGGTGGTAGTAATGGGTATGTATTTGAGAGTTGTGGCGGAGGTGCGGCCCAAGATTGAATAAATGCGTGTTACGAGGTTTTTTCCAGGATTTCTATTAAATTATAACCCTTTTCATTTGCACCCCCCGCACACCTAATTTATCGAGAGATCGAATCCTCCCCCGGTGGGCATTCACGGCCTGCACTCAGCGCCAACCGCTCCACCGCCTAGGCGGCGCGCTCTCTTACATAATTAACCGCCAGCCCATTGTTTATTGAATTTGAATTCGCGGTGCGATTTGTTCCGTCAGGTGCGGTTTGCATAAAATATCGGCCGGATTTTGCATTAGTAATGGTAATTGTGACCTGATTAGATAGAACCCACATCACCTCAGCCCTCGATCGACAGGCTATCCGTTACCTTCGCAGATGAATCTTTAAAGGGGAGGATGGAGCCGGCATCAAAGGTCATCGACATATCTCCGAAATTAGTGGAGACAGTTAATGTCACTACTAATGCAGGTAAATATTACTTAATACCTAATATTTTATTTTAACTTAATAATACAAAACTGATCTTTTATGAAAAACTATTTTTGTTTTACAAGCGTCAATTACCACGTTTAGATTTCAATATTGTTAGATTTCGTTAGTTTAACTTTATTTTTTAATAAAAAAGTTCTTTTATTTTGTAAATAGGAACAATATGATTTTATTCTTCCCTCAAGTTAGTGAGGATAAATTATAAGATTGTAAGCTATTAATCATGATTGAAACTTACTCCTTACTATTAACCGGCTCCCATCCTATTAGAGAACAGATACACTTTAAAGATCCACGTTAAACTAAATCTATATGCTGTATATACTATATGTAGATAGAATAGTTATAGATCTGCCACCAGTTTGAATTTTGTAGTATCAAATTCCACATCCTATTTAGATAACAGATACCACTTGAACGAATATTTTTTCTTGGATTCTTTCTACGCCCCCTATTTTTATTCACCGACTTCCAGGGGACGTTATCGCCCACTTTAGGAAACACTGATGGATATATATTTTAAATCTATACGAATGTTTAATTGTATCTATCCCAAATCTTTTGATCCCCATGCAAGATTATGAAAATAATCATGTTATCGAAGTAAAAGAAGTAAGTAATTTTTTTAATTCAATAACATGATTATCTTCATAAACTTGCATGGGGATGAAAAGTTTTGAGAAATATGCAATTAAACATTCGTATAGATTCAATACAACATACCAATACCAATTAAATTCAATTGTATACATCAGTGTTTCCCAAAGTGGGGGATAACGCCCCATGGGAGTCAGTGAATAAAAATAGAGAATCGTTGAAAGAATCCGAGCCAAATACTCCTTCAAGTGTATCTGTTGTCTAAATAGGATGGTCGGTGAATAGTAAAAGTAAGTTTAAATCATGATCACGCCCCCTGGGAGACTGGTGAACAGAAATAGGGGGCGTTGAAAAAATGAGATAAAAAATGTGTTCAAGTGTATTTGTTGTCTAAATACTTGCTACTATAAAATTCAAACTGGTGACAGATCTATAACTATTCTATCTACAAATAGTATACATAGTATATAGATTTATTTTAAAGTGATCCCAATCAGAGAAAAAAATGAACCCTGATCTATAGACTATATAAATAGTTATGAGAAGAGATATATAAATTAATGTTTATACTTCCTCTGAGTTATACAACTGCAACAACATCAATTTATATATATATATATATATATATATATATATATATATATATATATATATATATATATATAGATATATATATATATATATATAGATATATATATATATATTTATATGTATATATATATATATATATATATATATATATAAGCATAGTTTGTGTGAAGGAAAAATTATTATTATTATATAAACAATAAAACATAATGCAAAAGAAAATTTAATTTCCAGTTGCTAACGAAGAAAATTCTGAAGACGAAGATTATTCAGCGAGTGTAAATGCTATTATGGTCAGACGAGCATCTACCAGAAGATCTAAAAAACATGGTTGCAGAAGAGGTAGTTCTCCATTCAGCCCTGATATTCTACCTGAAATGGATAATGGAAGAAGAAGATCATCTGTGTTTACAACTAGCAGTGGAGAGTAATGATCAAATTAATATAATAATGAAAATTGCGAATTTATAAGGATACATTTTAGTACCGGTATAACCATGGATGACACCCCAACAGTTACACAAGATCAGATATTCGAGAATATTAAGTTGCACAAAGAAGTGCTGAGCAATGTCAAAATGCAGCCATGGAATATGCGAAAAAAGTTAAGACTTGTGACACAGGCGAAAAGTTATATAAAAAAGCACGAAGGCGCTTTGCAGGAGCGACTGGCGCACAGCCGTTCAACTAGAGATATGTTAGCAAGATGTAACATCTATATTATTAAAGTAGGATGTTCTTGTTGTAGTGAATTTCTTTGTTTAATGTTAATTTATTAGAAATGGCAGCAGTGGAAGCGAGAGGCGGCGAATATGTCGAACTGGTTGATTCCCTGGGAGCGGCGCATTAAAGAAATTGAGTCACATTTTGGATCTGTAGTTGCTTCGTATTTTATATTTTTGAGATGGTTGTTTTGGGTTAATCTTGTTGTTGCTGCTATTTTAATTGCGTTTGTAGCTGTGCCTGAGGTAAGTGAGAATTTTATATGTTTTCAAATTAACAGTTGCAACCTGTATGTCTGTTTTCTTGTTCCTTAGGCTAATAGCTCTCTAGTTTTAGAAGCTTCTTTTATAAATATATAGTAAGCATCGGAGCACCGTACAGCATACAGCATCGTGCTGTAAAGTGCCCCGATGCTTACTATATATTTATAAACTTCTAAAACTTGAGAGCTATTAGCCAAGGCAACGAGAGGCAAATATCCTTCCCTTGCTTGCTCTTGGACCATGGAGATTTGCCATGATCCTGCCCAGAGTCATGACCACTTGGGCTGCCCTTGTGGCTGAAGCCTGTGCGTATACTAAGTTTAGATGTTTGTCCAGGGTCAGACCAAGGTATTTAAGGCTAGCTCCGGGGGTAATCCGCTGTCCTAGTATAGAGAATACTATCGGTACTAAACTTCTTCTGCTAGTAAATAAAATGGCCTCTGTTTTCTCCGGGGCTAGGGAAATTTGATTGTCCTGGATCCAGTTGCTGAGTTGGTATAGACTGTTGTCCACATTCCAGACCAGCTGCTCCTCTGTTTTGGCAGCTGCCACTAATGCCAGGTCAGGGTATCCCACCAGTTCCATTCCATCTGGATAATGGAGTCGCAAGACCCTGTCATACAAAATAATTCATAGAGTGCACAATGTTGTTCTATATGTGCACAGTGGCTTGAATTTAAATTATTTTATACTTAGAAAAAAGTTACATATCGGGGAGTAGGCGGGCACTGGGTGGTTTACGACTTAGCGATCTGGCGGGGACCAGCAAGTAGTGTGTCAATATTATATTCATAAAAACAATATAATAGTTTTAGCCATCAAACAATTCTACTAAAATTCAATCTACAATCTTTAAATTAGTTGAATTTATATATATATATATATATATATATATATATATATACAGTTTTTATCAAATTTAGTAATGTATTTCTGTGGGTTTTAATGGGTTAATATACTACGAATCTATTAATATCCTGTAATTTATATACATCCCTCTTACTATAGATGCTACCGGAATATTTTCCAAATTACTTCATTTCAACCAATTTCCTGATCAGCATCCGCCATCCTATTTTAAGAATCTTATATTTATAAAAGTATAAACGCGATTTATCAAAAAATCTATAAGCTTATAACATTAGTCTTTGCTTTTCAACGTACCGAATAAAAATCACTCCTCACATCCTTATATAACCCGATTTTTGCTTTAAAAATGTATGTCAGATCATCCGTTCGCGCTAAGAAGTTCGGTCCGGACGGAATAGGGAGATTATGGGAAATCCCCACAGGAAAGTCGGCCAATTTATAAAACCCTTATTCCGGCAGAGTTCGTAATCGTGGGACCGGAACGCGCTGGATATTTTTCTTCATCTGATATCCCCGGGTTGCTAATTAATTAATTATCCTTTGGAAACAAGATTAGAGGGGACGTGTTTCTATTCGCGTAACCTTCTCGAGCGTTAAATTCATATGCAGAACAATGCGTGGGTTTTATTAATATTTCTGGCAGGGCTAATAACGTTAAAGCGAGATATAATCCTATAATTCGGTGCGCAGGGTACTCCGCTGGAGTGGAACGAATGTTGGTCTAGGAATAAAAAGCTAGAGGACCCTAAAAGTTATATCCGTATTTTTTGGGATAGAGTAGGATATTGCGTTACGTGCTTGGAATATTTGTACTATGAATATTGCATTTTTGCGTTGGTTATATCAGTTTCTATATATTTTGCTTAGAATAATAAAAATCCTATATCTCACGATATTTTAAATTTCAAATAACTGAATATAGAAAATGAGAGATGTAAACAAAAACATAATGTATTTTATTGCTTATTGAAATTAATTAACTCGACTTTAAAAATTATTTCCGTTTACTAAACTAACTTAGAACTAAATACAACAATTTCTCAAGGAATAAATTTCTTTTAAATATCTGATATTTAGCGTCAATTGAAGTATATATACTTCATTCAACGTATTTAGTTAATTATATTAAACATAGGTTGGTTTAAAAATCAACGCTACTTTTTTCTAAATACGAAACCACTAATTAAACATGTGTAATTTGAATTGCTTGAACATTATATTCTTGGAATATAATATGAAATATATTATGTTAGTAAGTAAATATAAAACTTTTTCTTCCAAGTATTTTTTACTACGATATAGAGTTAATATGGACCGTGCCCATTGCATGAAATAGACAAATAGCTCTATATCAGTGTGAAACATACTTGGAAGAAAAGGTTTTACATTTACTTACTAACATATATGACATTTAATAAAATTCAAACCATCTTCGCATAGATATTTTTATGCAAAGAAAGTTAGGATATGAGTTTTTTAACCTTATAATATATTTGAGCATAAAAAGGGTAGCAAAATTTGACTTCTCCTAATACCGCGCCTCGCTTCCATGTCATTTTGATTGAGAAGTCTAAACTTTCAATGTCAATGTCGATGGTATTATACAGTGTATTATACTGTATAATAAATTGACTAAAAAGTTTAGACTTCTCAATCAACGATAATATATACAGATTTTTTATGTTATACAAACAAAGTAATTACTGTCTATTAGTAAATTACTATTAGTAAATTAAAAAACAATTTACCCTTTCGGGTGACGAGAGGACAACCGATATTTAAGTCAAATTATGTATTATTTGTATCAGCAATATAAAATTTCTTATTAACATATGTCTAGCACTAACTAAATTTCACGGAAAATCATGAAATCTTAAATATAACTTGATGAAAATGGAAATTAATGTCCCGCCAGACATAACTAATGAAATATTCGCAACACTCCACATTACCACTCAACAAATTTACATTTCCCCCCGTGCGAATCACATCCAACGCCATCAACATTTTCACATTTGCATCTACTTTATATATCTGTAGATGCTCACGGTGGATATCAAAAAGGATATTGAAAGAAAATCCATTCTACCCGAAGACAAATATAACTCGACCAATTTTTTAACGCTCTGGGACTTCGAGGGGGTGTTTAAATATTCACCAATGTTCTACGGCTGGTACACCAACAGGGATTCAAACGAGAAAGGATATAGACTGCCACTAGCCTATTTTTTCACCGGCCTCGTCGTATACGTATATAGCTTTGTGGCAACACTGAGAAAGTAAGTAATAAGAAAATTAATAAAAATAGCGCTTCCTAAAATTTATGTTAATAAAGCGCGAAACTTTCTAATTGGTTTTTAAGAATGCCAATTTAGGGTAGGCCCAGCACTCGGGAAGTTGACTAAAACTTCTCAATTACGTAGAAAAGAAAATTGAATTAAGGAGCTGCGCCTGCAATAATCTTAAGAATTGGAGGGGGAAGTTTTAATGTATTCATTTAATTGTGACGAATTCTACCTTCATTGAGAGATGTATGAATAAGATTAAGGCATTGTATTGGGATTTACTAATTAAAGCTCTAGTCAGATTAACCATGTACTGAAATACACGTTGCATTATTCTCATTTGTCGGGTATTGTATAGAAATCTTAACATTTGTTCTCAAGTGTAGCTAGCATTCATATATTAACGTACTTCCAGTAATCTTTTATATGAATTAAACTTGTATATAATAACATTACTTTATGTACATAAGGGTATCGTTGTAAATGAAATAATATCAACTTTATAATAAAGATTTGTATGCAATTAATTATATATTTCTTTGCAAGAATGGCAAAAAACTCCCGCATGTCGAAACTGTCAGAAAAAGAAGATGAATGTATATTTACGTGGAAAATATTTACCGGCTGGGATTATATGATTGGAAACACCGAAACGGCCCACAATAGGATTGCCTCGATTATAATGAGTTTCAAAGAGGCGCTCTTGGAAGAAGCTGAAAAGAAGCGAGAGGCTCAAAGGTAAGTTCCACTCAAGCATTTACGGGCGATTATTGTTGTATATTAATTAAAATATGTTCTTTATTTAAAATTCCGCTTCTCAAATTATGACTAGAGCTGTTCATGCGAAATTGTCAGAATTATTTACTATTCAAGAAAACAAATGAGCCTGTGAGAATGATAGTGGCGTAACATTTGAATTGTTTTGAAAAGGAGAAGATTATGCGTTTGGTATTTTTGTAAATCGACAATAGTTAAAAGTTAACTATTAGTATTAAGTCCTTTAAACCAGTTTGGTCCTTTTATTATTTATTTTATTATTTGGTAGTATAAACTAGATTTTAACCCTCAGTTGGTATGGTAGGGTCAAATCTGACCCGAACCACTTTGTTTCCATTACTATCCCTACTTTCTTTTTGTGCAGCTACATACCGGTTAAGGAATTCTCCTAACTTCTAAGATAGTTTCAGATGCAACGTACGTGAATAGAGAGTTGCGTATTGTTTCCGGGTTATACGTTGTTGCGGGTCATATTTGAGTTATATTCAAGTTGGGTTGTATAAAGGTGGGTTACCTGTAGCCTGTGATGTATTCTACTTATAGATGTTAATTTATGTTAACTTTTAATTACATAGCATCAGGTTTCTGTGTTTACATATAGAAATGTAATTATATTTGTCAAAGTTCCAAAAAGTTTCGTTTGAATCATGGATTAAATAATGACTCGAAGTTTTGAAATGAATTTAGATTCGTCAAGAAACTTCAATAATTTTCTAGCTGCAATTATTCATGTGCTATGTTCAGCTCGTACTATAACCAACGTCATGCGTGATTGGTCATAGTACGAGCTGAATATAGCACATGAATACTTGAAAATAGCAACTTGTTTCTTGACGAATCTAGTACATTGTAATTCAGGCTTAAAACTAATAATCTCAAAAATGCCTAAACAGACGGTTTGTGGTCATTCGCCCGGGTCTCTTCTAAAACCTAGTTCGGCCCTGCCTATGTATGTAGGAATTATATATAATTTAGCACTGCAAGTCTCATAGACACATGACTAGTGTTATAGGAATTCCATTTCCGAAATTCCGATTTCTACGGTTATACCGCCGTCTTTCGGTCGCCAGAGCCTCGTTTGTTATTTAGCAGGTGGCACCACGTGCAGGTGAGGTTGACTTTTGGGTCGACTTTGTAGCTATTACGCTATTACCCCTTACCACCCTCGTCTAGATCTTTTACTAAACAGGATTTGTTTTTACTGACTATGGACTCACCCACGTATACCCGAAAACTGAAACAAGTGACCAAGAACCCATACTTGTAAAAAGAGAAAAATGGAGGCAATCACTGAGTGAAATAACCACGATGATGAACACTACAAGGGCACTACTTGTACTGGAATAAATGGAACTAATGGACAAAAATAGTGAATCGTTTACTGTACCGAGGAGGGAGAGCTCAGCACCGAGAGGCATGGTGGGTGACTCCGACCGTCATCCAACTAGCACCTTACCACCTATTAAAAGAAGCAAACACGGAACCAGAGCCCGTAGAAGACACCAACCCATTTGGAGAAAACGACTTAACACCCCAACGAACAGAAAACAAACGGAGGTAGCACCAATCAGTAACCCCTGAAAAAACAGCTAGTCTAGTGGATAATAGCGAAAGTTGACAATCCGGACACAGAGGAAGAAAGCAATTCAACTCAGTCAGCGAAAGGAAAGAGGAGACGGGAAGGAGGAACTAACATGACTTGAGACAAAGAATAAGCTGCCGAAACACCAGAAAAAAACCCACGGACATACACCTAGAACCACCAGTCAAGACACTACAAAAGTCTCTGTGCTCTGTAGATGGCAAAAGGACACACCGCGGCTCAGGACGAGGCGAAGACTAGAGCGGACGGCGGACGGCGGACGGGGCCAACACAATGCACAATAAACGAGATGGTGAAGGCCGACCTGGACAGAAAGACACCCAAACTGCTACCTGCCATATAAGACCCAACCAGACAGGCCATAGATCAGACGCGATGGAAGGAATGACACATACTAGCAACTATAACCAGAACACTAGGCAGCCGACAAAAAAAACCTTGGCAATCCCAGCCCCATGCCAAGGCAGCGTGGTGCAGCTTAGTATAACTTGAATATGGTCAAATTCGCCTACACCAAATAGTCCAAATACGAAATAAATAATATTAAATGAGAGAAAGGAGGATGTTTTAATAGATTATGTTTTAATAGAAAAATGAAAAAGGAGCAAAATAATAGATACAACTGTAAATAGAAGGTACGAAATTGGAAGTGACCACTATCTAGTTGTATTAAGGAAGACTACCAAGACAGTGACAGAAGGATCCAGCGACCAAATATAGCAATAAACTACAACAAGATAAGATCATACAAACTTATAGAAAAAGAAACAGCAATACAATATATGGAGAAAATGCAGATGAAGATAGAAGTGACCAACGATAGAGAAGAAGTATAGGAAATGTGGAATAACCTAAAGAAAAATATGCTTGAAACAGCAAAAGCGACATGTGGACGAAGAAAAGCACAAGCAAGAAACAACAGACAGCCTGGTCGTCGGAGGACATACGAGAGAAAACAAAATAAAAGAAAAAAGCATGACAAAGATACCTAAACGACAAAAATAGCGAAAACTACAAAACATACAGAGACAAGAGATAAACAGTAAAAAACTAATTTTATATTAGAATAGCAAAAACCAGGGAGTTCGAAGAGGCAATGGGAAAAAACGCAAGGGAAAACCAAAAGCTACTTTATAAAACCCTAAAAGATTGCAGGAAAGAAAAAGGACAAGAAATGAGATACATACTAGACAAACAAGGAAGAATGTTGAAGGAAAACGAAGAATTATTAGAAAGATGGAAAGAGTATTTTGAAGAATTACTAACCTCAAATAACGACAAAGAACAAAAGACAAGGATCAGGGACAAGACCAACACAGAAGCAGATACAGAGAGTATCAAGGAGCAAGAACTACTAGAAATAATAAGCGAATTCAAAATAGGAAAAGCACCAGATTACAGCGGAAATGATCAAGCACCTGGGCCCGGTAGATTAAAAAAAACTACGGAAACTACTGAACAGCATATGGAGCACAAATAACATACCAAAAGACTGGCAAACAGCACTAATAATACCGATATAAGAAAGGAGGGATAAGACGAAATGATCAAATTATAAAGGCATAACACTAATATATATAGGGATGAAAATATTAGAAAAGACAATAAACAAGAGAACAATAGCAATAATAGACCAGACACTAGAAGAATCGCAGTGCGGTTTTAGGAAAGGAAGATCCACAAAGGACAACATCTTCACAATAAAACAAATCACAGAAAAAAGAATTACAAATAATAAAAGCACATATTTAGGATTCATAGACATAGAAAAAGCGTTCGACATGATGCCAAGAAACAAATTATGGAAAATCCTGCAAAAGAGAGGTGTAGAAAGAAAGACGAATTAATACAAAACATATATAACAACAACACTCATGCAATAATACACAAGGGACAAACATCAAGAATATTTAAGACAACCACTGGACTAAGACAAGTAGACGGGCTCAGTCCTACGTTATTTATCATATACATGAATGAAATAATGAAGAGCATGAAATCAGAAATCAAAAAAGCAAATATAGGGTACAAAAACATGTAAGTGGTAAAAATATCGGAAGGAGCATTCGCTGATGATGTCGTAGTGATAGCAGAAAATGAAGCTAATATGCCGCACAACCTGAGTGAGAGTGAGAGTGAGACATCTAGAAAAGTATAATGTGAAAATGAATTATAACAAAACAAAGGTGATGGTAATAGGAAACCGGAAGGAACAAATAAATATAAAGATAGAACAACACAAAATAGAGCAAGTAGAACAATTCAAATACCAAGGAGTAGCACTGACAGAAGACGGAAAAATGGAAGGTGAACTTACTAACAGAATAAACAACATAGTTAAAACATACCACGCACTGTGCAATATACTGACAAAAAAGAGATCAGCAGACAGGCAAAAATAAATATATACAAAAGCATATATAGACCTATACTGACATATGGGAGCGAGACGTGGAAACTAACGAAGACGGACAAAAGTAGAATACAGGCAATGGAAATGAAATATCTCACGAGGAGTAAAACAAGTAACGAGAAGAGACAGAATAAGAAATGATGACATCAGCGAAGAATTTGGAATTGAAGCCTTAGAAAAGTATATAGAAAAGAAACAACTAAACTGGTGGGGACATTTAATTGGGATGGACAAAAATAATCAAACAAAACAGGTATGGGAAGCAAGAACTGGAAATACAAGAAGAAGAGGTAGACCAAGAAAAGAGTGGGACAACAGAATAGAGGAAATAATAATCAAGAAAGGAAAGACAGTTCTACAAGCAAGAGAACTGGCGAAGAACAGAAAAGAGTAGAAAGAATTTATAAATGTATAAACAACAACAATAATTGTTAAGTAATGTAAATGTAATAGCCTACACCGAAAGGTAAAAGGCAAATAGATAATATATATTCCTAATAATTCATAATAACTAGTTCATTTGCACATTGCACAATTCTACATTCAAGTTATAATACAAATCTATTTTATTTCAGTTGGAAGATAATTGGTTTCCGTGTGCTGGTTAACTTAGGGGTGCTGGGTTTACTCGCCCTGTCGGCTTTTGCCGTTATTACAGTGGTCGCGCGCTCAAACGAAAAGGAGGCCAACAGTACAACTTGGAGGCGGAATGAAATTACTGTAGTCATGTCGTTGATTTCCTTATTTTTCCCGATATTTTTTGAAGTGTTAGGATACTTTGAGTACTACCACCCGAGGAAACAACTACGTCTGCAGCTCGCCAGAATCATGGTGCTCAATTTGCTAAACTTGTACTCTTTGATATTCGCTCTTTTTGGAAAAATCAGCGACATGGTAAGTACAAATGTTGATAGAATATTAAATAAAATTGTTAGGAATTAAATTTGTGAAACAGTATATTGTGATCAATGGATTTTTTTAAAAGGACGAATAATAATTATATAAGTATAATTATACTGGGTTTGAAGAGTCAAAACCCAGTATAATTATAAGTCAATTAATAGGTAATTAAAACTGTTAATTTTATTTTTAATGACATCCTACGATAGCTCGTAAATATATTTAATTAAGTATACATATCTTGCTATAGGCAACTAACAATACTGTTTATACTGAATGCTTCTTGTTCGTTTTACATTGTATATAGCTATGGACAATTCAGGCTAACTGGGTACTCTATCTGGTAGCAGAAAATTAATTAAAATCTAGTGGGTAATCTCTAGGCATAAAATGTATTTTCTCATCTTATATTGTCACGCAGATCGAGATCGTGATAATATGAGACAATATGTGTAAGGTGTGTCTAGTTAAATATTAAAAATATATTAACAACCCTGTATACTCTCAGCCAAACTTTTTTAAAGTGATATGTTTATGATAAAATAATTTATAAACATCAGTCTTAAACAACCTAATGTAATTATATTTTAACTTATAATTTTAATAATAAAAATTTGAATTTTTAAGTTTTTAAAATTAATTCGAAATCTTTACATACACTGATTTGACAATGCCGCGTATTTTAAGCAATAAAGTATTTACTATTAATTTATAATATCAATAAATAAAATCTGTATTTTAATTTTCTAAACGAAACTAAACTAATTTTAATTTTCTAAACTAAACTTGTTTTTATAATCTTCACAGAATTAAGTTGCAATAATAGTTTTGCTGATTCAATATTTTGCTTGGTAAATAAATTATGTTCCTGCGTTTTTATAAAAATTCACATGCCCAAAAATTATATTTCTCTCGGCGCCCTAAACATTAAGACGGCTCTGAACTTTTTTTTGTTAAATGTATAATAAAATGTTGAATTTACATTAAAGAATGTATTAGGTTTTGCTTCGTAAGTGATGCTAATACGTTCTTCAGGTCTGGGTTAATTTAAATAATTGCCCCATTTGTAATTGTAATTTGAGAGTCCATTAAATTCCTAATAAATTTCCAGCATAAAATCTAATAAACCTATATTTGACTCTCCGTCAACGTGTATTGATTTCATGAAACTTGCCGTTGCAGACAAGTCATCTACAAGCGCTGAAACCCGACGCCGCCGACATCCCGATGGACGGTTCATATCCCTCATTATCGCCCAAGCTGCCAATATCCACAACACAAATGACATTCCAGCCGGAAATAAATTACACGAGCTGCTACTCAACTTGTATCGGCAGCAATCTAACCTCCGCCAATTTGATTGCCAATGTAACGAAAACGATGCTCCCCGATTTAATGGAAAGCCTTACCGCGGGCGTAAATATTGGAACATCCCCGGGCCCTCTAGAGGATTTCACGGACATGTACAATAAATCCGTGCAACTCGTTTACGAAAACGTTAGCACTCTATTGGAGAACGCGACGGAAATGCAAACGGCGAATTATCCCATGCTGCTCAATTCCACTTACATACATTTACTCGCGAGTAATTTAATAGCTAATATAACCCTGCCGGATTTAATCAATACAACTTTTGAGATTATCTCCAATAACTTCACGCAAGCGTTTTATGATGATAACAGTAGTGAACTTTATGAAAACGTGACACCATCCATCACTGATTATTACAACGATTTATTAAGCGTTAATGTATCTGTTTTAATGGAGAATTTCAGTACAACGGTGGAGCCACTGGAAAATTACACCACCATCTACAATAAAGTCACGCAGCTCATTTACGAAAACGCTGGCGCATTCTTCGGGAATGTGCCGGCAAATTTCAGTGAAACCCCCGAGCTTTTCAGTTCTAGTTACGCGGACACAGATGATACGACCCTTGGGATGCAACCCGAAACGATTGGCAACTCGCATGCGAATAATAAGGAAATCCACTGCCGAATCCATTGCGACACGGGAATTCAGAGCGTAACTACTTACGTTAATGAGAGCGTGGAAATTAGGTCTATTAGTAGGGATTACCGAAGCCGGAGTAGTCTCAGAAGTTTATGTTGGGAAACTATGTTCGGGCAGGAATTGATGAAACTAACCGTGATGGACTTGGTGATGACCGTGTTATCTACGATGGCAATCGATTTTCTTCGGGCGATTTTCGTGCGGTATATGAACAATTGCTGGTGCTGGGATTTGGAAAAGAAATTTCCGCAGTATGGGGATTTTAAAGTCGCGGAGAATATTTTGCATTTGGTTAATAATCAGGGGATGGTGTGGATGGGGATGTTTTTTAGTCCCGGCTTGGTTGTTTTAAATGTTTTCAAATTGTATATTATGATATATTTGCGATCGTGGGCTGTTTTAGCTTGTAATGTGCCGCATGAAGTTATTTTTAGAGCATCTAGGTCTAATAATTTTTATTTCGCTTTATTACTTATGATGCTATTTCTATGTGTACTTCCGGTTGGTTACACGGTTGTATGGTTAGAACCCTCTTGGCATTGCGGGCCATTTTCGAATTATCGCAGGATATTTCATGTATTCACTAAAACTCTTAAAGGGGCTCTACCTAAATCATTTCATATAATATTGGATTATATTGCATCACCTGGAATTGTAATTCCTTTATTAGTTCTTCTTATTCTTATTATTTATTACTTAATTTCATTATCGAATGCACTCAGAGAAGCTAATAATGATTTAAAGGTATTATCCTACAAACAAATAAATATACGAATTAACTAATTTTTTAAATAACATTTTTAGATACAATTAAGACGTGAACGTACAGAAGAACGACGTAAAATGTTTCAAATAGCAGATAGACGTAGGCGAGTAGGTTCTGATGGTTCAGACTTGGGTGCTCCTTTTGGAAAATGGAAGAAACTACTACAAGGGTTACCATATGGAAAAAGTTTCGATGAAACACCCAAACAAGAATCTCTGGAAATAGTAAAAGAACAATCCCCGGATACAAAAAAATCCATCCCACATTTCTTGCTGCGTGCAATTAATAAAAACAAGAAACACTCTAATCATACTGAAGAATCAGCTGAAGCGACTGATACCGAACAACACGATTCATTACCGGATGACATAAATACACCTAAAGAAACTAAGCCTGAAGTTAAAAGTCACAAAACAAAAGAGCGTCCTATAAAGTTTGAAAACATGTTCAGTATAGATTCAGGTGAGTTTAAAATCGTAAGAACAGCATCGAAAAAAGAAGGAATTTTAAGAAAAGATTCTACCAGTTCGAATTGGTCGGATAATATTCCTGTAATTACAATTAGTAAAAGTTCCGAATGTATACTAGAATCTAAAATTAAAGTGGACATTGAGAATAGTGAAAAGGTTAAGCCGATAATCAAAAACGTTATTATAAAACAGGAATCTACAATAAATCCACCAATTCAGAAAATATCAACAGGTGAAGGAAATAAGAATAACAAAGAAATTTCAATTGAAACTGGATGTGAAGTTATGGATACTAAAACGGAGTCATCCACAGATTATAAAGATAGCACATTTTCTAATTAAAATTTTATATGTGATATTATATCTATAAATGAAATTTGCTATTAAAATATATCAATCGGCCAAAATTAATTAATTGTCGATATATATGTTCATATTATATTTGTAGCTTAAATATAAATAGCGATAAATTACTCTATTTTAGTAAAAGATATTTAGGTTTAAATAAATGTATGTTATCAAAGAAATGCCGTTAAATATACAATTATAATCTTATTTTTCTTAGATAATACATGAACGGATACAAATTTAATGACCTTTATAACGATTTCCTGACCTTTACTATCAAAAATGTCGTTGACTTAAATGTTACTTCACCAAAAATTTATTTATGCAGTTTAAGCAAAAATACGATCGTCAATTTATATATCAATATTATTAGATTATTATGTTTTAATAATTATTTAAATAAATATGTGCACAATCAGACTTATACGCGTACATACATGTAATTTTTGTGTAATCGGCGTCTTACAAATTGAAGCACACGGTAAATACCGATAAAAATTAAGAGAAATTGGTAAAATAATATAATATATTATGATATATTATAATATATTATGATATATTATAATATATAATGATATTCGGTCGGCTTAAAAACAACATGATGTTTTTAAGTCGACCAACCTATCATTTATGTTTTTATGTTGTCATTACATAAAATGTAGTCATGAGTTCAAATTCCCATCAAAGGGTATGTACTTGCTTTAAATTAAATTTGAACAGCTTGATAATATAAAATTAACGCTCATTCTCACCATGCCAGGTTAAATTTTAATCTACGATTACTGTAGTGCTAATGATTGATTAAAAACAGTATGCCAATAGGATTTAATCAGCGGTTAACACTTATCATTTAACCGGACATTTAAATGTATAGTATACTAAAATTGTCATATTTTAAAAAACTTAATCCACACGGTCGGATTAGTCTAGTCATAAAAATGTTTTTCCTGTCGGGTCACCCACGAGAAATAGACCAACCCAAAAATATTTAACTAATTATAGGGAGATAGGAAGATTTAAGGATTTAATCAGCGGTTAACACTTATCATTTAACCGGATATGGTGAGAATGGGATTATTATATTTATTATTCTGAACTAAATTATAATCATTCTTTAGCGAATGAAAGTTACAATATCGGATATAATAATCCCCGAAACGACTATAAACTTTAGAAACGCCGCCGGAATAGTAGTTATTTATTAAGTTTTTATCTCGACGCTCTTAGAGGAAGCATTTAAAAGGAAGTGAGATAATAATTTATCAGTATATACGCCCTCGCAGCCAACGTACATTTTTAATGCTCGTTTTAGCGCGTAAATGTAAAACTTAAGTAATTATAACAGGGCCTCCGTATGAAAAAAAAAATGTAATGAAACTACGTGAATGCCCGAGATTTGTTAAACGCTGCGGCTCAAATTACATGCGATAAAAGTCACTTGTGTGGTCCGGAGTTAATTACGGTTTTTCAGCCCTATCACGGCTCGTTTGACTAAATTGGGCTAATTCAATTTGTTCTCGTCGCATTCAATTACCCGATAGAAAAAAACGAACTATTTATACATTACCAGGAGAATATAAAAGAAATATAATCTGATGAAGTCAAAGTCAATATTGATACTATTATATTACACATAATCACAAATCACAAGCATAAATAGCTAAAAATGGATAAACTAAAAATATACTATCACAACATCAGAAGTCTACGGAACAAGAATGAAGAACTGGAAATTATACCTCACGTAGAAGAAACACACATAATAGCCTTAAATGAAACATGGATAAATGAATATGAAATTCAATATTATGAAATAAAGAACTATAAGTCCTTACATCACACCAGAAACAGACATGAAGGTGGCATTGCACTATATATAAGAAAAGATCTGAAATTCAAACATATAAACAATAAAACAATGAAAAATATAGAAATGATGACCATATACTTACAGAAGCAAAAAACATTTTTAACAAATATATATATATATGGAGAAATAGAAGCCTTCTACGATGAGATTAAAACCCTGCTTAAGACAATTAAAAAACACGAGATATGCATTATGATGGGCGACTTGAATGCAAAGATCGGCAAAGGCAGGCATACGGATCTGGTTGGAGACTACGGACTGGGTGAGAGAAATGAACGCGGAGACCGCCTAATAGAATTTGCAGAGGAAAATGATATGACTATAGCAAATACATATTTTAAGCTTCCAGCCAGAAGACTCTATACCTGGACATCCCCACAACACACTGAACACCACATAGCAAGAAACCAAATCGACTATATACTAATTCGAAAAAGATATAGGAACAGCATAATATCAGCGAAAACATATCCAGGTGCAGATATCTTCTCTGACCACAACCCTGTAGTAGCCAGCTTCAGAGTGAAACTGAAGAAACAAACCAAACTAAAACTAAAGGCCAGACTAGATGTTTCAAAACTTAAATGCCAGACAACCAAAGAGCAGGTAGAAAGAACTCTGAACGAAAAGCTTAAAGAGGCTAAAGAAGAAATTAGAAATTCAAATGACCCAAATGTCAAATGGGACACTATCAAACGAAATATAATAGATGTGGAGGAGAACTACCTAACACCTAGCAAAATGACGATGAAGAACGAGTGGATGACGGAAGAAATAATAGACCTAATGGAAGAAAGAAGAAGACACAAAACTGCAGACACTAACAAATATAAAGAACTACATAGAGAAATCACCAAAAAGACCCGCGAAGCAAAGGAAAAATGGTTGAATGAAAAATGTCAGGAATTAGAGATTCTCCAAAAATCATATGATATCTTCAACATGCACAAGAAGATAAAACAAATAGCTGGTACTTCAAAACATGCACAGAGTAGTGTCCTGGTCGACACAAATGGTCATATCATAACAGACGTCCAAACCAAATTGCGTAGATGGCAAGAATATATTAAAAAGCTATTCGAAGACATACGACCTGAGAGACTGAATATAGTACCAACAGAAGAAGAAACAGGACCCAGAATAACAAAGGAAGAAGTCATATACTCTATCAAAAATATGAAAAACAGAAAGACGCCTGGCCCTGATAATATCCCGGCAGAAATTTTTAAACTCATAGAAGAAGATCAAATTGGAATAATAGTGGAATTATTTAACGTTATATATAATACCGGTATCATACCAGCAGAATGGCTAGTATCAACCTTCATAACGATCCCCAAAAAAAATAACGCGAAAAAATGTGAAGACCACCGCACAATAAGTCTGATGTGCCATATACTGAAAGTCTTTTTAAAGGTAATGCACAAGAGAATGTACAACAAGCTGGATAGCGAAATAAGTGATACCCAGTTTGGCTTCCGAAATGGGGTAGGAACACGCGAAGCACTGTTTAGCTTCAACGTGCTCGTACAGCGCTGTCTTGATGTCAATCAGGATGTTTACGCATGTTTTGTCGACTACGAAAAGGCTTTTGACAAAGTACGACACGAAAAACTGATTCAAATGTTACATAAGAACGGAATGGACAGCCGAGACTTACGAGTACTAGAGTTTCTTTACTACAACCAAACGGCCACCATTAACATTGAAGGAGAAACATCTGAAAATATTCCAATTAATCGAGGCGTTCGACAGGGGTGTGTCCTATCCCCAATTCTCTTTAACCTGTACTCAGAGATAATAATGCAGGAAGCCCTGGTAGATGAGTCAACAGGTATTATAGTGAATGGTACTCCCATAAATAACATCCGCTACGCCGATGATACCGTGTTGCTGGCTAGTAATATAGAAGACCTACGTAGAATTACGGAACACGTCCAAGAGGTCAGTGAACGCTACGGACTTAAAATGAACATTAATAAGACCAAATACCTTAGTAACTCTCTAAAGATTAGAATGGTACGATGCTATATTTTCTCCGTACTTTTATATGGCATAGAGGCCTCTACGCTCAAACAACGCCTAAGCGACAAAATTGAAGCATTTGAGATGTGGATATACCGCAGAATCCTAAAAATATCATGGACCCAGAGAGTTACTAATGAGGAAGTACTGCGAAGAATGGGAAAGGAAAAAGAGATATTAACAACAATTAAAACCAGGAAACTCGAGTACCTTGGCCATGTTATGAGAGGTGCACGGTACAAGCTTTTGCACCTCATAATCCAGGGGAAAATAACTGGGAAGAGGAGCGTTGGGAGGAGGAGAATATCGTGGCTGCGTAACCTACGTGATTGGTTCGGATGTACCTCGAACCAACTATTTAAAGCAGCAGTAAATAAGATCCAGATTGTCATGATGGTCGCCAACCTTCGTTGAAGACGGCACCCTAAGAAGAAGAAGATTCGGACCATAGGGCAATAAGAACATCATGGCATTTGGAAATTTAAAAAATTAAAAATAAATATGTTACCAAATACAAAAAAAAAGTCAATTATGAAAATATAAAAACATAAAAATACAGTTCGCAGAAAAAAAAGGTCACACATTATACAAATTTCGACCATTTCATAGATTACCTAAAAAAATAATTTAAAAAAACACGAAAATAATAAAATTCAGACATCACGAAGACAATGAATGGATTAACAGAGAAACAATAAACATAAACCCACAAATACTGATAAAAAAGAGACTATTATATACAAAAAAACAATTGAGAAAAAAATAACCGCAAGGAAACAAGATTACTACAAAAGTAGAATAAAGGCAGTGGCAAATAACCCAAAAAAGACATGGAACGAAATCAACAGATTACCACATAAGAACAGCAAAACACAGTAGAAACTAAAAACGATTCAGAACAAAGATGGTTTACAACTAACAAACATCAATGCTATAGCAGAGGAATTTAACACTCACTTTGCAATGATAGGGTCTCAGTTAGCTGAAATCCAATTGAACCAAAGAAAAAGAACCAGAGCAAACACACTGCATAGTACAGAGACTGAAACTTTACACTTTGAAAAAATAAAGAACAACGAAATAACAGTTATAATAAAATCACTAAACCCAAACTCAGCACCTGGAAAAGACCAAATAACGACTAGGATAGTACAAAAATTAGAAGAAGAACTGACATCAATAATAAGAGAACTAACGAACAGAATCTTCGAAGATGGTATACCCAGTCTCTCTAAAAATGACAATAATTAAACCGATTTTCAAAAAAGGCGATAAAACTAACGTAAATAAATATCGACCAATCTCACTAATATCAACTTTTGGAAAAATCATCGAAAGAATAATACATAATAGATTAACAACACACACAGAAAAACATAATATTATAAATGAGCCCCAATACGCATTTCAAAAGAAGTCAAGTACAACTGCAGCGATTACAGACATGATAGAACATATACACGAGAAATCAGACATGGAAAACGAAACAGCTATCATATTCATAGATATGAAAAAAGCTTTCAATACTGTATGCAAAGCAAAACTGCTGGAAAAACTGGCACAAATTGGAATAAGAAACACACCACACAAAGTATTGACTAGCTACCTAAACAATAAAAAACAAATCACTAAGTGTCTGTAGCTAGCTACCCTCCAGCCAACTATCCAGAACTATCCAGAAGGTACAAGAAATGGGAAGTGGCGAAAAAGAAGCAGAATATGTAGTACCTCAAGAAGGAGTATTAGCACAATTACTTTATATTTTATATATAAATGATATATTTCAACTCAAACTTAATGGAAATATATTCATATATGCAGACGACACATGTCTCATTCATAGTGAGAAAGATAAAAAATAAAATGCAAGCAGAGGTATCTCTGGATGGATATAAACAAAATCACACAATGGTGCTAGAACAACTCCCTAACCATAAACGAAGAAAAAACGTCCTACATGATGATCTCAAAGAAAGTAAACCCACAGCCAGAGATACAAATATATAAATACACAAAAACTAAAAGCGCCAGACAAAAACCCGGCCATTACATATTTGTCTGCTATAATCCAACCCTGTATCCAAATGACCGATGACAACTACGCACAGATTTATTACCCCAAGGTTTATTGTGAACGCAGTATAGATTTCAGGTAAATATAAGTAAACTCAGCCACGTGTCAATTGATATAATCCCTCTATTGTATTTCTATACCGAGAATTGTATTTCCAGAAGACATGTTGACGCCTATTTACTTTCTTTGAGGCATAAATCAATTTAATAAGGAATTATATTTGATCTTTAATAGCCTCTTTCTACATCATGTCTACATCATTAATTAAATTATTAGCTCATTAAAATATCAAATATGGCCAGTGCACATTACTTTAACATACGTGTTATTTAATTACAATAATTCAATTATTATTTTGACATGTATTCAGATATTAATAAAAAAAACGAACGAAAATGATAAAAACATTATTTATATATATATATATATATATATATATATATATATATATATATATATATAATAATTTTACGTTCATGAATCCAATGTTCATTTTAGAAAAGTCGACACTGGTAAATTGCAATTTCTATTAAATATATAAGTTTTACCTTATCACACCAAGTATGGATAAACTATTGTAATTGTGATTTCAAATGTGTGCAAAAATCATCTTTATTGCGTCTTAGGCAATTTTTTTCTTACCACCAAAAACGAAATAAGATATAGTTACGTAAGATAATAGTCACATTTGAAATTTGATTGTAGAATATGTAAAAGATACTTTTATATATTCTACAATCAAATACAGTAGTCTGACCCCTGGTTTCTCCAACGAATCTTAAAGCTCGTCTTATATAAACTCGTCTTGTATATGACCACGTCTTAAATTGGTATTCTGTTGCACCACACATATGTAGATCTTACTTAGTCTTACAATGTACGACCGTCTTATCGTTTTAAGATACGATTTTTGTTTGGTGCAACGCTTTAAGTTAAGATTCGTTGAAGAAATTGGGCGTGAAAACCTGAAATTGTGACAATCGTAGAGATAATGAAGTGGAATTTGATGGTCTTAAAATTATCAGAGGACCTTATAAAGTGCATTTCTGATATTTTGCACGACTGTTGTAAAATTAACCATCCATATATCTTATGATACAGTAAAAATAATTCAAAATTGTGACCATTAACAATTAAATTGGTATCAAAATACTTTGATTACACTAATACAGTCATGTATATTTGTTTTACGATAGTATCAGTTATTATATGGCATTTATATTGGGTTGTTTTGAATACCTAAAAAATCTTTTTGCTGATTCTGTTATGATGTATGAGACGTTCCACTAGTTTGTAAATGCAGCTCAGCAATGTGATTGGTTGGTTAAAACCAACCCAATATACCAAATGATCAACCGAGAAACGATTGTTCCATTTTTATGGCTAACTAAAAAGTTAAGTAAATGTTGACTATGAATTGTGACTGTACTAATGTGAAAACAGTTCCATTTTCGTATAGTATTCGCATTAGTAAATAGTCAATTTTTTTAGTCCATTAAAATGGAACAAGTATTAAAAACTACCAATATAAACGCCATATAATAACCACAAAAGACCGGCAGCTTATATAAATTGGTGACCACTCACATATTAATGCGACAAGCAAGATATTTCCAGCACAAAAAAGTCGACGCGACAAGAAAATAAGATTGCAGCTAAATAAAAGACGGCACTATTGTATTTTTACGATCCCGTCCGAATTGTGATTGAGGCCCGCTTCCTCTGCCCATTCTTGTTTTACGAGTGTGCCCCGCGGTGGTTTTTGAGAAGGTAGCTCGGCGGTAGTAATTATCCACAGTGAACCCCTAAATGCCTCCCTGTAACTCGCATAAGCCGACAATCTCGAGGCTTAAGTGCGTTCAGTCGTCGGGCATCTGGAGAACACAGCATCCGTCTATGCCGGACCACGGTAACGCGCGCATCAATTTGAAACGACCGCGAAGCAACGTCGTGTCCCTTTTGAAAAGTTGATTAGAATGGACAAAATCCGTGGTCAGCTCGAACGTATATAATTAAAAGTGTAGTTGACAAAGTTTTTGTGTGTGCGTGCTTATCATCAGCGCCTCTAGTTTAGTTGTTATCAATGAATGTTTGTGCGGTGTGATACTCAGTCTTTAGTGTGGTTAAAATGGTGATGTTAAGACTGTGTCCGCGTGTGCTAGTTATATTTACGTTAATTTTTTGGACTAGTGCTATAGATGTGCAGTACACGCCCCTAATTGGGCAAAATGGAACTCGTTGTTACGACGATTTCAACCGGCCGCAGGTCAGTACCCAACGCGAATTTTAAATTCATAACGATAATAATTTTAAACCGCGCACGCCTTGCTTCGTGAGAATTGCGAGTGTGTTTATGAAAATTTTATTTACGGACTCAGCACTCTCTCGACTGACTGAGAGAGTGTAATATTTCTATAAATACCATCTCGCACCGTATCTTACATACAAACACGAGCCAGCGCAAGTAAATCTTTTCGCTCCGTGGGTGTACAGCGAGGGGAGAAATATGTCCTCATGATCTTTCCAAGCAATTCCAAGAGCTACATCTCCGTCCGTCCCGCGGCTCGAAAGTCCTTTGTTGTGCGCGCGAACACAAAACCGACTATCATTTTAAAAGGGTGCTTATAGCCCTTAATAAGTCGAGTCTCGGGGAGAGCAGTAGTGGGTGCCTGGCTCAGACCCTTCTTGCACACAGCGCTTGAATTATTCACGTGTTGCCACTTAAATCCACACGTGAACTGCTTAAACCTTTTTTGCGGCCGCTAAAATGGGAAAATTGCGGTGTTCCATTTGCTGTCTTGGGGGCGAACCGCGCGGATTAATTGAAATCAAGTTGGTTGCGTGACTCACTCACTACTCACTTGCTTGAAATAAATGGTGGAACAAAAAGCACCCATTTGTAACGAAACGAAAGTAGACATTTGATACACGCACATAAGAATATACACGAAATAATTCCGGTAGTCCTATTAAAGGTTTAAAACTTAATGATAAGATATAAGTTGGGGTAGACGGTTTGTCGTTGGTATACAATTAGCGACACTTTAGAAAACTTGAAGACGATTTTCTGAGATAGCAAGTGCCAACACTAACATACATATACACTAAAACACGGCAGAAGGACCCGAAAGTCGATAGCCAGTTACAGAATTCTAATAAATACAACTACTACTACTCAATACTACTCAAATACATTTTCTTATAAGGTTACTGTTCATTGATAGATGATTTGTCAATAAACAATATAATGGAATATATCATCCTTATATCTTATTATTACAATCTCTAGTTAAACAAATTTTCAAACCGTTGCTCACTAAGTAGTCTGGTTGTCCAGCAATTCGCATTTGAAGCGAAAAATTATCTTAAACAAATATAATTTTTCGCGATTTGAGCATAAACAAAATTCACCAACCCGAAATCGTGACTTTTTACGTGTCTGACATCCAAATTGTCTCCAAATTGTCTCCAAATTGTCTCCAAATACTCTCCAAATTAGGGTAATTTTTACAAGCAATTCCTACATTTCAGACCCACCATTTTTCCAATATTTTCTGCTCGCTATCCCCCAAGCTAACCACCTTTGCTTGCACCCACCCTGAATGTTCTTTTTACTAGCACATTGTTGATGAGTTTTGCAAATTTTTAGGCATGGTATTGCCCGGAGTAGTTTATAACTTAGTCATTGTCTTGACACTGTGTCGTATGCACCTGACGGTCAATACAACCTAGACAGCTATTAATGTTATAAGGTTTCTCTGAGAGCCCGCTTCGAAGTGTTCCGTCAGGGATTTGGTCCGTAAAGCTACAGTCTGCTGCCTATTCAAATTTTGTCTCATCGTTTAAATGTTAGCATTTTTAGAACATGATGTTTAAAATTTATTAGACGACACTCCATGTGATTACTACTAATAAACAATAACTATAAAAATCCGAGTCTATATGAAATAATAAATAAATGAATAATAAATACATATGAAAGTATTTAGTATGACATATTATTATTTCAGATATTCATCACAATCTCAAATATGTACCTTTTATTTCTACATACGACAACCATCTAAAACCAACCCATCCAAACTAGTTAATCACGCAAATTTATAGGCTGAATTCATAATTTTAATATATCTTCTGTCAGACAGCTCATTTTTTCCACGACCGACGCGCTCCATTGTCCCCCCAGCCAGGAGTATAATATTTCAACCAACACAGATAACGACAATAAAACTGAATGACTGGCGTTTCAGCGGAGCGCCGAGTAATGAGAGACTTCCAGTCGGGGCCTATTCGAAATGAACTCATAAAGGCCCTTTTTTCTCCTAAAGCATGGGCCCCAGATGCTCGCCATACGTGTTCTTATCGGGGCGGGCCGTGAAGAATCTCTGCACATGTTGCGTGGAGTGAACACGAGATGTTTTGACTTTTGCGAAATTTGCGTGCACTTAGCCCGCCGTAAAATGGGATTATTACTTTGCATAATATTAATAAATTAGCGAGGTGGCGGCCGGAATTAATGCGCAGACGATAATATTTAATACCTACAGTTGGATTGGCTTGATGCATTGGTATTTGGGGGATTATGGTCGTTAATATGCACACGCTGCAATAAATTTGAATTCATATTTGGTGGAAATGGATTAGATGACTTAGTTAAATTAATTTTTGTTCTAAAACTTTATTTTTAGCATTTTCACGTAATATGTATTCAAATTAACTCTTAATTAGGCGCACTGGGGTATAGTCTACATCATCTGGATATTTTATAGCATCACTTCGCAACCCTGCTAGGCTGGCTTGTGGAGGCTCTTCTTTTATTGATATAATTACTTGAAGAATTTATCTACTTCGGTCATTCTCTATCATCCATTGTGAACAGTTTAGCAAAAACCTATCAACTTGTGCAATTTCGGGTACCCCGCGCCAAAAAAGCTGTTGTACATTTATCAATCATGCATGTCCAGGAGGAGATTTGAGAAATCAGAATTTGCAGAATTAGGGAAGATCATTTTAGAATTTAACCAAACTTTAACTCTGAATTCTCTGAATATTGTTGGATATTTGTTGTTGATTTATAAATGATTTTATATAATATTTCAATGTTTAAACCAAGTTTTTTTATATATTTTATATTCTCAGAATATTGTTGGATATTTTTTGTTGATTTATAAATGATTTTATATAATATTTCAATGATTAATTCAAGTTTTTTTATATACTTTATATTAAAAGCTATCATTATTTATATAAATAATTTAAACATATATCATTTATTTGCCTTACAAACTATTGAAAGGGGTTGGAGTACAAAATACCCCGTGCAACCACCGATGAAACACGGCGCGCCTAATTAAGGGTTAATTACAGCGTGTGCACATACATAATATTCCTAATAGCTTGTTTTATAATTAACATCTCTCATAGTGAGCATTCGGGAGCCCGAGTTCGAACCCCATCGGGGCGAATGACCTTTCATAGTTTTTCAAAGATTTTCTGTGAAGTCAAGGTAAATACCGGGTGATTAAACTCCTCTGAGCTTCTCCCTTGGCCGGCGGAAAAGCCCCACGGCTGATAGCCCTATAAAGCTGTTGTAATTACATTCAAACTGATACACAATTAAAAAAATAAACAAATATTCGAAAAATATAATTACAATATCCCACTCACTCTTGTATTTGCGTGTTTCTTTTTTCTTATCACAAGTTCTGTAATCCATTCCAGACCTCTTCCATCTTATTCCCTCTCTTTTATCTCACCGCATCTATCTAATAAATGCTCATACGTATACTTTTTCTCTCCACATAATTTAACCATTCTTCTTTCATCACTAATTAGTAAATGTAATTGCATTGTAATTATTATTACTCATCACATCAGTAGAAGAATAATGCTTATTCATGTTAATGTATATAGTGGCACATAAGTCGAATAAAATAGTTAAAATACTAATTACAAGATATTACATAATACACAAATCCTACATGTTGAAATTCGTCATGTTAAAATTAATGAATTCCTGGCAGCTATGTAATGCATTATCCATTACTACTACTGCCAATTGTAATACATTATCCATTATAATTCTGTCAATTGTATTACATTCTGAAATTATTAGACCTATGGTTAACTAGTTCTATTATTCAGCTGTAATATGTAAAATTATTTTATATTCGTTGATTGAAAGTTTTTTGTTAGGTTTAAGAATATTACTTGTAATTTTTTTTGTAAAATCCGATGGTGTTGTGTAAATAGTAATTAGTACGGGTGATAGTTGCCAGTGAGAATTAAGTATGTTATAAATAATTTTTTTTGGGTGGTAATTTTCTCTTTGGGATTGCATTCGAAGAAATAATTTCTCTCTTTTAAGGCCAATTATGTTTACAAGGCAAAAAAGCGTACCATCGGCGATTCGGAATGGAATGCGAATTTTGTCCGACGTCGGCCCCTTTGTGTCCGTAATGTATAATTTAAAATTAATTGTATTTCATGCAGCAGTACATAAAATGTTAAGTTAATAACTGGTAGCGCAGCATTCTACAGGAAAGCGCTCCGCGCCGCGCCGTCTGAGCTACAGCCAACGACAAATTATAAACCAAACAAATTACAATTATATTGTGTATATAGATTTGGAAGGATATATTATCATTTAGATGTGCTATTAATTAATAAGTAATTAATCATAATTTCATTGCGTTTTAATTACTTAACTACAATTTCAAATCTATTATATATCTATATACCCAAGAAAATGGAATGAATTCGTTAGGAATATAAAATAAGAACCAATCAAATTACGACACCCGAAAGGGCTAAAGAGTATCTCCTCTCTTTAGACCTTTCGGGTGTCGTAATTTGATTGGTTGTTATTTTATGTTTCTAACGAATTCATTCCATTTTCTTCTATTCTGAGCTATTTTCTTCTTCTTGTCATGTGTTATTCACGTCTAAAACATCTTTCTCTGGTCCGGAGTAGATGATACTCTCATCTAAACGTACTCCTGTAGTTGGGAATCCACGTTAAACTGTAAGTCAGTTTCCAGCACTATAGGCAGAGAAAGAAACCCATACCCCACGAATGGCGTGAAAGAGAACAGTCATATAATATTTCCTCTACTACGTTATCCCATCTTTTACACGGTCTTCCTTTCTTCTTCTTTCTGGTTAGTCTTGTTTGCCATATTATTTTTGTTTGTATATCCTCTGGCATTCTAGTGGAACGTTGGTGAAAACATTCATTATACCTTCAGATTTCCATGAATAATTTTGTAACTTTTCCCAATTAATGTTGGAAATCACCCAGCTCAGTGGCCGAGTGGTTAGAGGCATCGTCCGTCTCGTACTGAGCCTGCGTTCGATCCCCATAGGGGAGTGAATCTACTTTCACAGTTTTTTTAGAGGTTTTCTGTGATGTTAAGGTAAATACCGGGTGATTAAACTCCTCTGAGCTTCTCCCTTTACCGGCGGAAAAGCCTCACGGCTGATAGCCCTATGGAGATAGAAGTTTTTTTGTATGTTGGAAATCACATAAAAGAACACAATTCACAATTAAATATACATATATTCAAAACTAATCCTCCTATTCTTCCATAGAAATTCATAAGTACTTCTTACTTATATCTGTAATTGTTAAATCTCTAATAATAAAGAGCTAAGGGTATTAGCTTACTCCAACTGCACGTGATATTTCATGTACAGGTTTCGATTATATAACATAATAATCCGACAATCAATTGGAAAATAAAAAATTACACCGCGCCGTTTTATGAATGGGGCACGCCTCAAAAGGAAGGAATGAACGTGCATAATTTATAGTTGCATATAAATTACGTTTAATGATGCTGCGTGTGTGATTGATTTTATGAACAGGAAGAATACTCGTACACGGGGAAACCTAGCTAATAAATGATATTTATACGTGGTGCGACGTTAATTACAGGTCTGCTGTATGTTAATTTCTTGGGCTCGAAATTGCGGGGCTGTGTGTGTGTGCAAGCTTGCGGTATATTAAGATGTTTAGTTGCAGGATAAATATATACATTTATCATCTGTTGATTTATGTCGAAAATCCGAGGGTGTTGTGTAAATAGTAATTAGTACGGGTGATAGTTGCCAGTGAAAAATAAGTATGTTATATATAATTTAATATAATTAAAGATATATAAGAATATAAATCATGTGAAGTTGAATTTACTGTAATCTGTACCCTATACACAAATAAAGATAATAAAATATTATGAAATTCACGCCGATGTGGTTAGAAACCCCGCTTTACGAACGGGCGGTTCGAATCCCGGTCTGGGTTGTTGGGATGGAATTAACAACACTTTACAAAACTCGAAAACTAACAATTTTCTGAAGTAGCAAGTTCTAACTACGCGCTAACGTACGGTGGAAGGACCTGAAGGGCGATACCTCGTTACACAAATACAGTAACTACTACTACTACTACTATATAAATGAGGATAAGCCTGCCGTATCTATAAAAAATAGAAGTTTTTGTTTTAGAAAATTGTCTCCAATTGTATTTGTAATCAATCTAGTTGTAGATATTTATTAATAAATATATATGTTTGGAATTAAATATAATATCTTAAAATTGTATATAAATTAATTAAATTTTGTGTAACGTTCTTAATATTCATAAATTTGAATAATATTATGAATATTCAAAACATTCAAATTTCTACCATCGTTAAAATCCGGCCCTGTTAAGTATTAGCCGATGGTAGGCCTAAAACAGAAAGGTTGGGTAATTCCAAGAATTTCCCCGATCTGGAGGGATTGTAAATACCTAGCCGGCTTATAGAAGGCATGGCTATAAAGGCGAGAGAGCCAACGGGCGTTGTGTGAGTTTGTTTGCCAGATTGATTTATTTGTATTTCACTCGAAGATTCTATCTGGAAATTTTCAAGTAACCCCTTTACATAATGGCATCGGGAATATTCATCATCGCGTTCGGTCGGGTTTAAAAAGTTAACTGTATATTGGCTCGTAAACTACTGAAAATGTAATCGGCGAGGAAAACGCACGATCTTTAACGAGGTATTATAAATATGTCTTTATTTCATTTTTATCGGGCGCGCGATCGAGAAAGCGGGCTGTTGGTACAAGTTATATTGTATTATTTATATTGTAAAGCAAATAAATCTGGCTGGAGTATACACACAAGCGCGGTGCTGGATGTCGGAAAGTGCACGGAATGAACAAACGTCCTTAAAAAATTATCTAATTTATTTAGTAGTCAACTTGTATACATATTCTGCATCTCGTAACTAGCGTAGTTTTATTTATATATTATAATTTTATTTATTATTAATTTCATGAAAAATTAACTATAACATATTATAATAAATAATGTTTGCTTGTGTTGTATATTTCGCCTTGTCAGCGCGCTCACCAATTCCTTTTATGTTTCATTATTAAAAAGAAACTTCTATCAGCCGTGAGGCTTTTCCGCCGGTAAAAAGAGATTCACAGAGTTTAATCATCCGATATTTAACTTAACTTCACAGAAAACCTCTTTAAAACTGGTGATTCGCGAAAATTCGCCCCGATAGGGTATGAAATTCCCAATTCTCAGAATGTATTATTAAATTCATCACTCATAAGCAATCGAACTAAACTCTAAAGAATATACAATTGTACTAATGCTAAACTAAAAAAGACACAATTGCACTAATTGTCTCTGGAGCAGATAAATGTATTCTAATGTAGTGTCACTAACGAAGACAAAATTGCACATATTGTGTCTAAAGAAGACATAATTATACTAATTATATTACAAAGAAGACACAAATGCACTAATTGTCTCTAAAGCAGATAAACATATTTTAATTTTCACGAAAGAAAACAGAATTGTACTTTATTATGTCTAAAGAAAACACAAGAATCTTATCTAAAGAAGACACAAATACACTAATTATATCTGAGCCAAATAAATGTATTCTAATTGTCACTATATAAGTCAAAATTGTACTTTATTGTCGCTAAAGAATACACAACTGTACTAATTCTATTCTAAAGAAGACACAAATGAAGCATATAAATGTTTTCTTTTCTAACCCCAGAAAAACAACCAAAAACATTAGGTTGCACGCTTCCTAAATCTGTTATCATTAATAAATTCATAAATAATCACATGTGAAATAATAATAATAATTAACTATACAGTTTTGTTTTTCCCTTAGTCAATTTCTTAAATATATTCAAATTATTTGTATGTTCTTCTTTAAATTTTACAAATGTTACAAACTCTCAATACCCATAGCCCGAGGAGGAATCAAACAACCACAAGCCTCGCAGAACCACCACCATTCGTCTTTTTTTTTGTAGATACATACATTTTATATCATTTATGATTATGTTGTGTATGTAAACACACAAAAAAATATTAAAAAAAACAATATTACACATATACCTACATCTTATATCATAACCACGCGTATTTATAGACTAATTTGAGCGGCAATAACGATGTAAATAAAAGTAGCAAGTATTCATTTCATGTAAATAATACATAAAAGACTACTTTACATAATAAACTCATATTAAAAAAAAACTATTATAGAAGAAGAAGAAAACTAGCTCACAACTTCACCAGAAGAATTTATTTGAATAGCGCAGACATAATTATGGAGTATGGAAATAAGACTCTCCCAGCAAGATACCTTCTATGTCGTAACAGGGGGTGATACTAATTGTGCCTACCATCATACTATATAATCTTTATATTATGTACCTTGCTAGTCCGGTAGTTGCCAGAATAATTTATTCATTTTCAACCGCGTTATGAATATTTTTATTTTCGTCTTTTATAAAAGAGTTTTAATATTTAAATTACATTAACGAGTAAAACGGTGGAAAATATGCATTATTTAGTTTAATTAAATAAATCAGTATGTTTATGTTGTATATTAATATGTTACTATTTATTTATTTACTAGACGTACAAAATGTGATTTAATAGACAAACAATCCAAATATGCAGCCTTACACCAAAATACGGTAGATAAGCATTCGATTAAATAAATAAATAAATAAAAACAAACCAAACAACTAAAATGATTTGAACTTATTCCTAATAGGTCGTGTTGCCACCTCGAGTTCGAATAACGGCCTATATTTGCCGTGGCATACATTCTAATTAGGTTTTCAATATAGAATTAAGGACAATTTTGCCACCCCTGAAGAGAAACACGTTTCAGATGCTCTAGAGCTGGCAAATATTGCCTCACTTTCTTATTTAAGAGTGTCCCATAGATGATCTATGGGATGTAAGTCCGAGCCTCCCGCTGGCTATTTCATAACCGCAATACGGACTTCATTCAGTTTATCAATGCAATGTCTAGCCACGTGCTATTGGTCCTAGTTTTGTATTTATACAAAATAATGCACGATAATCTTGTATAAATACAAATCAGCACCAATAAACTGAACATCGGGCATTTCATGATCCTAGAAAATGTTCTCTGCGTAGAATTCAGGATTCATTGCTCTTGCATGAATAGGGACTAACTCCAGCGACCATCCAAAGAAATACCTGCAGGTTCTGGTGCTTTTAAAGACTTTCAACTGACCAAACCTGCTTCCCCCAATCTTGTTTTCATGGTAAGAGGAGAAACATGCACATTTATAACGGTCTGTAGCTCATTCTTCAATTGTACATTTGTTTTTACTTGATTTCTTAAGGCATTTTGAAGAGCGACTGTTGAGAAAAGTGTGGATGTGGAGTAGGACACAGAGCAAATGGAAAAAAGATAGTGGAAGGATGTTTGAAAGAGTGGGTGATGTGTGTGTCGAGGAAAAGCTGAGAGGAACTAAAGTCAGGGATGTTCAGGGACAAGAAAGACACGTGAGAATGACTGAAAGCTCGTATAACCCTAGTTATGAGAAGTGGCAAGTGCGGGGAAACCCTCGAGCTACGTAACCATGGCAGGGTGGAGGAGAGAGGACAAAGTATGTATGGCAAGAGCGAGATGCAGCCGAGGAGAGATAGGAAGGACATTGTGGATGGGGCACGGATACACCACGAGTGTACTTTGTAGTAAGGGGAGTGATACGTGGTAGCACCTAGACAATGAATGTAAAGGAGTAAAAGTGGAATGGATCGGTGATTGCAGAAATAGTTAAGAGCAGATGGAAAAGTCGTGGAAATCTGCAAAAAGCTAACGTGGAAAAGGAAGTGTGTAAACAAGAAATGTGTTGGCAACATGACAAAAGTAGTGGCCAATCTACATCTAGAAACGCCTAGATTAATATCGCCAATTAGCCCAAAGGGTACAACGCCCACCTTTTCTCGGTACTTTTGAGGAATACAGTAAAGATCAGGACGTGAAATCATTCGAGGTGCCATCGTACAGCAAACATCGACATTTTGAGCTTTGCGATAGTTCTATCATTTTATAGTGTAGTAAAAAAAATGTATGGTGTATAAATATACATATTTCAAATTGATTGTGATTATAATTTACATTACTTCACATTTTTTGGTCCTTCGAACCGACTCCATTTCAATCTGTTACATTTGTTGGTCCTTCGAACCGGATCAATTTCAGGCTGTCACATATGTTATTCCTTCGAACCGGATTAGAGCTTACACAAGACACAAGAAAATATGTTTGAAAAATATCCAGTATTTTTCGAAAACGTGGTGAAAAAAATAATCACAGACAACGAACGATGTAGATGCTCTTAAAATGATCTAATAAAGAGGATTTGCGAAAAAAATCTGTTATTTTGTACTTTATACTTTGTATGATAAAGTAAAAGGACTAAACAAATTGATTAAAATATCTAAAATGAACGATGATGCTATAACTTTCATTCCACATACATAAGTATGGTATTGGCTTTTAGTAGTGTCATGTTATAAGAACGTACGAATTGGTTAATAAAAACTTGGTACAACTGAGTTATATATCTATAGATGTAAACTATTTTTCAACATACGTACTTATCATACAAGGAAATGCGAATTAGATTATCTATTATTCTATATTTCAACAATTATCATGCATTTTTATGGTATTCTTTATCTAACGAGGCCATGAGATAATATAAAAGGGTGTTCATAAGAGTAATTTAATTTCCAAATTAAAATGTGCGTTGTTGCAATCTCCAAATGACCGCAGCAATAAAATTGGGAGCTTTTACATAGATAACAGTGATAAAAAGGCTGGAACTATAAAGTATCGGATTGCGCGCTCGTGACGAAACAAAGGGAATGGATTAAGGTTGCAATAAAATAATAATCGCGAGGAACAATGCAAAATGACGAATAACGTTTTTCTAAGAGAGTTATCGTTAAGCCATAAACTGGTTTGCTGGGTTTCTTTTTGCTGTTTGTTCAGAGTTAAGCTAGTTAAGTTAATGTTAATGTTATACAAGAAGAAAGGTATAGGAATAATAATTGTATGTGATGGAATGAGAGTGCGCTGGGAATATTGATGTTTGGTTTATCTGATTTGTTAAAATCGTTGCTGCAGCTCAATAAAGATCAGTAATATACATTACACAATGAGTAATACTGGCAATATTTTAGAATAATGAACATTTTAAACATATTATCGTACAGTAATACTGTCATTATTCTAAAATATTGACAGTAATATTGATCGTGTAAGGTGCAATTCACTTGAAAAAATAACATTATAAAACTGATTGCAAATAATTTAAATAAAAAATCGCAATATATTTTAAGTATAGTAGTTGGGAGTGATTGCACATAAGTGAACGTAAAATTAATCGTAGTTCCATCCGAGTTGGAAATACTCATAGCATCCGATGCGGTCGTCAACCCTTTGCGCTGCACGTGCATACACCTGAATTATTACTCAATTACCTGCACTGCCATAACACATTCTTTCCGTTTATTACCCGGACACCCAACAATATCGCGAACTGACAATAAAATCCAATTTGATATCATGCTTTATATCAGGCAGCGCCCGGGCCGGAGCGGCGTTCACGAAGAAAAATTGCCGGCACTGAAAACGTTACGGATCATATAAATTGTGACATTTTCCGTTTTATCTTTTTCGCAGAGGTGTATCCCAGGCTTCGAGAATCCCGCCTTTAATAATCTCATAGAGGCGACGAACACTTGCGGGGACAATGGTGCAGTCGAGTATTGCGTCCAAACGGGAATCTCTGGAATTCGGAAATCCTGCGACATTTGCTACCCCGGCCAACACTCGACGGCGTATCTTAACGATGATAGTAAGGACACGCAGACTTGGTGGCAGTCGGAGACTATGAATGAAGGCATACAGTATCCGAATCAAGTTAATTTGACGCTTAATCTGGGTGAGTTATTTAGTTCTTTTTCTTCTAATTTTTCAAAAGTTCACGCAGGAAACTTTAAGTAAAACAACTTTTCCTCCAATTTATAATTAGTTTAACTTTTTAATTATCATCCACCCAACCACTTTTATAAAAACAACTCAATTCAATCGTGTAGTGTCGTTTCCATTGTATTAAAAGGAAACATAAATCAGTCCTGATTCATTATTAGCGATAGCCCACCATTACGTCTCTATGTGGGCGGCGGGAATTATAATATTGCACTACAGAGACGGGAGATAATAATAAATACGGCCGTTATTTGCATTATAAAGAGAGCACTGTCTGTGTGTTTGTCTATCCAGGGCCAGTGCCGTGCGCAAAATAAATATATTTTATTGTTATTGGTCCTGTAAAAGGGAACGGAATGTTTTTGATGCGCACAAATAACACGGGGTCATTGCGAACTTCAATAAAACTTGCCTGCTTGGATGAATTTATATGCAGGGTAATAATTTTAAGGCAAATACGGTACTCGGAATCAGCAAACGTTTAGATGTAATAAACTTGTTCGCTGGTGAATATTTTTTTATAAACCCGTGTCTAAATGGGAAATGGAGTTCACGAATTGACGGTATTTGATGTGTAGAATGTTATGATGAAGTAATAAATATTTTATAGCTGTAATCTGTGAGGAGATATAGGATCGCATCTACTTTTTATACTTAAATCAGGAAACACTTTTAGGACGAAGAATAAAATGAATAAAACATAAATAAGAAAAAAGAGAACAATTTTTATCATAAAAACGTCCCCTGAATGACGACTAGTTATTGAATATTCATGTTTTTTTTTCGGTTAACACTAAGGACCGTACGTCCCGAATTTCCTGGGATTTTTCACAACTCCCTTGTTAGTCCCGAATTTATAGCATTTGTCCCAAATTGCATATTTATAATTAAGTAGTGTAGATCTTATCTTTTGTCTTCGTAAGTAGTGTTGAGTTTATCTTTTATCTTCCTGGCACTAATGCTGCAACTGACCAAGTATTTATCATTATGGACAGTTCACTAGTCCAAAAACTGTCCACAATGATAAATACTAAGTTTATCTGACTCATAAATTGCTATAACTTCGGAAATACTTTGATATTTGGTATTTATTTATTTATTTTATTGTTTAATCATTAATCATACCTCAGATATTAACATGCAAAAACATTTAACCCAAATAGACCTACTGTTCCGTATAAGGAACACTTGGGGAAAAGTAATCTGTAGAAGATACTTAAATCTATATACTGACTATTTAGCCATACCGTTCCTTTAAAACAACATCATGAAAATCCTTTTTATGAAAAAACTAGCGTAATTATAACACTTTTATTATGATTAATATAACTTAGAGCTATAATGTAAAACACATTTACTTCAAAATTTGAATAAAAAAAAGTTTCAGGTTTATTTGGGTTAATATGGTTAAACGTTTAAAATATTCTTAAAGGTATAACATATATTATAAGGGTATTATATTCATGTCAAATATTGTTGCGTTAAAAAGGTTTATATTATTTTTAATGTCTCATCAACAAATCAAAAATGTATAATGAAGGAGCTATTAAGTTAGTTTTCTCCAACAAAAGTTTATTCCTTCATCAGATTTTAATTTTAAACACACGCTTTCCACATCTGATAGCCACAAAACTTTTATAAGACCTCCGTATCAGATACCACTCGCAGCTCCCATGAATCTCATGAATAACAAAAATTCCATTTTCCACCTTACATAATCCCTGCGCCGATAAGGTGTCGCGAGACGCATTGTAACGTCCTCACCATGTACCATTGAGGAATTTTGTTTATGCGCGAGCCGCCGAGATGTATTCTCCATACCAATTTCTAAATGTAAATAAAACCCTCCATATAAAAGAAACAATGGTATTTATATGTGGTCGGGTTATGTGATCCTTTTACGGAAGCTGAAGACGACGGAGAGGCCAGCACACTCATAAATATTCAGTGGGACTCGCCGGTAATTTGTGTGGTCGTCAAATGGAGCAGCGTCGCGCCAAGACAAAGGGGCCCCGCTTTTTGTCAGAGACAGCTTTGTTGGCACGCGACGTATGTGGACCGCAAAGGGGGCACCAATGTTTTTTTTCTCTCCTCTGTGAGTGTGCACGCGGGCTCCCAACTGATTTCAGTTCCCACGCGAATCAATCAATAATGCTGGTCATATGTAAAGTGGATATCATTGGAATATTGTTTGAAATTGTATCCGAGTGTGGAATAATTGTATTAAAATCTATTAATTGGTACTACAGGTCATATTTCACAGGTATAAAAGTTTGCCTGATAAACTACAATATAAAACTAACGCCCGGTTTCTCCAACGAATCGGATCTTAAAACGATGAGACAGTCTTACATTATAAGACTAAGTAAGATCTACATGTTTGGTGCAACAGAATAAAAATTGAAGTCGTAGTTATATATAAGATGAGTTTATAAAAGACGAGCTTATATAAGACGAACTCTAAGATTCGTTGGAGAAACCGGGCGTAAATTCTAAATAAAGCACAACGGGCTGAAGCTGGTGTATTACTACTAAACGAGAACTTAGTAATTGCATCAAGAACGTACAATGTATCAGTTAGGGATGGCTAAAAGTGACCTTCAAGACGTTGGAACGAGAGCTGGTGTTCATAGCAGCAACCAGCTCTCGAGGACACGTTAGGACAGACTAAAGATTATTATATATCCTGTTGTGTGTACTTAAGCGACGCCCGATTGTCTGGATGTCCAGACAATCGGGCGTCGCTTAAGTACACACAACAATCCTTAGACGTGGTCAAACCATCCCAAGAAATAAATACAGAAATGGCAATTTGAAGAAAGAGTAGTGAATAATAATGGTGACTTATGAATCTATGTAGTCAATACCAATTGAAGATATATAATACCTTTTTCCACCACAAGGACATACACTGATATACCTGGGAGAGACCGTAACACAAAAATTGATCTTGGATTACATTATCATAAGACAAGAATCGCGCATAAAAGTAATGCAAAAGTTAAACGCGGTGCAAATTGTAGACATTTCTCATACAGAGTAAATACATTAAAAACAAAGGCAATTAATAAATAAATAAAGGTTAAATCAAAGACGAGTTGCTGAGATTCAAATTGGAATTCTATCTCTACAGCAAGAGATATAAGAACGCTATACCAAAGCAGACTGCAGTCCCATTTGGTGGTTGTAGAGGTACCATAACCCAAATTGTCCTCTGCACTTAAACACCTCACACCTCAACCCTATACAGTAATAAAGACATCACACGCGCATCCCATATAACCAATTGCTGCTCAACATTCACTTCAAAACCTTCTCCCACGCCACAATCGTTTGATTTTCTGCCCCGCTACTTAGGCTGTATGCGTGCTATATCTGATGAGCTCTTTAAATTTTCTTTTCTATTTTCAGCGAAAATTAAACGCAGTTAAACTAGTTAAAGCACAGCACCATTTTTACTTTTTCTCCTCCTCACGACAAACTTTCTTTCACACTTCCTCCACCTCTCTTCTTGAACTACATCCACTTTGTATTTTTTACATTAACTTTAATTCGCATTGAATATGGACAATCACGAATAAAGATGAACCATACAATGAGCAAAAACATTAAACTATCTACTGGAATACATGTCCCCTTGATGTATTCCAGTAGACGGTTTAATGTTTTTACTCATTGTATGGTTAGTCCGTTTCTATTTAGTTTAATTATAAGAAGATCATAGAAAATTTACCTAAAAACATAGACTGCAGCACTAAAAGTGGGGGTCGCGACCCCCAGGGAGGTCTCGAAATATATTTGGGGGGTCGCAGAATAAATTGATTACTGATAATTTGGGCTGGTTTTCTACACATACCCATTCTTCAGGGACCTTTGCACTTTTTAAGTGCAAAAAAGGATGGCGGACCGAAATGTCTGAGAAGCACTGGGCTACAAGATGGGAGACACCCTACTCAACATAATTTCCTACGCAGACTACACGGTATTTCTCTACCATAATTATTCCGCACCATTACTGCCCAATTCCGAATGTCTGCCCAATTCCGAATGTCAGGACATGCAAAGGTCCTCACGGGACATATCTGCTTTCGGGAAAACCTCTACAAGATGAGTCTGAATGAGATGGACAGGTAGGACGACCAGAGGGACAACGCGGAGCACTCCCATCTTCGTGTACCAACGATAGGAGATCCAACGGGCAGCTATGATCCGGAAGATAGACATAATGATAACACCGGAAACCATGGCACCATTGATGCTGATGGATAAGGCCTAGATGGGTAGGCCTGAAGTAATGCGAGAGCGGTCACAGGTCTGGATGTGGTAGGAGGTGGGGTTTAACTGATAGGTTAGGGGTGGTTAACATTTTTAGTATCAGGAACATATTAAAAAAGACAGATTAATAATGTTTACCAAATAGTCCAAATACGAAATAAATAGTAATACATTAGAAATATGAGTGAGGATGGGAAGACATTATAACTAAAAGGTGGGCGGTTGGCAACCCTAGAACAAGGAGTGAAAATCTAAGAGAAAGGTGTAATCTGCGGGATGCGGAAAATTGGAACCGAACCAGAAAGAAAAGGTGCACATAAACTGGATGACAGACGACCATATGGCCAAGATATCAAAGGAAACGATACCGATAGGAAGAAGAGGTAGAGGGAGACCGTCTAAGCACTAAAAAGTGTGCTGGACCTACATAACGGAGGAGGGGAGAATGTGATGGAACCCTATTTACAGAGAGAAGAAGAAAAGCTTTAATTCCTCGCCTTCCAAAGAACCGATATAGCCTCTTCACTATTTCTTTTGACTTACTGAAGGCCAAAATTGTAATTGTTTTAAGTAAGCGCATTGCATTGCAATCCTGGCCATAAAATGCATAGCGGGAATTTTGCGTTTTAGTGATTTATTGATGGGCGTGTGAAATCCGTACAATCTTCCAGCCCGACATCTGGCAATCAGTTTTCTGACATTTTGGCACCAGGCGGATGCACAAGATATTTGTTGGCAACATGGCAAAATTGTAGTCAACCTACATTTAGATGCACCAATCAGCTTCAAGAGCCCAAAAGCCCATATGGAAAGGGAACAACGTCTCAGTCTATTGACATTGTATGTAAGTGGAACTCCTATTTCCACTATTATGGCTGTACGTATATTTATGTCTATGAGCCCTATTTCTGGTCTATTGTAGTCAATGGTTTTGTCGATGAAAATAGGTCTATCCCAATAGAGAATGACATTCCATTTCTCTAATACTGTCTCAGGTTGGTACTTTATTCAGTAGTCCATACTTAGTTCACAATTTCTGTTGGATTATTTTAGCCAGTTGGTTATGCATATTTAGATAGACGTTCATAACTAACGTGGGGCAGCCCACCATTATATGTTCAATGTTTTCACCGAGTTTTCCGCATTTCCTACATTTGTCCTGAATAGATGTCTTCAAAATGTGCGTTTCATAGTTTCTTAAGAACCAGGAACTATGAAACGCACATTTTGAAGACATCTATTGAGGACAAATGTAGGAAATGCGGTTACCTGGTCAAATAACAAAATATTCCGTTTCTGGGTATATGAGGCCATCTCTTAACCACTTATAGGCAGCATCTCTATCCACATTCCTGTCATCTAGCAAACTTGGAAACTTTTCCATGCTAGGAATTAAGTGTCTTTTTATTATTAGTGAAACTAGCATTTCTGATATTTAAGAGTGTGTAGTTTCTCTGTTAATGTTGCATAATGCCATCCTCAGATATCAGAAGTTTATCCCTCATTTTATTAGTTATTTATTATTATTATTATTATTATTATTATTATAACAGGTTAAATTTACATCGACGTAATAGATGTGTTTGTTTTCAGTTGAAATGCTTCGCATTAAACTTGTCTTGATAGCATTGTAATGCCCATAGTAACGCAATGTAGAACCAAAGGCATAAAATCTATTTCTTATGGTGATACAAATATGGCATTATTTCAATTTATAGCGCACGTTGAACATTTAAGTGCTCATAAAGATATTGCATAAATTATAGGAACTGCTATTTACGTGCGATAAACGATGTAGTTTATTTGATACTAAAGTTAGGAAGAAACTTGTTGGATCTAATTTGCTCGTATTTACTTACGGATGACTGTAAATAATGTTTAATATTTTAGCTTTTACCTTATAAAAGATGTTACCTTATTCCATGTTAAATTTTATTCAAGACAGATTAATTAGGATACCATATGATAATTTGTATGATGCTGTTATCTCATAAATTCAGACTTAGCTCAATAGAAAGATCTATAAATATCAATTGTTAATATAACAATCAAAGACATATTCAATATTTAATGTATTGTATTTATACCTTAGTACAGTCCTCATATAAGCGAGTTAATATTTCAATAATTGTTAGAATGGTGAAATTCGATTTAACACTGTTCATACGTTTTTGGTTAAAATGAAAACAGGTGAGTTACTGTATGAGAGTATTGAAATTAATGTAAACTCGTTAATAGGTTTTGTATGACATTATTACCAAATTTAAGCCTGTACTCATAAGGGGGCTTAATTGAGACGCTCGTCTTCAAACTACATTTACAAAAAATTGTATTATTTCTTTTTCTCACTCTCTTCACCTCGGGATTTGTGGATGTTGTTCTCGGGCTAACGGTATTTTTAATTTTTCTTCTTTCTTCTATTTTATTTTATTGTTTTATAATAAAGCATACTCAATAAATGGTATTATTAACCCTGCTAAGTGGACGAGTGGTTAGAGGCGTCGTCCATCTCATACTAAGCATTGGGGAGCTTGAGTTCGAGTTCCGTAGGGGCGAATTTTCGCGAATCACGTTTCACAATTTTTCAGAGGTTTCTGTGAAGTTAAGATAAATACCAGGCGATTAAACTCCTCTGAGCTTCTCCGTTGAACGGTGGAAAGTCTCACGGCTGATAGCTGTATAAAGATAGAAGTTGGTTTTGGTATTATTATTACTTTATATTATCTTCATATCTATATATCGGTCTAAAGCAAACCAAATTCAATAAAGACGTTTATTGTGACGTATAAATGATGTCACTTTCGGCAGTTCGCCGGTACTATGCCAGGGCATTATAAGTGATTTCTCATAAATATAAACATAATATGTGGACAAACATACTTTATTAAGTATCCAAGTATTATGGCGAGTTATACAAGGGTTCTACTAGAAAATATGATGAAATTACTATTATAAATAATGTGATGTGTGATATTTTAAAAGAAGCTATTAGAATAAAATCCACATATTAGTAATAAACCACACCCGACAGTAGCAATAAAAAATTATGACATACCATAACACCCAACACATTAAAACTCATATCATCCAGATCTAGCTCGGGGACAATAATTAAAACGTGTTGGCTATAGTATACTGAAAATGAAACGCGTGGTATAAACACACGCGCGGGCGAACGAAATGAATTTCCACCCCATCCACTTTTAATTGCCTTTTATTACTCCCCCGTGCATTTAGGGCACATACCCGGCATCGCAAACAGCATCTTCGGGCGGTCCAATATATCATCCATTTGTTCACGCTGAACGCGCGGATAAATTAATTGCAGCGCGCCCGGATTGAAAGGATTTTTGATAAATGAAGGCTTTCAGTTTGCGGAGGATTTGTTCTGACGTTTCCGTTTTTTCTAATCCTTTTGTTTCCACCATTGCAGGCAAGGCGTTCGATATCACTTACGTGCGGATTTGGTTCCATTCGCCCCGGCCAGAGAGTTTTGCCATATACAAACGAACGTGCGAGAATTGCACGTGGGTGCCATACCAATTCTACAGGTAATTATTATTGTGTGATTATTAATTTAAATACAAATTTTACAAAAATAGTAAATAAATATTATAAATTTATATATTTTTATATTTTTTCTTCGATTTTTCGTTTAAACGAGCAAACAATTAATTAGGCTTAACACTTTACTAGTTAAATTAGTGGCATCAGCATTTTGAAAAAAATGCTATATACTTATTAAATTGTATAAAAAGATCTTATAGACGTGATTAAATGTGCAGATTATACACTATTTTAGATCTAAAATTAATTATCCTTCAATATAAAAAAAATTACTTCCAAAATCTTTACTTTAAAAAAATTCATCTCATCAGCGATAAAAGCTAAGTAGCTAAATGCACTTCTACGTGTCTTTTACAGTCTGGCAATTGTAAACGCTGGTTGGGCTGTAAAAGTGGCCGTATTCGAATAACGATGTGCGAACAAGTTTGTAACAATTGATCGTGCTTGCTGTAAAAGTCTTACAGTTTCTTTTTTTATGTTATTTCGGATTTTTACGCAGTCATGCGGACATCTGCGCTCGTAAAGCAGCTCATGAAAAACAGATTTCATCAAGATGTGAGCCATTACGCGATGTAATTCGAAACGAATAAAGTGAAATATCTGCAATTATCTGCAGTCGGTTTTTGTTTGAGGTTTTAACAGCGAACAGCGCCTGTAGCATACAATGGCGTATACATAGGGTAGTTTTGACTTGATAATATTTTTACTGATTTAATGGATATTTACTGTATATACAAATTTATTATACTCAGGGATAGATTTTCTCAGCATGGTGGAAGTCTTCGAAATACCGTCCCTTTAATGATTTTTAATTATATATAGATTGGTGGAAATTATACTTTAGGCGCTTTCGTTTAGCATGGTTTATCATTGCTAGTCGCCCCCGTGGCGTGCAGTATCGCTCAGGTCTTGCGGTCGTGCGCCGCCGGTTGTAAGGGCCGAGGTAGAATTATGTGCATCGGAAGCGGATAAGAAACAATAAGTCCGTACCAGCCCAGAGTGATAAACGAAAGGCACTTTTGTTGCTTACCATGTCGGCTGATACGGCCGGCTGATACGGCCGTCTTTCTGTATCATAGTACAGTGATTATAATACACAAATTGTCATATAATTTGTAGGATGAACAAGTAGTAGTATTTACAGAAATTTAAACATAAATGCTACTTTATAAATCATATCAAGTTAGAGTAGTATAATTTTTATGTTTTAAATTTATAATACAACTAAGAGATAAAAATGGCTGGTTAATCAGGCCATTTTTCCCCAAAAAAAAAATCAGAACATTGGCTACGAATTGTAAATAACTAGATAACTAAGGTTTTCATTTTTGGGTATAAGTGTTGATTCAGAAAAACTCTATAGTCAACCAAATCTGTAGAAGATAAAAAAACAATTTTAAAAAAATTCATCGCATCAGCGATAAAAGCTAAGTAGCTAAATGCACTTCTACGTGTCTTTTACAGTCTGGCAATTGTAAGTGTAAATAACTAGATAACTAAGGTTTTTATTTTTGGGTACTCTGTAGTCAACTCCTACAGATTTGTAGGAGATAAAAAAAAGAATTTTATCCGGCACGATTACAAACTTAGTAGATTCAACAAACGCTTGTATTTGTTAAATAATATAATGCTCTTACTAATTAACTAGAAAAGCACATTAAGTGTGCATGTAGTTATATTATGTGAAATTATATCCCCTATAGAGTTGACCGCACCATGCATGTACGTGTAATCAAATGCGAAGCAGGGATTTAGTTGAATTCAAATTTCACAATGTAATCATCCTATATTGTTGAATCAACAAATTACTTATTACCAGGATATGCCAATATCTACAATTATGAATTGTTGATTAGTGTGTAATAATTAGCTTTTATTTGAATACGTAAATGATACTATCATTATAAACAAATAGAAAATACAGATAAAATTATCGAAAAATTATGTTACTGCTAACAATGCCCACCTAAACCTTGTAAATCGCGTGTATCACATTTGGGGTTTAACAAGTTTTAACAAATTGTATACAGGACTTCCTAAAAGTCCCGGGACGGAGCTATAGGTTTTAAACGATTGAAGAAAAAAAAATTGAAAATTTGAGGATATCTAAAGAGTCATAAACACTACATTCTTAGATAGTTTAGTACTTCCATGCAACGTGGAGTTTTTTTTAGGGGATGACCACCTACAACATTTTTAAATAGCAAGAGTTCACCTTATTTTAAAGGTAATACAATAAATATGTCTATAAACCAAATATATAATATATAAACCGATATCTTATTTCTTTAAATTATCAGGGGTTGACTACCAAATGGGAAAATAAAATGTTTTTTTTTGCACGTTTATTACGATTTATTTAACAAATGTTCAAATTCTGGACCTTCTTCGGTCTTGCAATAACTCAAACGCTCGTAAATAGAATTTTTAACCATTAGGAACATATCGTGATATTGGTGGTTTCTTCAAGTTATTTGCTATTGCAATAGTTCCAGTAGTTTTACCATTGAATATAATTTTGGTTTTGTTTAATAATAACAATTTTGTTTGTTATAAACGCAAAAAAATGATTAAAAGGGCGTTGAAATATACATAAGAATCATCAAAACCTGAAAATTAATTTTGGATGTTACGACACTTGTCATCTCATAGTGCGATATATGAACCATTTTCTTGATGATTGTCGAAGCACTATTTTTAGTGTAGTAAATTTATTTCCAATAGCTTAAAAAAGCATGCTAAACGGCCAAAAAATATTTAAAATAAACCCACAATATATAAAAATTGTATATAAGTGTGAACCCACCTCTTCCATCTTATTAGATCTCATCATAGTAGCTCAGCTAGTGAGGATGAATTCACACAATATCTCGAGTGGTTATATACAAATATGATATGATTGCTAATTGATGTGGTGCCGCCAGATTGCGTTTAACTTTCCTCCTAGGGCGTTAGTTGTATCATATTTGTATATAACCACTCGAGATATTATGTAAATTCATCCTCACTAGCTGAGCTACGCTGATGAGAACTAATAAGATCGAAATCTAGATATGTAGATTGCTAAGAGGTGGATTCACACTTATATGTGTTTTATACGATTGGCCTTGTGCTGATATCTCCAGCACTCTGTTGGAATATTATTCCATAGAGGGCACTACCCGGTGATCCTGGTGGCATGAGCATGTTGATGGTTATTACCATATGGATGTGCATTGCTAAATGATGTGGTGCCGCCAGATGGCGTTTAACTTTCCTCCTAGAGGGTTAGTTGTATCATATTTATATAAAAATTGGTATAAAATGGGTTAACTGAGAAAACTAATTCATTTTATTTATACCTATTTATTATGTAGTTTTTGTGTCCAAAACAATGAGTTATGGAGTAGCAATAATTGGGAATAGTAACAAGGAAGGTATCACCCCTCCAAGTTAAACTATTTAGAGAAAAACTTGCTTTTCTATTATTTTCTCTATAATATTTGAATATTCGTAGCTTTTTATATGCAACCTATGACACATCCTTGTATATTTACAGCGCAACCTGCAGGGACACCTACAGTCTACCGGACTCAACTAACATCGCCAGAGGCGATGAAACGCGCGCTCTTTGCACGTCCGAATATTCGGATATTTCACCCTTGAAAGACGGAAACATCGCATTTGCCACACTCGAATATAGGCCCTCGGCCTATAATTTTGATTCTAGTGCCGAACTGCAGGTAAGGACGTCGATTGATTTATAATTTATGATTTATAAAGCCATACAGATGAATAATGTGCATGCAATATAACAATTTTGTTGCAAATGTATTTAAACACGCCAACACCAACTTTTTTTTTTGTATATATATATATATATATATATATATATATATATATATATGTGTATACATTAAGAAAAATGCCCCCAACAATGATTTTTCGTTTTTTTTAACACAATTTTCATATATAATTTGTGTAAACCACTATAACTCGAGTAATAATAAAGTGACGGATGAAAATAACATATTTTAAGACACGTGCATTTATTACTTTGGTATAGAATCCCCGAAAAATTCTTTAATGGTGAAATTGAATGGTTTTGACGTCTACTACGTGGTAATTAATTTTCATTTCCTTTCTTTAATGGTGATTGTTTTAAATTGAACTATCCATATTGAAACCTTATGTATGTAATACTGCCATAACTCGAGTGATCATAAAGCGAATGTGATGAAAATAGGTAACATAGTTTAAAACACATACGTTAATGCACTAACCAAATTTGAAATAGTTGCACCCAAAAATAAATTGTTGATACTGTTTTACAATTGCAGCTTTTAATTTGCAAGCATTATTTTTGTATAATAAATACCGACTTAACTCGAGGGATAAAAATTCAGCAACAGCAATAATTAAGTTTTGAGTTTCAAAGTATAAAAAGATTCACCCTTGACGGGAATTCCAACACAACAGAGACGCTACAGAGTTTTTAAACTGACGAAAACATTAATTTTCATCATATTCACATTTTGTCACTACTACAGCGCGAAAAGGGTAAGAGCTAGAGAAAATCGTCTAACCTCAATCTGTAGTGCTAGAAATACTCTACATTTTCACACATAAACCATCTCTATAGCATTTAAAATAGAGACGCTACATAGTTTAAACTGGGAGAAAAAAAAATTGCATCATATTCACATCTCACCTTTACAGCAAGAGCTACAAAAATCGCCTAGCATCAATCTGTAAGACTGGAAATACTCTACATTTTCACATATAAACCGTTTCTCCAGCACTTGAAATAGAGACGCTACAGAGTTTAAACTGTAAAATAACATGAAATTTCGTCATATTCACATTTTCTCACCACTACAGCGCGAAAACGTTAACAGCCAGAGAACTAGCCTCAATCTGTAGGGCTAGAAATAATCTACATTTTCATATATAAACCATGTCTCTAGCATTTGAAATGGAGACGCTACAGGATTTAAACCGGGGAAGATGGAATTTCATGATTCTTCCCGCTACAGCGCGAAAACGGCATGAGCTAGAGAAAAGCGCCTAACTACAATCTCAAGGGCTAGAAATACTCTACATTTTGACATATAAACCATCTCTATAGCATTTGAAATAGACACGCTACATAGTTTAAACTGGGGAAAAAACATGAAATTGCATCATATTCACATCTCACCTATCCAGCGCGAAAACGGTAAGAGCTAAAATAATCGTCTAGCATCAATCTGTAGGACTAGAAATACTCTACATTTTCACCTATAAACCATCTCTCTAGCATTTGAAATAGAGACGCTACAGAATTTAAACCGGGAAAGATATGAAATTTCATGATTCTCACCGCTTATAGCGCGAAAACGACATGAGCTAGAGAAAAGCGCGTAACCCCAATCTCAAGGCTAGAAATAGTCTACATTTTCACATATAAACCATCTCTATAGCATTTAAAATAGACACGCTGCATAGTTTAAACTGGGTAAAACCCATGAAATTGTATCATATTCACATCTCACCAATCCAACGCGAGAACGGCAAGAGCTAAAAAAAAATGTCTAGCATCAATTTGTAGGACTAGAAATATTCTACATTTTCACATATAAACCATCTCTCTAGCACTTGAAATAGATATGCTACATAGTTTAAACTGGGGAAAACATAAAATTTCATCATATTCACATTTTCTCACCACTACAGCGCGAAAACGTTTACAGTTAGAGAAAAGCGCCTAGCCTCAATCTGTAGGGATAGAAATACTCTACATTTTCACTTATAAACCATCTCTCTAGCATTTAAAATGAGACGCTACAGAATTTAAACCGGGCAATATATGAAATTTCATGATTCTCACCGCTATAGCGCGAAAACGGCATGAGCTAGAGAAACGCGTCTAGCCACAATCTGTAGAGCTACAAATACTTTTCACATATAAACCATCTCTCTAGCATTTGAAATGGAGACGCTACAGAGTTTAAACTGGGCAAGGCATACATTATATATAAGGATATGTTTTTAATGTCCGTATTCACCATGGCCACATAAAATGTATATAGTTTATAGGCAATTGAATGGACAAATTGACAACTTCATATTGAAAACTTGTCTCAAAGAATTATAAAGGCGTTTGTTAATTACTGATCTTAAGACTAATCTGGTAGTATTTGTAGAAAAGACACACTAGTACAGTAGATAATCTATATATGTGATACTCATACTTATGAGTTCAATAAATACTGACAGATTGGATTGATTGTGGAATTTTGGTGAATACGGACGTAAAACATATAAATAAAAATATATAAATATTCGAATGTTAAGGCGAATCTCGGAAAATGAAATACGGTTCAATGTTGACGGCGGTCTTTTCTAGTCAACATTTTATAATTTTCTGAAAATATGTTTGGATATTTCTCCAATCTAAGGATGATTTGATACTTTGTTAGGACGAAAAAGATTTTGTTTTGTCTCGAAATAGTGCAAAAGTAGTCAATATTTGCATCAGAAAAGTATATATTCACTCCGATTTGTAATCAAAATTCAACAGAAATTCCTTTAAGAGATTACAGTTTCATATATCAAGTTTTGATAAATACAATCTGATAATGCTTAAGTACAGTAGTATAGTTTATAGACATCCGCGCAATTATCACAAAATGCTTCATTATTTCGAAATACATTTATTTCTCGGTGCGCACCCCTCCAGTTTTTCCTGGGACCACGGTTTATACACTCCGCAAAAGAAGTAGCAGCAGTTCCGTTAGTCTCACAATGCGTTTTTCGAATAGATTTTCAGCTCGAATCCTCGAACGAGATTTTCGAAGATTCGAAGAATCACAAAGTAGACGCCTACTTTGTGATTCTATAAGATATATAAATAATTTTTTCATTGTTTTCTCTTATCAAAATTCAGTTACACTCTGCAGCTAGTTCGCGAAAGCTGTAGCTATTTAAGAGTAATTGGAGGAGCTCGTAAAAAGCTAGAGCTTTGCTTTGTAAAAAAAGTAATTATCGTTTTATAATCCTTTAAGATTTGAATAATCAAATTGTTTTGAAGCTAATTAAATATTGAACAAAAAACAAAAAATACTACCCTTGATGGGATTAGAACCTGCGACCTCCACTTTGACACTATAGGCACAAATTTCATATCTCAGAGGTCGGCCCTCTCAGTTATGGCATTTGTGCTGACAGTGTAAAAAGTGGAGGTCGCAGGTTTTAATCCCATCAAGGGTAGTATTTTTTAATTTTTATTCAATATTTAATTGGATTATTAAGTGTTTTGCATTAATAACAATCGTTTAAGTAAGGGTTTGATTTTTTACATATTAAAAATCAATCCATCAGTGTTTATTTAGCATCAAGAAATAGATATCTAGTATATCGCTTCTAGAAACACTGTCAGGATTAAAAAAGGCTCAATAATCAGCAAACAACAAACGCTTTCGCATTTCTTTTCATCTTCTTTTAACGCTTGAACTATAGCACGATTTTGCCATTGCTATCTTTTACTATATATGAGTTTAACAACAAATTTAAATTGAGACCATGACACCAAGTGTCACTTTAACGCGCGGCCTTCATAATCTCACGCTTTGAAAGTTTTTGAGAAAAATTCTCACATTTCCTTAATTATTTTTTGTTGTACATAAAAAAAACTATATAAAAATATTTGTGATCGGAGTATTCTTCCTATAAACTCCCGGACTGCTTGTCCGGCGGTTTAGTTTTGGAACAGTTATTCTGTGTCGGTTTTCTTTGTTTGCCATTTATCGTTCTTTTATTTGTTTGCTTTCATGTGTTCTTTGCATTCCTTTTTAAAGAACACATGATTTATCAATGTATCCATTTAATAACTTATTGTTGCGTACGAATTCCCGTATACGAATGTATGCAGCAATTAGGATTTCGAATTACCTCAGTAGAAACCACTATCAATTAAAATCAAGCGAATTTGACGTGAATAATTTAAGGTTGCATTGTATTAAATCATCATGTTTCTAATAAGATACATACATAACTTTTGATAAAATAATGTAGGGGGAATATAATAAATTTGTAAATATAATAGTTAAATAAATAAATATCTAAATACTCTGAACGAGATGGTGTGATTTTTTTTATAAAAAAAAAATTAAATCGCCAATCCGAACACTGACACTATACAGTACATAGTCTTGTTCTCCCATCTAACGGTGCACGTGCCATCGGTGGCGCTATCCCAGTAGCATGAACTCGCCGTGTGTAATCCCGCACCGGTCTTTTGCATTATGGAGCAGGTGACGACGTACTTGAAAGCCTTCTTCAGTTTGCTGAGAGCACTGAGACATTGCTCCGAGACCGAGGCACTCCACTGATTCACCTTCTCCTGTTGGTAGGTATTGCCGCCGATCGTCGTCTCGATGGTATCATTAATAATTTTACTCACTTCATCGACAATAAACTGATTCTCGTCGTCATCCATTCTCTCCGAATTTTGACAATCTTGTCGCTCGGACAAATAATTTTTAGTGTCAAACATGATGACTTGATTTTTCCGTCTTTTAGTATAAAATAGCAGCGCGTTAAGATCAACCACCCTCAAGTGCGGGCGTACAAGTGAGGCTTGTGCCTCGTGCCCGGGGGAGTAGATTCATTGGAAATGCCGTGTATAAAGGCACCGCGAGTCACGCGATTGTTTCACAACAATATTCTTTATGTAGGATAATTCCGCACAAACTTTTATTGTTCACCCCTCCGGGGCGGCTATTAATACACGTAAAGACTCCGACACGGATTGATTGATTGATTGCGTTTTCAATGTAATTGCCTGACGGAATTTTTTTTTTCGGGAACGCGGAAATGGGTTGAAAGTTTAGTACGTGCCAGCACGTGTGCATTTCGCCACTCTCGGCTAAACGAATTCCAACAATGCCTATTTTGGCTGACAAGTTACGTAATAAAGTAGCTGGAAATTCAATTACTTGCATGGCAATATATTAAAAAGCAAAAGTCGAATTAATATGATTTGCGGGGAAAGTTTTGAGAATATTGCAGGCATGCAAGCTTAATTTATCAGGTTTCATTTACGATATACAAGACGAATATATTTTGATGCAACAGATGTTTCTTTCTATGTAGTGTACGTAAATTAGTTCATGTTTTAATTATGATATTTTGACTGTGGCTATAAACTGTAAAGGTCGTTTTAGACAAGACAATTTCTTAGCTCAAAAGTTGTTCAAGAAATAAATTCATATATCCTCCTACCATATAATTTGTCCTTGCAAATAGAACGCGTTATATTTTCCAATTCAATATTTCAAATAATTTGCTGTATGATACAACAATTTAGATTGTCTCGCATCTTGACTAACTTTTGAGTCAAGAAATTGTCTAAAACGACCTTTACATAAGGATGAAATCACGCATATACTTCTCTTGTGGCGCTTATTATGAAAGTTTATTCAGTTTGTATTAAAAACTACATAGTAATAAAATGACCGTATTCTCTTAAAACACGTTATTATTATTATCTCTGAAGTATTTTGTAAAAATAGAAGACGATATATCGTTGTTATAGAAGTTAGAAGAATAGTTTTACAATTTAGCATTGAAACCGACTTTATCAATATTTCGCCTATATATTTCTGCTTATTCAGGATAATTCTGTTTACTTGATATTTGTTGATATTATTCTTATATTATAGTGATAGTTACTGTATTTGTGTTAGCTATCAACCTTATATTATATTATGTATAATATTCATGTATTTAAATATATAACAATAAATACAGTAAAAGAAACTGTCCAACTGCCAGTTCCCAATTTAGGGATTATTCGTGTACCGAATTTATTAATAATGAATATTTCTTTGCAGGACTGGGTCACTGCCACCGACATCCGTATATCACTTGACCGGCTAAACACCTTCGGTGACGAAGTATTTCATGACACGCAAGTATTAAAATCCTACTTTTATGCCATTGTCGAAGTCTCAGTGGGTGCAAGATGTAAATGCAACGGACACTCCTCCGAGTGCATAATTTCCTCCGATATCGACGGCACCCAACGACGTGTCTGTAAATGCGAGCACAACACCGCTGGGCCCGACTGTAATGTTTGTCTACCATTTTACAACGATGCACCCTGGGGCAGGGCTTCGGAGAAAAACTCTCACGAGTGCAAAGGTTAGTAATGTAACTTGTAGTTTAAAGTTGGCCGGAAGTATAGAAAGGTTGATTCTTTAATGCTTCTAGGGATTTCTTATATTCTTAATTTTAGCAGTGAAATAAATTTAACAGATCATACAAATGTATGAAATTAAAATAATATTATTGGATCGTTCTACCTCAGTGGAGACACATACATACGAATAGACAAAAATATTCTACCATATAGTGAAAAATAATTTAGAAGTTAATAAATAAGAAAATCATCAATCATTATTACAAAGTAGACGCCTTAAGAAACCAATTTATTTGTAATGAATAAGAATACACAAGTAATTAATTTCTATAAAGTGTTTCATATTAAATTTAACTTGCTATTGACTAGTAAAGTAAAAGTTGCAGTAACTTGCAAGAGTTCGTATATTAAAGCAAGCCAAAGTCAACTTTTTTTATCAAAAGTAGCGGCAGAATGTTACCGTAACGATTGAATAAATTTTAAGACTTGATTTCAAACACACTTTTATCACGTCTAATCATCAATGTTATAGCAGACGCCATTTACAAACATTATTATGACTTATATAAAAGATATTCCAGTGCAATTATTAATTTTATATGTAAAACAGATTGATTTTTGAACAATTAAGATGGCTTTAAACTATTATAATAAATAAAAAACAAAGAAAAATTCGTTTTATTTATTTATTATAATGAAGTATCACAAAGTAGATGCCGATTCAATCCAATATTTAACTCAACTTAATTATTTACATGTTACATATAAAATGATTTCTTACACTAGAGAATGAGAAAGAAAAATATCATATCAGCATAAGAATGTTAATTGACAATAATTATATAATTGTCTAACGCTCGGTTGTATAAAGGTGAGGTAATTATAACTCTTGATTATATTATTAAATGTTGCATAAATTAATATTAACCATTTCATGTACCTCTCTGTTTATATATTGCAACAAATAAGTGTCAAATATCAACCGAGCCTAATATGTGTCTACAATAAGCAGTTGCAGGAAATATACTTAATATCATTTCATTATCATTTATGGATCATAATTATGAATAAATCTGATAAAACTGATATCCTATTAAAATCAAGAAGTAGCTAAAAATATGTATAGCTGAATAACGGATATAGTTTTTATTTTATTATCTCGTATGTATCATTCGCATCCACATCCATTCACTAATGGGTTACTGCTCGCAACAAGGTGTTTTCTGTCTGCTGTCTACGCCAGTCCATTTATATGCCAGTATTCTACCAAAGGCGCATATATTTGAATACGATTATTCTTAAAAATACACCTACTTCTTTACGAGGACAAACAAGAAATGCGATTTCAGTGCAAATAAGTTTTTTTATTAACACAAATATTGCATCTCCATAAGACTATTACTGTTTTATTTACTTTTAAGTGTTTAAAAGTGGATTAGTAATGCAAATTAGTTTGCTTTTATTTGACATTTATATTACATCTCTTTTATAATATGACAGTATTCTAAAATATTGACGGTATTACTGATTGTGTAAGGTGCAGTATTGATGGATTGAACAGAATGCTGACGTTAATCCAATCGGATAATTTATTGGTAGAAGCAAATACTGACAGTACTTAGAATGACAGTACTATTGACCGTGTAAGATACGAAGGTAAGAATATTCTCCGATACCATACCAAATTTTAATTGAAAATCTTTGTTTAATACCGTTTTCTAACTGCATCAGGATATTCTAAAAGGAAAATATATTTATTATGAAAAAAAAAACAATAAATCACCCTGAAACAAATTTTTGTTCTCTTAAAATCTTCAACACTTTTTCAGTGTTTTTCTAACTCTTGAATTTATCTATGTCTTCGAATTAATCATTACTCGAATTGTGAAAGAAAAATTTAAAAAATTTAGCTGAAATAACTGAAACACCTCTGTATTGTTGTGTTGTTTCTGTAAAATAATGATATATGGATAAATCTATCTATAAGGCACCTTACACGATCAATAATACTGTCAATATTTTAGAATAATGACAGTACTACTGTATGATGACATGTTTAAAATGTTCATTATTCTAAAATATTGACAGTATTACTTATCGAGTAAGGTATATTAATGGTGAAATGAGGAGAATACTAATGTTTATCCGGATAATTGATTGCTTGATAAATATAAAAGGAGGATTGAAGAAAATACTGACAGTTGTAGAACTGACAGCATTATTGACCGTGTGAGGTGCCTTTATCTAAGAGTAGATGTAGTTATGATCTAGAGCCCAGCAACGGTGTATGTTGTGTATGTGCAAGTTTAATCTCCAAAACCGACAATGAATATTAATTGTTCGTAATAATAAAGACATAATAAATTCTAACCAGAAACCCTCTAGTATTAAATAAGTTTGCGCAATAAAATAAACGAATATACGTTATGAAATTTCTAACTTTAATTAATAAAGTTGTGTTACGGTATTTTACGTACGTACAAGAAACTTTTATTCGCGAATTAGCTGTAATTTTAATAAATACTCTTCACCGCCCATAAAATTAATTGCGTTTCCCACCACGCGAATTATATTAATGCCTCGCGTAATTGCTTGCTTACATTGCTGTTGCCATTAGAAACGTAGATGTCGAGCTAGTGCCGACCTTATAAATCAGAGATATTAATGGTGCCATGTAGAATATCTAATTTCTGTAATGGCCTTTTCGTTTCTAACACGCTGCACCATTTCTTACAAGTCCCATGAATATGCCAAGCTAGAATCAATTTCAAAATGCTACGTGACTTACATAACTGGCGCCAGTATGGAGCCAAATAAATACATAAAAAATGTAATACTACATAGCTTTAATTTTTTTAACATTTTTAAACTATAATCCTTGCTATTATTTATTTTCTATGGTTTCAATGAGAATTCAATATAATATGAATAATAAAACTAGGCTTCTCAAATACTACGCATTTTCAAGTATAAAAAATGCGTAGTATTTGAGAAGACTAGGGGTAGAATTATGGACAGTCGAGTAATGATCGCCAACACTCGGTAATTAGTAGGCACAAGATGAAGAAGTGTTTGTATACAGCTTAAAATTGTTGCACTGGTTAAATTTATGATAACAGGATCAGTTTTTGGGTCTCTTCTCGAAACCGCAGTACTAAGAACTGCCCTGTTTGGAAAATAACAAAATTCCCTTCTGCGCTATATGAAATGTGTATGATTATGCTGCTATTTCTGTTATGTGCCTTGTATAGCAGATATTTCACTAGTGTTTTTGGAATAGGAAAGTCTTACAGCACAGAAACGTATTTTGTTGCACTAGCTATTTTACAATCTGGGCAGTTTTTCAATTTTAACCATGTTGTCAAGTGTGAAGAATTAGCAAAAGCTAGTTTCCCATCTCCAACCATAAATATTAAAAAGTGTCTATCAGAAACAACAATGGATTAAGCATTGTTGAAATCATTTATTTGTACTGATACAAGTAGCAATTCTATCACCATCATCCAACAAATTAGATATAAATAAAGCCTTATAAATATTTAGCAGTCTGCATGATATCGGCAACCGTTAAAAAACCTAGATGTGTTTCTTGTGGTTCGAGACAACCGCACAACACTTTCATAAATTCTCGGCGCCGCTATTTATGACAGCGGAAAATTAAAACCGCGTACGTGCCCATTATCTCCAGCGTTCAAAAAGTGATATCTGCTCGCCTGTAAATTATCTTTTTTAGTAGCACTAAAAAGCACTTTGCGTTATGGGCGCCTCCGCCGTCAGTTATAAAATCAGATTGTGCACCTGAGGAGGAAGAAAAATAAAAAGGTCCCGGCCAGTTGGCGGGCCGAAATCGATTCGTCAGAGCGATTGAGCAATTTATCATCGGGCGGCGTTTCCAATTAACACGAGACGGCGTGCGGCTATAAATAAAGACGCGCTGGGTGTAATTAAAAATAATATGTGAAGTTTGCGTAGAGATTAGTGAGTTAGGCTCATTATAACAATTACTGATTATTTCATACGAACAAAAAAGCATCTTACACTGTCAATAATTCCATCATTCCTAGTACTGTCAGTATTTGCTTAAATCCTCCTTCAATATTTATCAACCAATCAATTAATCCTAATAAACATCAGTACTCTCTTCATACCATCATTACTATACCTTACGCCGTTAGTAATACTGTCATTATTTTAAAATATTGAGTGCCTTATAGGATAATTTAAAAATACTTGTATTTGACATTATACAAAATCCGGTGTGGGCACAGGTTTTACGAATTACATTGACATATTTCACTTTTTTTACACATTTAGACACATTCAGACACGTATTGGCACATTTTGACACGTTTTGACATATAGTTTCACGTTTTGACATGTTCTGACACCTATTGACACTTTTTGGCAAATTTTGACACGTTTTGGCACATTTTGACACGTTTTTACATGTATTTACACATTTAGGCACATTTTTACTCATTTTCACACAATTTGACACATTTCGGCACATATAGACACTTTTTGACACATTTTCTGTTCTCTGTTTGTGAACTGACTTTGCTCAAATTTTCACTAGATTATTCCAAGTAAGGTTCTCAGCTAATCTTCGTCGGCGCCATGCGTTTATTTACACATTTAGGCACATTTTTACTCATTTTCACACAATTTGACACATTTTTTGTTCTCTGTTTGTGAACCGACTTTGCTCAAACACTGCATTATTCCAAATAGGTTTCTCATCTAATCTCCATCGGTCGGAATGCGTTGTTCCGTTTTCCCGGAATTTTGTTCACAGACAGACAGACAGACAGACGGAGATACATCGCAAAATCGACTATTTTAGGCATAAACCGTAAAGAAAATTGTTTTTTCTTCTAAATTGTTCGCGACAATACATTCCTGCGTGCGTCGACCGATTAGTTAAACTCGACCCCAAACCAAGTTTAACGCTTAATTAGGTATTGAACAACGACACGTGCCGCTTTAAACTGGAGTTTAACGTTAATTTTCGGTTTAAGCTAGTTTAACTGACTATTGAACAACCGGCCAAAATAGTGTATAAAACTTGAATTTTGCTTTCTCAAAAACAAAAGCAAACCAAATGTAGAAAAAAAGTATTTCACATGTATTTAAATTTCACCACACCAGTAATCGAATGGACGCTGGACAAACATAAAGAAAAAGGTGAACGTACTCGCTGTTAGCAGCGGTAACAATACAAATACGCGCCTACAAATCGCGCTAATTGCTTATTATCGGCTGATAATTACCTCGCTACGTCTGTAATCCGATTGGTTTCAAGTTTAATTGGCATTTCCACATACACACGCAAATGATAGCTATTGTATACTACAAACTAAAGGCAAGCACGCGAAAAAGAAATATAAATAAACCAAACAAAACATCATTCACATAAATGTTAAACATACGTATATTTTTTTGTGATGAGGGGAGTTCGAAAACTTATAACAGCGCAAATAAAAAACGCTAACTTGACATGAACGAATAAATCCTGGGCATCAACATGTCTTGCTGATTGACAGTGGGTAAAAAACGGTACCGCCTGTACTCGGGTGGTTGTTATAAAGGTGTGGTAATAATAGTGTCGGCGCTAAGATCAATACGATTACCATTATTTACTGTAACAGCCGCGGAGATTGCTTTGCGTGATTTTAACACGAATATTCATTTGTAACTAAAATAAATTTGTGGCGCTGCCAAACGGAAATGGTAAATAGATATAAATCGACACGTATAGAAATGGTATCGTTTAATGCAATCTAAATGTGCATGGAATTTAAATAAATATATGTGTTTTCCACTGGCAATTTCTCTTGTTGTATTACATTCGATTTCCATTCGTATATGGATCAAACAATAATTTATTTAATGTCATAAGTTTGATACAGGTATACATGTAATAAGTGCACCGTATTTGAGTTAAAATAGTACAACTCACGTTACAATATTATTTTTATGTTCGCAGTATTTTTTTAAATGTAAAAAGGTGCAACGGTTAAGAACCACTTTTATAGACTTTTTTTTTTGGGTGACAATTATAAAAAATGGCTTATTTTAAGGCCAATTAAATATAGTATATAGAATAATAACAAAAGTTTCAATTTTGTAAATCTTTGATTTTTTATCATTTTTTATAATTGAGTTGATTAATTTAAAACAGCTCGTACACTAAAAACCTTCCTGCAGACTTTATTTGTGGGTGAAAATTATCAAAAAATAGCTGATTTTGAGCCCAATTAAATTTAAAATACAAAATAGTATCATATATTTAAATTTCTTCATCATTGTTTTTTTATAATTTTTTTATAACTCAGTGGATTAATTTAAAACAGCTCGTGGAATAAAAACCTTGCTGCGGACTTTATTTTTGGGTAAAAATGATTAAAAAATGGCTTATTTTGAGCATCATTAAATATAGAATGTAACATAATATCATAAATTTAAATTTCTTAAATCTTTGAATTTTTATAATTTCTTATAACTCAGTCGATTAATTTAAACCAGCTCTTACAACTCAGTGGATTAATTTAAAACAGCTCGTGCAATAAAAACCTTCCTGTAGACTTTATTTTTGGGTGAAAATGATTATAAAATAGCTTATTTTAAGCAAAATTAAATATAGAATGTAAAATAATATCATACATTTAAATTTCTTAAATCTTTGATTTTGTATTATTTTTTATAACTTAAATTTAAAACCGCTTGTATAATTAAAACCTTCCTGCAGACTTTATTTTTGGGTAAAAATTATTTAAAAATGGTTTATTTTGAACACAATTAAATATAGAATGTAAAATAATACTATAAATCTTTGATTTTTTATAATTTTTTATAACTTAGTCAATTAATTTAAAACAGCTTGTATAATCAAAACCTTCCTGCAGACTTTATTTTTGGGTACAAATTATTTTAAAACAACTTATTTTAAGCACAATTAAATATAGACTGTAAAATAATATCATAAATTTAAATTTCTTCAACCTTTAATTTTGTATCATTTTTTAGAACTCAATCAGTTAATTTAAAACAGCTCTTACAATAAAAACCTTCATGCAGACTTTATTTTTGGGTGAATATTATCCAAAAATAACTTATTTTGGGCCCAATTAAATATATAATGTAAAATAGTATCATAAATGTAAATTTTTTAAATCTTTAAATTTTTATTACTTTTTATAACTCAGTCGTTTAATTTAAAACAGTTCATATAATAAAAACCTTTCTGCAGACTTTATTTTTAGGTGAAAATGATTTATTTTGAGCCCAATTCAATAGAGATGGTAAAATAATATCACAAATTTAAATATCTTAAATCTTGGATTTTTTATTATTTCTTATATCTTAGTCGATTAATTTAAAACAGCTCGTACAATAAAAACCTTCCTGCAGACTTTATTTTCGGGTGAAAATTATTAAAAATAGGCTTATTTTGAGCACCATTAAATACAAAATGTAAAATTATATCATAAATATAAATTTCTTAAATCTTTGATTTTGTATCATTTTTTATAACTTAGTCGATTAATTTGAAACAGCTCGTATAATAAAAACCATCCTACAGACTTTATTTTTGGATAAAAATTATTAAATAATGGCTTATTTTGAGCAAAATTATATAGAAAATGTAAAATAATATCATAAATTTTAATTTCTTAAATCTTTGTTTTTGTATTATGTTGTATAACTTAGTCGATTCATTTAAAACAGCTTGTATTATAAAAATCTTCCTGCAGACTTTATTTTTAGGTAAAATTTATTTAAAAAATGGCGTATTTTCAGGACATATAAATATATATAATTATAATATATATAAATAAATTTTCTAAATATATATATAATAAATATAATGTAAAATAATAGAATAAATTTAAATTTCTTAAATCATTGATTTTTTATAATTTTTTATAACTCAATCGATTAATTTAAAACAGCTCGTGCAATAAAAACCTTAGTGCAGACTTTATTTTTTGGTTAAAATGATCAAAAATGGGCTTATTTTGAACCTAATTAAATATAGAATGTAAAATAATCTCCAAAAAAATTATTTCTTAAATCTTTGAATTTTTATCATTTTTTTATAACTCAGTCGATTAATTTAAAACAGCTCGTACAATAAAAATTTTCCTGCAGATTTTATTTTGGGGTGGAAATTATCAAAGAACGGCTTATTTTGAGCCCAATTAAATATAGAATATAAATAATATCATAAATTTTAATTTCTTAACTTTTTGATTTTTTATCATTTATTTATAACTCAGTCGATTAATTTAAAACAGCTCGTACAATAAAAACCTTCCTGCATGACATTATTTTTGGGTGAAAATTTATCAAAAACGGCTTATTTTGAGCAAAATTAAATATAAAATGTAAAATATTATCATAAATTTAAATTTCTTAAATCTTTGATTTTGTATAATTTTTTATAACTCAGTCGATTAATTTAAAATAGCTCGTTTAATAAAAACCTTCCTTCAGACTTTATTTTTGGGTAACAATTATTAAAAAATGGCTTATTTTGAGCAAAATTAAATTAAAAATGTAAAATTATATTATAAATTTAAATTTCTTAAATATTTGATTTTGTATAATTTTTTATAACTCAGTCGATTAATTTAAAACAGCTCGTATAATAAAAATCTTCCTGCAGACTTTATTTTTGGGTAAAATTTATTAAAAAATGGCGTTTTTTGAGGACAATTAAATATATAATGTAAAATAATAGTATAAATAAAAAAATTTTAAATCATTGAGTTTTTATCATTTTTTATAACTCAATCGATTAATTTAAAACCGTTCGTGCAATAAACCCCTTAGTGTTGACTTTATTTTTTGGTTAAAATTATCAAAAATGGGCTTATTTTGAACCTAATTAAATATAGAATGTAAAATAATATCAAAAATTTTAATTTCTTAAATCTTTGAATTTTTATAATTTTTTTATAACTCAGTCGATTAATTTAAAACAACTATTACAATAAAAAAAACTTCCTGTAGACTTTATTTTTGGGAGAAAATTATTAAAAAATGGCTTACTTCCAGCGCAATTAAATATAGAATGTAAAATAATATCATAAATTTAAATTTTTGATTTTTTATCATTTATTTATAACTTTTTATTAGTTTAAAACAGCTCGTACAATAAAAACCTTCCTGCAGACATTATTTTTGGGTGAAAATGATCAAAAAGTAGTTTATTTTGAGCCCAATTAAATATAGAATATGAAATAATATCATACATTTAAATTTCTTCTATCTTTGATTTTTTATCATCCTTTTTATAACTTAGTCGATGAATTTAAAACAGCTCGTACAATAAAAACCTTCCTACAGGCTTTATGTTTGGGTGAAAATTATCAAAAACTTGCTTATTTTCAGCCTAATTAAATATAGAATGTAAAATAGTATCATAGATTTAAATTTTTTAAATCATTGATTTTTTGTAATTTTTTATAACTCATTCGACTAATTTAAAACAGGTCATACACTAAAAACCTTCATATAGACGATTCTTAACTTTAAGTCAGGTTTTGATTATAAAAAAAACAGGCGGAGCACCAAAATCAAAGAGTCAATCACATACAGTAGATAAGCCAACATTTTTCGCACACTTGCAACAAGCTCGCGGAGCACCAGTGTTCCGCAAGCCCGGGTTAAGAGCAACTGCCTTAGAACTACAATTATGTAACTTGAAATTATACGTGTTTGAGTTATCCAGTCTATATTATATATGTATGTAAAATGCTCAATTGAATGCTATAACTAGATAACTCTACCTTACTTTGTTATGGCGTTGTTTATTAACTGTGTTTATTAATTTCTACGCAAATCAATTTCTTAAAAAAATTGTTTTTTAAATTATCTAATTGTTGTACTACAAGGTGGCGATATTAGATTTACATAATATGGATTCTCAATCAAATCTGTGGCTATTTACGAAAAGGTGATAGGTCTATTCTACTTAACTTTAAATAATCACATTTTAAATAAGAGTAATAATTTACATATGGAAATGAAAGTAGGGGGTTATTACAATTCCAAATTAATAATAAAACATCTCTTTTATAAATGAGAGAATTTATAGAAATTTATGAAAAAAGCTTCTATCTTTGTAGAACTATTAGTCGTGGGGCTTTTTCGTTGGTAAAGGGAGAAGCTCAGTAGAGTTTGCCTTCACCTTTCACAGTTTTTAGAGGTTTTCTATGAAATCAAGGTAAATACTGGGTGATTATTTACCTTGATTTCACAGAAAACCTCTAAAAACTGTGAAAGGTGATTCGCGAAAATTCGCCCCGAGGGGTTCGAATGCAGGCTCCCCAATGCTCAATACGAGACGGACTTAACCACTCGGCCACTGAGTCCAAAGAAATATTGTATGCAATTGTTTTGGCGACTGGTGCCATAGATTTCCGACCGCTGCACTAGGCCTTCGAGCTGAGTTAATAAAATACATATTCTAATTATTCAAATAATTATTTGATATAGTTTATATATATGACATTTTTAGTTGTCATGCACTTCACTTATATAGAAATAGGTTGAAAATTTCTCTGTATATACCCATACCGGTTAACTTTATATCCCCCTAGTTATATTCATATAATTCCTGACTGTACACCTACGTTAACACTATTATCTCACTGTTAAATACGTAATTCGTCAAAACAATTTCCTCCTGCACATGAAAAGTTAATCACAGCGAGCATATGGGAGAGGACTGCAGCAGTATGCCTGCCTCTCTTCGGGCACACATACAGCAAACAGCCAACAGTCCCTCACACCGTCGCGTCGTCGTGAGTCAGTCCAAGAGTCGCGGTCACCTCGCAATAACCGACACCTATGTGTGCCTGTTGTGTGTGTATGTGTGCATCTATCTGATCGAGCGATCGACAAATTCAATTACCGTCACAAATCAATCGCGCCCTGTCGCCGTAAATCAATCGAAATTAATCACGCCGCGTCGAAGTGCGAAAAAATCGCGAACAACAAATACCGACGTCGACGACGATGGTTTTGAACATATCTGGCGTTATCCACGTACGTGCATGTCGGTACAAGAAAGAATTTACATAGAAGCAATAATGTTGCAATCGCGATCTTCGTAGAATTTTAAACGAGGGAAAACAGTTATGCTTATGAGACTCGTTTAATGTGTAATGTCTAATATGCAGAACGGTTCGCGGTTGTAATGTGCCGACGATAATTGCCTCAATGTTGCGGAAAATGATTGCCATTATCGGCTTGTTCATCTTTACGAGCTTCACTGGGAATTTAGCTACTAGGTGGGATGGGATCACACCGTGGTTTTCAGATTCTAGTAAGTTTGATAACCATATTTTTAGGTACAATAGACCATTATTTAGTTTATTTTGTTGTTTTAGATGGATAAGAGTTGAGCATATATGCGTTAAAATGTCAAAATTTAAAAGTAAACATAAAGTAGGTAAGGCTTATACCTATATATGAACTCTATATGAACAATATTTAATATTTTTATATTTTTCAATATTTATATTTATACCTATATATATTTATACATTTTGCATATTATTGTTGTTGTCCGGTAATTGGATTTTTCTTTCCGTAGGACAATAAAGCCTATTATTATTATTATTATATATTTGTTGATAGGACCACAAAACGTATATTTCCTATTTTTGCCGAATATTGAGATTGAGCAAGTATGATTTAAAATATCAAATTATAAAACAATACAAAAAATCGGTATAAGCCAGATACATAATATTTTTCATATAATTCTTAACGGACACAAAACGTAAATTTTCATATATTTGTCGAGTACAATATTGGTATTACATAAATCACACCATGTATTGTCATTAAATACTGTAATAAATTTTAAAATATCCAAATCTCATTTATACTACAACATGTTTTCTATAGCAATAGAACTAGAAGCTATAGAACCATATAGGGTTCATTCGCAGAAGGTAAACTTTTCGCACTATTCGGGGACATCAAACATGAGACCCTAGCATAGGAAAATATAATTAAACCACATGATTTTCGTGAAAAGAAAAGTATTGTTATTCGTTATTTTTCTCATTAAGAATATAAGCAAACCTATTTCTCCAGGATTTCCTAAAAAAAACCGGAACCTCGTCTTATTGAAATTGTAACAAAAATACCTATCTTTATGGGGCTATCAGCCATGAGGCTTTTCCGCGGTTAAAGGGAAAAGCTTAGAAGAGTGTTACCCGCTATTTACCTTAACTTTACATAAAACCTGATTCGCGAAAATTCGTCCCGATTGGGTTTAGATTCACGCTCCCCAATGTTCAGTACGAGACCCTAGACTACTGAGCTGGGTTTGTTATTGTTCATATTCGCATTTCTTACTTTTCTGGAGAATAATGTTTTTTTGTTTTTATTATTATTATTTCTATTATAATTATATTGTAAGTAGACGTTTATATAAACATTAACAGTAAAAACTCATATTAGCCTTAATTGCCTCAAGGTTCATATACAATGCTACGAAACATATTTAATACCTACACAGAAAATGTGAAAAAGTTAATGTATTTTTTGTTAACCATACGTTAACAGACGATTTATATAACTATAAAAATCAACATACTTTCATTAATAAATATATTTGTAACAATGTCAGCAGATAAAGATGAGAGGGAATTAAATGAAGTAAAATAAACGCATACCAACAAACAATATAATGACATTAATATAGATAGAACGTGGGTGGTGTTGCTCGTATTTTCAATGTTTACATTTTGTAGTTAAAATATTGAGACGTGATCGGCAAACGATCGGAAATATTTCGTTGGATCTGGGTAAACATTACAGCGAGCTTAACGGAGAAAACTCACTTTAAAGGTCGTTTTAGACAAGACAATTTCTTGACTCAAAAGTTAGTCAAGATGCGAGACAATGTAAATTGTCTCATATCATACAGCAAATTATTTGAAATATTGAATTGGATGGTAGATCGAATAGAAAAATATAACGTGTTCTATTCGTCAAGAACAAATTGTAAGGGAGGAGGATATATGAATTCATTTCTTGAAGAACTTTTGAGCTAAGAAATTGTCTTGTCTAAAACGACCTTAAAGTAGACTTGGTGAGGTTTTATGAAACTGTAAAAAAAGCTACCGACTATATTGCAAGCTTAACTAAGAAAAACAACACTACTACAAACAACACTAGCGTTGCGGCAAGTTTTGTCGATGTTTTATCAAGTGATGGGCACTATCGAATGCATTTTACTATCGATAATATCAATCACAATCTAAACTATCGATATTATTTAGATTGTGATTGATATTATCGATAGTAAAATTCATTCGATAGTGCCCATCACTTGTTAAAACCTCAATATGTCTACAATTATCTTGTCACGGTATTATAGTGTCTGTAATATATAAATATAAGTATCTGAATAAGGTATGAGAAACGCTACAAAATAATAAAAATTCAAAAAATTGGTTTGGCCTCAAGGCGTTTTAAGGTTTTAAGAGCACCAATAAGTTGTATAAAAAGTACCAAACCAATATATCAAATATATAAGTATCAATCTAATCAGAGCGAGATATCAGAAATATATAACATTAAAGAGAGAATGTATTTGTAATTCGTTATTCCATCTGAATTAAAAACAATAAATTTTAATCAGTATATTTTATAAATCACAACCGTGACATAATTTAGTACACATTGAAAATGAACGTAATTTATGATATATCATAAATAAATATTTACACACATTTCAATTAACATGAAATTAATTTGTATCCTACATTGCCCTGCAGCAAATAAATTATCTTGTTTAAAAATGCTAATACCTATAAAGAATGCCCATATTTGCATACCATCTGTTCAACTCCATATTAATCAGTCTGATTAATATAAATTGAATTTTTCTCATTTCGTTTCTAATATGCAGTAGCCACACGACTTAACCTGCACGAGCAGCCCTAATACCGTGTACGGAAAACAAAGGTACTTGCATATAAGGCGGGCTCGCCAAAAAGCGACATCATTAGTGCCATCGGTATGAGACAATGCCAGCATTGGAGTTTTATAACAAGCCGGGTTCTCATGGCAGAGGCGACGCAATGTCACCAGCCATCACTTGAACGTCAATTATGGTCTGGATTAAGTTCCCATTTGAAGCGTGGTAGAATTCAATAAAACGCGAACTAATAATTATCTTGCTCGGCAGGAAAAGTTGGGTGGCGCTGGGAGATATGATGGTAAGGTAAATAATACATAGGTGGATAATGGGGATCTAATCTGAAGGGTCATTACCGTTCGGGCGACCGCTCCCACGACCCATGCTGCCCACGCGCTATATATTTCAATACGCATTATTTTATACCTGAATATCATATTAATCGGAGTTTAAACATGTTAATATACATCATTTTATGATACATACAAATTTTAAAACGAATTTTACTTGCGAGAAATGCAGGTTTTAATAATTCTATCAGAAGAAAATGTCTTAAAATTTGTGTAAAATTTACTATAGAGTTATCTATCTCATATAGAGATTCCCACTGTTTATACTTTTATCATATTGAAAATAGTTATAACAATAAAAGATTTAAAATTAAAAATATTAGGAACGCATACAGATTTACATAATAATTGCGAAATCAAATTATAAACATAATGGAAAAATAAATTATTTCATTTATGTTATGTTATTAAAAAAAAACAATATATAAATCAAATGCAGGTTTTAATAATTCTATAAGAGGAAAATATCTGAAAATTTGTGTAAAATGTAAAATGTCATCTATCTCATATAGAGATTCTTAATGTTTATACTTTATCATATTGAGAATTCTTATAACAATAAAAGATTTAGAATTAAAAAATAGGAATGCACACAGATTTGCATAATAATTGCGAAAACAAATTTTAAACATAATGGAAACATAAATTACTTTATTTATGTTATGTTATTAAAAAAACAATATATAAATCATGTTTGGCCCACATCAGAGGTTTTCTAAAATAAACATATTGGGGTTTCAACTATCGAATGAATTGTACTATCGATAATATCAATCACAATCTAAAGAATGTCGGTAGGAGTAGATAACCAGATTGAAAAGTGTCGATACACCACTATCATCGACAAAACTTATTGCAGCCCTCCAAAAATACAAAAAAAATTAGTTTTTTATATTCGGCAGATTTACCTACAAAACCCCTAAATTGGTGCGTTTCCTTAGATAAGCTCGTAGTACTGTTTACCCATTTTCACACTAGCGAAATATTTTTCTTTCTGTTTCTCAACTATGAATAGTGCTATAGTTTCCCGACTATTTATTCGATAAGTTCTATGGTGCCCATCACTAGTCTCAACATTTTAAGACAATATTTTAAATGTGAGAAAATACTACATTTCTACATGTGTGTATGACGCTATGTAGTTTGTGTCTGTATCGAAAACGATATACGAAAGCCTAAAAGCCCGTACTTTAGAGGAGCTTTTGAAAACATGTTGGTTTTTCCCGTGTTAATGAGAAACAACTGATGCGTATTCTAGCTTACTCAGAACTAGAGTTTTAAACAAGATCTTCAGGGTATCCAAATTAGAGAAACCATGCGTTGTTCTGATTAAAAAACTAAGCATTTTCGATGCCGAGGCACATAATTCTTCGATATGTTAGGTGAATGATAATCGCTTGTCTTTTATCAAAGTTATTTTATCTAATACACATCCATCCATATGATACACCGTTAGAAACTCATGATCTTGCTTAGTATTAGATACAACAGCATTTGGATAGATTTAATATCAGAAAATTATCTTTGCACCATTCTATGATGGAATTAATATTCTTTTGTACTAAAGTAACATCACGTTGGCCCGATATTCTGTGATATATTTTTAAATCATCTGCGTAAGCTAACACTTACAGTCTAGTGACTCAAGGAGATCATCTATAAAAATTGTAAAAAGAAGTGGTCCTAGGTTCGATCCCTGAGGAACACCAGTAGACGTTATGCTATTAGATTTATGGCCATTATAGAATACATAATTTGCTCTGTTACTTAAGTAAGATTTCATCAAGAGAAAACTTTGTGGAAATCCAAACATACTTAGTTTGCTTATCAGTATATTATAGTTGATGCTATCAAACGCACTGGAGAAGTCAGTGTAAATGGTATCTACTTGAGCTTGCTGATCTAAGATTTCACTTATATACTGCGTTATTGTGGTCAAGTTTGTTATAGTTGACCTTCCTAGTAGAAATCCATGCTGATGTGGTGATAAAAATGGCCGAACATGATTTAGTATGGATGCGTAAATAAATTGTTCAAATACTTTGGCAAAGTTTGATAAAATTCTTATTGGTCTGTAGTTTTTCATATCTTCATTGTCGTCTTTCTTGTGTATAGGACTTATCCTTCCTCGTTTCCAGAACTCAGGAAATGTCGATGTTTTAACAGCCAAATTTATTAGCTAGCACAGAGGATTAGCAAAGATAAGCCGACAATCTCTAAACAGAAAACTGTTGATGAGTTCGTCACTATGTATTTCTTCTAACAACCACGTTTCTGTAAGAGCTACTATATCATACTCACAATCACTAATTGCAACAGTGAATGCATGCGTGTTTGTTCTGAGGCCTCTGACATTCTGGTAGTAACAGGTTTTGTGCTTTTGTTTATGTAGTTTATTGTTGTCCTATGCTAAAAAATGTCCGGTACTATAGCCGGAGTGCCCTTTATGTATCTTATTGTGATATTTTCTTCACCAGCACATTTTCTGCGCTCTAATTCTGAGCGAATGTTATTTAGGTATTCGATTTGCATTAGTTCTCTAATGCAATCCAATTCGTGCGCCTTTCATATCTCTTCCGTGGCATTTTTTCAGAATAGTCGACACTGCTTATATAATAAAATGATAATAAAAAAATATATTTATATTAACAACATATTGATATTGTATATATGGAGACTTCAGCTTATGGGGATCAAATCACCTGCTCTGTCGTGCTGGTATCATACCTCGTCGGATTTTCTCTTTTTTTTTAAATTGTTTACAAAATGTTCTATCAGTAAGATTTTAAATTTACGATATGTTTTAATATCTTTGAAGATATTGAACCCTTTGGCCGGCTTATTTAACTTGTATAACATTATCTGCAAGTCGTCTTTATTGTAAGTGATTCAGAGTTAAGTTGTCAACAAAGCAGATTAGTTTTTTGGCCATCTTCTAACCTCTCGATCTTGGTTCTTACTCTTGCAGTGATGTCTTTCTCTATCTCATTGTGCGCAGGCCGCGGAAATATTTATAGATATTTTTTTGTTGAAGACCGGTCTATTTTGCTAGCATCCAAGGGGAGTACGCACTTTTGCAACTAATACTTTTAGGAATGAAATTTCTGTCTACGTTGATTATTACTATTAATAATTAAACACCTGGGAAGTGAGTGGTTTTCACATTTGTTGTTTTCCCTCATTTACGCACACGACTACTAGCAAACTATATATGTAATTAGAAATATAATTAGAGATAATTTATTTGGTGTTGGTTTAATATTTAATACAATTTAATTTGATTTTTAAGCGCATCTGCATATTTTTCAATCGTGCGCCGGAATTAATATTAATAATAATTATTATAATGCCTTAAAATGAGTTAGTTTTATTTTTTTTTCAGTGATAATTTGGACTAAATAATGTAATGTACATAAAGCATAATGATTTCAGTTGATTACATGAAATTAAATGCGCGAGATCAGGATGACACAACGCGCACGCCAGCTCATACCGCGCGTTTTTTGTATGGAAAAATCCGAGCCCGATTGTTTCTAGGTACATATGTTTGCAGATGAATCACACAGATTATCAAATAAAAAGGCGTTCGATTATATATAAGTTGGATATATAATTAATATTTATTTGGCTATCGACCCATTCATGGGTCTTTCCGCTATAATTTTGGATATACACAAAAAATACAAGAATTGTCACGTAATATTAAAACAGCCCGGGATGGTAAAATTAATTTCACACAATTATTATATATCACAAAACTGTATGAAATCGCAAACAAATGTTATATAGTCTATAATAATAATGCGAACATATAATAATTATTTTAGTGCAATCATAGTACGTCGTACGATATAAACAAATTTGCGGGAGCTACCACCATATTATCAAAAATCGACTTACCCCATTACACGCTGCATCCACTAACACTAGAACTCACTGCACTACTTACACTATTCATCATAAAACCACTGAATATAAAGCAAATAAAAATTATTTGGTTAAGTCCACTGTAACATCCGATGACACACTGAGACTGGCGTTCTGGTGACAGCGCAGAGTGCTAAGCAACAATAGTCTTTCTCTATCTCATTGTGCGCTGGCAGCGGGAATATTTATAGACTTTTTTTTGTTGAAGACCGGACCATTTTGCTAGCATCCAAGGGGAGTACGCACTTTTGCAACAAATGCTTTTAGGAATGAAATTACCGACCACGTTTATTATTAATATTAATAATTAAAAACCTGGGAAGTGAGTGGTTTTCACATCTATTGTTTTCCCTTATTTACGCACACGACTACTAGAAAAACTATATATGTAATTAAAAATATAATTAGAGATATTTTTTTTGGGTGTTGGTTTAATTTTTAATATCCATTGCCATATGTTGTTTAATATGGCAATGGATATTAAAAATTATGGCTCAAGCTGTCCTCTAGTCTGTGCTATTCTGAAAGCTTTCTTATAGTTTTGATTAAATCCAGTGGTACCGACCATTTGTGTAGCAGTATATAAGACAAATAGTTGAGTTCAGCAGGCCTGCTTTCATGTGCTTTGTGGATTTCGAAAAAGATTTTGATAGGGTGAGATCACAAGACATCATGTACTTGTGATCTCGCCCTGTCAAAAGCTTTTTCTAAATCCACAAAGCACATGAAAACAGGCTTGTTGGACCTCTTGAACTGTTGCTTTCTGCTCTATTTGTCTTATTATGAATATGGCATCCGAATTTAAATAATATTCAAGATCTACAACTTGAATTAGAGAGTGGTACTTAGTAATTAGACCATTTTCACGCCTTCCCCATCCTCGCTTAACCATTCATTCAGCTTTCTGCAGAATGAATGGTTAAGCGAAGATGGGGAAGGCGTGAAAATCTGCAGGAGGCTGACGTGGGAGAGAAAAGTGGCGAGGGCAGAGGATTATGTATAATGTTAATTATATTATATTATTATTATTTATTTTTAAGTATTTTTGTTGTGGTTGGCTATAGTGAAGAGTTTTTTGTGAAGAAAATGCGAATAAAGGTTCTTTTTTTACTTAGTAATTAGCAGACAAATCATATGGTGGTTATTAATCTTATTTTTAATATGCCGATCTCGATTTGCAATAATAAATAAGTCATTAATACATTTTTGTATTTGTAATAAAGTAATTTATTATTACTATATAAGTGAGACAGTTTATATCCTTTGTATAATAAAATCAAAATGTCAAACCAAAACATTTACTTAAAACTTTCGAGTATAACAGCGCACGAACGTTTTAGAAACATTATAATAATCACAGGTTAAAATTACATAATTACGATATTACAGGCATGAACGCCAGTATAAAACACTTACAAAAAGCACGCACGCATTTCACTGCAATTTATCATTTAAACAAAACGTGGTGAATTTTATAGCCAGTGATATCACCTCGTTAGCAAATCACCATACATAAATCATAAAATCTAATTAATAAACCAGCACATGAGTGTGTAGCACAACTTAATTTATCCGACATTAAAAAATATTGATAAATGCAAATGGTTTACAATCGCGAACGTAAATTCCGCGAGAAGAGCGGTGTGATGCTGTACAATTCCAAATTAGGAACGAGCGCATGTACTAGATGGTTATTGAGATATAGCTTTCGCGATCGTGCACCATGAGAAAGATGGAATTAATACACAGGTGCTCTATATAGATATACAGAAGTTGTATCTATAAACTTGTTGGAATTGTGAGCTTGTGCAAAGATAATAAAATCTCTTTATTGCCCTTTAAAAGCACATTCGTTTATGTATATGGGTGTCATGAATACGGCTTTATTTATTGATTTTGATTCAGAGACAGTAAAATATATGTATGATTATTTTGCAGATAACTCGATTATGTTCTGTATAAATAATAATGCTACCATATTTCTATAAAATATCATTATATTATAATATTTTAACACAAGCAACTAAGGCAAAATATTGCGCACATACAGAACCCTATTAACAGCCCTACTACTATGAATGTGGAAACAATGCTAAAACAAATTGAAGAGAGAAAGTGGAGATCGGGAAATTTAATGGTTTATAACATTGCAGAATCGGGTAATGCAAGACCCGAAGAACGCATACAAAATGATCTAACTAAAATTAAAGAGTACGTAGGTGAGCCTATAGTAGATATTTGTGGGGCTAGTAACGTTTATATTATAAACGTTCCTAGATTAGGTCGAAAAACATCAGAAAGAGCAAGACCGAGCAAATTGATCATAAACAATCCGAAAGCTGTGTCGACTATTCTGAAAAAATGCCATGGAAGAGAAATGAAAGGCGCACGAATAGGACCGGATAGTTCTCCAATGCAAATCGAATACCTAAATAACATTCGCTCATAAATTGGAGCGCAGAAAACGTGCTGGTGAAGAAAATATCACAATAAGATACATAAAGGGCACTCCGGCTATAGTACCGGAATTTTTTTAGCAGAGGACAACAATAAACTACGTAAACAGAAGCACAAAACGTGTTACTACCAGAATGTCAGAGGCCTCAGAACAAAAACTCATGCATTCACTGTTGCAATTAGTGATTGTGGGTATGATATAGTAGCTCTTACAGAAACGTGGTTGTCAGAAGAAATACATAGTAACGAATTCATCAACATAAATAACACTGTCAATCGCGCTGACCGGAATTTCGAATGACTAATAAGACAAGGGGAGGAGGTGTCTTACTGACAACAAAGGATACGATTAAAGTTCAAAACATATCATGCGAGTTATTTAGACGATTTCTTCCCATGATTCATATCGTTATTTGTAAGTGCTACTTATTTCATGAATCAGTCTACATCATAGTTACATATATACCACCAGCACTGATAGAGGAATAATATGAATATTTTTTGAACTGAAACACTAACTGCAAATGAGAAACTAATATTAATAGGGAACTTTAATATATCTTCCTATGTAAATTACTCAAACACTAATTTAACACGAAGAATAGAACTATTTTCTAGCATAATGAACGTCAGTCAGAAAAATACCTGGAAAAACAATCACGGGAGACTGCTAGATCTAGTGTTTTCTAATTTCGAAGTTGAAGTAGCAAAAGATGGTTTACCCATGGTTCCAGAAGATTCCTACCATCCGTCTTAGCAATAAACCTGTGTTTTAATGATTGTACTAGTCTTCCTATAAACTTTCCGTCATCCAACACTTCACGCTACAACTTCAAAAAATCCAACTTTGTAAAACTATATAATGATTTCCTTGAAATTTACTGATCTTTCCTAAATAACCATGATGATGTTAATAAAGCTGTAGAGGCATTTTATAATATAATATATTCAACTCTCAACCTATCAGTTCCAAAACAACCCGTCAATGAATCTTCATACCCCATTTGGTTCAATACGGATATTATAAGAAATATTAAACTAAAGGATAAGTTCCGTTCAAAATGGAAAATAACTAAAAATATATATTATCTTAATGAGTTTAAAAGACTCAGAATAACCACAAAAAGTCAAAAATAAATAGAGTATCGGAAGTATACCAGAAAAGCTGAGCAATCTATAAAATCGGACCCAAAAGACTTCTGGGACTATATTAGATCGAAAAAAGGTAATCACAAGAATTCTTGGTAAATTGAAATATGACAACAATGAATTTGAAGATCCTCAAAAAATTGTAGAAGCATTCTGATCCTTTTTCCTCTCAGGAAAGATAATTTCAAACACACAGGATGTCAACCTACCCGATAATTCATATAATTCAAAAAGTCTACCGATTTTTAACTTGCCAAAAGTTTCAGAGAAAGAACTCACTCAAATAATGGCCAAGCTTCCGAATAAAATGACGGCAGGGGATGACTTAATTCCTAGTTTTCTGGTTAGAGATTGTCGGCTTATCTTTGCTAATCCTCTGTGCTTGCTAATAAATTTGGCTGTTAAGATATCTAATTTTCCTGAGTGGAAACGAGGAAGGATAAGTCCTATCCACATGAAAGGCGACAATGAAGATATAAAAAACTACAGACCAATAACAACTTTGCTAAGGTATTTGAACAAGTCATTTACTCATCCATACTAAATCATGTTCGGCCATTTTTATCACAACATCAGCATGGATTTCTACCGGGAAGGTCAAATATAACAAACTTGACCACAATAACGCAGTATATAAGTGAAATCTTAGATCAGCAAGCTCAAGTAGATACCATTTACACTGACTTCTCCAGTGCGTTTGATAGCATCAACCATAATATACTGATAAGCAAATTAAGTATGTTTGGATTTCCACAAAGTTTTCTGCTCTGGATGAAATCTTATCTAAGTAGCAGAGCAAATTATGTATTCTATAATGGCCATAAATCAAATAACATTATAACGACTACTGGTGTGATCTAGGATTAATAGTAACGCAAGACTATTTTAGTTTAACTATATCGGACCTAAAGAGACAACAAAATGTATTGCATCCGTACCACAATCGAACATAAATAATGATATAAACCGGATTTTGAATTACAATAGACTAAATAATCACGATAAAAAAACGATTCTTAGGCGTGGCGCTAACAATACCCGAAAATTACACGTGTAACACCCACCTACTCAACAACTCGGCGTGGCACCAACAATGATGTATCACAAGCAATAAAACGCCTATAAAAATGTTATTGCCATCAAGCCGGTATAAATTTGACGTGCTTTCATATACCTTTCCCATTATGTCCGATTTTCCACGCTGTTAAGGTTTCGTTTTTTCGATTACTATCGCTCCCAATTTCAGATTACTGGATTTTATTTACGATTTGTTACACATTTCTGTTATTACCAATCAGTGAAAATATTTCGAAATAATGGATTTGATGGTATACGGATTAATCTAGATTGGAAAGAAAATATATACGGTTCAAATAATCAAATGAATTACTTTTATCGCTTGATCGCATTTGGATTATTGTAACAGGTTTTTTTGAGGAAATCGTTACATAGTAATTCTGAAAAACTATTGAAGAAATGTACAATTGTCTCTATTACGCCCGTATGACATTATCTAGTATCCTATATCGTTTTATATATAAGAATTGATATATTAAATTGTATAACTATTTCTAAATGGAAAATTAACATTGTGTATTACGGTGTTGTTATAGTTAAGTGAATTTATTATTATTCGTTTTATATATAAGAATTGATATATTAAACTGTGTAACTATTTCTAAATGGAAAATTAACATTGTGCATTACGGTGTTGTTATTGTTAAGTGAATTTATTATTATTCCTATATCATTTTCTACATGTGTGTATGATACTATCAACACTATGTAGTTTGTGCCTGCATCGAAAACGATATAAGAAACTAGATAATGTCATATGGGCTTTAAAGTGGCGGTTTGCATCACGCGTATTTCTTACTCAATTCCTTCTTTATACAAATATAAGCCGTTTTCGTTTATCGACCGGGGGCTGTTCTAAGCCAGCTAAAACCAGCCCAGAACGATAAACGAACGCGTTTATAGTGACATTAATATTTTCCTCATAAAAAAGATTCAAAATTTCATATAATTGTAAATTCATATCCAACACATCTATGTAAATTTTAAATTTGTATTTCAAAATTACAGTCAATTTAATTTATGTTAACAGCTCACTTTCTTCTTGTTCTTTCCCGTTATTAACACAGTCGTTTATTTCTTTCCCTTGTCATTTTTATTAATATTCCCCACGCCGTATAAGGTCACGAAAAATTTTATGGCGCCAAACCGCGCCAGTCACAGCCGGGCGCCTGCTCCCAATAATCCTGCGGCGTTAATTAACAACGCTCATAATAGTTTTAGTCTGTGACTAATTATTGAACCACGCCGCCGCAGCCGCGGCCACAATTGGTCTGCGAGCACTATGTGAAATTGTTTAAAGTGCTTACAGTTTTATGTCTTCTCGGAAATCGCGGCTGGAGATTTTTAAATGCGTTTTCTGTTGGGGTAAATGGGATTTATGATGTTTATGGTTGTAAGATCTAATAATGTATATAATGAGAAATATTGATTATTGGGTATAAAAAAAAACTAGTGGGGAAATCATTTGATAATTTGATATATACTGTCTTTGGAATTGGTAAGGAAGTAAAAGATAACGACTTGATGAGAGGAAGATATGGCGAAGACGTACTAAACCAAAATGGGAAGAAAATGCTAGATTACTGTAGAATGAACAACCTAGTAATAACGAACACAGTATTCAAACACAAGGACTTACACAAATGTAAAAGGCATATATATATATATATATATATATATATATATATATATATATAATAAAAAAAACTAAGGCCCAGCGCCCTATTCGAAAGTATGTCTGTTGAAAGTTTAAAAAAAAATCATGGGGAACATTAATAAAAATTGTAATTTGTTTTGTTGCAAATATTATTCAATAACAACTAACAAAATTAACTTAAATTTGTTTTTTTCTTATTTTATGGTTACCAAGACAATTGAAGAAAAAAATAATGTTCTTTGCACACTCCGTTTAGTAACAATGCACCAAGAAAAAGTCCATGCCGCGCCAACTCATGGGCCGCCCGGAATTATAAGAATTGTTTAACTTCACACCGGTGCAAATAGACCTCACCGGGTGAGTTCGCGCGGAATTATCGTAATTGTTTAACTTTACACTGGTGCGACAAGTATTATCCACACTTTTTACTCTGGTTTTGTAACTATCGATATTTTCTAGTAGATTGTTATCGATAGTTATTACTAGATAGTATGAAAACTATCAGTAACAATTATCGATAGTACAATTGATTCCATCTATTGTTTACTAATGTTTACGTGTGATTATCGAGTAATATACACTCATACTTAGTTGTTAACTACTATAATTTATAGATCAAAGTCATTAAATTGAAAACAAAAACGAATGATGGTTTAGTTGAATTAATCACGTATACAGGTTCAAAATAAGATACAATTTGTTAATGTTGACCAATTAATAACGACTCAATCTAAAGAAGTTTGAGATAGATAACTTTTTGCATTTTTAATTGTGAGTGATGATAAAGTTGAACAGTTGACACTTATTCAGTTACAAAATTATATACAGTTTGATAATTTTGGAACATCAATAACGCCTCAATCTGAAGATGTTCAAGATACATTACTTTTCCACGAATGATTTTATTTTAAAAACCGCAATAAACATTTGGCATCCTCTTCTTCGAGTTAATTCGCTATTAAGCGATAGATACCGGTATATAAATGCCGACAAAATTAATCCAGGATCTCATCTCAGTGGGCTAGTTGTTATAGAAGCCGTCTTTCTCTACTGAGCATTGGGGGGGGGGGGGGGCGCGACAGTTCAAACCCCGTTATGAGAGAAATTTCGCGAAACCATTTCACAGTTTTTCAGAGGTTGCATGTAAAGTTAAGGTAAATACCGTGTGATACTCCTCTAAGCTTCTCCCTTTACCCTCGGGCTGGTATCTATAAAGATAGAAGTATTTTAGAACCCAGGGTACCGGTATACCTTTCTGGGTGTACGCTACACTACTTTTTTTAGGTAATATTTAATCAATGATTCTAATCTAACGATATGTGTGGGACTATAAACGAATTATTGTTTCATCCACGATAAATTAATAATAACATGTATTCTTTTCAGCATGTAACTGTAATGGTTTCTCCCAGCGGTGCTTCTTCGACAGCGAACTCTATCAAAAAACGGGCCACGGCGGCCACTGCCTGGACTGCATAGCGAACCGTGACGGCCCTAATTGCGAGCGCTGCAAAGAAAATTACTACCAGCGCGAGGATCAATATTGCGTGGCCTGCAATTGCGACCCCGTGGGGTCAAGATCGCTCCAGTGCAACTCCGAAGGCAAGTGCCAGTGCAAACCAGGAGTTACCGGCGAGAAATGCGACCGGTGCGAATTGAACCATTACAATTTCGGGCCGCACGGCTGCCACGGCTGCGGCTGCAGCGACGCCGGCTCGGCCAACAACACGCCGAGTTGCGATGCCTACACAGGCATTTGCAAGTGCAAGGAAAACGTCGAGGGAAAGCGGTGCAGGGAGTGCAAACCGGGCTTTTTCAACTTGGATTTGGAGAATGAGTTTGGGTGCACTCCGTGCTTCTGCTATGGACACTCGTCCGAGTGCATTTCAGCGCCGGGGTACTCTAAATATCAACTGGAGTCGGCGTTTACTAAGAGCTCGGAGAGATGGAGGGCGGTTGATATCGCGAACAACTCTATTGAAATTCAGTATAAGGGGCACACGCAGAATATTGGAGTGTCCGCACCTGGGGGCGAAGCTGTTTATTTCTTAGCTCCGGATCGTTATTTGGGCGACCAGCGGGCTTCGTATAATCAAATTTTGGAATTTACATTGCATATTGGAGAGAATAGGGCTGTTCCCACGCCGACTGATATTATCTTGGAAGGAGCTGGTACTTATATCACCAGCCATATATTTGCACAGGAGAATTCTTTGCCCACCATACAGGTAAGATAATAATTGCGGTATAATCATAAACTTCTTTTTATAAAGGAAATCCAGTTGTAATTTCTGTTACTTATAATAACGTGTTTTTAAGATGATAATTCAAGAGTTGTCGCATTTCCATAGATAATGTAGCTAGCACTGTTTTAAAATCCACATTCCGTCTTAATAGATGGTGTTAATATCAACATACGTCTCTACTGTTCTTATGGGGCATATTGTGAAATTGTATTGAGCTTTTAGCAAAATCTATCCAACGGAATATCATCCAATTTTGACTAGTTGCTTTAAATACTACATTGTTGGCTAATTATGTAAGCAGTGATATTCTTCTATATTCTATAATTACGAATTATGGTCATCAAATTTTATAAAATATCTTTCAAGGCCAGCAATATATTGTTTAAAACAACTAGTCAATCTATTCAACGGAATAGCATACAATTTTGCTATTCCGTTAAATAGATTTTGCTAGAAGCTCAATACAATTTCTCAATTCACGCCAGTGCAGTAAACATGTGATCCCATTCTTAAGGATATACACAAACGTGAGGTTGCACAAGTAAGAGGCTGTGGATCCAAGATTTTAGTAGTAATGTCTTCAGTTTAAATACTGTCCGAATATTATCTGATTGTCCGTATACAGCTACAAAAAGACACTTATATATTGTTAATATATTTCTCAGGCTCAAGTTTACAAATTCCGTCTACACGAAAACCAGATATACGGCTGGTCGCCTCGTCTATCAGCTAGAGCCTTTATGTCCATCCTAACCGATCTAACAGCTATTAAGATTCGAGCCACATACTCTCAAGGCGGTGTCGGTTTCCTAGACCACGTCATGCTGCAAACCGCGTCCCGGGGAGTTGCCGGTAAACCAGCCCAATGGGTCGAGCAGTGCGAGTGTCCCCAAGGTAACTATAATTGATGGCGCAATTAATTCAAAACTACTAAACGTGAATTTCGCAGGTTACGTCGGCCAGTACTGCGAGTCCTGCGCACCGGGATACCGACATTATCCCTCATTAGGGCCGTTCATGTCATGCATACCGTGCGATTGCAACAAGCACGCGGACATTTGCGACTCGGAAACCGGTAGATGTATCTGTCAGCACAACACGGCCGGAGATAACTGCGAAAGGTGCGCTCGAGGTTTTTATGGTAACGCCTTGGGGGGAACGGTTAGTGATTGTCAGCCGTGCGGGTGCCCCAACGGTGGCGCCTGCATTCAACTCGACGAGCACACCGTTTGCGTTGAATGCCCTACCGGATATACAGGTCATAGGTGTGATTCTTGCTCCGATGGCTTCTTCGGGGATCCAACTGGACGATTTGGACCGCAAACACCATGCCAACCATGCGAATGTAATTTGAATATAGATCCGAATGGTATAGGGAATTGCAACACTACAACTGGGGAATGTTTGAAGTGTATTCATAATACTGGTGGTACTCGATGTGATCGCTGTTTACCAGGTTAATATCATACTTATTCACGATGGAATAGTTAAAGACTGTAACCCTCAAATTTATCTAAAATCATTTTTAGCAGTTTTGTGAGGTACAACCTTTCGCCATTCCACTGTCTTTATATTTCCAGAAATTGTACTCTAACGATTTTATATTTAATAGGATTTTATGGTGATGCATTAGCTCTTCCAAAAGGCGATTGTCAGCCTTGCAGGTGTTATCCTTCAGGAACAGTTGAAAGCGATGACGGCTCGGCTATGTGTGATCAAATTTCAGGGACATGCAATTGTAAATCTCATGTACAGGGTAGAAACTGTGATGAATGTGAGCCTGGATACTACAATATCATAACGGCAGAAGGTTGTTCATCGTGCAATTGCAACCCTATAGGGTCCCTTAATCACACATGCGATATTAACTCGGGCCAATGCCACTGTCGGCCTGGTATTACCGGATTACGTTGCGATCAATGCGAGGCCTTTAAATACGGATTTTCAACATCCGGATGTAAAAGTTGCGATTGCGATGGTATTGGCTCTAAAGATCTACAGTGCGATACTTTCGGGCAATGTCCGTGCTTGGATAATGTTGAAGGGCGGCGTTGCGATCGTTGCAAAGAAAACAAATACGATCGTCAAAGGGGTTGTGTTAATTGTCCGGACTGTTATAATTTGGTACAAGACGCATCTCATCACCATACGACCAAACTACAAAGATTGCGTACGATATTAGATGAAATTGAACGTAATCCGACTGTAATTGATGATGATAAATTCGAAGAGCAATTGCATGAAATACAAGACGATGTAGCTGATCTTAATGATCAAGCTAAAGCTGGTTTTGGTGGGGACGATAAAACTCTTGTGCAGAAATTAGATGATATTACTAGCAGACAAAAGGAGATTGGAAGGACTCTTGAGCAGATTGAGGAAAATATAGAATTAGCTAAAGGACAAGGTTTGTATTAATTCTATTAACTTATACTAGGGGTGGCCAAACTTTTGATCTCTTGAGGCGACCTGTTTTTGAAATTATAGGCCGCGGTCTACCAACATAGATTAGATAAGAAAAGTAATAATTGTGCGAATTGTGGGCGACCACTAGCTTTCATGTTAGTATAAAAAAAAAAATGAAAATTCAATTAATTACCGTGCGTTTATTATAATTACGGAATTTATTTAAGTTTGCCGAAAATTACGTGTTGATGCTTTAAAGAATCTTGTTAGACTGGCCTGCGAGGGTGGTTTCATAGCTACATCCTTCGCAGGTAGTCTCTCATATATAAAAATAGCACAACATATCGGACGAATGTCGCATAAAAAACTGAACAGTAATTTAAAGCCAAAAATAAGTTTAAATTTAAATAAACATAGATAATACTAATACATATTCAGTTTCTAGTTATTTTACTAAGAGAAAATAATATTTCTTCTCACTAACTTATTTTTAAAAAAATGTAAAAAATGTAAGTATATATAATATATATCAGGCGAGCGGGCGACTAGAAATAGTGACGCGGTCGACGCTTTGGTCGCCCCTGATTTATATAATAATCAAGTGAATGTAACTTTCTCTGTACAGAGAGAGTTTAACGCCATCTGGTGGCAACCATATTAATTAACATTATACCATATGAGCGGTATGGTTACGGTCAGATGGCGTTAAGCTTTTTCTCTAGAGAAGCTGATAATACCAGGAACAGCTAGAAGTTGCACTAATTTGTATATAAACCATTTCGGATATTGTGAATTCATCCTCAATAGCTGAGGTGCACTGATGAAATCTAATAACATCGAAATCTTTATCTGTAGATTGCTAAGAGTTGAATTCACGCTCATATACAATAATCAAGTTTTTAATTCATACATTTTTTTAGATTACTTAGCACAGCAAAATATTACTCATACTCAAAACTCTATTAAGAGCGCAGAAGAGATAATTGATAAAGCTCTTGAAAACATAGCGAAAGAAGGAAACGATGCTCTAAATAAAGCGAAAGAGAAGGCAAAACTATTTGGACAACAGTCCGATAAAATGACTGAAATCGCTCACGAGGCTCGTGATTTAGCGGATGCTCTTGATAACACCGCTGAAGATGTTATAATCGCCGCAGCTGATACCAAAAATAAATCTATTGAAGCCTACGATCTAGCTAAAAACGCTACAGACAAACAACGTAATGTAACGCAGGAAATACGTTCACTACGGAACGAAATACTCAACACGGAAAACAAACTGCAAACGGTTAAGCAATGGGCGGAGAATGCACACAAGCAGTCGCTGGAGAACAAAAATAAAGCCATCGCGTTACTGAACGATGCCAAAAACTTGATTGTGCCGGATGTTAACTTGGCCGATATGAAATTGCAAGCGGAGTCAACGCGGAACGAATCTAAGCGGTTGATTGACGAGGCTAGGGAATTGCTCGATGAAAATGAGAAGTTGTTGCGTGAAATTCAGGAACAAATTCTTACAGCGAGTGATTTATTGGCGAAAGGAGTTGAACAGCAGGATTTAACAAATGACCTATTAATGGATATTGATACGGCGAAGGCACGTGCAACGTTTGCTGTGGAATTAGGGGACAAAACTCTCAATGATGCTAAAGCGATGTATGAAACTTTAAGCCGTAAGTATACAACAATCTATCTATATTTACAAATATTACGTTCTATAGTCGTTCCATTTCGGAAAGGGCTAGATTAATAGCATTATTGTTCAATACTTGAAACACAATGACCACTCGCGGTCAGAGGGCGCAAATCTTTCGGAGGTTGTTTTGTAGGGCTAAAAAACGGACTCAGTTTCTTTAGGTATTATTGTATGTGTATTGAAGCTGTAATGAAGTAAAATCATGCCGGAATACGGCCCTTTTCAGATCGTTTCCATCTCGTCCATGTAGGGACCCCTAATTTATCAATGTCCTTGCCCCATTAATACGTTAATACATCTCTGGACGGTGCTCATATAGCCCTAATATCGTATTATTAATATATATTTTCTTTAGAATTCGACAAACAGGTGAGGGAAAGCAAGGAGGCAGCTGAGCAAGCATTAGATAGCATTCCAGATATTAAGAAACTCATAGAAGATGCAAACATGAAAACGGAGACTGCGCAAAACACTCTGTTTGGCGCAAGAGAAAATGCTAAAAACGCATTGACAATTGCAAAATCCGCAGCGGAAGTCGCAAATGTGGCGACGAATACCGCGGAAGATATTCATAAAGAAGCAATTTCATTAAACAAAAATGCAACAAATTTGAAAAACGAAGCTGAACTGATGGCGGGACGTGTGCATAATACCGAGTTGGAGTTTCGAACATTACTGGAGCATGCTGAGCATAATGAAACATTAGTAAACGAGGCTAAAGAAAAGGTATGTATTCTAACTAGTATTATTATTTATCCATTTCAGTGGCCTAGTGATTAGAGGCACTGTCCACACTGCACTGAACATTTGAAGAGAGTTCGAATGCCGTTGTGGGCATGTACTGTATGAGATTGACTCTTAACGTATTCTTGGAATATGTTCTTCTGTTTCCCGAACGCTAGTAGGATATGATCTGTGGGTGATTCGTACGACCTCCCCGTTGTCGTTGTTATCTTGTCTCATCTTTAATGTGAAGTGAAGGCGGGTTACGTAACTGTAGCTGGCATAAACTATAAATTCATTCATTCATTCAAATGATGAAAAGCCCAATTTGATATACAAACTTTTGTAAAACTAAATCATTTGTATTATAGGTTGGCCGCGCACAGAAAGACTCCCAAGAAGCCACTAAGAAGGTCCATGACATACTCAAAGACGTCGAGGCGATAACAAAAGAATTGGAAAACCTCCCCGATTTCGAAGAGGACGAACTGAAGCGACTGGAAATGGATCTAAAACGCGCCGAGCAGAAAGTAAAAGACGCGAACCTGGACGAGCTGCTGAAGCGTTTGCAGAAGGAGCAGAAGGAACAAAACGAACTAGTCGACACGTACAACGAGGAAATAATCAGACTGCGCAAAGAGGTCGAGAACATCGAGCAAATTGCGAAAGCCCTGCCTGAGGGCTGCTTCAGGAAATTCATTCTCGAACCCTAGCCTATAGAGTTTCTATTTTTTTAATACTATAATGAATTTTGTATTCGTATTTTTTATAGACTGTATAAATATTAATGATTGTTAACATATTTTTATATATACCAAAGACGCAATTGTAACTTCAGCATGCTGTTTTTTCCTACAACACTGCCACCTCTGTTCGATTTTCCATTGTCATCCTTTTGTATTTTGTAGTGAACCTTTTGCATATATAGGTGAAATTTATATTTGTAGTAATTTTACAAATAATTTTTAATAAATACTCTATCAAATAATATTTGCTGTGTTTAAATCAAATTCCTTTATTAGGGCTGTATTCGGAAAGAAAAATGATAAGACTAACAAAACTTTTATTAATATATAAAATAAATCTATTTAATGCTACCTAGTAACTACACAGCCATTATAATTCCCATCACACGGCAAATTTTCGTTATAGCCTCCATTCCATCCATTACAATAATTACCACAATTGTTCGAGACTTTCTTGAAAAACGAATCGTATTGGGGATATCTCAATCCACTGTAATTACTTTCATAGGGGTACCAATCTGAAATTGCGTGCATTTCGTGTTGGTACTCGCTGCCGTAATTATTAAGCGCATTTAATAATAAATTCGATGTAGTTTGACTCAGATCTTTGCTTAGAATATTAGTGAATCGAATCAGTTCCATGGGCATTCCTTCCTGGAGCGTCTGTGTAAGAGCTAGGATATAATTTCGAGCCAGTCGCAGGGTTTCGATTTTGGAGAGTTTTTGTGGCACGGAGTTTATATCGGTGTGAGTTTGTTGGATGGGCATTCGACTAAAATAATTTTTATTATTTTATGTATTTATTAGCCACTTATTATCAATAAGGATGCATTAATATAATTAAAATTATTACAAATATTATTAATTAAAATGAATATGGACGATTTGACTTACTATTATTTAATTAACAAACTAAAATATGAATATGTAAACTTGAAAATAATAATGTAACTTTAAAATGCTACACGGTGAGAATAAAATGACGCATTTTATTTTCAGTACTTTGTTGTCCATCGACCGCGAAGTATTTATTAGTGGACAGCTCATCAAAAAAAAAAGAACATATTGTTTGTTTTGTCGACATAGTTTTATCATTGGTTTCACGTTACTCTGTTAGTTTGTTCCGATTTAAATTTTATCTTTCACTGGCAGATACAGCAGGGGAGTTTGAGGTTCACCGTAAATATAATACTATGTACAGGATGTGTATAAATTGACGAAAGAACTTTAGGTTGGTCATAACATTCGTGTCGAGTCGAAAATATTATAAATGCTAAAATTTTGTAACATGTCCTCACGGACCATTTTAATAATTAATTTAATTTATACACCCTCTTATAAAATATGTTGTTAGTTTGTTCCGATTTGAGACGTACTAATTTAAGTTTTTTCTTTGCATCACAAAGACAGCAGGGCCTTGAGGCTCATAATAAATTTTATATTGTATTTAAGACAAATTCAATAAATATAATATTATTTTTACGTCAGCCATAACACATTTTCGTTAGGTTTTCTAATTAATATATCAGTAAAGTTTAAAAATTATTAATGCAAATGAAAATTTAATAATTGATAATTTCAGAGCCACTGGTGTTTAAATTATTACCTTCTCAAAATATCCAAAGCGGCATTTAAACCGTGCATTCGATTCCGCTCACGCGCATTCGCTTTGCACCTACGAATTTTCACTTTCAGTACTTTTGTTTTAGTTGGATCCGTTCTACTAGTTAGTTTTTCCATTTGATGTGCGCGGCTATTTGGTTATTATTATTGGAATAATTCTGCAGGAAGCCCTATATATAAAGTTCAGTTATCTAAATTAATGTTTGCTTTACGATTTTCCACTTATAAAGGGCACACACGACTACATTGGCGTATGTTAGAGATAAAAGGATGTTATTTACATATCCCACCATATGCCATTGCGGGGACATATGGCTATGGGAAAATGTTTTTAATTATGATGATGCTCTAATATGCAAATATTTGTAATGGTAATAGTTTTTTTTGCACACAGCTTTTATAATTGAACCGAATTCGTGAATTAATTAATAGCCACTACCTGGATTAGTTCTTCCTGAGAGATCATTTTTTTAATCTTAAGAGATTTAGTTTTTTATGCAACATTCATAATTGAATCGAATTTCGTGAATTATTAGTTTCATGTACGGTTTAATTTAGTCTTTTCAGAGGGACTATGGAACTGTATTTGTTTTTATATTATAGCGCGCAACATTCGTAAATGTTAAGCAGCATTGCAATTAAAAAAAAGAACTTTAAATTCGTTTGGGATAAAAATGGATGTATATATGTAAGAAAGGAACTAGAGAATGAAGTGAATAGAATGAACAGTAATCTGGATCTCAAAGAGTTCTCAGATTAATGAACACACAGAAGAAGCAAATACTTAATTACATAGTATACACATATCAATAAAGAAATGGAGGAACGCAACCACAAACATACTATAAACATAAGAAGCTTTACACACAAATTAAATGAACTAAAATGCTTAATTAAATTCCAAAAAAAAAGATATTCATATAATAATATTAGTTGAAACATGGCTACATGAGAAAGAAACAAAATATTATCAAGTCGAAAACTACAACTCTATCCACTCTTGCAGAAATACACGCGGAGGAGGGGTGGCAATATATGTTAGGAATACCCTTAAATATTTACAACTTGGACTGCCATTCTCATAAACAGGGAAAACAAACACAGACATTTACTTTATATATAAAGTAAATGTCAGTGAAGAGAAATTTGTACTATAAACTAGCTTGTGATAAAGCATTTATTGTGTATACATAATAATTTATAAGTAAAAGTAAACAAATGTAAACTAAAATATGGCTTCACATATCGTTTTCATCTTCATAAACATAGATATACGGGTGTCGTTCTATTAAAACGATGTCCTTTTCCAGTTGTTTTAAATCGGCTTCTAGTTTCGATTTTCTGTGTATTTTTGGTATTGTGTCTGTTAAAATCGGCAATCCTTGGTAGACGCGTTGAAGTTCCTCCCAATTTTGTTTCAAGCCCTATGAAAATATCCCTATATACATATGTACATAACAAAATATTAAAAAAAAAGAAGGACCTTTATTGGCATTTTCTTCACAAAAAACTCTTCAATATACCCAACCACAACAAAATATTACAGATTAGTGATATTAAGGTGCTTTCGTTTAGCATTACTAGTCGCCCCGTGGCGTGCTGTAACGCTCCAATTTTTATGGTCGTGTGTCGCTAGTACGAGCTGAACATAGTATATGAATAATTGTAACAATAAACTTGTTTTATGATTCTTGACGAATCTAGTGCAATGTAATATATAATTAGTAATATTGCTGTGCTACTTGAATTGGGAAGAGAAATATAGAAACTTACCGAAAGTAAAATAGACCTTTCTTCACGATTAATATACAAACATTTATCATGCTTAGCACCGCGCAAATCCATCTCTCGCTCCATCGCATTCTGCTTGATTTTAATTAAAGTATCTAAATATGGCGGAATCTTCCCAAAGACCTTTGTTGCAATATTTTGCGGCTCTAACCCAGCGGATAAATTTCTAGTAATGCCTTCAGGCGTAATAACCACGCGCCTAGCAGGCTTTTTCGGAGGCATCGTAAGCGCAGCCTTTATGTTCGCAGCCAAATAATTTTTAGACCGATGTTTTATTTTCGCATTCATCTCCTTAATCACATCATCTCTAGCCGGAACTGCCGGCAGTTTCCGCACTGTGGTTGCACCCTTTTCATCTTTTAAATCTTCATCTATATTCGCTGTAAGCACATGTCCGCCCCCCTTGCGTAAATACCTATGGGGGTCCATCGGAGGCTGTTTGGGAAGACCCATGGTTCCATGCGATTTCAAATTCTTTTTCAGCTGCTTTTTTATCTCACGTCGTAGCTTTAGATTATTCTCCATGTTCACGTCGATTTTCATGGGGATTTTCTTATCGGCCGACATATCCTTCATAATGTTGTAGATGGACTCATTGTGGCTTTTAATATGTATTATAGACATTTTATTGCTGATTTAAAGATAAATGGTTTTGTATATTATTGTTTACGTACTGCTTCTGACAGAACTTTCAAGTGTCAAGAGTGATCGATCAAACAACGTCCCGTATCCAATGGAGACACCAGACACTGATGATTCTATATAATGAACCTTCGTCAATCGTATGAGTTTACCGTGTGCAAATGTTTCCAGTAAATATGATGCTATTTAATATATTAAAGTGTATTTAGCAAGACAGTATAATGAATTAATCAAAGATCAGTCCCGGATTCTAAATATGCGCATCCCGCATCCCGGAAAATGTCCCGGAATTAACAATTCATTTATTATTTAATACGATAGCAGAGCAACAGGAAGCAACTACATAGGAAGATCAAGGGAAACATGGGACTACATAATGAGAAGAATCAGAAATAATACATTATAATATAATGGAAAGAGATTAAACAATTAACACCAGGCAGAAAGAAATGGAGGGAAATATACACAGGATAAATAGACACCCATGCCCCTGACAAGATATAGAAGAAAGGAAAGGAGACAGAAATTACCATAGAAGATACAAAAGGATATTGACAAATGACACAGAATAGGTAGACATGAAACGAACAAAAAATAGATAAATAAAATATGTAGATGTAGAAATGTATATAATATATATTTAAGTGTGACTATCGAACAAGTATTTTTATTATAAATAATTTGTGGACACCAGATAAATCATATTGTATATTGATACTGCAATGAAAATGGTTATAACGGATAACTGGGAAGAATCCATCCAAGATGAAGAAGACCTTCCATAATCTTATTTTACACCATCTCGCTTGTACATTAAGATATTGTTTTCCATTAAAATTTATATAAAAAAAACATTTTTCACAATCCTATTCTAATGCTAGATTTGCAGATGGTTGAGTAGCCAGAGCTAGTTAGTATAATCATCATAATTATCATAACTATCAATATCAACAACAATAACCCTTGGTTACAATCATTGATATACTCTACCTGGTAAATATAAGGTAGGTATCATTTCAGAAGTCATATATTTAATAGTCTCTTCAAAATGGACAGCACATATTTGAGAATTGCAGTAAATTTAGATGAATTTCCAATTAATGCAACCCATTATAAATACTGCAGGCTGTTAGGAGGTAGTTTAGACATTGAGTGTTACGAGCTATTATTGCAACCTTCAACAACAACCTCATATAGCCCTTTCTACAAAACAATAACATTATATGTATACAGAATTAAGAATAATCTTACTAGATTTCATAATTACTTTAGAAAAATTGACACTTCACGAAAACCTCACACTATACACTATACAACACACTAAAACTATGTATTAAAATATTATTAACACATATACAATAAACACTGATATAACACATGTAGACAATCGTATTAAAAAATACGTTTCAGAACTTTCGCACGGTTGTACGCTTTCGAATAAGCGATACATAATATAATTTATCTAGGGCGATACACAAATGTGTCGTTTGTTTACGAATGTGTATCAGCTGTCTATGGTTAAAGAAGATAATAGTGCCAACCAAAGAACAAACACATTTTAACCTGGAAAAACCAACGTGCAGTCGCCATCTATTAACACTAAAACGGATTAATTGCTTTGATCTGAAAAATGTTGCATTTGCAACTACAACGAAAAATCTTTAATACAACCTTAAAATGTTATATAGACTTCTAAAACAACAGCGAAACCGAATTATTAAACCTTATATTTCCAAATTTTATAACTCACGGTTGACATCACATTGACCCTCAGATTCAGCTAGCTTCATGTTCGTTTTGTTTTTGTGCGCCATTGCCGAATAATAAAAACAAGCCGATTCCTTCAAATAATAGGGGTAAGTATGTAGATAATTTGGGCACAAATCAATCCATTATAGGTGAAATTGGGCCACCATCAACTTTGAGCAGGCAGGTTGGAGATGCAGGATTCATCAAGCAACAGTCTGCACAATGGTGTAATCCGAAATATAAAGGTATTATTACATTTCAATATATAGTTGGCTTTGTACAAACAAAATATTATTATTAAAAAATTACTAACATTCAAAAATCTGTACAAATACGTTTTATGTTTCTACAAAAACTTCCATCTTTATAGGGCTATTGGCTGTGAGATTTTCTGCCGTTCAAGGGAGAAGCTCAGAATCTTTATAGCTATCATTGAGGGTTTTTCTGCTGGTCAAGGAAGAAGCTGTAGCTGGGAGGACTGTATCATATCATCTAGAACTTCACTGAAGTCTCTGATTCTTGAAATTTGTTTCTACTCGTACTCCCCAAAGTCCTCAGTATAAGATGGATTGCGCCTTTATCATTAGGTCACTGAACTGGGTAATTATAATTATTATTTCTGTATTTGTAACATTAGTAAGTGCTTATTGAGCTTCAAGATATTCTGCTGTGTTATTGTATGTATAAGTAAGTGTTTTGAAAAGAATCATGCTCATATTTTCTATAATGTTGTTGATGGTAGGACTCAAGTAGAGGATAGCTCATGCCCTATGCTATATTTATTTACATAGGTACATACAGCTATAAAAAAGTGTAATATTTACATTATATATACAAAAACTACATTTTAGAACCAGTATTATATTCCTTTTGAATATTTTTTGTTCCCAATAGCATGCATGCACTTTCATCCCTTATCCTATCCACTGTATTATGCTTGTGTGTCAAATAAACAAAATTATTTCATTTACATACAATTATATTATGAAGCTAGGCTCCCTTGTAATATTTATGCCCATATTCTGACTTTGGAAACTTGATGTGATGAATATTGTTATGCATTGTTTTGTAAAAATTTGTTTATGCTGTTTTATTTTACTAGTTTGTAAATATATGGTTTTTAGTCTGTATTATGAATGTTGTTAGTTCATTTATTTCCTTTAATTATTTTGATACCTTATTGTATTCTATTATATAGGACATTTATATAATACTGTTACCATGATAAAAACACTTTACTTGTTTGAAAAACAAATTACATAGGAGTCTGGATGTTTGTAATCATTTACCATTTGGAGAGCCATGTTTGACAAGAGCATATATATTTTTAAGCATTTATTCCTTTAATGACCATATTCACCAAGATTCCATAAAATGTATAGATTTTATAAGATATTTAATAAATAAATTGTCAACTTTCTCTTGACAAGAATTGTGAACTCATTTAAAAAAAAACTTGGACAAAAATGGACAAATAAAACGATTTTGACTTTTTTTTATCACACTTAGCACTACTTTTGACCGAGCTGTAACCATTTTCGAATTCCTCTGATGACTGTTTTTCTAAAATTTCATCAGAGGAGGTCAAAAATGGCTAGAGTTTAGCTGAAACTAGCTTTTGACCAAACTCTATCAATTTTCTAGTTCCAATGACTGTTTTCATCAGAGAAGCTCCAAAATGGCTAGAGCTTAGCTGTTACTAGTTGCAAAGTGTAACTAAAGTGTGATAAAAAAAACAAACTAAAAATAGTTTTATTTATCCTTTGAAATTAATTATCACAAAGTAGATGCCTTAACAATCCAATACTAAAAAGCATGCATTTATTGATTAATTACTGATCTCATGCAGTTTTTTCAATAGCTGATAGTGTTTCTAGTTGCAAGATACTAGTTCTATAGAAAATCTATTTATTGTTAAATAAATACTCATACATATGAGTTTAATAACTATTGATAGATTGGCTCGGTTATGGAATGTTGGTGAATGTATGTCTTATACCTAATGTGCCAAAGCAATTGACTAATTAAAATGAGCTCTTTATATTGGCTGAACAAAAGTGGATGGGCGAATTACAAAAACCTGGTTTACACAGTGCAGTAGTATCAACAGCATTGCTTTTGTAACCCCTTTATGCTATGCTTTGCCTCAGTGTTCAAGAAGTTTAAACTTGCTTGTACATTGTAATACAGATGCATATAGCAATCTGGTACAATCAAATTCATGCTTAAGATGGGTTTATACAAATATAAAATAATAAATTAGACAGAATGAATCAGTGGAAATATTTATGCTCACAAAATAAGAATATTTACTTGCCATTTAGTTCTTAGTACTGGTATTGTCACAATTAATAATATTATGAGGAACTAATCCTATGAAATTAACTCCTTATATATTATATTATTATTTATTATTTTATGTCAGTATAAATCCAGCATTATATAGTTTATTTAGTTGACTACATATATTAAATTTTAAACGAATTTATATTGGTTGTGGCATGTTAATATAATAACAAATTGATTGAATAAGGTGAGTTATTAAATCTGAATCAATACACATAGGTGAAGAATGCCACCAACAACATTGCAAGCTGTTATTCCATCCAGATAATCCCCAAGTGTTGCATATTTAAATGGTTTCCTATCCATTAGATAATTGATTGAGCCATCAACATCATATAAGTATGGTACCATCTGCATTTATGAAAAAGGTAAGTGATATATTTACAGTTGTATCATGTATATAATATACTTTGCTATATAGATTGATGTTAATGGACTGGTATAGGCTATATTAAGTTAGTAGCTTAAAAACAATTGAAAAAGCTAAATACAAACTGCAAATATCAAATTATATTACACAATTGAATTCATTACCGAAGTTGCATATGATTCTTTGAATCTGCAAAGCTCATATTATATATATGGATCTAATATTGAATTAGTTAGAATCTTAATGTGTTAAAATGTCACAACTCGAGTTATAATCAACATAATTTGATGTAAAATAGTCACCTGAATTTATTTGGTAGCACTAACCCATCTGTATTTTTTTTTAAACATGAAAAATAATCACACATGCCCCCTGAATACTGAAAGCACAGGCTTAAATAATTTCTATGGGTTATACACATCCAGGGCCGTACCTAGACAGGGTCAACCAAGCTAGTTACGGCCCTGCGCACATCTATCTCTCACACAATTATTTTACCATACAAAGTATTCACTTACCAATTAATATAACTGCATAGGTAGAAAGGCAACCGCCCGATAGCCGAATAAACATTGTTTCTCCTTATAAATGCATCACAGTTTCAAACGCACGAATACACATAACACTTGTTGCGTCCGGCAGGTTTCAACAGGACTGTATCATCCATAGAAAACTACCATCGTTCACTTGAATATGCATGTCATCCCGGCACTTCGCGATAACACACCCGGTACTGTTATAATAAACAAATCAACATGTGCCATGCAATTCATTTGTTAAAAGTCGTTATTTGTTGCAATTGTTACAGAGCACACGACTAACTTGACAGATTACCAACAGAATGAATCACGCAGCCAATCAGATGCACCGCATGGCATTATGAGCGCGGAAAATTTAAACTATGATAATAATAACAAACATGTTTTAATGCATTTATTTGATTATAAAATACAAATTATGATACAGTTCAAATATTTATTACACAAGTCTCGAGATATCATAAATTAAACAAAGTATTCAATTGAAAAAATATATATATAAGTAACGTAATGGAAACTTCACCATAAATTTAATTGTTTTAAAATCTTGTATATTGCATTATAAATACAATATTGATATTAATTGTGAATTTAATAGTTATCTTGAGTATAAATGATACTTTAAACATTAAAAAATTAATACAATATGCATTAAAAAAATCGCCACACATTCAATTTAATTCGTATCGGTTTGAAATCTTTTATATAGCATTATACATGTCTTGTTGGCATTATGTGTGAATTTGATTAAGTTATGTCGATTATAACTCGAGTTGTGACATTTTAAACATCAAAAAAATAATAAATTGACGACAAAATAAATCTTCAACTATTTATTTTGAATCCTATCGGTTTAAAATATTTTATATTGCTTTATATATATATCTTGTTGACATTATGTTTAAATTTTATCGAGTTATATCGATTATAAGTCGAGTTGGGACATTTAAAACATGGAAAAAATTATAAATTGACAAAAATCATCGCCACAAATTTATTTTGAGTCGTATCAGTTTGAAATATTTCATATAGCTTTATATATGTCCCATTGTCATTATGTGTGAATTTGATCGAATTATATTAATTGTAACTCGAGTTGTGATACTTTAAACATTGTATTTCATTGAAAAAAATATATATTGGAGGACTAAAACATCCGTAATTCATTTAATTTAATTTGTATCGGTTTAAAATATTATATATTGCATTATAAGTGTATTGTTGACATTATGTTTAAATTTGATCGAGTTATGTCGATTATAACTCGAGTTGTGCCATTTTAAACATAGAATTTCCTTGAAAAAATAAATTTTGGAGGACTAAAAAATTCGTAAAAGTTTTAATTTGATTCGTATCAGTTTGTAATTATTTATATTGTATTATAAATGTATTATTGACATTATGTGTGAATTTGATCTAATTAGATTGATTGGAACTCGAGTTATAGCCTTTTAAACATCAAATTTCTTGGCAAAAGTTAATAAATTGGGGATTTAAAAATTCACCAACAAATCAATTTTATTTGTATCAGTTTGAAATTTTCTATATTACATTCTAGTCATATTATTGATATCTCATATGAATTTCATAGAGTTACTTCGAGTATAATTCAAGTTGTTACATTTTAAACACTGTAAACAACTTTTCAAAAAGTTGCTCTTAATAGTGTCAGGTAAAGTGACATTTTTAGTAATTTTTTGACAAAATGTTATAAAGATAATTTATTCACAATTAAAAATCATGAGAATATGCAAAATGCAAAATTTAATCAACTTTTAGAAAATAGTTGTTCATGTTCAACAAAATTTTCAGGTAAAGTGAGATTTCTAGTGATCCTACAATAAAATTTTATTAAAATAATTGATTTGAAATTGAAAATCATGGGCTTATGCAAATCAAATGATCAAAATTGGTCATATTTAACAAAAAACAGTTTTTTTTAAATAGTGTCAGGTAAAGTGTCATTTTTAGTCAAAAAGTTAAAAAATGTTATAAAGATAATAAATTCACAATTAAAAATCATGAGCACATGCAATGTTTCATCAAATTTAATCAAGTTTTAGAAAATAGTTATTCATGATGAACTAACACTTCAGGTAAAGTGAGATTTCTAGTAATCCTATAACAAAATGGTATTAAAATAATTGATTTGAAATTAAAAATGATGGGCTTATGCAAAGTTTGATCAAAATTAGTCATATTATATAAAAAAGGGTTTTTTTTTCAGATAGTGTCAGGTAAAGTGACATTTTTAGTGAACATTTGAAAAAATGTTATAAAGATAATTCATTTACAATTAAAAATGATGGGCATATACAAAGTTTGATTAAATTTAATCAACTTTTAGAAAATAGTTGTTATAACAAATATTTCAGGTAAATTTAGATTTCTAGTGATCCTATAATAAAATTTTATAAAAATAATTGATTTGAAATTAAAAATTATGAGCTTATGCAAAGTTTGATCAAAATCGGTCATATTTGGCAAAACAAAGTTTTTTTTAGTGTCAGGTAAAGTGTCATTTGTAGTCAAAATTTGAAAAAATGTTATAAAGATAATTAATTCACAATTAAAAATTAGGACTATATGTAAAGTTTCATCAAATTTAGACTAATTGTATATTTATTTTTAACTTTTCAGCTTACAGTATGGAAACCACATTGATCATCTCTTCACCTCCAAGCCCAACTTCCACCAACAATTACACCTTGCTGAAGTTTATTTATAAGAGTGTTTGCTTATGATTCAATTGCATATGATTAGTATAAGTAGGTTTTATCAATTTCCAATCCATTAAAATGAGTAGCTATTACCAAAAACTTTACCATTTACAATCTTCCAATATTTTTCAATAATATTAAAGCTTATATCTAGTATTACACCTTTCCATCACACAATCTACCTTTAATGCACTCAAACCAGCCCCATAAGTGATTTAGCACACCGGTCTGTTCGCCCAGGGTCTTCAAAAACTGTGTTTCCAACACATAATGTTCAAATATTTTTCTATAATCTTAAAGCCTATGTCCCGTTAAGTAATTATCAATCATAAAACCCCTATTTATTGCTATAAAACTATCTTAAAACACTAACATTGAGTTTCACCCATCGCTCTTGAGATTTTTTGGTAGGAATCACCAAGAACTGTATTTGTAACAATCAATCTTGCAATATTTATCAATCACCTTAAAGCCTACATACAGATAACTACATTTGACCTCACAATTCAGCTTAAATGCACCCAAAACAACTTGAAATGTGATATTTCATGTGGCTCACTCGTAAAAGTAGGAGTTATCACAACAAACTATCTTTACAATACACAATCTTCCAATATTTTTCAATAATATTAAAGCTTACATCTAGTATTACAACTTTCCACCACACAGTCTACTTTTAGTGCACTCAAAACAACCCCATAAGTGATTTACCACTTAAGTCCACCCGGTCTGTTCGCCCAGGGTCTCCAAAAACTGTGTTTCCAACACATAATGTTGAATTATTTTTTTATAATCTTAAAGCCTATGTCCCGTTGAGTATTTATTAATCACAAAACCCCCATTTATTGCATGGAAACTATCTCAAATAAACTTGACAAATATCAAGCCGATCAGGCCAAACTTAAAATGCTTCTGGCATGCACAAAAACTGTTTTTTACACTGCACACTCCTCTAATATGCATTAATTATGTTAAATTGTACCTCTAGCAACCAATTTGAACACTAGAAGTACCAAAAATAAAATAATTTTATAATAAATGTTATAAAACCTAACCTTAAATCGTAATTTAAGCCCTACACGTACAAAACCCTTCCTTGACATAAACTACCACCGGAATACTCATGTAGAGCCCCTGCAGCACCCGCGCGTACAATTCGCCACCCCAAACTCTCTAAAACAACCCCAATATAACCAATTTTCCGAAAGCCCCGGCGATTATTTTAAATTAGCCAAAAATGTATTAAAACCTATCGAAATGCATCTAAAAACATGCGTAAACACCTTATAAATCGACAATCCACGTTATTTTGACACCAAACGGGCCCCAAACGGTCTAAATTAAAAAATCGCATTTTTTCGGGTAACCGAAAAACACAACCTCTCTCGACCGGCCGGCCGGCAAAAATAAAGTTACCGCAAATCTCACCGCCCGCGCCCCAAAAACACTCTTATCCTATGTAATCGGCCACGCCGGGAACGTGGAGCACATTTTTAAGACCTGAAACAGTCCGGTTTTCATGTTATTTGAAAAAAATATTTTCTAACCTGTTTTTAATTAATTTCGACCCGAAAAATAGGTTTAAATGACCCAACCCGGGGGTTTATCCCGGTTTTTAAATGCGGGCTACAAGATAGGATAGATATTTTGGCTCAAATCGATGGTCAATTTTTGACGCATTTTTGGTTGCCGACCCAATTTTTTGGAAAAATTTCTAACAAATATACCAGATGGTAGAGGGTGTTTTTAGAATCATGGTAGTGTTTTTCCTTTTACGATATTCGCCCGATTTATATGATTAATTTGCGTTTGAAAATCATAAAATTTAAGTTGGTATGCCGGAGGGGCCATTTTCATATATAAGCAGTGCTTCGGGGAGGCCATTTTCAGTCTGCTCCCGTTCGCGTCGTGAAACGTTACTAGTGTGTTATAAAAATTTGAGGTTTTATTAAGGGCAATCACTGCCTGGGAGTGGTTTTAGTCGTTGGGTGCGCGAATTACGCGGATTTGCCACCCCGGGTGGCTTAAATCGAATTTTTCGGCCGATCTGAGTGATGAATTTTCTTGAGGTTGTTTTCAAGATGGCGACAGTTGTCAATTTATGTTGGTAGCACTGCTCGGTTGCAGATATTTGTTTTGACAGATGAGTTACCGGTGAGTTTGTTTTTGTTGAATTCATTTTATTTGCGGCAGTTGTATCGTGTCGCGGATTTTGGTGAGCCATCTTAAATTAAATTCAATTAATGCAGTTCCGCATTTGTTAATGCGGAACTACTAGGGTGCAATATACAACTATAAAATGACCATTTCCTTAACCAATAAACAATTTTCTCAGCACTTCGGTGCTGAGTGAATAGAAACCGCTTATATGCGGTTAGTTTTAATTAGCTTTGTTTGTTTTTGAATATTTTTATTATTATTATTCATATTTAATTAGTGTTTATTGTTTATAGATTGCATTCAGGGGTATGTTTCTATTATTATATCTTTAGCAATCTATGAAACAATTGATTCATATTGAGGTTCACTTTTACAGTTTTATTATACTTGATAGTTTAATTGGTTGGTGAGTTTTATGATTATAACTATTCTATTTGATACCTTCAATAATTTTTGGGTATTCATAACTCATATTTATGAACTGTATCAGTATTTCTTAAACTTTGGGCCGGAAATGGACCCTATCACTCAGATTTATGAAATTGTACCAGTGTTTTTTAAAACTTTATGGTCTGGGACCTGGGCCTCTTCACTCTGCTTTATGAACTATATCATTATTTTTTTAACTTTTTGTCCAGGGACATGTTCCTGATTACTGAGATTTATGAACTTATCAGTGTTTCTTAAACTATTTGGGCTGGGACATGGACCCCATTGCTCAAATGTATGATAACAATCTTAGGATTTCTTAAACTTTTGGTCTGAGACACGGACCTTTTGTAAGAATGAATATGTGTAGAAACACATCCCAAATTATCTGTAATTATTTTTTCTGTGACCACCCCAAATATTTTTCGCCACCCCCACTTTGGAATCACTGAACCATATTGTGTATCTATCACAAAACAATTTAATGATATTTGGACATGAATATTTATAATTTTAATGTGTCATAGTAGTAGTTACAATTATGTAACTAGCTATTGACCTTTGAATCCTGTCATGTGATAGTATATGTGAGTGCTACGACTTGCTACTTCGCAAAATTGTACCTGAGTTAATTGTATCCCAACGACAAATGGTACTGACCACCCAGTCTGGGATTTGAACCCAGGCTGCCCGTTCTTAAAGCGGGGGTGCTAACCACTGTACCTACATGGCCATGTATATGTCATATTTTATTACTTTTGGTATAGTTTTTTTTTACTGATATTTATATATTAGTGGTTTTCCATTACTTGCCAGTACTTTATATTTCTAATGAATAATTATTAACTAGTTTTATAGATTTATATTTACATTTGTGAGTGAATTTTATATAAATTCTAATACTTTTCAAATAGTTTTATGCCTGTTATTTATATATTAGTTGTTTTTTTATACTTGGCAGTGCCTTAAAGTTTTCTTTTAAAGAGTTTAATTGATATGAATGATTATTAGCTTTAGTTTTAGTGATTTATAATCAGATTTGAGGAATTTTATCACTAATATTTAATAATTTAGCTCATTTTTTGTTAGGTTTACTCCTGTTATTTATATTTTAGTTGTATTTCTTTACTAGCCAGTTATTGCCAACAAATACTAATTATCTAGTTTTAGTTTATAATCACATTTTTTAAATTTTATTACTGATATTTAATAACTTAGCTAATTGTTATTTTACAATATAAGTTTAAATGATTTTTTATGCCTGATATTTAGATTAGTTATTTTTCTTAACCCCCCCAGAGCCTAATATATCTCTTTTAAAGAGTTTCAATGCTAATATATAATTAATAGCAAGTTTCAGCAATTTACAATCACATTTGAAAAATGTTATCACTGATATTTAATAATTTATCTAATTTTAGTTTGACAATACAAACCTGATTGATTTTTGGATAGTTTTATTCTAGTTCTTTACATTTTATTTGTTTTCTGGTACTCGCCAGTACTATATTTATTTTTTAAAGAGTTTAATTACTTATTATTAGCTAGTTTTAATAATTTATAATCACATTTGTTGAATTTTATTTATGATATTGAAAAATTTGGCTAATTTTTGTTTTATGATACCACTATTTATGTTTATTTACTAGTTTTATGCCTGATACATATAAATTAGTTGTTTTATTTACTTGCCAGTGCCAGTGCCTTTTATTGAAGAGTTTGAATACTAATATATAATTATTAGCTAGTTTTAATGATTTATAACCACATTTGTTGAGTTTTATTGCATATATTTAATAACTTAGCTTAGCTAAACTTTGTTTTTGGACATACATTTTAATGATCTTTACCTATTTTAATGCCTGATATTTATATATTAATTATTTTTCTTTACTTGCCAGTACCAAATAAATCTCTTTAAAAGAGTTTAAATACTGATATATAATTCATAGCAAGTTTTAGTGATTTATAATCACATTTGAGGAATTTTATTACCGATATTTAATAACTTAGGTAATTTTAGTTTTATGATATACATTTCAACATTAATGAATTGGATTTCTTATTGATTAATTTGTAATCATTTGTTATATTAAAATTTAATTTCTGTTCCCCATTTATCTCTTATTACAACCTGCCTATATATCATTTATCACAACCTGTCTCCTCCAGCACAGTTAATATAACATATATAATCCTGCCATATTAAAAAAAAAATCATCCATCTGATGATATTGTAGTACAGCAAAACAATTACCATGCCACAATAAATAATTCTGTGAAACTCTAAAAAGATTTTATATAAATATTTATTAATAATATTAAGTCATTTTTAATTAAGTTATTAATTGTGTAAACTTGTCTCCTCATCAGATAAAGGGGGAAATGGTTAAGAAAAAAGAGAAAATAAAATGATGTAACTTAACATAACATTTAGCAATTTTATACTCATACTTTTATTTTTAGCATACATTTCTAAAGCCAAACTGTTATGTGTTAGTAGTGGGAGTAGTATTGGTAGTAGTAGTATTATTGGTATTAGTAGTAGTAGTGGTATTAGTGCTTATAGTATTAGTCTCAGACTAATAAATAAATATTTTTATTTATTAGTCTGAGGCTTTAGTAATAGTCATTGGTAATATGTAAATAGGGGACGCCCTAGATATAATGTGTAACAGTTTGGTGGCAGATTTGATGCATTAGTTTAAAATCAAGACTAGTAAATGTATTCAAATCAGTTTGTAAAGTAAATTTTTAATCCACTGATTTCATGAATTATTCAAATAAGTGTGGGTTAAAAACATATTCTAATATAATCTGTGACTTACAGACATTACAGACCCAATGTTGCTAAATTTTATTAAATAATTTAAGGGTAAATATTCATAATTGCTTCAATAATAATAATAAAACTCTTTTTCTTTATTTGTTAATAAAATAAAATACATTCGTTTGAAACGAGTGGTTCAAGAATCACACGGCTGGAGACGCATTTTTTTGTGGCTGGTGTCTTTAATAATTGTACTGTCATGTTCATATGCAGGCCAATGAGGTCAAAGTATGTGGCAATTGTGGTGCTTTACTTCTGAAGTCCTGACTAATTTATTTTAATCCCCACAATGCTGTTTCTCTTTTTCATATTAGAGACATGTTTTTGTGCAGGCCATTCAGGTCAAAGTAGGTTTTAATTGGGGGACTTTAGTTCTCCAAGAAAAAACTGTTAATTTTATAAACTAACACTAATTTATTTTAATTCTCACAATAAGGCAAGTCGTTTTCATCATGTCAAGTTTGCAGGCAGGTCAATCAGGTCAACGTAGTGACATATTGGACAACCTGGGGAGCTTTGCTTCTCAGATCCAATTAAGTCATTTTTTTTATTAAACTGACTAGTTTATTTTAGTCCTTATGACGAGGCAGGTATTTATTTTTATTAGACTGAGACTAGTTTATTTTATGACGAGGCAAGTCTTTCTCGTAATTGTACTTTCATGTATAATTTTAATTCTCACAATGAGGTGAGTCTTTTTAATAGTAGTATTAAGTGGTTCGACAGATCAATGTAGGGACTAATTGGGCAACCTGGGGGACTTTGTTTCTCAGATCCAATTAAGTCATATTTTTTAAACTGAAAATAGTTTATAAGAAATGCAAGTCTATTTCATAATAATAGTCTCATGTTTATAGGCAGGTTATTCAGATCATAGTAGGCGGTAACTGGGGAACTTTACTTCTCAAACTCAATATTTTTTTTTATAAACTCACTAATTTATTTTAATCCTCACAAGTAGACGAGACTTTTTCATGGTAGTATCAAATGTTTAGCCAGATCAATTAGGTCAACATAGGGTCTTATTATGACCACCTGGGGGCTTTCCTTCCCAGATTCAATCAAATCAAGTCATTTTTAAAAAATTGATACTAGTTTATTTTAGTTTTATGATAACGCAAGTCTTTTTATAATAATAGTCTCAAGACATAGGCAGATCATTCAGTTTAAAGTAGGTTGTAACTGAATGCTGCACTTCTCAAACCCAATGACCTTTTAATTTATGAACTAATTTATTTGTATCCGCACAATCAGGCAACAACAACATTTAAACAACACCAACCCAACAAGTTTTCAAGCAGGTCAATCAGGTCTATATAGAAACTTATTGGGACAACCTGGGGGGCTTTGCTTCCCAGACCCAATTAAGTCATATTTTTGTAACCGAGACTAATTCATTTTAATCATTATCTATTTCATTAATAAAAAATAGTCTCAAATTTATAGTCAGGTCATTCAGGTCAAAGTAGGTGTTAACTGGGGATTTTATTTCTCCAACTAAAGATCCTTGAAATAAGGCGAGTCTTTTTCATAGTAGTATCCAATGTTTAGGCTGGCCAAGCAGGTCAATATAAGGACTTATTGTAACAATCTGGGGGGCTTTGCTTCCCAGATCCAATTAAGTCATTTTTTTGCAACTGAAACTAATTTATTTTAGTCATTATGATGATGCAAGTTTTTTTCAATATAGTAGACTCAAGTTTGTAGGCAGGTTATTCAGTTCAAAATAATTTGTAACTCTCCTACTAAAGTTCCTCATAATGAGGTGAGTCATATATGTAATAGTATCAAATATTTAGGCAGGTCAATCAGATCTATGCAGGGACTTATTGTGACAACCTGGGAGGCTTTGCTTTCCAGATCCAATTAAGTCATTCTTTTTAAACTGAGACTGGTTTATTTCAGTCCTTATGACGAGGCAAGTTTTTCTCATAATAGTAGTCTCAAGTTTGTAGGCAGGTCATTCAGGTCAAACTAGGTGGTGGCTGGGGAAGCTTTACTTCTCCAACTAAACATCCGAATAATAAGGTGAGTCTTATCCATAGTAGTATCAAGTGGTTAGGCATGCCAAGCAGGTCAACGTAGGGACTTATTGTGAGAACCTGGGGGCTTCCCAGATCCAATGAAGTCATTTTTTTGCAACTGAAACTACTTTATTTTAGTCATTATGATGATGCAAGTATTTTTCAATATAGTAGTCTCAGGTTTGTAGACAAGTGATTCAGTTCAAAGTAGGTTGTAACTTCTCCTACTAAAGTTCCTCACAATGAGGTGAGTCAAATTGGTAATAGTATCAAATATTTAATCAGGTCAATCAGGTCTATGTAGGGACTTATTGTGACAACCTGGAGGGCTTTGCTTTCCAGATCCAATTAAGTCATTTTTTTTTATTAAAGTAAGCCTATTTTATTATAGTCCTTATGACTAGGCAATTATTTTTCACAATAGTAGTCTCAAGTTTGTAGGCAGGTCATTCAGGTCAAAGTAGGTGGTAACTGGGGGAGCTTTACTTAGCTTAATTAAACATCCTCATAATGAGGCAAGTCTTATCTGGAGTAGTATCAAGTGTTTAGGCAGGCCATGTAGGTCAACATATGGACTTATTGTGACAATCTGGGGGGCTTTGCTTCCCAGATCCAATTAAGTCATTTTTTGCAACTGAAACTAATTTATTTTAGTCATTATGACGAGGCCAGATTTTTTCAATATAGTAGTATCAAATTTGTAGGCAGGTCATTCAGTTCAATGTAGGTTGTAACTTCTCCTACTAAAGTTCCTCACAATGAGGTGAGTCATATAGGTACTAGTATCAAATATTTAGGCATGTCAATCAGGTCTATGTAGGGACTTATTGTGACAATCTGGAGGGCTTTGCTTTCCAGATCCAATTAAGTCATTTTTTTTATTAAACTGAGCCTATTTTATTATAGTCCTTATGATGAGACATGTATTATTCATAATAGTAGTCTCAAGTTTGTAGGCAGGTCATTCAGGTCAAAGTAGGTGGTAACTGGGGGGAGCTTTACTTCTCCAACTAAACATCCTCGTAATGAGGCGAGGCTTATCTGTAGTAGTATCCAATGTTTAGGCAGGCCAAGCAGGTCAACGTAGGGACTTATTGTGACAATCTGGGAGGCTTTGCTTCCCAGATCCAATTAAGTCATTCTTTTTAAACTGAGATTGGTTAATTTCAGTCCTTATGACGAGGCAAGTCTTTCTCATAATAGTAATCTCATGTTTAAAGTTAGGTCATTCAGGTAATATCAAATGTTTAGGGATGGCAACATAGCAACTTACTGGGACAACCTGGGGGACTTTGTTTCTCAGATCCTAGACTAGTTTATTTTAATCCTTGTGACAAGGTATTTTCCATAATAGTAGTTTCATGTTAGGGGGCAGTGTAGTGCAGTGGTTAAAGCATCGGGCTATTGCTTTGATGCTCAAAATAGAGTTCCCTAACCCGCCTGGCGAGCGTGAAGTTTCACAGCTAACACCCATCTCTGATTCGGAGTAGATGAAATTCTCATCCAAACGTACTCCAGTGGTCCGTAATCCACCTTAAACAGTATGTCCACCTGTAGTATCCTTTGCCAGCTGTATAGGCATAAAAGAAACCAATACGCCTGCAGTGGCGTATAATCGATTTAGAAGTCTCATGTTTATAATCAGGTCATTCATGTCCAACTAGATTGACCTGATTGCTTTACTTCTCAACCCCAATGACGTTTTTTTTTATGATCCGACTAGTTATTTGGATTATCATAATGACACAAGTTTCTTTCATACTATCAAATGTTTAGGCAGTTTAACGTAGAGACTTATTGTGACTACCTGGGGACTTTGTTTCCCAAATCCAATGAGGTCATTTTTTTAAACTGAGACTGATTTATTTCATTTCTTATGATGAGGCAACCCTTTTCCATGTTAGTAGTCTCAGTTTTTAGGTAGGTCATTTAAATCAAATTAGGGATTCATTGCGATATTCTGGGGGGGGGGGACTATCATGTTTCCCAGATCCAATGATATCTTCAGTGAACAGACATATTTTTTCATTGTAGTGGGTATTGGGATTTGCTAGATATGTCTGTTCTAGGTCAAACAATTAAAACTCATAGGTTTTACCTATGCCAACGTCCCAATAAAGCATCGACCCAAAACCAATAAAACTGAATACCATTCTGTATTCTCATCAACTATAAAATCGTTAATACAACTGTCATACAATCAGGGTTTATGGGATATAGTCAGTTAGGTTTAATTCATTCTTACTCGCGTTTACAGAAGAATGTCACTACTCACCGACAGAATAATTTAATTTAATTTCACTTAAACTTATATTTCAAAATTAACGGGAGCAGACACAATACTAATATAGAAGTGCCGCGTACTATCGAGTGCATCAGAGACCTCCAAGACATTCAAGACCTCCAAGACCTTCAGGAATTTTATGGAAGTACTCGCAAACAATTATTTGATATGCACTGCATGAGGAAGGAATTTTAAAGAAGTAGCAGCATCACATCTTTATTGAAGATTAGAAGAAAAAGGTAGGGTGGTTATAGTGATCACCACGCCCATATTCCACTCGATTCGTTGAAGTTTTACCGCTTTTCAGAGCCCCCGCGTTTGTTATGTTTATCCACGCTTTTTGTCGTTTACTTTAGGTACTAGTAGGGCACATTTATTTGTGTTTTTCAGAGCTTTGCATTTCAGCGATTGTACCATCCTCTCCACTGTTGCAATGACACGTACAACTAATGGTGAGTGATTTGATTTTTATAATTGCTAGACTTTGTATTTCATAATGTTCTTCTTTTATAGTTGCTACTGTCATTATGCGATATGGGGTGGATGGATGGAGATTGCGACGCTTTAACACTGGCTTTTTATAGGTATGATAGAGATTTTTTAGTTTTAGCTAATAGGACGTTGCTATGATTCCAATTCAAGTTTATTGATGTTAAACAAGTCCAAAGTGTGTCATCCCATTGACAAACTATGCATTAGAAGGTGGGGTAATAGGATGACAAATGTTTTAAAGTTGGTTACATATTACAAAACCTCTGATAGCACTGAAAAACTAGTAAGCAATAAACTCTATTGTTTTTCAGTGGCATCAGAGGTTTTATAATATATAAATAACTCGAAAACATTTGTCATCTGATGACCTCACCTTCGAACGCATAGTTTGGCAATTTGATGACACACTTTGGACTTGTTTAAAGTTTTTAAAACCTCTGCTTTCATTGAAAAAAATTATTATGGGACAAAGGTGGGGCAGGAGTCTCATAACCAACCAATCTAGTCCCATTCACTATTTCAATCGACTTGAATTTTACATTACACTGTTTTTCATAATGATCTTTTTATGAATTAAATCTTGATTAATTAATAAATTTGTTTGGATCAAACAATTTAATAATATGCAAAATAAACAGACGGACCTGATCTTTTTTAAATGTATTTTTCTACAAATTATCATTGGAATCGTTTGTCCAACATTATTTTTGAAAATAATGTTTGCAGAAACGAAAATCACGCCTTGGAAATTTTTTGTTGGGGTTTTCCCTTTCCACCACCCTTTGCATGGGGACAAGTCGATTAAAATAGTGAATTGATATACATTACACATCTTGAAAAACCACCAACCCTCCAAACTTGTTTCACAGTTGTTTTATTTGGCCACAAACGAATCAAACCAACCGAACATGAACGTAAATACACGAAGGTTTATTGTATAAAGCAACTCGAGTTTAATTTCCAATCAGTCACGTTTGTTAATTTTGACATATAATGCGATGTTGCCATATATAAATAGATATATATGAGGCTATGAAATTGAAAGTTAAAAACAATTTATAGCACATCTAACAATATAATCACGGGTTATATTATAAAACCGAGCTCTAGTGCCTATTTTAACCACGTGTGGCTCTTAGAAAATTGCTACCCTTGATTCACTTATATGAACGACGTATGAGCTAACAATGGCCACTTTTGATTCACGAATAGAAAAATTATTTAGCAATAATATTACCTAAAATTAAGTAAACATGTACAGTACTTTACTAAGTATGTTTTTTTTCTGTCTTGCAGCCGTTGTTAATGCTAGCATCTTGAAAATAGTCCCAAATAATGTGTGGACAAATGAAATTTGTAATGTGGTAATATGGTATATCCATAAAGAGGCGGAAAAAGCTTAATTAATATGGTTTGCTATATTTTTGAAGGTAAATTTATACTACATTATTTATGTTAATTTTAGCTTACAATATTTATTTTTATCTTTCAGATGTTTTATATCCGTTTACTAAAACTGGTAATTCGATTAAAGTTATTTTGCTGGATTTGCTTGGTATGTTTTAAATAAACTTATTTTTTTCACACTACACTATTCACCACATACACATTCAAACATTATATATATATATATATATATATATATATATATATATATATATATATATATATATACATTTACATTTTTTCTTTTATCTTTCAAATAAGTAATACCACAGATTAGTGTTAATATAAATATTTTAACGTTCATATAAACGCTAATTTGTGATACTGTAAAGTAACAATTGATAATACAATTGAATGATATTTAAAGCCTCTAATATTATAGTTTAAAATTATTCTTATAATGAATATTTTTTGTACTATAGTATTATATTAATATAAATTCACAAACATTTGGAATGTATGCGCTGAATCAGTCAAGAGAGAAGAGATGTAGTAGATTCAAGAAAGCTAGTAGGGTGGGGAAGACTGAGAGCGGGTTATTCGGAATTGCAACATTCCGAAAGGCCAGAAGTCTCTCATACTCGCTTTGTTGGTGCAAGTAAAAAGAAGAGATTCAGTGCATAGGTTTCAAATACAAAAATATACCCCTGTTTTGGATTTTGCCATCATTCAAGAGACGAAGAGATGTAGCTTGATATTATAAGTGAAAGAAAACAAGAAAGCTAGTGGGGTGGGGCAGACTGAGAGCGGGTTATTCGGAATCAAGATTCCGAAAGGCCAGAAGTCTCTCATACCCGCTTTGTTGGTGCAAGTAAAAAGAAGAGATTAACATCATTGAAGAAACCTAAGAAGAAAGCAAGTGGGGTGGGGAAGACTGAGAGCGGGTTATTTGGAATCGCAAGATTCCAAAAGGCCAGAAGTCTCTCATACTCGCTTTGTTGGTGCAAGTAAAAAGAAGAGATTAACATCATTGAAGAAAACCAAGATCTGACGTGATTGCAATGATTAGGGGTAACCATAATTCCTCTTTGAGCTTTCACTAACCTGAAGCAAACGCGTAATCAAGACATCACAAATCAAAACGGGGCCGAGTATATTTTTGTCGTTTATTTTCGGGACACATAGGGTGCACTAATCTATTTGTTTGCAGTACTAACTTTTTTTATTTTAGCAATAGTACCAGCTATCGTTAAAATAAAAAAGGTTAGGTTATCATATAAAACAGTGTAGTGCATAGTTCAAGTCGATTGAAACCGTGATCGACATAGTTTAGTTGGTTTGAACTCACTTGCCCTCTCTACGTTTGCTAGTATAGTTTTGTTAATATATAACACACTTTTTATGGTTGTTATATATTATTTATAAAAAAACTATGCACACAATAATAGGGCGAGGTGTTTTAAAACCAACCAGACTTCCCATTTACAATTTCAAGTGACTTGTACTCTATACTACACTGTTTTTCGCAATTAAATCAACACGAGGTGCCTACTTTAACCACGTGTAACTTCTAGGGAATGGCTATCCCTAGGGTATATTAGATAAAATTAAGTAGGCTCACAAATGCATTTCTAATTAAGTTTTTTTAAAATTTCTTTCAGCTGCTGTTAGTGCTAGCTATTGAAAGTGCTCCATATTGATGTCTCAATTACAAGTTTAATTATAAAAAGGACCCTCAAAGGGTTGATAAGCTAATAAAGATGGATTACTTATATATATTCATCAAGGTAAATGTACACTATATATTATTTGAATTATTTGCAACTATCAATTTTATTTTTATTTTTTTAGATTACTGTATCCTTTACTGCAACTGGTAATTCAAGATATTTTTCGTTCAAAATTTCACTAAACATTGCTTGGCTGATTAATTTGTTTTCATTGCTCATTATTTTTATTTAATATTATTGTATTACTCAATTTCATTTAATTAATTTTATTGTTGGCACAAATTTTAACTTTAAATCAAAAATATCATCCAAATCAAATGAGCTGTACTTAAATAGTTTAATTTTAAAGTCAATTAAATTTTAATTAATTCAATTTAAAAACATATTATATACATATACAATATTTTTCAAATCATTTAAAGCAATTTTAATTTTAATTACAAAAATCAGACCAAATGAGCTTACTAAAAAAAATCAAATCAATATTAATTATGCTCAATTTAACTAATCAAATTAACTTACATTTTTTTTTAGTTTCAAATCAAATTAATATTAAGTTCAAATGAACTGAAAATTTCAAATTCAATCAATATTAGTTCAGTTCAATTAAAGAAAAAACAATTAAATCAAATGAACTTACTTTTTTTAGTTCCAAATCAAATCAAAATTAAGTTCAATATTAGAAAAACAAATGAACTAGATTTTTAAAATTGTTGCTCAAATCAATATTATATATCAATTTAAATAATAAAACAATTAAATAAAATAAATTTACTTTATTAGTTTCAAATCAAATCAATATTAAGCTCAATATAAGTAAAACAAATGACCTTATTTTTTATAATTTCAAATCAAATAATTTTTAAGTTCAATTTAAAAAAAAATCAATTTAATCAAATGAAATTATTTTTTTTAGTTTCAAATTAAATTAATAATAAGTTCAATTTAAGAAAAGAAAAAAAAAGAACTTTTTAAATAAATCAAGTCAAATCATTTTTAATTAAGTTCAATTTAAAAGAAAAATCTAATGAACTTATTTCTTTTTTTTATTTCAAAGTAAATTCACACATTACACTTTACACAACACCTACACACTCACATGTATGTTTTTCTTTTTTAATGTCCCCAAAGTGCGCGTGCTTTAAACCGAACTATGCCCTCCAAGTAATCAGTAAAATAAAATATTTCAGGTGCGTGTTTCGTTTGCAATTTAGTTCGCGAGTATACATTGTTTAGGGTTCTTCTGTTAAATTCGGTATGGAAGAGCCTTTGGAGATGGAATGGAGGACGAATGGAGGACAAAAGGAGGACAACGCGCAGGACATCAATCGGGGTTGTATATCCTAACGTGAATACACCCCGCAACAAAGCAAGTAGTTTTGAGGTTTTGGTTTTTCGGGTTCGGTTTTTCGGTATCGGTTTTTCGGTTCCGCTTTTTGCGGTTTCGTTTTTTCCGTTGCGCACTCTTACCTGTCCTGAAACAAAGGGTTATACTTTTAGCTTTTTTGTTTGGGAGAGGGTTTAAGATGTAAATTCGTGTGCGCACCCTAGAAAGAGAATTGTTCCCCTCTTTCGAAAGGATTCGTCGCTCGTCGCCTTGGACACATGGAAGTAGTAGTAGTCCTCAAGTCGTGCATTAATAGCTCATTATCCAACGAGATTTTGAGATATGGTGCATTACTTGGGATGATTGGTATGGCAGCTTTATTTTTGCTTTTACTTGCTTTATGATGTATATGTTTGTTTTCGGGGTTTGCGGTAATAATTTAACTTCAACTCGGTTTTAGATAAAATTTAATTTTCGGGTTTTAACTTAGCTGCGGATTTAATTTAAATTTAACTCGGTTTCGGATGTAATTTAACTTTAGCTCGGTTGCGGGCTAATCTAATTTTCGGGTTTTCAGGTTCGTTAACTTAACCGCGGATTTAATTTAAATTTAACTCGGTTTCGGTAATTTAACTTTAGCTCGGTTGCGGATCTAATTTTATTTTCGGGTTTTCAAGTTCTTTAACTCAGCCGCAGATTTAATTTCAATTTAACTCGGTTTCGGACGTAATTAAATTTTCGGGTTTTCAGGTTTTTTTTTAACTTAGAAACGAATTTAATTTCAATTTAACTCGGTTGCGGCTCTAATATAATTTTCGGGGTTTCAGGTTATTCTGGCCAGTGGATTATTATAATCCGTGGCCAGTTCATTAAAATACTTTATGAATTTCAATAGTCCTAAAACTGCATAACACACACTACTCTCACACACACCACACACACTACACTAAGCTACACTTAATATGCAATGCGCAATTGAATAGGACAGTCAATAATATTGACACACATATTGGATATACATTCCAATAATTGGCTAATGATTATTAGCATACAACTGTATATATTTTACACTACAATACACATACCATTACACAATTCGCCTAATGTTGTTTCGTCGCCAACAACAAACTCGTGCTAAATAACTTCAATTTTAAAATGCGCAACCGAATATTAGTCAATTATACTAATATAAACATGTAACAATCGGTTAATAGTTTGATTTAGTTTTCAACTAAATACAAATTGTAATATATTCATTTTCAAATAAAGCTGCCAGCCAATTTGTTTATTTATTGTATGTATTGTACTGGCTACTGCTCGCCTAACGTGCGAGTGGTTTTCAGTTTTCAGGTTCTATAAACATTTTTTGTGTACATTCTTATTTGCCCAACAATAGTATCCGTTTGTAGTTTTAGATTTTTCTAAATTTCCATGTAGACTAATCTAGCTACCGCGAAAATAGAACTAGCCCGATTTAATTAATGTGTAATTAAATAGGCGGGGATGGGAGTGATGGATGAAAGATGCTCATGCTTCTATCCCATTCCCCCTGCTCGAAGAATTAGTACCTTGTCGTGGTGAGCAGGCTTAATCACATGTACATTGACAATTTTAATAATTTGATTGTATTAATTTATTTTTCACTTTTTTAAATTTTTAATTAATTTATTTATTTGTACATCATATATATTACATATATCATATTAAATTAATATAATTTGAAGTGTCAACATGTTGATAAATATACCTATATTTTAAATATTAATATCCTTTCATTCATTGTCCGGTAAGAAACTGATGCTTGTATAAAGACGATAACAATTTATCATTATATTTTTAAATGTTGCATAAATTGTTTGTAATCTTTCCTTTTTATAAGCTCGGGTAGTTCTGTTTATATATGGCAACGTCGCATTATCTGTCAACGTTGTCAAAAGTGAGTCACTGGTTGGAAATTAATTCGAAAGTTATCAGCTTTATACAACCAAGCCTTAACTTTTTAAAATTATATAATAAAAATATAAAAAGTCGTCAATTACAAGTTCTAAATTACAAGTAAACTAAATTAAAATAATTTTTATTGAGTTGGTTTTATTTTTCAAATAGTTTCATGCAGTTATATAATCCAGTTATTATTTTTTCATTGTACATGTGAGACCAAAACTAATTCATTTCCTAACCCCGTATAATTATTATTCAGTGTTTCAGTAACTACATTTTCTAGATAATGTATTTATTGGGGCTATAAAAATGAATACTTATGGGTTCAATAGATACAGTTTTCACAATTTTAGAAAATAATTTAACATAATTATCCGATGAAAAATACTATACGAAAGAGAGGGGTGGGTGGGTGGTCACATACCAACCAGATTATGCCTATTCATGATATCAAATGGCTGGAACTATGCCCATTCACTATTTCAAACGAGTTGAACTATATCAATTCACTGTTTAAAATGGCAGGAAATTGTCATTTGTTTTTTCACTCATAGAAGTTTTAGAAAAACCAATAAAAAACAAAGGATACTAAACTAAATTATTTCGTTAAGTTTTTGTTTTATCCTTTGTTTTTGTTGGTTTTCTATAACTTCTAAGAGTGAAAAAACAAATGACAGTTTCCTGCCATTTTCAACAGTGAATTGATATAGTACAACTCAAGTACAACAATAGTGAATGGGTATAGTTCAAGTCATTTGATATCACGAATGGGCATAATCTGGTTGGTCTGTGACCACCCACCCACCCCTTTTTTTCGCATAGTTTTTTCCATCGGATAATTATCTGTTAAATTCTTTTATAAAATTTTCAACACTATCTCATAAAAATGACTGCGCAAAAAGAGGAGTGGGGTAGGTGTTCACAGTCCAACCAAACTATATCCATTCATGATATCAAATAACTTGAACTATGTCCATTCAAAGTTTAAAATGTCTAGCAACTGTCATTTGTTTTAATTCATAGAAGTGATATAAAAACAACTTAAAACCCAACAGCAAAAACAAAGTTTTGGATTAACAGTTTGAGATGAAGAAATGTATTTAAGTCATCATTAAACTCAAGATCGTCATCTTCACTGGAATCCACAAATTTAATTTTAATGCCCACAATTATAGTAAACACTAGGAACATAAAACAATTAAATACGACAACAGTGTATATATTCTGAATGTTGATATAGCTTCTAAATATGTATGCTACCACACATAAAATAACCTAAAATGAGATAGATTGACAATAATTTGGCAAAAAGTGCTGTATGAAAATTGATGTTTTTCTATTAGTAAAGGCAATATTGGACAAGAATTGTAGATTCTCAGTATAGCCAAATGTGGGACGAACACGTTGGGCACCATATGTACAAATTCATTATTGCGAGAAAGTGTAAAACAACCATTGAATAAAATTCCATGTAAAATGTGTCGGCGGCTATTACCAACGAAATAAATAAACCATCAGATTTTATGGTAGTGGATTCTTACATATTAAGGCCATACTATAAGAAAACAATACTCTTACAACAAACAATCAACGGAAATTTAAATGATTCAATAACGAAAACTTGGCGCCAAAAGTATATGTCACCTTTACACCATTTCGGGCCGGCGCGGTGGCGCCCCCATCGGTAATTCTATAGGTCAATCGGTCAATAAAAAATTAATAAAATCTCAATGTACTAGCGCCATCTATAGGTTGAAGCGGAAATAAAAGTTTAACTTTCATCGCCCTGGTCTTCTTCCTCTAGTTTCTTGACTTGAATGTCTACATTTTCCTTTCTTATTTCCCTAATTAGTTTCATTAATTCTTCCCTCCACCTTTTGATCTAAGGTTTTCCTTATTCCGATCCTTTACACCTTCTATTTCACGTGAAACTGCGGTGTGTCCTCGTGAGTTCTGGCTGTTTCTGCGGGGCCATCCAGATCCTGTGCCGGCCATGTTGCTCTCTTGTTTGATTATCGAAGTAGTCATAGCCATTTTTGGGGGACGAAGGTGTAAAGGATCGCAATAAGGAAAACCTTAGATTTCTGATTTCAAATAGTTCTCACAAATGTTCTAAATACCTGCTTACTTTCGAAACAAAATGACTAAGAATAGAATATATGCAAGAGAATAATATTAACATTCATAAGATCTAGAAAATGTGAGCGCGAATATACAAAACTTAATTAATTAAACATTAGCCCTTATTGTCCACAATTATCAAAAAATAATGTTTGCCGCCATTTTTTTAAGTTGGTACTACTGTACCACTAACATTGGCAACACTGACTTCTATTATTTATCAAACAAGCTACCTGATGGTTCCCGGCGTCCATTAGTGTTGCCGTGTTAATTTAGTCGTGTTTCTTCCAATTATAAGTGTAAAACATAGTACGTGCAGTTCTTCGATTGCGCTCCGTTCGCAGTGTGAATTTTGCTGGGCGCACTTCGTCCCCCAAAAATGGCTATGACTACTTCGATAATCAAACAAGAGAGCAACATGGCCGGCACAGGGTCTGGATGGCCCCGCAGAAACAGCCAGAACTCACGAGGGCCCACCGCCGTTTCAGCCACATCGACGTTCGATCAGAAATATACATCGGCAGCATTAAATAGAATTATTAATCTGTGAGTAGTTGAGGGTTTTAGGTTATGTTTTTTTTATTGTTGCAGTATTAGCATTTTGTAATTTGTATGAATAAGGTTTTCAGCTTATTCATACAAATGATAAAACACTTCAATTGGTTCAATTTAATTTAATAGTTGTGGTTTAAACAAGTTTATAGAATATGCATCATATAACACATACTTCTGAGTTCACTCGCAATCTGCAGAATATTGTGTTGTATTCTCAACATTCATATATTTCTTATATTAGTAATATAATCAGTAAAAGTAATAGAATTAATGGGAATTATTTAAATAATGTTGAGAAAGCAACAAAAGCATTAACAAAACTAATTGTAGGATTATGATTAGAGATAAGTACAGTTAGTTCTAGATCAAAGTTGAAATTCCCAGTTAGAGGTTGGTTGAAGAGTTTTAAGAAGTGTCAGTCAGCACAGAAGAGCAGTCATTGTAAATATGCCTAGGAGGAGATGTACTTATAGTAATTTATTAAATTGTTAGATACCTTTGATGGTAGGTTGGAACCTCTCATGGGCAAACCAGGGTTAGCAAATGAAGTAACTCGTATAAATAACTACCTAATTACTATAGTTATCTCCTCGTAGATGTTTTTACAATTCCTGCTCTTCTGTCTTCTTAACTCTACTTGACTTGACTATTCACTTGAGGGGATTTCATTTAACTGCCTGTGGCATGCTGTAGTGCTACAAGTTTTGCAGTTTTGCACCAGTAGACAAGGTAGAATTGTGTGCATTGAGAGTAACAAATAGAACAAGAGACAATATGCCTGTAGCAGACATTGTAACTTTGACACCAACTTCCATGGAAAGATAATGATACCATACATCTGTAATGGATGCAGAAGATGGATGAAAAGCATATATCAGATCCATGAGATTTGCCACAATTTTGGAATGTACAATTGTTGCAAAATGTCCGGTAGCAGGGACAACATACACATCCACTTTTGTGCTCTCAGTACAAAAGTGGGGATTGATGGTTCAAATCCCAATTTCTTTCAATATTATGGGCAATTGATTTATTATACTGCATGGAATGATGGGAGTTTCACCTAGTATCTTTATATTAATTTAGTTTATTTACCAGTTTCTCTGTCACAATATATATATATATATATATATATATATAAATTTATATTTATTCCAGCTATCCACTAACAAATTACACATTTGGCACAAAAGAGCCTTTATTTGAAAAGGATCCCAGTGTGCCAGCCCGATTCCAGCGAATGCGGGATGAATTCGAACGGATAGGAATGCGACGTAGCGTGGAGGGTGTTCTTTTAGTGCATGAACATGGTCTACCACATGTATTACTCCTCCAGTTGGGTACTACTTTTTTCAAGCTACCTGGTGGTGAACTAAACCCAGGTGAAGACGAGGTTGAAGGTCTCAAAAGATTACTGACGGAGGTATGTGTGCATTTACTATACAAACTGCATGTTTTATTACAATTTTTATTAATCTCTAAATGGGTTTAGAGTCGATTACCTGCCGAGTTTTATACATTGAGGGCATCCACTTGACTAATTTCATATGTGATTATGAAGAAGAATGTATTTATCTATTGTAAAACAAACACACACACCAAAAACTGATGAAGATGTGCTGTGATTGAAAGAAATTTATATAAATTATACATCGATTATATTGTTATTATATTATATAACGCCTATGTAATAATAATCAGTTACAAATGTGTAATTATAAATTGTTAATACAGATTATGTGTTATTTCATGTTATTACGGGTCAAGATTATTAAGTTGTGTTTATTACGGATATCACCTATTCTGATTATTACATAATATGGGTAATCAAATTGCAATTGTAGGCACTAATTATTATTTTATATATTAAATTCATTTTGACAGCCTTGTTTAATGGACAATAGTTGAACCCCTATTGTGCTTGGATTCATTTAAGTCAAAATATAGATTATGCTGTTATACAACCTATTTAGGTATGTAATTATTGTTTCGCTATTTTAGGCTAAACATGTATGATTCTGTTAATAGTTGTTAGGTATTTAATTGAATTGGTGAGTGGAAAAACCATATACTTCCAAAATAGTAGTTTTTATAAATCCATTTTGTGGGAAAAATATACATGTCACAACAATTAGATGTACAAGAGAGTTGTAGAGTATAGAATAGAATAGAATTTTTTTTTCAGATGCATACAATACATATACAATAGTACATTATACATCATACATTGAAATATAGTCAACAAATAAAGGTGGTGATTACATTATATTTTTAACTTCTTTGAAATATTCCTCCAGTGAAATATGGTTCACATTCTATAAGTGTTTTGAATACTACATTTTTGAATTGCTTAATATTATTTATTATTTTGATGTGATGTGGTAATGAGTTAAAAAAAATTAGACTACTGTATACTGGTCCTCTTTCAAGCATGAGTATGATGTCTTCTACAACTCTCTTGTACATCTAATTGTTGTAACATGTATACATATTTTATCTAAACTATGGTTTTGGAGTTATATGGTTTTTCCACTCACCAATTCAATTATTATGCTCATTCCCATCTGAGTCAAAACATAAATCACTCGTAATTAGTGTTTAATTAATGTGCTCACATCCATCTGAGGCTAAAAATTAATTACTCTGTTAGACAGTCTTAGGGTATTTAATTATTGTGCTTGTGCCTATCTGAGGCTAAACAAAAATCACTCTGTTATACAGTCTTAAGTATTTAATTATTGTGTTCATTCCTATCTGAGTCAAAACATAAAAACTATTAGACAACCTTTAGGGGTTTAATTATTGTTTTCATGTCCATCTGAGGCTAAACATAAATCACACTGTTAGACATCCTTTAGGTATTTAATTATTGTGCTTGCACTCATCTGTGGCTGAACATAAATTGCTCTGTTAGACAGCCTTTAGGTGTTTCATTATTATGCTTACACCCATCTGGGTCAAAACATAAATCACTGTTAGACTGCATTTGGTAATTAATTTAATTATTATGCTCGCTGAAATTAAATATATATATCACTCTGTTACATAGCCTTTAGGTGTTTAATTATTATGGTCATATCCATATGAGGCTAATCATAAATTACTTTCTTTGAGAGTAAATTTCACTGAAAATTAGGAGGATGTGAATATTGGAACAGTGGTGTAGCAGGCATGAAAAAACTCCTTACATAATTATCAATATTTGGCTATATAGTTTCTTAGCTTCTTCAGGATAATATTAAACTAGAGTAATGGAAAACATCAGAATAATGTCATTGTCAAGTTCAACATAATATTACTGTCTTCTTCTTTTGTTATGTAGGCAATCTGACTGTTTTCATTGTATCTTTTCCTTAAAGTTCCAGGATACCTCCTCTCTTGCAACTCTCAAAATTCTGTCTATCTCTCAATATGTGCCTTCCATTCATCCCTCCTGTTTCTTCTCCACTCATCCCTCCTGTTTCTTCTCCACTCATCCCTCCTGTTTCTTCTCCACTCATCCCTCCTGTTTCTTCTCGACTCATCCCTCATGTTTCTTCTCCACTCACCCCTCCTGTTTCTTCTCCACTCACCCCTCCTGTTTCTTCTCCACTCACTGATGTTACTGTCTATAGTCCTTTATCTCTTTGTGATTATACCATCCATCAATGTACAGGTGTTTTGCAATGTTGTAATGAATATGAAACATGGTTGTGTTGAATCTGGCATTATTCTTATGTTTTCCATTAGTTTAAGATTTACCTGAAGGAGCTTGAGAAATATAGAATTAAATATCAATAATTAAAAAAATTTCTTTAAAAGACAGCAATGGATGTTATAATCACAAAGAGGGATAAAGGATTATAGACAGTAAACATCAGTGAGTGGACAAGAAACAGAAGTCTTTAATTATAGATATTTGTGATTTTAGATTCTATGATGATATATATCCATCATTGTACATGTGACTTGTAAAGAAACTCCTTAAATTATCGATATTTACCTCATATATTTTTCATGGTTTTTTTCAAAATGATACAAGATTAATAGAAATAATCAGAATAATGTGCAATTCAACACATCTATGTTAAAATATTAAGTTCAAGACAACATTACTGTCTGTATTCCTTAATATCATTATTATTATTTCACTGTAATTATACCATCCAGTACTGTACATATGGCTTGTATGTTATGTTAAACTTGAAATATTAACATGGTTGAATAATTTTGCGTTAATCTGATATTTTCCATGTCTTGCTATGTTTGTCATTACTCTAGTTTAATCTTATCCAGAAGCTTGGAAAGTATAGAGTAAAAAATTAATAATTAAAAAATCAGTTTCTTTATACCTAGTTTGCCACTGTCATTCTCCATAAATTACTTTGTTAGACAACCTTTAGGTTTTTGTTAATGTAGTCATGTCCATATGAGGCATACATCACTCTGTAAATGAATAGGCTTTTTCAAACATAATCAAACATGATTTATTATCGTTGTTATATCCTTACAATCTTCTGTAGAACCATACGCGAAGTAGATTAAGAATTGTTAAACTTCCGGTGTAATAATAATTTGATGCTAGCATCTGAAATATATTTGTCATACCAATTTTTCATAAAAATTCATTTTATCACAATTGTTACATTTATATAACTTTAGGATCATCATATTAACCTATTACAATTGAAAACTAGATGTTATATTAAATGTTATTGACTTTTTTTTTGTACAATTTTGACTGTAATTTTTCGTCTAAGCAGCAACAGCACACATGTAAAATTTTATTAGAAGTTGATAGGTAGAGAGAAAGACTGATTATAAAATGTTTTTTGAAGTTATTTTACTCTGAAGAGTTTTTATTTTATGGCTTATATTTTATTTATTTGAATCAGGAGCAATTTAATTACTCCAATAAACATTTTATAATCAGTTTTTCTCTCTCCTGTCAACCTCAAATAAAATATTAGATGTGTGGTGTTGCTGCTTAGGTGATAATTTATATAATCCTCTTTTTTAAACCAAATGGGTTCATAATTATGATTAATAATTTAGGTTCATAATTATGATTCATAATTTAGGTTCATAATTATGATTCATAATTTAGATTCATAATAATGATTCATGATAGCGTTGATTATAAAATGAAATTGTTTTGTTAAATTTTAAATTGACATAAGCATAGACTAAGAAAATAAACAAGTTTGAAATTGCAATGAAACCTCAATTTTTTTTACCCAAATGGGTATAGAGAATTTGTACTTATCATTAAAAACTATGTTGATAATTAATAACTGCATTTGATGATTTATAATGAAATTGTGAAACATTTAGTTAAATTTTAAATTGATATATAGGTTATTAAGCAAGTAAACAAATTCAAGTACCCAATAATCATGAAACCTTTTTTTTATCTAAATGGATGTAGAGAATTTGTACTAATTATTGAGAACTACGTTGTAAATTTTAAAATTAAATTGTAAACAATTTTGTTAAATTTAAAAATGATATAAGAATAGGCTAAGAAAGTAATCAAGTCTGCACTATTGTAATTCAAATCGTATTTGATATTGTTAAAATAAGGAGCCACAAATGAATGTTTTGTATTATTTTTTTTATATATATATATATATGTTACTGTCAGTTTTTATTACCTATGTATCATGTAAATGTAATAAACTTTTGTTTTTCTGTTGAGTATATATTTATGCATATATGTACCAAGAGGACACATGCTACTGAGCTGTAGTCAAAATGAGTGAGCTGTTGTTACAGACCTTGGGCAGGCAAGATGGAGTAAAGCAAGAATGGCTAGTGGAGGACATCATAGGCAACTGGTGGCGACCCAACTTTGAGCCCCCGCAATATCCGTATATACCGCCACACATTACTAAACCAAAGGAACACAAGAGGTTGTTCCTTGTACAGCTGCAGGAAAAAGGTTACATAGATATAATTTAAATTTTATAAGTATCTTATTTATTGAAGAATGTATTATATTGTTGATGTATTTCGTTACCTTCTATGGCAGTGGTGGTGAAATGTTGTGACATTTTTTTTTACTGTTCTTGAATTTCAAGAAGATGGTTGTTATTGTATTACACTTATATCAATAGTATAGTACACATTATTTATATTAAATTTGCACTAATTTGGAGAAGACTTATCATGAATTAATTAATATTTAATCAAAATTTAAGATATTTCTCAAAAATTTGATTTGGATTGATATGTTTAGATTCAGTTTGATTTGGTTCAATTAGGTCTGATTTGCCTTTAGAGTTTGTTATAAATAATATCACTGCTTTATAGGCTAGTTACACTACAATATTAATATTATATTAAATAAACATTACATGAACAATTCTCCTATAAACATTACATGAACAATTCTCCTGTAGAACAACAACAGTAAAAAGATTATTTTTTGTATGCCAGTTGTCATACATTATTTTTTGTAATAGCACACTTCACCAAGTTCACCATTACTGCCCTGTAATAACAGTATTAAAGTATAATTACACTAATTATATATGTTTGTACAGTATTATTGTTTTGATATACTAATTTTCTTTATCAACTTTAATTTCACAATAAATTATTTTTAAATAATTACCGCAAATTGACAATTATAAATGGTGTAATTAATTATTTAGTACTGTTATTTTAAATTTAGAGTAAAATGAGAAATGTTAAGAAACAATTTTCATTTTTCTTGACTATATTGAGATATCTATCATGTTAACAAGTATAGACCACATGTATTTCATATTAATTTTCTATGGGCGTCTATAAATTAATAAGGCCACCAAATACTGTACATGCTCGTTAATCCACCTGTGCCATCAAAATTTGAATAAATCTAGTACAATATAATTCACGCTTAACGTTGCTTTTTCATCATATTCAAGACAATATCCAAGGATTTCCTACATATACTTTAAAAGTTGTTGCATTATTATCGAAGTGTAATTTTAATGCAATCATCTGATCAAATAATAATAGCTGTTCACCTACTAGTTAAAAAAATCATTAGCGTTTTAATTACGAATAGACAGTCATTTTTGTTACTCTAGTTTGTTATTGAACATATGACTATTTGTTTTATTAACTTTTTCCACAAATCAACAAAACATTAAATAACATCAGAATGAGAAAGCTAAATATTTACATAGATTATTTGTAGTCACCAGATTAATATTATAGTTATAGGATGAATTAGCGAGTAGTACTGTATATTTTAAACGTGTGTGAGACTGTCTCTTACTAGCGACAAAGGTTCTTATAAAAATTCATTGTACGTTTATTTATAGCAACCTTTTAATTTAAAAATGCGTTGAATGAATGATCTATATAGGTATTACTTTTTTGTTTATATATTTTATATTTTTTTCAATTCGTCCCTTTTCCAGTGTTATTTTTGTTATTTTATTTTTTTTGGAGAATTTTATACAATAATTGTACAATATTCTGTAATATTTTGTACAACAAAAAAAAAAGATTAAAAATCCCCTGTACCATATCGTGATTTTCCTGTGTGTTTTGTCTTGTTTAGTATTGTGACGGTGTTTGTAGTTAGTGATAGTAATGTGACATTATTTTTTACAGCTCTATTTGCAGTTCCTAAAAATTACAAACTAGTGGCGGCTCCGTTATTCGAACTTTACGATAACTCGCAGGGATATGGCCCGATAATATCCTCTCTTCCGCAGGCGCTTTGCAGGTAAATATTTGACCAGTCAGCTTTTTCGATTTGTCAGTTTAAAACTCAAATGAAAACTTATTTTAACTAGTAATCCCGATGGCATGGAAATAATCATGTGAGACCTTTTTGTAGAGCGTTAAATTTCGTACTAAGAATATGTGTCGAGAATTACTGTTCGTTCAATGAATGGCGAAATTTTATTAAGGGTGGGTTTTGTGAATCTTGTTTAATTATAGATAATGTGGACCATGATGTAGCGCTTTTACTTTTTCTTCTATGACGTACTGCATGTGCACAAGTGCATTTCTATTTTGATTTTTTATTATCAACTAAATTTAGATTTCTAAATAAATGATTTTCTAGGTTTTATATAAATAATGTTTCTCTTAACACAAAACCAAGTATATTTAGAGGATTATAGGGTTTTTCACATAGATAAAAAAATATTTTCTACCGAGGGCTGTACACTTACATAATGGATTAAATCTCTAATTAATAAGTTTTTATTTCTCTGTTGCATAAATAATCTTTACAAATTGCATCTTTACTTTTCAGATTCCAGTTTATTTATATGTAGTATACGTGGAGCAGAATGTATGGATGGTGCTGAATTTGGTACGTTTTTATTTGTGGTATTAAAACATAATATGTAGATGCTGGTGGAATTCTATTTATCCTTTAAAATGAATTATCACAAACTAGATAACAATCCAATAGTTACTGAATTACTTGGTATATAGGAACAATTTTCATGCTACCCCACTGTAATGGGCCATTCACAATAAACGCGATAGGGGTAATATAGCGGTAAGCGAAATTGTACACATGTATAAAAATGCGGCCGTTTACAGCAGCGTAGTTAAACTATGACAGAACATGGGTAATTATCTCTACCATAATTATTGCATAGCATTACTGTCTAATTCTGAACGTCTGAATTTTTATAGCCATGCAAAATATTGCTTACCACTCCCGCGATTATTAACTTATTATTATAATTATATTATTTTTTATGTTACAGGCACATGCAGGATTGTCGAGTTTTTTTTTCTATATTAGAAACTTCATATAAATAAGTTAACTGCAACAAAAGAAATAATTTTTAATAAAATCATCTAATGTCTATAGAACTGAATGTTAAGCGATAAACAGGATCTCATGATCTATATTAATTTTTATTTGATTGACTATGCGTATAGAATTTTGACGACATTGTCTCGATTACGTAAATTATGTATGATATAGTTATTTATTGATCGACATTTTATTTAGGAATTATATGTATATACGTTTAGAATTATGTTGTGTTTATTGATCCCGTTTCCAAATCCAATTCACAACGGTTAGCTATTTTAAAACCTTTTGAATTTGCCATGTTACATTTTTTTAAGTTGTCCTAATTGGCACTTAATATTGCATATTAACTAACACTATCTATTATTTAATAAATTTATTAAAAATAATTCCGGATAGATTTATAGACACTTCCAAGAAAAACTGGTTAGTGCAGAGATCAAGTCAAGTTGAAATAGAGATCGGGCACGTTTTACAAGTCCAGAAAGAGTTATCCCACGTAACATTTTCTGCGAAGTAAGTTGGGGGTGGACTATTATGGCCCATATCCAAGAACTGTGTACAAGAGGAAATGCATAGATCCCACAGATGACGAAATATTTTTGTAGTCGCCGGATTGGTCGACAGAAAATTCGACGTCCTCTTGTATACAGTCCTTGACACATACTAACTACATCTATTTTGATTTACTTGTACAAAACTTGTCGGATAATTGAAATTAGAAACATTTTCGAATCTAGTACAATGTGATAACAATTAAATTTATTATTTTTTGTTCACAACTACCGAAGGACTATGGACATTCTCACCTAGACTACGGAATACGTGCAACATTATTCTTTTGCATACGTATTTTTGCAACTCAATTTATGTTCTAGTTAAAGAAAACGGTGCGTATATCTTATATGATTTCGCCTATGCTTTTACATTAGCATCACAAGTTGCCTGAATTTGAAAACACCAATTTTAAGGTTGGCGTTTTTGACTAGGCAATTTGTGATGCACATGTAATATTTAGGCGAAGCGCGTATAAGAAATACGCACCGTTCTCTTTAACTAGAACATAAATTGAGTTGCAAAAATAAGTATACAAAAGAATAATGTTGCACGTATTTCGTAGTCTAGGTGGGAATGTCCAAAAATCATTTTTAATCTGATAAAAACAACCATATGGTGTAAAGAATTCTACGAAACGTTTGCGAATATGACCCTTATCAACATTTAATCATATTCCAATCTTTCCAGCATTAAAAATAAAGGAGATATTTATTTGAGCAGCAATTTTTCAAATATTGTAATGCTTATGGATCTATAGGTTCTGGTTATCTTGAATTTTCGATATATGATTATTTAATATATATGGGAGTGACGAAACTACTAGATTGCTACCTTCTATACAGTCGAATCTTTAACATGCTATAACTACAAATGTTGGTCATCAATTCTTGCAATCCAAGTTTCAAGTCCATTAGGGACATTGCCATCCAGTTCCTGGGCAACCACCATGTACTGATCACCTCCCATGGCTCACCCACAAGGGGCATTGCATGGGCAATGGTAGATGATTGAATCCTGTTGAAGAGTTATGCCTTTCGCCTACCGTGTCTTAGGCGAAGACGCGGTGCCGGCGCGGCGAGAGGCACAAGGCAAATGCCCGCACCTCGTCACCTAAGTGGGCTTGAATCGACGTGCCTCTCCCAGCGCCGACACCGCGTCTTCGCCTAAGACACGGTAGGCGAAAGGCATAGCTCTTCCACGCCGCCTCTATGTAAACATAAGGTGCAATGTCCACCCCTTCACTGCATATGGACGACCGACCGACGTGAGACGGTACTAGGAGCTTAGAGTGCCTCCGAGGCGGGAAAGCCCCTGGTTACAGAATGTGAGTTTTGGTTTAGCCGGTAGATGTCCCTGCCAGAACGCGGCTTGATCCGGCAATACCCCTGCCTCTAACACCTAGTGGTGATATAGATTTTTCGAAGATTCCACCTCACAGGACAGAAAAAAGATAGCAGAATTGCTCAATTATCTTCGGTTACGTTAATATCGGTATTGAGAGATGTGTTAATTCCCACGATTTTACATTTCGTCGCTTACATAGCAACATCACGTTCACAAGTTTTCATCGAAAATGAGATCTAACAAACTTGTTTTGAATTGTGTACATAGTGTTCAGGAGAACTTAAATAAATGAATACCCCGGCTAAGCAGGCTTCTGTAACTGAAATAATCATGAACAGTGGTTTACCAGCTCCCCTGAAAAGTTGGACAAAATGAGATAAGCGATGTCGCTCTGTTAGCGACGATTTGCTTCTATTGATATGTAGATTTACTTTCCTATGTCTTATGTATTAATGTTTTCTTTTTCATGTTGTGGCTATTTTCTTCTCATATAGAGTAATAGCTCAATATAATGCAAAAAAGCAATGAATTCTGATGAAAAATGATGACTTATTCACTTACATATACTTATAACGTTTTTTATGACATTTAAATGACGTCAAACGCGGCCGCTCTCCTAGGAATTCAGGACTTTGAAGAAGAAATGTCATGCGCCAATAAAAATAAAGTAATAATCGAGCTAGGTTATTAGAAATCTAGTCACCTTACTGTAACCACTACCAATCGCATAAAATCGGAATATGATGACAGAAATACTAATAAATCTACTAAAACATGTTCATGTTTCCGTTTAAAGCGTTCACACTTCTAACACTACTACTATACTATACAACTGGTAAGACCCCCACACAATTACATTCCCTCATCAAAACTAATTAAAATATTTATTAGCCTCTTTTCGTTACGACAGATTAACACCCGCAGAGTTACGGAATATCACCCATTTAATAAAACGCCGTCAGGCACCAACCCCAAGATGTTACTTTTGCATGAACTGCAACAAAGTTTCAATTACGACTCCAATAGTCGAGTGCCCGTCAGGACGTTGTTTTCTAGCACTGGGAAACGAGGACGATGATTTCGAACTGGGTGGTGTCAGAGGTTGCGTCAGTAACGTAACCGATGAGTGCGCTGATATTCGAAAGGAATTCCTTATGGAATTCAATAGTAGAACAAGAATAGCCGGGTTTACAAACTGCAAAACGTGCAACAGCACCGATGCAACCCCCTGCAATGATGCACCATTTGAAGTAACGGGTACATCTCCTATAATTTGTTATAAATGTTCTGAATGTGACCACGTTGAAAATAACACCACTTACATTATATGTCCAGAGGATAAATGTTGTTTCAGAGCCGCTTTTCAAAACTATAAAGGTGATAAATATTACAGTGTACGAGGATGCTGGCGATTGGAAAAGCACAGATCTTGCGATACCGTATGCGAGTATCTTAAACAAAAACATTTACGTAATTATCCGGAGGGGCACATGCATGTTTGTATACGTTGCGAGAAAGGGGACTCCAATAATTGCAACTATTATCAATTTGATTTACCAACCCAAGCGTTCACAGAAAAAAAGGCCATTATGTGTTACAACTGCATTGATTGCCATCAAGTGACTAGTGTAACCCCAAATGTATTATGTCGGGAGTCCAAGTGTTGTTACTCAGCAGTCTTTAAGACAGGTAATAGTAGTGGCTTAACAGTTGAAAGAGGTTGTGCAATACCGGATGCAGGACGAACATGCGATCAAACTTGCCACGATATTGAAATTAAATATGGTACCAGTATTGTTCAAAAGTGCATAATGTGCGAAGAAAATGATTTTAATGAATGTAACTCATATCCTTATGATATACCAGTAACAACTGAAATCGAAAAAGCACATTTAGTAAGTTGTTATTCGTGCCGAAATTGTAATGATGTTAAAGGACGCACGAGTTTGCTTTTATGTGACCCTGTATGCTGTTACAGGGCACTAGTAAAGATGTCTACGGATGAAGATTGGTCAGCAATCAGAGGCTGTATTCAAGTTAAGGCTGGACAAAAGTGTGAAGACGCATGTACAATTGTTGAAAAACATCACAACGAGGAACATCGTAATGGGAAGATTCGCGTTTGCATTCAGTGTAAAAAGGGCGCGTTTAACAGATGCAATGAACCACCATTTTCAGCTGAAGACTTGAATGCTGGAGCCGTAAAATTGAAATGTTACGATTGTGTGAAATGTCACAAGGTGGATGAAAATAAAACGAACACAGTGGAATGTGGGGATGGTAGATGTTGTTATTCATCCTACATTAAGAATAAACCCGGTGGCAACTATTCTGTGACGAGAGGTTGTGGAAAAATATACAACTCTAGGCCTTGCGCGGAGACTTGTAGGGATCAAAGAAACAGACATTTATGGAAACATCCATCTGGTGAGTTTGTTAAATGCCTTCCTTGTCGTGATGGTAATAAATGCAATGATTATTCATATTATGACAAACCAAAAAAAGCTGGAACTGAAACCAAACGTAAAAGCATTGCGTGTTATGACTGTACTGACTGCTACAGTGTGTCAGAAGAAACAAATATTATTACATGCCGTTTTCCAGAGTGTTGTTATGTTGTAGAGCTGAAGGACTACCATACTGACAACATGTATGTCAAGAGAGGTTGTTTACATAAAGGGGAATGTACAGAAACATGTTTAGATGTAAAAAATGATTACTTATGGACGCACCAAGAAGGGGTATTTCTTAACTGTACTAATTGCCTGCCCAATGGAACGAATGAATGCAATTCCCAAGTTTTTGAGGTACCAGCACCTCAAACTACTTTATCGCCTGATGTGGAGTATATTATGTGTTACGAATGCGAGGACTGCAATATAATTACACCTAGAATTAGGATGGTTACATGTATGTTGCCAGGATCTTGTTATCTGATACTCGTACGTGCAGGGACTAATACCGAAAAGTTTGCTGTTAGAGGTTGCACGACGGGTCGTGGTGGCAGGGAAAGCGCCGCTACTTGTAAATATATTCAAGACAACCATAAAGAGATTCACCCAGACTATACGTATCATTACTGTCTTATTTGCGGCGACAGAAAAAATGCCATTGGTTGTAATAAAAACTATTATAATGCTAGATTAACTACGACAGAACCAACTCCGTGTTATAATTGCAGCGACTGCAATCGTATACCGAGCAGAATGCCCCCAATCAATTGCACACAACCGAAATGTTGTTACATGGCGCTTGTGCGGACCAAATTAAGTGACACAATGTTTGCGATTAGAGGTTGCAAACGGAGCAAACATTGCGGTGATACTTGTGCTCTTGTCGAACATGATCATATAAGATCATATTCGGAGGGAACAGTTAATTTTTGCATGTTTTGTGAAACGTCTGTTAATACTAGCGTATGCAATGGTAATGCTTACATCCCATGATATACTTGAAAAGAAAGTCGCATAGTTACTATTACAATATCTGTAATTTTAACTCACGGAATTTATTATTATGATTAAGGGTTGTTTAAAGACAATTGTGTAATATAACGCTACAATATTGAATAAATCTGCAGTCAACCAATTCATTTTTAAATCTACTGGCTATTATTAATCGTTCCTAGGTCGTTTTAGACAAGACAATTTCTTAGCTCAAAAGTTGTTCAAGAAATAAATTCATATATCCTTCTCCCATACAATCATACAATTTCTGTTTGTCTTGCCGACCATAATATATAGTTATATATTTTTATTAAGGTCGTTTTAGACAAGACAATTTCTTAGCTCAAAAATTGTTCTAGAAATGAATTCATATATCTTTCTCCCAATACAATTTGTCCTTGACAAATAGAACGCGTTATATTTTTCCATTCGAACTACCATCCAATTCAATATTTCAAATAATCTGCTGTATGATACGAGACAATTTAGATTGTCTCGCATCTTGATTAACTTTTGAGTCAGGAAATTGTCTTGTCTAAATTGACCTTAAGACATTGCAAGCGATCGGCTTGTTGGCTACCCCTCATATAGAATGTTATCAATTCTTTCAAATAAATTTCAGAGCTAACAACAAAGTGTTTATATTATCGTGTAAGAATTATATGCCATTCCGTTGCACAGTTATTATTAAAAATTGTATACAATTTCACAATTCGTGCCATAAGAAGCATATACACGTGATCCCAACCTTAATAATTCAACATTTTATAAAAGTAGTTTAACGTGGCTAGATAGCCAAAAACCGATAGAATATGGCAACCATCCTCTATTATCTTGCTAAATTGACTATATTCGGCAGAAACTACTAACCTATTTTCAGGTTAATCAAATCAGTCAGATTCTCGATGATTAGTTACTAAGAATAATGGTTGATTTTCAACAACAAAAATAATTATCAAAACCAGATTATTGTGAATCTAGTCACCTTACTGTAACCACTAACAAACCGCATAAAATGGAAATTTAATGACAGAAATACCAATAAATCTAGAAAACATCACCATGTTCACGAATTCGTTTAAAATCTTCACTCTTCTAACACTACTACTATACTATACAACTGGTAAGACCGCCACAAATCCAGGTCATCGCAATCAAATCTAATCATTTTTATTTATTAGGCACATTTCATTACGACGAATTAATGCCCGAAGAGTTACTGAATATCACCCTTTCAATAAAACGCCGTCAGGCACCGTCCCCAAGATGCTACGATTGCTCGGATTGCAACACAGTTTCAATTTCTACCCCAACAATGGACTGCCCGTCTAGCGGACATTGTTATGAAGCATTGGCAAGCAGAGACGGTGATTTTGAGCAAGCTGGATCACGAGGTTGCATCGAGGGCAAAAAATATTCGTGCAGGGATATACAAAGAGCATACCTGGAAAAACACACGACTGCAACGACAACAGCAGTGTTTACAAAATGCAGAACGTGCACAAGCTCAGGCGCAATCCCCTGCAATGGTGCACCATATAAAATACACGGTGTATCTCCAGTAATTTGCTATAAGTGTTCTAATTGTGACCATGTTATTGGTAACACCACTAGCATTATATGTCCGGAGGATAGATGCTGTTTCAGAGCAGCTTTTGCGAACAGAAAAGTTGATAAATTTTACAGTGTACGAGGATGTTGGCGATTGAAAAGGGACGAATCTTGCGAGTTCACATGCGAGTATGTCAAACAAAAACATAGTCATGTTTTTCCAGATGGTCACATGCATGTTTGTATACGTTGCGACAAAGGGGACTCGAACAATTGCAACTATTTCCAATTTGATTTACCGACGAAAGCTTTTACAGATAAAAAGCCCATTATGTGTTACAACTGCACATATTGTAATCAAGTTACTAGTGTAACTCCAAATGTCGTATGTCCGGATTCCAAGTGTTGTTACTCAGTAAGCTTTTTGGCAACTAACGGTAGTGGTGTAATAGTTGAAAGAGGTTGTGCGATACCACCAGCAGGACAAACATGCGATCAAACTTGCAACGAGATTGAAAATAAACATGGGAGCAGTGTGGTTCATAAGTGCATCATGTGTGAGAACAATGATTTTAATGAATGCAACGCATACCCTTATGATATACAAACAACAACTGCAGCCCCAAAAACGAAGTTAGTAAGTTGTTATTCGTGCCGAAATTGTAATGAAGTAAAGGCAAGCACGAGATTGCTCTACTGTGACCCTGTATGCTGTTATAGAGCACTATTGAAGATGTCTACCGATGATGATTGGTCTGCAATCAGAGGCTGTATGCTAGTTAAGGCTGGACAAAAGTGTGAAGACACTTGTTCACTTGTTAATAAACGACACAGCGAGGATCATCGTAATGGGAAGATGCGTGTTTGCATTCAGTGTAAAAAGGGCGCGTTTAATAAATGCAATGAACCAATATTTTCAGCAGAAGACATGGAGAATACTGGGTTTGTAAAATTGAAATGTTACGATTGTCTGAAATGTCACAAGGTGGACGAAAAAAAAACTAATACAGTGGAATGTGGGGATGGTAAGTGCTGTTATTCGTCCTACCTTAAGAATAAACCCGGTGAAAATTATACTGTAACAAGAGGTTGTGGTAAAATAAGCCGAGGTAGACCTTGCGCGGAGACTTGTAGGGACCAGAAGAACAGGCATATATGGAAACATCCATCCGGTGAATTTGTTAGCTGCCTTCCTTGCGGTAATGGGGATAGATGCAATGATTTTTCATATTATGATAATGTAATACAATCTAGAACTGGACCCAAACGCAAAAGCATTGCATGTTATGATTGTACTGACTGCTACAGTGTGTCAGGAAAAACACATGTTATTTCATGCCGTTTACCAGAGTGTTGTTATGTTGCGCAGTTCAAGGACTACTATACCGACAACATGTATGTAACAAGAGGTTGTCTACCTGAAGGGGTCTGTACAGATACTTGTACGTATGTAAAAAATGATTACTTATGGACGCACCCAGATGGTACATATCTTAACTGTACAAACTGCCTAGCTAATGCAACGGATGAATGCAATTCTAAAGCTTTTGAGGTGCCACCAGTACAAACTACTATAGCACCTGATGTGGATTATATAATGTGTTACGAATGCGAGGACTGTAATAAAGTTACATCCAAAACTACTTTGGTTACATGTATGTGGCCAGGAGCTTGTTACATAATACTCGCACGTGTAGGGACTAATACCGACAAGTTTGCTGTTAGAGGTTGCGAGCTGGGTGCGGTTGACAATACAACTTGTTCAAATATTGAAGACAAGTATCAAAAGATTCACAAAGACTATACGTTCCATTACTGCCTAACTTGCGGCGATAGGAATAATGCCATTGGTTGCAATAAAAACACTTACCATGCTAAAGAAACTAAGAAACAACCAACTCCCTGTTACGATTGTAGGGACTGCAATACTGTGAAAAGTAACGCGATACAAGTCAATTGTTCACAACCGAAATGTTGTTACATGGCGCTAGTGCGGGACAAGTTTAGTGATAAAATGTTTGCGATTAGAGGTTGCAAACAAAGCAAACATTGTGGTGATACTTGCACTCGTGTCGAAAATGATCAGTCAGACTCATATCCGGAAGGCACTGTAAATTTTTGTATGTTTTGTGAAAAGGCTGATAATACTAGTGTATGCAATGGCAATACTTATATCCCATGAAAACAAAGTCGCATAGTTAACCATTACAACATTTGAAATTCTATCTTGCTGAATTTATTATTATGATTAGCAGTTATTTACAATTAAATGTGTTATATATGATGCAATTGAATATGATATAATATCGAATATATCCGGAAATAGCGTGCGCTGTGTAATTTATTTTTTAAACTACTAGCAATTATTAATCATTTGTAGAGGTTCTTCTTGAGCATTTTTCCATTTTGTAACGACAGCATATAAATAAAAATTGTAACACCCTGATTCTTTGCGATATTCAACGCGAAAGTTAAAAATAAGTTAATAGTTGAAAATAAGTTCATTATTTGTTAATAGTAAGATTATATCTTATTGAATTTTAATGAGTATTTCCAATTTTATAGCTAGGTTGTGCTTTCGGGGAAAATATAAATGAAAATAGTGCCACCTCAGGTTATGTTCAACCCCAACGTAGGTGGAATTTGAAAATAAATGAATAGCATATTAAAAATATACAACGATGCATTTTCAAGAAAAATTCCAATTTTATAGCTGTGCATTTTGCTTTCAGACAAGATATAAATGAAAATTGTGCTACATCAAATTGATTTAGAACTTGATACCAAATTAATAGCGTAATAAAGAATACAACCATGCATTTTTATTAATAATAAGAAGATGGATTGTCATGTCATCATCATCATCCTCAGCCGTTTCTTGCCCACTGCCGGACGTAGGCCTCCCTTATTTCTCTCCATCATCTTCTATCTTGTGCGACTGAGAGCCAATTTCTCGCGCATCTCTTGATGTCATCCGTTAATCTAGTTGGTGATCAACCTCATTTTTTCGCAGTATTTCTAGGCTTCCATTCCAGAATCTTCTTGGTTATCTACAGTCCTTTAACCACCAACAAAAATAATTATCAAAACCAGGTTATTGTTAATCTAGTCACCTTACTGTAACCACTAACAAACCGCATAAAATGGAAATTTAATGACAGAAATAGCAATAAATCTAGAAAACATCATCATGTTCACGAATTCGTTTAAAATCTTCACTCTTCTAACACTACTACTATACTATACAACTGGTAAGACCGCAACAAATCCAGGTCATCGCAATCAAATCTAATCATTTTTATTTATTAGGCACATTTCATTACGGCGAATTAACGCCCGAAGAATTACTGAATATCACCCTTTCAATAAAACGCCGTCAGGCACCGTCCCCAAGGTGCTACGATTGCTCGAATTGCAACAAAGTTTCAATGTCTACCCCAACAGTGGACTGCCCGTCTAGCGGACATTGTTATGAAGCATTGGCAAGCGAAGACGGTGATTATGAGCTGGCTGGGACACGAGGTTGCGCCAATGGCAAAAAATATTCGTGCAATGATATACAAAAAGGATACTTGATTAACTACAATAGTAAAACGACAACAGCAGTGTTTACAAAATGCAGAACGTGCACAAGCTCAGGCGCAATCCCCTGCAATGGTGCACCATTTAAAATAAACGGTGTATCTCCAGTAATTTGCTATAAATGTTCTAATTGTGACCATGTTATTGGTAACACCACTAACATTATATGTCCGGAGGATAGATGCTGTTTCAGAGCAGCTTTTGCGAATAGAAAAGTTGATCAATTTTACAGTGTACGAGGATGCTGGCGATTGAAAGGGGACGAATCTTGCGAGTCCACATGCGAGTATGTCAAACAAAAATATAGTAATAGTTTTCCAGATGGTCACATGCATGTTTGTATACGTTGCGACAAAGGGGACTCGAACAATTGCAACTATTTCCAATTTGATTTACCAACAAAAGCTTTTATAGAAAAAACTCCCATCATGTGTTACAACTGCACATATTGTAATCAAGTTACTAGTGTAACCCCAAATGTCATATGTCCGGATTCCAAGTGTTGTTATTCAGTAAGCTTTTTGGCAAGTAACGGTAGCGGTGTAATAGTTGAAAGAGGTTGTGCGATACCACCAGCAGGACAAACATGCGATCAAACTTGCAACGAGATGGAAAATAAACATGGGAGCAATGTGGTTCAAAAATGCATCATGTGCGAGAACAATGATTTTAATGAATGCAACGCATACCCTTATGATACATTAAGAACAACTGCAGCCCCAAAAATAAAGATGGTAAGTTGTTATTCGTGCCGAAATTGTAATGAAGTAAAGGCAAGCACGAGTTTGCTCTACTGTGACCCTGTATGCTGTTATAGAGCACTATTGAAGATGTCTACCGATGATGATTGGTCTGCAATCAGAGGCTGTATGCAAGTTAAGGCTGGACAAAAGTGTGAAGACACTTGTTCACTTGTTAAAAAACGACACAGCGAGGATTATCGTAATGGGAAAATGCGTGTTTGCATTCAGTGTAAAAAGGGCGCGTTTAATAAATGCAATGAACCAATATTTTCAACAGAAGACATGGAGAATACTGGGTTTGCAAAATTGAAATGTTATGATTGTCTGAAATGTCACAAGGTGGAAGAAGAAAAAACTAATACAGTGGAATGTGGGGAAGGTAAATGCTGTTATTCGTCCTACCTTAAGAATAAACCCGGTGAAAATTATACTGTAACAAGAGGTTGTGGTAAAATAAGCCGAGGTAGACCTTGCGCGGAGACTTGTAGGGACCAGAAAAACAGGCATATATGGAAACAACCCACCGGTGAATTTGTTAGCTGCCTTTCTTGCCGTAATGGGGATAAATGCAATGATTTTTCATATTATGATAATGTAATACAATCTAGAACTGGACCCAAACGCAAAAGCATTGCATGTTATGATTGTACTGACTGCTATAGTGTGTCAGGAAAAACACATGTTATTTCATGCCGTTTACCAGAGTGTTGTTATGTTGCGCAGTTCAAGGACTACTATAACGACAACATGTATGTAACAAGAGGTTGTTTACCTGAAGGGGTTTGTACAGATACTTGTACGGATGTAAAAAATGATTACTTATGGACGCACTCAGATGGTACATATCTTAACTGTACAAACTGCCTAGCTAATGCAACGGATGAATGCAATTCTAAAGCTTTTGAGGTGCCAACAATACAAACTACTATAGCACCTGATGTGGATTATATTATTTGTTACGAATGCGAGGACTGTAATAAAGTTACATCCAAAACTAATTTGGTTACATGTATGTTGCCAGGAACTTGTTACATAATACTCGCACGTCTAGGGACTAATACCGACAAGTTTGCTGTTAGGGGTTGCGAGCTGGGTGTGGTTGACAATACAACTTGTACAAATATTGAAGACAAGTATCAAAAGATTCACAAAGACTATACGTTCCATTACTGCCAAACTTGCGGCGATAGGAACAATGCCATTGGTTGCAATAAAAACACTTACCATGCTAAAGAAACTAAGAAACAACCAACTCCGTGTTACGATTGTAGGGACTGCAATACTGTGGAAAGTAACACGATACAAGTCAATTGTTCACAACCGAAATGTTGTTACATGGCGCTAGTGCGGGACAAGTTTAGTGATAAAATGTTTGCGATTAGAGGTTGCAAACAAAGCAAACATTGTGATGATACTTGCACTCATGTCGAAAATGATCAGTCAGACTCATATCCGGAAGGCACTGTAAATTTTTGTATGCTTTGTGAAAAGACTGATAATACTAGTGTATGCAATGGCAATACTTATATCCCATGAAAACAAAGTCGCATAGTTAACCATTACAACATTTGAAATTCTATCTTGCTGAATTTCTTTTATATGATTAGCAGTTATTTACAAGAAAATGTGTTATATTTGATGCAATTGAATATGATATAATATCGAATATATCCGCAAATAGCGTGCGCTGTGTAATTTATTTTTTAAACTACCAGCAACTCTATAATCATTTATAGAGGTTCTTGAGCATTTTTCCATTTTGTAACGACAGGATATAAATGAAAATTGTGCTACGCCAAATTGATTAGTAGTTGATACCAAATTAATAGCGTCATAAATAATAGAACCATGCATTTTTATTAATAATAAGAAGATGAGAAGATGAATTTTCATGTCATCATCATCAACTTCAGCCACTACTGGACGTAGGCCTCCCATATTTTTCGCCATCATTTGCTATCATGTACAAAAAAGACCTTTATTGGCATTTCCCTCACATCACCAACCACAACAAAAATACAAATACAAATAGAAATAAAAGTAACACAATTACAAATTAATCTCATCTATAACCGCTTCCTCTGCCCTTGCCACTTCCCACGTCAGCCTCCTGCAGATTTTCACGTTTTCCCCATCCTCGCTTAACAATTCATTCAGCTTTCTGTAGTCTCCCAACCACTCTGCTTTCACACCCTCACATTGTTCACTAAGGTGCCACCACGTGTCACTTCCCTTACTACACAGCGCACACCTGGTGTACCCCGGACCCATCCACACTTTCCTCCCTCTCTGGTCTGATCCACACCTCTTGTATCTATCTTGTACGACTGAGAGCCAGTTACCCGCGCATCTCTTGATGTCATCCGTTAATCTGGTTGGTGATCTACCTCACTTTTTCGCAGTATTTCTAGGCTTCCATTCCAGAATCACCTTGCTCGCCTACAGTCCTTTAACCTCGCCACTTGTCCATCCCACTGCCACTAGGTTTGCAATTCTATGTATAACATCACATATTCGTGTTTGTCGGTTGTATTTGGGTCCCTCCTATTTATGTCAAGCATAGGTCACTTCATTGTTCTTTGGTAGACTCTTAGCTTTTCATCAGATCTGTGGGTCAGAGTTCGTAGACCTTGTTCTTCAGGCGTATGGGTATCTTATTCTTTAGGAAAGATTTCCGAAGGCTGCCCAGGCAAGTCGAATTTCGCGGGCTTGGTTATCTCGTCCAATCTTTAGTTCTTGCCCTAGGTATTTGTAGCTTGCTCTATAGGAGTATTATCTACCAGGAGTCTATTACTCAAGACCAGTTTAGTCATAACTTTTGTTTTTTTCCAGGTTCATCTTTTATCTAGTTTTCCGTGATTCTGAGTTTAGTTCCTGCAGCATTATGCGCAATTCTGTCAGATATAAGGACTTGTCGGCAAATCTTAGGTGGGTGAGTCTTTCGCCGTATGTTTATTCCTTTAGTATCCCAGTTCCGTTTTTGAAGATATAGAACATATCTTCAAAAATGGAACTGGGATACGAAAGGAATAAACATAAACGGCGAAAGACTCACCCGCAATAAAAAGCTTTGGAGAGATAGTATCTCCCTGGCGGACACCTCGTTCTATATTCAACTTTCTGTTTTTTTTTTCGTGGAGTTTCACCACTGCTGTAGCATAATTCAATATGGTCCGGTAGACATATTGAATTATGCTGGTATATCTGTGATCAATCCGACTTTCGTTTAATGCTTCTGTTATTGCCCACATCTCCACAGAGTCGACGGCTTTTTCGTAGTCGACAAACGCTAACACTAACGGCTTGTTATATTCCATAACTTTTTTATTGACTAGAAGGTGATCGTGTTAAAGCCGCTTCGAACTCCAGCTTGTTCAACTGGTTGGGCAAAGTCGATCTTATTTGTAAGCCCGTTTGTAAGTATTTTCGTGAATAATTTCTACACGTGAGATAGTAGACTGATGGGTCTTGCAGCTTAGTCTTGCCTCCCTTTTTATGGGATTATTACCACATCCGCTGTATTCCACTGGGTTGGTGTTATGCCCGTTTCTAAGCACAGGTTGGAAAGAGATTTTAATATTTTCATGAGGGCTTCTCCTTCTCGTTATAATGCCGCTATTACAATGCCGTCTTCTTCTGGTGCATGCCTATATTTCATATGTTTGAGAGCCAGTTCCATATCTACTGTATTTATTGTTGGAAGGTCCTCTGATCCTTGATTTAACGATTTTGATTTTCTTAAGCTGGCAGAGTTTTTCGAATCTTTGCCTCCCAGAGAATCCATGAGGCTGATTAACGAGTCAATGTAGGAGGACGGTGTGTTGTACCCACCTGGTGTATTGTTATTATAGAATTCGACATATCATTAATAGGGGGTAATTTGTAGCCATGTTCTGCCAGACGAATTTATTTATGCTTTATAAAATAAATTAATTAATATATAAATTTAAAGTGCTTAAAGTTTCAATTACTGCAGCATAATATTGTGTACAAGATATTTGTGCTTTAAGCACTTTTCTCGAGTACTTTGAAGCTCAAAGCACTGGAAAAAAAAGTCACACTAAGTATAATTACTGCCGATATTTTCGAAAACGTATGTATAACGGCACTTTAAATCAACCAAGTCAGCAAAACTGAATAACTGGTTAGAGGGGGGATACCATATAAGTTACTTTCTAATATTTTTACATGTAAATAATAATATTAAATTAAATTGTGAAAACATATTGTATTTTCGCTAATATTATAGTTATATACAATAATTCACACTCAACCATGGCAGAAACTATCAAAGGAACATCCATATTAAATGAGGTAAAGGTGTTATTATTATTTATAATATTATATTTGTTATTATATTATGAACCACTCTTAATTGTAGTGCAATGTGCATATGTTTTTATTATTGACGTGCTGTTTCATTTAAGACTTTGAATCCTAAAATTGAGAACAAGCACAATAATTCTACATGTATTTTGAGGTTAGAAATAATTCTTTTTATTGCTCCTTTATAAATCTCCTAGGCAAGTTAATTCTCAATGAATTATTCACCCCTCAGTCTCACAGTCACTCACATTCATACGGAATTCTGTCTTAAAACTAGAAGCACTAATTGGCTTCTATTTTTAAAATAAGTTGTAAAAATGGATCCCTTCTAATTAAAGTCTATAATACACCATTATTTTGTATTCAAACATTTCAATGTATAAGACAATTTACTTTTAAGATGTTCATGTCATCTTCTATTTTGCCTTTTCATCTGGCTGTTGGCCTTACTCTTCCTCTTATACCATGGAGTGTTGCTTAAAAGGTTTCTTTGGACATTCATATCATGTGTCCAGCTGATCTGATCCTCTGTGCTTTTTAGTATCTGACAATGTCAAGGGCTCATCCCTTTGTTAATTATAATTGACTAGATGATGGTATTTAAATTTACAGTACATTTAAGAGAATGAGACAATTATTGAAAAAACTACAATTTTTGACAATTATTTCATATCTAAAATTAACATAACAATGTACAAACAACTGACTGATCCTTTGAGTGACAATGCTAATGGTTATGCTGGATGGATAGTTCTATGTAGTTGACTGGAGGGTAACAGGACTACAGACAGTTAGGCATTGTGAAACCTAAAATATTACCATCTTTCTTACTTGTCTAGTTCCACTGATATCTCTTTATAGCAATATATGAGCACTTGTGGGTTAGATACATGTAAGAGGAAGCAATATTTACATTTTTCTGAGAGGAGAGGTAGACAGGCTTCTTAGGTTACTCTCTCATCCCACCAATCTATTTTGTGTGCAAGCTCCAGAACCTTAATGGGGTTGTCAATGCTGGCTATACCAAACCAGCACTTCCCTAATTCTAGCTGGCTAATATTTATTAGAACTGTACATACGAATATTACAGGTTCTGCAATTTCTAGTTCTTCATTACACCCTTTCCATAACAGATGTATGTAGTGTAGGTGTTTGACAGTGGCCAAATAGGAACAATTTCAGAGTGGTTATATAGATTAGGGCATGCCATGTCTGCAATCGGTTTTTTTAGCGGACCTGTTGTACCTCATACAACATCCATGATATGTTGACCGTTTCAACTCATTGTAGAAAAGTTTCCGGACTAGCGATAGATTCGAACCGGTGCCTTGGTCGCACCACAGACCATTGCTTCAATATTACATGGTTGCTTCCTTTGATTGCTTGCAGCATGATTATGCTCATAGACAACTAAAAGTTATTCTATCAAGTTTAAATTTAAAACTTAATTAGATATAAACTTATATAAAGATTTCTAAGATCATGTGATATGATCTCAACTTGCAATGATTAAACCAGTTGAATCTGTTTGAAGAGGTTATATATGAAATGTACTAGCTCATGCCTTCTGATCACTTTGACTAATACATAGTCCATCACCAAACCGCCTCCTATTTCCTTCCCAGTTCCCCTCTGTACATCCATTCAGAACACTGCCACTTCATTCTTGATTGACAATCTTGTTCTGGGATCATATTCCACTCTCCACCCTCTCTGATTCTACCTTCCAACTCCTCCATTCTCACATTCCAATTATCTTTGGTTAGCCTTAGTTTAGATAGACCTCTATACTAATCCCTATATCCATAGCTAACACAAAATTCTCAGATAATAATAATAATAAACATTTAGTAATTGTTTGGCTTGCAGATTAGAAAAATTGAAGATTCCATCAGCACCTGTTACGAACGGGTTTACGTGTTGAAAGCAAAATTGAAATCCACATCCCTAACAACGGAGCAAAAAGATGGACTACGACAGGAACTGTTGGAAGTAGAAAAATTGCTGTCCACCAATAAGACAATATTGAAAACAGTACATAAAGATAATAGAAACACATTTTATGTGGCAAGTGCATTGTGTATTGTAATTTTTATTATTTGGATGCTATATTGCTTGGCCTTTGGATCTGATCCAATATAATAAAACTGTAAAATGCAATTCCAAGAAGTACATGTCTGTGATAGTACATAAATATAAAATTGCATGTGAGAAGTCTGATTTTAGGGTCTTGCATTTTTATATGATCTATCATGTCATCAAGTTATTATCATTATTATACCATTCTGTAGGAAATTATATAAAAATAAACTTTATTCTATCATGTCAACATTGTATAATAATGATAATAACTATTTTCCATCATTATCATTAGTCATGCCATCAATGTATAATGATAATAACTTTAATTCCACCAATATGTCATGTCACAATTGTATAATAACTTTTACAATGATGACATGACAGAATAAAGTTATTACTATTATATAATTTCCTGCAGTATAGCATCATATAATTTTAAATTAGCTTACATAAATCATTACATACACACTATTACCACTAACCTAAGAAAAAAGGCTTCAGAGTATATCTTATCATTTATACCAACTTCCATATACAACAATAATTTATTTTGGTATAACAAATCACCCAAAATTGGAAACTAGTTTTTTTTATGCATTTACATCAATTGTCACTTTGATAGTTTTTAAAACTCATTCTGTGGATCACCAACAGTTAAAATTACTCAATATTTTGTTAGCTGAAATACCAGCTATAATTGTAAATTTAGCTTTTTATTTTTAGTAATTCAAAATTGTCTTTTTTTTCAACAATGGGTATTAAGAGTCCTAGATGGGCCATATTATTACCTACAGCAGTCATGCAAATGCATTTTATAATTTATTAAACTTGCATCCAACCCAACTTTTTATTTATTTTTACTCAGATTTTAATTTTACATTTTAGTGTTATGAATTTGATTGGATGTGATTTTGATAATTAGAACATACATTTGCAGGTAAAATTTAAATTAGTCTTTTATGGGTAATTACAACAAATAAAATAAAATGCCCATGCAAATTCTCTTTTAAAAAGACTTGTAAAGGACATGCCAAATAACAATCAGTATTTCTCATGACATTATTTTTTATTCAAAATGAACTTATATTTTCTTACTCATTAGCTTACATGTTAAACTTAAATAAATCCATATAAAAGAGTTATACAAATGTAGTTTATTTTAACGGCGTGCCCGGCCTCTACCACGTCCGCGTGGGCCTCCTCTGCCACCCCTGCCTCTCCCTCGGCCACGAGCTGCCCCTCTAGCAGACTCCTTCTTTTTGGCCTTCGCTTTGGGTGTGTCATCAATTAAAAGCGTCTCCAGCGGTAAACTATCCGGCAATATGTAGTACCTAATATTATTACCTCTAACAGTAAGTGTATCTAAATTCATTGGATTACGGTTCTTCACAGTCATTTTAACTGCCTTTAAATGTGTATTCATGGCAACATCAACACCGGTTATTGTGCCATGCACTTGTGTTCCGTTTTTCAGTTCCATCGTCACAGTCTCGTGACTTAGTTTCATTAGGAAGCTAAAACAAGTACATGTGAATTAGTTTTGTGAGGTTATGTTTATACTTTATTGTTGATATGTTACAAACTATGTTGAGACTACCGAGGGCTTAGTGTAATTGTTTATAATGATTAAGTGGCGGTTTGACTTACCGTACTAATTTCATTTTTGGTGTTTATTATCCTGTTTAATTCAAAAAACACCGGTCAAACAAAACGTCAAACGTGCGTTTATTTTTGAGCACTCTGGTGGACGTTATCGGAACTCTAGCGGCGTCAACTAATTTCAAATTTTTAGCGGGAAAAATAATTAGTTTTAAATTGTTTGATATTGTTTATAGTTATAGTATTTTTTTAGTTTTTAAATTAAACGAATTCTGAATCTTTTCGATCAATTCTAAAATTCTAATTGTATAGTTTAAGGTGTGTCAAAGATTGTTATCAGGACCATATCTAGGAAAAAGAATAGCAGACAAATAATTTGTAAGGAAACGTTTCGGCTAAGCTCTAGCCATTTTCGAAAATGGCTAGAGCTTAGCCTAAACTAGTTGCAGTGTGTAAGTGTAAGTGTGATAAAAAACAAAATAAAAAATCGTTTTATTTATCCTTTACAATGAATTATCACAAAGTAGATTAATCAAGTATTTTTTTGTAATTAAAAACCATTTGCCGCTAGCATATTTTACAAATCCTTTAAAAATTGTTTAAAACTATAAATCTGGGTTCAGTTCCGGTTCAGGATTAAGTTTAGTACAATATCATAGAATCAAGTGTAGGTTTTGAATATAATAGTTTCGATGCGACGCTTACTACTAGTATGGTTTCCGGTCCCTGCTTTTAATAGATAAGATATAAAACGTCGTAATTTTGTATAGGAATTTTGTAGTTGGTGCCAGACGAGTCGTTCCTTAAAAAAAAAATGAATAATATTTTAGTAAATGCCTCATAGTAACACAATGAATATTTAATAACGCTCAGCCATATATAAGCTCGACTGGTATTCTAATTAAAACTGTTGGAAGTCTAGCTGAACCGAAATAACCACAACAACCCGAAGACACTAATATCCATTTAATGAGCTCCTATAATTAACACAGAAAAATGTATCGACTATCAAGCAAATTACACAGGATAGCGTGTTGGAAATGCTACCTAAAATTAGTTATGCAACGCATGACCGAACTCGGACGGTAATCTTGACATTTTCGCCGTTGATAAGGAAAACGAATCGATTCCGCAGACCTATATTATATTCCGTCTGAAGTTTTGCTCGCAAATAATATAAGCCAGCCGAGCACAAGTTCAGCAATTATGAAATCGCGGATGAATTAAAGCGTATTTTGGTGCAACTCGCTGCCAAATAACAGTTCCTAGTGCCAAAAATCTATTGTAGTAGTTTTATTATGGGGCTAGCATATATAGAAAGGTGTCTGCTCTAATTATAGAATACTAGGGTACTACATTGATGTATAAATAAACATATTAATTGCAGCTATAAATGGAATTAATTTAATTAAATAATTTGTTTTAATGCTAACGCGGCGAATTAATTAGATTTTTCGTGCAGAGAGAAATTGTTATCGCGGGAGTAATTAATAAAATTAATGCGTTACAAAAAGTAATTGCAAGGCGTGTTTACACGCCAGCAATAAAATCTAACAAACATTTTTTGTGTGCGGTTCATTAAAATATTGCAACCATACTCATATCGATTTGCTATTTCTAAAGGTATCGTTTTCTTGTCAGACTAATTGATTTACATCATCGTAGCAGATAATTAAATTACCAGGTCGATTTTAAAAACCGCGGCTTTCTTCCGGTCCCCCGAATGGCGTTGACATGCGCAAACGCTCCAACATAAACATGGCGACTGTCGGGTATCAGTAGTTTGTGTGTTTTAAAACATTTAAATGATAACTCGATTTAAGTAATACGAGAAATTAAATTCATGTTGCCTGCATATTATGTGAGTTGTCTGCCGTCTGGTGTGATTTTAAACGGGAAACATCCCCCATTCCAGTGCCAATCTTTAGTTTTGCCATCTACCATCTATTTTGTTTTATTTACAATATTTGTGTTAAGTTTGTTCGGTTTGTTTATTACGTCCAATTCGTTTGGAATTACAATTGCTGCGACTGGCCTCACTGCTTTTTATATATTGCTGGCTATTATAGAGCCTTTATAAATATAATGTATCTAGGTTAAGATTTTTTCATCTGGGATAGTGTTTGTAACTAACCACCAATGCATTGTTGTATGATAAGAACTGTTTGAATAGTTTGTGATATCGAAAATGTTTGTATTTAATTATTGTAAATAAAAGTGCTATCAAGACTTGAATGCTGCAATGGACTTGCATCTGCTACAGATTTTTTATGAGAATGGGTGAGTTATATTTATGTTATATTCAGTGCTTTATTTATACCAGCAATGTTGTTAGATTTAAACCATATGTCATTTGTATTTATTTATGAATAATGCACGTTTAAGACCTGACAGACGCTGCAGAGTTCTGCTATGATGAGTTTGTTGATGATGGTGGTTGATTGAAACAGCAATAGAGGGCGTATGGTGTTTCAAATGCTTATTTAAATTGTGGGCGTTTTGCAAATGCCGCATTGAATGATTTTTGTACATATTTTTCAATTATGATGATTTAGTTTTAATCATATTATTTTAATCAAATGATTTTGATATTTAGTATATAGTAATTTATTAGGGTTGTAAAATAATTCATTAATTTTTATTATTGGTTACTAAATTAATCAATAGCAATTACACAATATTTATAACAAAACCTTGAATAATTCGCAATGTTATAAATTGCTATAATTGCCATAATGTACACGCGAAATGACCACAAGCGGACGCCGAAAGATCTGAATTATTGATTAAGGGTGTGCGTGTTTTAATCTCTCTATTATTTACACTTTACACTTTACTGACGCAAGCGTATCATTTAGCAAATCGCACAACGCGTTCCTAATTTAGAATAGCTCCGAGGGATACTAGTGCAGATAGTTTTAGAGTTAATTGTTTTATAAGCGCGTACCATTGTTTAGCGTGAACAGGAAATAAATTAGCTGCTATATTTAGCACGAGCACTATTAATATTACCTACGGAAGATGCGTAAATATAAAGTCAGTTTTCATGCGTTGTTTTGTTAGGTTTCTGCTGTTCCACTGAGAAAGATCGTGCATTAATTGTAAACATCGGAAATACGTTTATATTTTTAGAATAATGGTTGTTCACAGCGTTTGAAAATTGATCTGCAGTGTATTTCTAAATTTTATGTTACTTAATTGGAATTGTTAACTACCGATACGTACGTAGACTACCGGTTCAAACTCAACACCATTTTACATGTTTACACGTTGTTATCTAAAGTAGAAAACCATTAAATACAGAAACATCTATTTTTGTCGGAGATGCTAAAGATCTATCAAGCTACTAGTATATTATTAACTAACAATAGTATCACAATAATGAATCTGATTAGTATATGATACTGAATGATTAAATTAAAATACTTACACTGTACAATGTACTTATGGGCACTGTCGTTGGTGATTATCGACTGTTCTCAAACTATCGTCTAAAAACTGCCGAAATTCTGATAATCATAGACTAATAACATTGACTAACCCTTAAATGCAGATTGTTGCAGAACTGCAACATTACCTTTTTCACTCACTTCATGTTCACTGCCTAATTAACAACGTTATCTTAAAAACTGTAATTCTGTATAGATATTTGTATACATTATTTTGCTAATAAATGGCGATTCTTATGTTTTGTAGCAAGTTTTGTAGCGGTAACTATTATTTAATATGAATTACAAAAATCATGCATTTAAGGGCTCTTCTTCTTCTTTAGGTGCCTTCTCCATTACTGAAGGTTAGCAACAATCATTCCGCAAATTCCGCACGGTCTTGTGACGCTCTGAACAATGAGTGGGCCCTTATGTTCTTTAACCAGGAGCATTTCCTTCGTCCTGGACGACGGCAACCCTCTATCTTGCCCTCCATTATTAATTTTAGAAGGCTACATTTTGTACTTCTGAAGATATGTCCTAGGTACGCTGTCTTACGTTTCTTCACAGTAGCCAATAGTTCTCTTTCTCTGTACATGCGTCTAAGAACCTCATTATTCGTGATATGCTCCACCCAAGATATTCTCTGCATTCTTCGAAAGATCCACATCTCAAACGCTTCTATTCTGTTCATAGTATTGATCTTCAACGTGCAAGCCTCAACACCATAGAACAGTACCGAGTGAATGTAGCACTTAACGAACCGGTATCTTAGTTTCAGGTTTAGGCTTCTTCCGCAAAATACTTTTCTCATCTTAAGGAACGTTGTTCTGGTTATTTCGATGCGTGTTCTTACTTCCAGATCTGGATCCAGGTCTTCGGTGATCCAGCCCAAGTATTTAAATTTAGCGACCTGCTCTATTTGTTTATTGTATACTTGCAAATTGGCTTGGATATCTGGTGTTCTACTGATAACCATTATTTTCGTTTTGGCCGTATTTAATTTTAGTCCAAGCGCATCACCTTCTGCTATTATTTGGTTCATCAAACGTTGTAGGCCAGCTGCGCTGTCTGCACTTAAAGTCGTATCGTCCGCGTACCTGATGTTGTTCAATAAATCACCATTGATCTTGATTCCATCTGTACAGCTTTCTAAGGCTTTCAGGAATCCGAGTAGATATTGAACAGCAATGGTGATAGTATACAGCCCTGACGTACTCCACGTTTAATAGGAATATCGCTGGTCGTATCGTCCTCGAGTCTTACTGCAGCAGTCTGGTGTTGGTACAAATTTTGTATGAAGGAGATATCTTTTTGGTCGAGGTCTTTGCTCATCAGAATGTTAATTAGGATGTCGTATTTTAAACAGTCAAATGCCTTTACATAATCAATAAAACAGATGTACACGTCCTTCCTTTGGTCTCTACATTTTTGCATGAGAACTGACAGCCCAAACAACGCTTCTCTTGTTTACAGTCCATCTATAAAACCGAACTGTTCCTTGCTTAGGTCTTCTTCGCATTTCTTACGTATTCTATTATGTAGGATTTTTAGGAATACTTTTAATACTTGGCTCATCAAGCTTATCAGTCGGAATTGATCGCACCTATTTGCGCTTGATTTCTTTGGCAGGGCAATGAATACTGATTTTAGCCAGTCTTGCGGTTTGTTTGCGGATTCATATACTTTGTTGAAGAAGTTTACAAGAATGTCGGTATTTTCCTCTTGTATAAGCTTTAGGATTTCTATGTACATGTCGTCCGGTCCTGCAGCTTTACTTGATTTGGTGGATTTTATAACTTCTGATTTCATGATGTTCGGGCCAGTGACTCCACCTTGATTTGGATTTGGTAAATAAGTTTCGCCATCGAACCAATTTTTGATATACTTTGTCCACTCTTGTTTCAGTTCTTCTTTATTTGTCAAAAGTTGTTGTCCTCATTTACTATTCTGGATGGTAGATGGCTTCTGGTATTTCCAACTCTATTTCTTTCACCTTTTTGTGGAGGTTGAACAGATCGTGTTTGTCTTGTAGTTCTTGGCATCTTTCTTCCATCCATTTTTATTTAGCTTTTCTAATGTTTCTTCTTATGTTTGAGTTCAGTTCATTATATTTCTGCTGATCCACTTTTTTGTATTTTCTTCTTTCATCCTTCAAATTAATGATTTCTTCTGTCATCCACTGCTTTCGTTTATTAGCCTTTGGTGCTTTCAATGTTTCTTGAATATTTTTAAATATTTCCGTAAGTTGATCCCATACTGCTTCAGCCGTTTGCTCTTCTGACGAACGGGTCTTTTTTAGTTCAGTGTTGAGCTTCGTCGTTAATTTCTCTTGCAGGTTTGGATCTTTGTTTGCCTTCATGTTTGGCCTTCTAATGATTTTACGCTTTATCTTTTTAAGGCGGAATCTTACTTGAGCTATTACAGGGTTATGATCTGATCCAATGTCCGCCCCCCGGATACGTTCTCACTCTATGTACACCATTGCGATATCTCTTGTCAACTAGGAAGTATTAGATTTCGTACTATGTTGTGTGACTGATGTTATGAAGATGTCCAAGTGTAGAGTCGTCTATTAGGTAATTGGAACGAATTGTTACTAATCATAAGGTTCTCTTATTGGCAGAATTGCACCAGCAAGTTGTCTCTGTCATTTCTATCGCCCAGACCATGGTCACCAACAACATCAGTGACTTTTCCTTTGCCCACTTTCACATTAAAATCTCCCATCATTATGGTAATTTCGTTTTTCTTCGTATATGCTTTTAGTTCTTTTAATTGCGCATAGAAATCGGATATTTCAGACTCCGGTTTGTCAGCCGTTGGTGCATAGACTTGTATGATATTAATGTTTTTGGGGTTTGCTTTTAGTTGTAGTAGCATTGCTCTGTCCGAGTGCGGTACATAGTTCAAGACTGATTTGTTTGCGTTTTTGTCTAGTATTATTCCAACACTATTTAAGTGGTCTGCCAGATCGTTGCCAGAGAAATATACCGTAGAGTAATCTATACAGGTTTTTCCCGCACCAGGCCACCTCATCTCACTAATTCCCGGAACGTTGATACCTAGTCTTCTCATCTCTTTGTTTGTATTATGAATTTTTCCGGACATGTACATACTTCGTGTATTCCATGCACCGATTATTATAGGAATTTCTCCATTAGTTCCCACATTCGGTTGGGTCCTATCCTTATTCATCGCGGGTATTCTTCGAACCCCTTGACCATTTAAGGTCTGCCAGGGACTGGGGGCCAGCTCTATTTGGTTTCTCGACATGATTGTTTGTCTTGAGAGTTATTGTGCGGTAGTTTCTCCTTGCTTTCCGCACCGCAGTACTATAGCCGATTATGCTGGCTTTCAGCTGCGCCCATAGCTTTCCGAAACAAGAGCCGTTAAAGAAATAATTTTTCAGTAGTCTTCTGCACGGTACTGGTAATACTGCTGCCCATTACCAGATTTACTCCACCGTCCCCTTTTTATGTAGCTCGGAGATTTTGCCTACACTTGCTACACCACATAACCCGGTTTGTATGAGCTCTCCGTTATTCTCACCAGCCTTTCATGTCACTCAACATCCCTTACATTGTGCATCCTTCCATCACCTATTTCACCACTACCTCTTTCATCCTAAACCTTTCCATGCACTCCACTGGCTTAAACCCTAGGAATGAGTCATATGCCCCTCTTAGATCCACAAAAACCGCATATAATCTAACTTTACACTCCTCAAACTACCTGCACTAATCTCGCTAGCGTGAAAATCTGCTAGTCTAGTCCTTTCTAGTCCTTTCTTTCCGGCAGCAGTCCTTTTCTGCCCACTTCACTTTCCAGTCTGTTTTTCACCATTGTGATCGTTAGCTTGAGCCGCCCCGTGCTTATTAACGTAACCCCCCTATAATTGTTCAGCTACGATACTTACCCCCCCCCCCCCCCATATTCATTTGTAATTATAACATCCAAAATATTGCATGTTTGTTTTGCAAATTTTGTGCTAAATTAGCCGTTTTAATATTAATTTTGGTGAGTTTTTTATATTGATGAATCTATTTGCATAACAAATAAATACATCAATAAAAAAAACTCACCAAAATTAATATTAAGACGGCTAATTTACTACAAAATTAGAAATTAGCCGTCTTAATATTAATTTTGGAGAGTTTTCTATTTGTTATGCAAATAGATACATCAATAAAAAAAACTCACTAAAATTAATATTAAGACGACTAATTTACCACAAAATTAAAAATACAATCATGCAACTCTCTTGGAGGTTATAATTACAAATAAATATTCCATGCGTGTGATAAAATGCTTTAAATTTAAATTTTGTGAGTGCTTACGGATACTACTAACATGTATAATTTCTAACTGTCCACTCAATAAGGTTGAATAACGAACATATTATATTGATTTTTTAGTATAGAATAAATAAATTACCATTGCGATATATATCAAAATTATTCAAATTCAACGTATGTGTATAATTAAGTCAGCACATGAAGAACATTTAGAGCCGCTTAATGATACAGCTCTTGGCATTTAACAAGCTGACGTCCAGCACTTAAATAGCATGTAATTATAGCGGTAATTATTACAGCAGGCTTAATTTCCTAATTTATTGTACGTAAAGTAAATCATTTCGTGCTACTACTTTTATTTGTCTACTATTTCTATCATAATGCATTTTTTATGGTTATATATTATTTTTATAGTCACCCTAATACCAACGGCTATTAATTTCATAGATTTATTTTATTTTCAAGCAGCGATTTTATGAATTAATGAATTTCACTCGATTTTTAGTGATTGAATATGAAGAATAATCGCTTTGTATATCAAAACAATTTATTTATAGCTTTCTTACTCTAATTGTGCGCTTGCATAATAATAAAAATGTAACTATATCTAAAATTTAAAATAATTCGTTAATTATTATATTAAAGTTGATATGCCAAGTTTTTAAATTAAACTTTTGAGGGAATTTCAAATTACGAGATGATTTTATTTTATATACCGATTTATTTAAAACTTTGTAACTCGAGTTGTAGTACTTGAAAATTAATAAAAATTGTATCGAGCCATGCGCACTAAGAAATAGCAGTAAGACAGTGATTCTTAACCTTTTTAAAATCGGGGAGCACTTTTGATTATGACAAAAATTCGAGAAGAGTCAAAAAACATACAAACATAACTGTTATTAAAAATTAAACTGATAATACAACAAATTTAGCGAACATTATTTAATGTGATAGCTGAGCTTTTGCAGATTTTAACGATAACGATATAAATTGGTAACTTAATCACATACAATAGATGAGCCAATATTAAATTTCGGTTTTCATGATTTCGTGGAGCACGGTTAAGAACCACTGCAGTAAGAACTGAGTTAAGGTCGTTTTAGACAAGACAATTATGTACTTAGCTCAAAAGTTGTTCAAGAAATGAATTCATATATCCTCCTCCCATACAATTCGTCCTTGACATATATTCGATCTACCATCCAATTCAATATTTTAAATATTTTGCTGTATGATACGAGATAATTTAGATTGTTTCGCATCTTGACTAAAGGTCGTTTTAGACAAGACAATTTCTTGGCTCAAAAGTTGTTCAAGAAATGAATTCATATATCCTCCTCCTATACAATTTGTCCTTGACAAATACTCGATCTACCATCCAATTCAATATTTCAAATAATTTGCTGTATGATACGAGACAATTTAGATTGTCTCGCATCTTGACTAACTTTTGAGTCAAGAAATTGTCTTGTCTAAAACGACCTTTATTTGCTGTTTGCTCATACTGCCGCTAGTTTTCAAAATAATACATAAGAGAAGATACTCATGATAATTAAAAGAAGCTTTGAATTATAACAAGAGTGATCTTTTTAGGTAAATAGAGCTGTTATTGAAAGTAGATTGAAATCGAATTCACTCCTATATCCTAGTATGATAAGGCCAGCATATATTTGAGATCGTATTTGGTTCGATTACAATTCTTGATGTGAACGTAGTATATGTATGCATGCGAATATATTTATTACAGTAAAATAAAACACAAATATAATATATTCAAGATATATCCATATTTCAGAAAACAATTACATTTAAACGTTTTTCAATATGCAATTACATGTTCGTGTCAATGTACACCAGTTTATGTAGTTTAGCAGACTTTAGCTAGACAGCATATTTATAAACGTAAATAACCGGCATGTCGTCGGCGGCATGAAAATGTAAGTTATTTAAATGGCACTGTATCGATAGGAAATATCACAATAAGTTGTTGTGGTCTACCAAACCAAAACATTAAAATAATCTTATCCCATAGTAATATAAAATACAATACATAAAATTAACGTCAAAAGTTATTTATTATTATTGCTTTAGCTAGTCTAAAATATGAGCCACTAGTAATTATTGAAGGTTGCAATGCATCTATGTATTACTGTCAGTGGTTATAATGTGCATTAATCCTTTCAGGTGGTATCGATCGAACTCCTATTGCCTCCGATGTATAATTTATTTATTTATACAGGCTTTTTTCTGTTGTGGTAGAAATTGTATTTCGCATGACACTTGTATGATAATTATAAAACAAAGCAAATATTATATATTTTATACGATGGAAATTTAGTATTACGGATATTTTTCCTGGTTTTCAATTTCAATTCATTTCATTTCATTTATTTAGTGCGGATAAATAATAGATTTTATACAAGTCATAAATAATTATTTATTTAATTATTATTAAAAGTACATGGAGATAAAATAAAACAGAGTATGCGACAAATACATTGATGTATTTGTCGCATACTCTATTTTATTTTATCTCCATGTACAATCATAATTAAACATCATGTATACAAATAAGATAAAAAATAAAATAATAAATAATTACTAATGATTAGAATATAAATTTATTTATCGTTGGTGGTGTGTAAAATAAGTCGTTTTGTAAAACGCCTTGTATATAATTATTTAATGACTAGGCGAATTGTGAAACGTTTTTAACAGGAATTACAGAAATTAAAATCTTTGCACTGGATGTAAATTTTTTATTATGGTGCGAAAAGATCAATAAACATTTCTATTTCTCATTTTAACGTCTGGATAGTTGGCTGGAGGGTAGCACTTAGACCTCAAAATGGGCCCATTGCTCATTTTAACGTAGTATAGTTATTAAATTATATAATATATATTATAATTAATATTCATTATTACATTATCTTTTATTTTATAAATAAATAATACTATTTTCTATTTATTATTATTTTTTATTATAAACTAGGTGAAATTGCTGTCATGCGATGGGGGATGATTTTTAAATTTCAGCTTATAATTTTCAATATTAATTGTGTAACTATTTTAAAATACTTCAAAACATTAAATACTTCAATATATAATGAATACAAAAAATTAAAAAACTTCATCAACCCTAATTTTTCTCACAATAACCATAATGACGGTCTGCTTCAAAACATTATCTTCGTTTTTATATTATACGGGTGAAACATATTATATACTTAAATTTGAAAGAAATTGAAGTGTGAATCCACCTATGGGCGTACATTGTTAATTGATGTGGTGCCGCCAGATGGCGTTTAACTTTCCTCCTAGGGGATTAGTTGTATCATTTTTGAAAGAAATATATCGCAATAACTGAATAATGATCTAATTTCTACCCTGCATACCTAGTTTTAATTAGCATTTCGACGAAATTGCGAAATCCGAGTTATATATTATGATCATCGTAAATATAAAATTCCATGTTAAAATAAAATTTCATTAACAACTAACGCTTAAATGTGAATGCCTGTTGGTATTTCATATGCAGTGGACGATTAAAACGCTGCACGGTCGTTGAGAATTTTATACACAATGCGGCCATAAAACAGCGATGAGTGCAGGGAATTCTTAAGTAATGACAAAATTTCATTATGCCGACAAAATGGGCTTCGACAAGATGACAATGTTTTGCATTAGAGCAGCGTCCGGTTGTGAGTGCGGAAATGCTGTGATGTTGATAAATGGAGTCACGCTATCTTGGTTAATTAATGTTATTAGGTATCAATTTAGTTAAAAATTCTAAAATAAACACAGACAACATTAGATAGGGAGACATTAAAGAACTGACATTGTACTCTGATAGTTCTGATGGAGGCATTAACTGGACCACTATAGACCTAATAATAAACTAAACTATAGTATGAAGTTACAATATTTGACAGAATGAAATAAAATGGTTGGTTCTACTTACAATAATTTACAATTATATACCAGAAATATACCTTGAAAAACATAAATACCTAATAACAAACTAAACTATAGTGTGAAGTTACAATATTTGATGGAAAGAATGAAATAAAACGGCTAAATGACTAAATTATATACCAGAAATATACCATTAAAAACATGAATTGTAATAACTCATATAATAAGAGGAGAACACCCAGCTCAGTGGCCGAGTGGTTAGAGGCGTCGTCCGTCTCGTAGTGAGCATTGGGGAGCCTGAGTTCGACCCCCAGCGGGGAACGAATTTGCCTTTCACAGTTTTTCAGAGGTTTTCTGTGAAGTTAAGGTAAATACCGGGTGATTAAACTCATCTGAGCTTCTCCCTTGACCGACGGAAAAGCCTCACGGCTAATAGCCCTATAAAGATAGAAGTTTTTTTAAGAGGAGAACGCTATAGGTGTATTTATTATATGACGCAGTTGCTGAGACTGAGAAGCGTGGCAAGAAGACCGATTTTTTGGTTTAAAAATCTAAGTGAATGGGCATGCCAACTATTTAGAACAGTTAAAAAATGTTAGTTTTTTTTATGGGAAATTGGAAACATATTAAATTTGCTATGTTTTTTATAAGAAATTGGTACATTTTTATAGGTTTACTATATTATAGGTGTATAAGTGTCACCTAATTTCGGGAAAAATAAAATCTTTTTATAGATTCAAACTTTATATGTCAGACATAAAATTGAAATAATGCACAAACGAGTGCTGCAAAGGATTTACGAGTACTGTATAAATATAGCGCTAATAAAATAAACGCATCAAAGCATGACATGAAATAATAAACCAGCATCTTTTCAGAAAAGAAAATTGTTATACTTGATTAAAGTTGATTTTAAATGGTATCCAACCTGATTAGTGCGTATTCTGAAGAAAAGAATACGGTTTTTACACTGCAAGCCGAAATTTTGAAATAAAAAATACCAGCGATCCATCCTGATTAGTAAATGTAGATAAATAAAAGCATAAAAGCCGAAATTAAGGACAAAAGCGTATAAAACCTCATAAAAAAACAATTTCTATATTGTTACTAATAATAATAATGATAATAATAACATAAAACTTTGATTTTTGAGTTGTCTACTCCAACCGTTGTTGTAAAGCAGTATAGTGGTGCTATATAGAAAGTTTAATTTTCAAACTATTTTTTGAGAAAGCAAGTATATTTGAAGCAGTGAGAAAGTTTGAAAATTAAACTCTTTATATGGCAGTACTATACTGCTTTACAACAACGGTTAGAGTTAACAACCTTAATTAGGCTATCGGTCCTTGATAGAATTTAAATAAAAATATACTACAATAATAGAATATTACTTTAATATTAAAAACGTAGGAAAAGAAAATTTTATTATGTGAATTGTTGAGTTTGAAACTAACATACCCTAGAGAATGACCTGTAAGGGCCGAAACTAGTTGTGTAGTTATTGTATTAAACAATAAAATACTAGTTGGATAAAAACAAAGACGTTTCCGTTTGCTATGTTTATAATGGAATTACACATAGCAAGGGTAGCAATAATACTATTTATTACTTTTATATTGTTTTGAAATTTTCTTAATTTACATTCTTCGTCGTATCTTGGACACTCGATTGAGTTGTATTGAATACGTGCTATCGCATTTGTTGTATATTTTCGGGAATTCTTTAGTTATTAAGTGAATTGTATTAGTGTGCCATATTCTCATTCTTGTACTTTTGTTGTGGTACCTAATTACTATTTTTCTTTAAATTGGGCGAATAACCCAAATAGTTTTATTATTTCTACATATCTGATATTTAATAAATTCGTGGTAGTTGTATTAATATAGTTATTGATAATAATGACTGCCAACAATGTGTACACGTAGTAAAGCTAAACATCTTAACATAAATATTAAATCATTTAGGAACCCAGTGGTAGCACGTAGCGACCCTATTAGCGAATTTGCGTCATAGTGGTCGAGACCTTATCATTTAGGTCGGCGAGGTCGTTACAGGGCGTCATGCAATCATAAAGATCTGAGATAACCGCAAATACGTAGTCCACATAGCCCATTAATTATATTTTAAAATTTAACTAGCCCCGCAAAGACGATCAAATGACATTTATGGACTGCACCCTAGTTTGTAAAATACAGATTTTTTTATCTGTTGCGCTGTCGTTTAAAAATGTTTTTCCTGTGCAAATGGAAACGATGCTCCAAAACTCGTTAGGTCGGAGGGAAGATTATAGAAAGAGACAGGGGAATTGCAATTTAAAAACAAATCAATATCAGTTGTAATCGTATTTGAAAATAATTAATTTGAAATAATACTGGTTTGTTTTGTTTGAATGTAGAGGTAATAAATTTAAAATTTTCTCTTATGAACTGAATTTCAAACAATATCTGACTATTTTCATATCAGCTCTTGTTTCCGAGTTACAGGCTAATTAATAACGGGGAGATGCCAATCACTGCACTACATCGGCGTGTCCAGTCTATATATGCTCCACAATATGCTGTATTTAAAGCATAATTAAGCAAACACACCCCTACCATGACGAGTATAACATTAATAGTGTAGGCATTGTTAATACAGTCTTGTCTTGGTGTTGGCTAAATAAATATAGCTGCGAAAACAAAAGACAGCTCACCCAACGTCACGGTCTTAATAAATGTAATGTTTACTTTATCGGCGTTTCATCAAGTCCCGTTTTATAATCCAGCAATTTCCTTTGTATCCTTGGGAACCTGTCTACAGAGAAAAACTCTATAAAATCTGGCGATAAACCAGAAGGTCGGGCCTTAAAATAGAATTCGTTTCATATTGAACAATGTTGGCGTTTTAAAAATGAAATATGCGCTCACCCTGGTATTATCAACGTCAACGCCGTAAACACTAACGTTGAGTGATGATTATTTTGACCGTAGTGTATTTTATTCAATTGAATTTAATTGAATGGTTCTAGATATTTGTACAGTTTAGTTCTCCTAAGTAGAATAAATAGTGGTTGTGCTTGAGATGGACCATTTCTTATTTAAACTAAATACTGAAAATTAAATCGTTAATTCGAATTTGTTTGAAATTTAGGAAATGTTTATGTAATTAAAAACAAACACGAATACATGTCAATTATCATCATTCTGCTTAAACGTAAGAAAAAAATAACGGATAGACAGCAGTAGATTAAAATACTATTAGAATAAGGTGACCAACAGTCCTTCTTTTGTAGGTTCTGTTCTTCCTCTTGTATTAAGAGATACCGCGCCCAACTGTTACGCGTCAAATTCAATATGAAGGATATTTCTTGCTCCGAAATTTCCAATATGTTGTTAGAAAATGATATATTGACAAACATATTCATTTATTGGAAAAATACTCGATGAATTAAATAATGAAAAGGGATGTAACCATAATTAGTGTATTTTAATTTGATTTAATAAAATGATGAATAAGGTGACCAATCGTCCTCCTTTAGGGAGGACAGTCCTTTTTTTGTAGGTTCTGTCCTCGAATCTCTGTATTAAGAGATGCCGCGTCGAACTGTTACGCGTCAAATTTAATATGAAGGATATCTATTGCTTGCTCAAAATTTCCAATATGTTGTTAGAAAATGATATATTGACAAACATATTCATTTAATGGAAAAATACTCGATTAATTAAATAATTAAAAGGGATGTAACCATAATTAGTCTATTTTAGTTTGATTTCATAAAATGATTAATTTATTTACGTTGTATTTTTTCTTAATTTTGTTCGTCCTCCTTTTCAAATTCAAAATTGGTCACCTTATATTAGAAACAATAACAATAAAAAAAAAAAAAAATCATCTTTATAGGCTATCAGCCGTGAGGCTTTTCCGCCGGTCAATGAGAAGCTCAGAGAAGTTTAATCACCTGCTATTTACCTTAACTTCACAGAAAACCTCTGAAAAACTGTGAAAGGTGATTCGCTAAAATATTGATTATTTGTTTGTCGCGGGATTAAAAAAGCAAATTCACAATTCGAAAAGCAATGCAAACTCGTTAAATGTATACCCAAATAGTCGTCAAAAATATTTTCACAGGGTACCTTATTAGATTTGTAATCGATTATTAATTCTGTTCGCAAACGGTGCACCAAATAGACAGAAATTTCGTATTCATCAGGGATATGCTGTGAGCGCAATACGAAAACAAAACCTAACTGTACACGACCTGAACTTATCCATGAGGCGAATTTTAAACGAAGTATGTGTTTGTTTTTATTGATTATCCATTACATAAAACATCAATAGTAAGCACTAAAATGTATCGAGTGCGATTGTAAACTTACATTGTAGGTGTTAAGCAACATACTGTTGTCTTGAGATATTAGGTAATAAATATTACATGTGTAATACAATTAGTGAAAATGTTTACGCAATAATATATAAATAAAGTACTATTTAAACATAATATTTTGGAATGTGGAGGACGTGAAAGAGAAAACTGCGGGGAGGAGGTAAAGTTCCCTCCTCATCGCAGTTTTTTTAATAGGAAAATAGGAATATATAAGAGAATTTAATTTGATTTAAGTTCCTTCCTCACCTCAGTATTTTAATAAGAAAATAGGAATATATAAGAGAATTTAATTTGATTAGAATGGTGGAAACATGTAAAACTCAATTTTTACATGTTTCCACCATTATAATCAAATTAAATTCTCTTATATATTCCTATTTTCTTATTAAAATACTGAGGTCAGGAACTTAAATCAAATTAAATTCTCTTATATATTCCTATTTTCCTATTAAAAAAACTGAGGTGAGGAGGGAACTTTACCTCCTCCCCGCAGTTTTTTCTTGCGAAAGCATTAAGTTCAGACTGACACAGAAATATAGAAACAAAAGAAATGCAAGAGACAACATGGCGAGGGCATGGTGGAAAATTACTGAAATAAAAGGTTTTAACGAAGCGGAAGAAGTCACAGTAGCAGAAGAATATCTATCTGGGATAATCTTCTCGTTACCGAGGGTTGATCTTTCTAGCAATCATTACTATTTTGACGGCAACCCTGAAAATACCTGTTGTTGTGTCGGACCACGTTCTAAAATTTATGAGCCATGATATTCTTCTCCTCCCTGGTTCAGTTCTTGCTAACACTTTCCCTTGTTCTGAAGGCGTTTTAAATTCGACAATAAAATGCAGAGAGAATGACACACACACAATCACAATGAAATTGTTTCGTGATTACAATATTGAATGGTATACAATCCTGACATTTCTAATGGGGTTTAAAATTCTACAATAAAACACAGTATGTCATACAGCTATTATGTGTTATAATTAAATCATTCGTGATTACAATATTCAATTCGTATTTGAACCAAACGTGTGGATCATCTTCACTCGATTTAGTAGGGCAGGTTTCGAAACAAATTGCGTATTGCACGCGACTGGATTCGAAAAGAAAGTCGATGGTGATACGTCATACCGTTTTCATTGAATACGAGTCAAACTCGTCTGGGAAAACGGGCGCGATTTATATACTCCGGCTTTTATGGATATGCAATTTTCTTATCTATTTAGTTTCGTTGGCGCACACTCTAAAACGGAGGAACTGCAAATAATACTATCTGGCTCGGATGTAGAATGCAATGAGGGTGTATCGCAGCTTTTACTGTGTGCTCGTGGAGTGGATTATTTAAATACTCCCAGAGATGTTTAAATTTATTTTATGGAGTACATATACTGTGTACTTTGCTTAATGGAATAGAATTTGTTGTAGGGTTGGGATAATATATTTAATTTTTGGATCTACGATTATTTACTTATTTAAGGCTCATTTGACTTCAAAAGTTATTTTCTTAAAAACTACTTAAACTAAAATATTGCGGCTAAAGTGACATAAGAAAAATCTTGTTTTTTGTGTAGGTTTTTACGCCTCTACAATAGATTATGTTGAAAATAGTTTTTTTAAATTATTTTTGAAACTAATTTTTGACCTGTCACTTTTGTCTCGAGGGTGCAATATGATTAAAGAGGTTTACTAATATAGTGATAAGTTAAAAAGTCTATTACTATAGGACAGTTGTTCTATAGTCGGTTAACTAGATTAAACCGGGCTAATCTCAGTTTAAAGTGTCTCTACAATTAAAATTTTAATGGAGTAAATTATTGGTATATAATTTTGAATATATAGTTTCTTTTTCTATAAAAATAAATCATATTAAAGTACGTATATATATATATATATATATATATATATATATATATATATATATATATATATATATATATATATATATATATATATATATATATATATATAAAAAAGACCTTTATTGGCATTTCCCTCACTGCCCCTCCACATCACAAACCTCAACAAAAATATACAAAAATAAAAATACAATATAAATAAAAGTACTACTCCGCCAAAAATTACTAATTACCCCCATCTATCGCCGCTCCCTTTGCCCTTGCCACTTTCCTCTCCCACGTCTGCCTCCTGCAGATTTTCACGCCTTCCCCATCCTCGCATAACCATTCATTCAGCTTTCTGCAGTCTCCCACCCACTCTGCTTTCACACCCTCACATTCTTCGCTAAGGTGCCACCACGTGTCGCTTCCCTTACTACACAGCGCACACGCGGTGTACCCTAAACCCATCCACACTTTCCTCCCTCTCTCGTCTGACCCACACCTCGCTCTTGCCATGCATACCTTGTCCTCCCTGCTCCACTCACCCCTGGCTAACTAACTCGGGAGTCTCCCACTCACTTGCCACTCTACGTAGCCAGGGTTGTAAGAGCTCTCATGCATTCTAGTCTGCCGTTCTTGCCACTCAATATCTCTCAATCTCTCTCTTACCTCAGTTCCTAGGCTTCCCTAACTAAAGTCCTATCAAATATCTTCCCATCCGTAAAGTTCTGGATTGTGGCCTAAGTGTCTGTAGCTATGCTACCCTCGAGCCAACTATCCAGAACTATCCCATCCGTAAAAGAAATAAGTTTCTTTTACGGATGGGAATTAAAGGGTCCCAAAAAATACTCGAAATTCAAAGTAATAACTGAATCAATTTTGATGTCAAAATGTTTCTGAAGAATGAAACTATCGAGATAAATCATAGGGGATATCTATGTATGACAAGTATGTTTTAGTATTATTTATATTTCATATTTATCTGTTTATATCCTTATAGGGTGTTAAACTGAAGGTTGCATCGGTGTGCCAGCTACCCTAGAGCCAGCCCTAGACTAGGAATTTTCTTAATGAACAATGGTTACTTGATAAATAGTCAAAACATGATTTATTTCATGCAGGTCTACATATATATTTATATATTACGAAAAGTTATAATACAAATATTGCAAACTTATAAAGTTTCTTTCAATGGTATCGCATTTATTTTTGTCTGCAGTATCTAGCCGGAAGGAACTTTTTTTTTAAAGCCAAATTAAATTCAGAACGTGAACAGAGTTGAAAACTCGTTTGCGTTTTAAGGAGCCGCCAGATCCTTATTTTTTCGTATTCCAAGAGCGGAAACGCTGACGTAACTCGGTTAAAAGGAGACGTCTGCCTCAATTTGTCCGGGATTCATTATACTGCGGACTTGCCGTCCTTAGGCAGTCCATCTTTCTCATTCTTCCAATTATCCTTATTGTCACTTAGCTACGGGCCCTCGGTCTACGCATCGGCGTTGGATTTAGCCGTAAAAATGTCTCATTTGATTCGCACCAGTAAATGTTAGATCAAATTACAATTTAATGAGAAATCAATTATATTAATTAATAATTATGTACCTTATTTTTGTTTTTCTTAACTTGTAGGGGTCGTAAAATGTTTTTATTCTTGCAATTCTACAGTTTTAAATGCGAATAAAGGCAAAGTAAATACATTGAAAACCTGATTTTGACATGAGGGACGCCAACTAACCTCAGCTCAATGAATCAATAAATTTCAATAAAATTAAATTATATATCTACTAGAATCATAATAATGAATATTTAGGTTATAATATAATAGGTGTTAAATATAAAGTGTCATGATAAATCATATACTGCTGTCAACTATATCAACCTATGTGTGAGAAATTACAATAAATATAATAAGTAAGGATATATTTTTTTAATTAGTCTTAAATTAATAAATAACATTACTTTATTCATAGAAAATAAAGGATAATAGTGTAGTGCATAGTTCAAGTCATTTGAAATAATGGACGGGTATAGTTTGGTTGGTAAACTATTCCAAGAATAGTGGTATCCTATGGAAAAACTATGCGAACAAAGGTGGGGTGGGCGGGTGGCCCTTACCAACCAAACTATACCCGTCCATTATTTCAAATGACTTGAACTATGCACTACACTATTATCCTTTATTTTCTATGATTAAATTAATGTTATTTATTAATTTAAGACTAATTAAAAAAATATATGTGAAAAATAATGTAATGCATAGTTCAAGTCGTTTGAAATAGTGTACGGGTATAGTTTGGTTGGTAGGGGACACCCGCCCACCCCACCTTTGCTCGCATAGTTTTTCCATAGGATAACGCTCTCCTTGGAATGGATTCAACAATATGAAACAATTGTATCCTTTGAAAAATCTGTGCGAGCAAAGGTGGGGTGGGCGGGTGGCCCCTACCAACCAAACTATACCCGTCCATTATTTCAAATGACTTGAACTATGCACTACACTATTATCCTTTATTGTCTATGATTAAATTAATGTTATTTATTAATTTAAGACTAATTAAAAAAATATATGTGAAAAATAATGTAATGCATAGTTCAAGTCGTTTGAAAAAGTGTACGGGTATAGTTTGGTTGGTAGGGGCCACCCGCCCACCCCACCTTTGCTCGCATAGTTTTTCCATAGGATAACGCTCTCCTTGGAATGGATTCAACAATATGAAACAATTGTATCCTTTGAAAAAGCTATGCGAGCATAGGTGGGGTGGGCGGGTGCCCCCTACCAACCAAACTATACCCGTCCATTATTTCAAATGACTTGAACTATGCACTACACTATTATCCTTTATTTTCTATGATTAAATTAATGTTATTTATTAATTTAAGACTAATTAAAAACATACGTATATGTGAAAAATAATGTAATGCATAGTTCAAGTCGTTTGAAAAAGTGTACGGGTATAGTTTGGTTGGTAGGGGACACCCGCCCACCCCACCCTTGCTCGCATAGTTTTTCCATAGGATAACGCTCTCCTTGGAATAGATTCAACAATATGAAACAATTGTATCCTTTGAAAAAGCTATGCGAGCAAAGGTGGGGTGGGCGGGTGGCCCCTACCAACCAAACTATACCCGTCCATTATTTCAAATGACTTGAACTATGCACTACACTATTATCCTTTATTTTCTATGATTAAATTAATGTTATTTATTAATTTAAGACTAATTAAAAAAATATATGTGAAAAATAATGTAATGCATAGTTCAAGTCGTTTGAAATAGTGTACGGGTATAGTTTGGTTGGTAGGGGCCACCCGCCCACCCCACCTTTGCTCGCATAGTTTTTCCATAGGATAAAGCTCTCCTTGGAATGGATTCAACAATATGAAACAATTGTATCCTTTGAAAAATCTATGCGAGCAAAGGTGGGGTGGGCGGGTGTCCCCTACCAACCAAACTATACCCGTCCACTATTTCAAACGGCTTGAACTATGCATTACATTATTTTTCACATATATTTCCTGTCTTATCCTTCAATAACAGTGGCCGGGACAATTATATCGGGGGGCTATGTTGTCACGGGATATTTTGACGGGGGGCTATTTTGTCGGAGGCTTTTCATTTTGTGACGGGCTTTTTAGACGGGTCACGAGTCCCACAGTATCTACAATTAGCTAAAACGAAGAGAACGTTTATAGTAGTTTACTTTTTCTAGGATAATTGTACGCTCAAAATTATTTCAATATTTCGTCAAAAGATTTTGCATCCCAACCTAAGTGTATTATAAAATACACTTAGGTTGGGACGTATATAAACAGATTAACTTGCTAACTCTGATTTAATTTTCAATCCGTGATGCAAACGTTACTTTTGACAACTTTTACACTAAAAGGCACATTGCCCTTATAAAGAGATATCGACGAGTGTATGAAATCAATGTTTCTGCAAGACTGCATTGAGTGAGTCGTATGGGGACTCACTCGATGCTGTCTTGTAGGCCTGATCCAGGTTCTGAATAGAACCGATCGTATTATCTACCACACCGCAGCCTTCTAGGCCGACTCAGCTATCTTTCCAATGAAACAGCGGTTTTACCAAACATCAGTTCACACAAACAGCTAACAAACAACAGATGAGCAGAATGTATAATCCTGCATTCCGAATAAGCCAATAGAACTCAAACAATTTTCCAATGAAACAACGGTTGACCAAACCTAAGTACACCAGTTCACATAAATAGCCAACACAACAGATAGAAGTTAGAAAGTTTCTCCTGCACTCCGAATAAGCTATCAATAGAAACTCAGTGTATGAAATGCAAAGTTAACAATAATGTATGCAACAGCTATCAGTTAATTACCTATAATCATTTGCAGTTAACTCGTCTTTATACAGCCGAGCCGTAAGAATTTAATAATTTTCCTTGAATGATCGATAAAATTGCAATAATGTATAATAATGTACCTACTCATAATTATAATGCTCGTACTGCGTTACGAGCGAGAAACCTTTAGGAATTGCAGTTTGAATTATCTAATAATTGCTGTCCTACTTAGTTTATTTGTATTAATAAACATATTTTAAATGTTAATGGCAGTATTGAGATTGATTATAAATTAGAATGTGTTTGCTGGTATATTTTTTATGTCCCATATTGGATATAAATGTGCTTGCACCGTACACGATCTTACATACTGTACTATAATATATAATAATTATAGTAGATAAGATCTAGTTGCCTGTGAAACCACATAAACAGAATTTTATAATTATATGGATTGTTTCAATCGTTGAATTTTATTATAATGTATTTTTTTATGAAATGTGGTCACCACAATTCTTCTTCAAGTGCATATTCACTAATGGGTGTTTGCGTTCACTTCTTTTATTAATTTCTTGCAGTCCTCATGCCAGTCTATTCTTGGATATTTTGTAGCCATAACTTTTGTATCAGACCTATTCCTCTTTTGCCCTCAATCAATAAATAATACAATGTGTAAACTAGTTTTTAAATGACTCGATTGACGATTATCATGCTATTTTTTTGCAATTAATTGAAATAAAATGTATTTTATGGTTAAATCTAAATCTGCAGATTTATAACATATGAATTCACTTATATCAAATGTGTTTTGGAGGCAATTTTTGGTTTATATAATTATTGTTTATGTCAAATTATAGATAACATTGGCAATACGATCTCTGTTTGGACAGCATCCCTAATCTTGCAGGGTTAATATGTAGTATTATATTTGACGTGGACATAAACCTGAGCAGAAGTTTTCCAATAAAGTGCTAAATTCAATACACACCCTTATATGTGTATAGGACATGACATAAGCATCATCGCTCATATTTCTACGGAAACTTATATGCTATTATAGCTACATAAAAAAGTCAGGTGGCGTAAACCTGTTTGAAATTAAATTTAGAAATACTATGTGCAGATAATAAGTATACTGTATGTCGGGTTTTACGGGTCACATCTCGTATGACGTGAATTTTAAATTGGGTTGAGGTACATATACATATATATATATATATATATATATATATATCTATATATATCTTATAAATAGTCGCACAAGGATACAAGTAAATAATAAGTAAGTAGATTCCTACATACTAATAACTCTTCGGCGGTAAAGCTTCACGGCTTATAGTCCTATAAAGATAGGAGTTATTTTATAACTCTCGTTTATAAATTACAATAAGAAAATGTATATCCTGTGAAATATATTTTGTGTTAATAATTGTTAAGGAGAAAAACGTACATGGAAATGGTATTTAAAACATATGTCAACAAGCTGCGAGTTTTTTTTTGTATTACATTTACTTTACCAATAAAGCAATCAATGCGAAAGTTATTAAATTACAAAGCCGAACTTCATAGTTATTCTGTAAGTGGCTCAAAGCAGATTATCTTCTTATTGTTGATGAGAAAAGATCAAAGCACAGTCGGCTTACGGACAAATCTGTGCAACCTGTAAATCATAAACCGATTATTTGAGCTTTGAAAGTTTATAAGTATGTACTTAGATTTTAGTGTAAACACGAAGGGATAATATAAGTGTGAATCCACCTCTTAACAATCTACATATCTAGATTTTGATCTTGTTAGATCTCATCAGTGTCAATATTTGAGTCCTTTTGTTATTTTAATCAAAATTATTTTTTTATAGTGAACAGGTTATTTATTATTCCTTCGTGTTTACACTAAAATCCAAAATTTAACATATATAAGTTCACTTAGACACATTAAACACGGCATATAATAAGAACACACATATCATATATAAAATAAATAATCCTGCGAATATGCTAACTCTGGATCTATAACTTCAACATATAAATTATACACCAGTAACAACAAGAACAATCAGGCATCAGACTTTTCGCATATGCGTCAGGTTATGCGGAACACGCGGCGGCCCTACAGCAATTGGCGTATCTGAAATGTCGATAATCACCGCAGTTCTGAAATATTGCAGAGAACATGAAATATCAAATAGTAATTATGGAAATATTTCCCTAATTTAAGAGCATAAATCGTTGCATATGAATTCACTGAAACGTACTATCAACGTATTACGCAAACACAAGTTATATTAAAAGTTTTATTGCAATCGATACTACTATTTATTCGATATTGCCAATAACTATATGCTATACTTTAATATCATCAAAAGTTTCATGAAAAAGATATTAGAAAAATATCATTGCTATAAAACAGTGATTCACGATTTCGGATTTTAATTTTATAATAATAATTTATGATTTAAAATAACTCAAACTTACAACACTATCATCAAGAAAATTAGTTTAAAACACCAATCACTTAATGTACAAATAAATACTCGACTGAGTTTAATTATAAAAACGGACCCTCTCATATTAATATTTTGATTAGTTCCACAATACTAATAGGGAGCGCTCCCACATTCTATATGGAATATTTAGAGTATAATTTAATAACAGTCGACACTTTACAAGGGCATAACTTAATTAGGAAGATAGAAGCGACATCCACTATGTAATTAAACAGAATGGCGCAAGTTACAAATCTATGTCGAACAGTGTGCTTGCAATGAAATCATATTCGTAAATTACTACGGGGCTCGTTGTACGAAATGTTGATAATGGTTTATGTGTTTGCATTCTCAGGCTATATAATTTTGATTGATCAATTATTATTGAGTTTAAAAATAAAACCACAGATTACACTCAGTTTACTTCAAACAAGCGCTGTATTGCCAATGCTTTAACAAAACCATGACTAGAATTTTAAAAAAGCTTCTATATAATTTTGATTGATCAATTATTATTGAATTTAAAAATAAAACCACAGATTACACTCAGTTTACTTCAAACAAGCGCTGTATTGCCAGTGCTTTAACACAACTATGACTTGAATTTTACAAAAGCTTCTATATAATTTTGATTGATCAATTATTATTGAATTTAAAAATAAAACCACAGATTACACTCAGTTTACTTCAAACAAGCGCTGTATTGCCAATGCGTTAACAAAACCATGACTAGAATTTAAAAAAAGCTTCTATATAATTTTGATTGATCAATTATTATTGAATTTAAAAATAAAACTGCAGTTTACACTGGTTACTTCAAACAGTGCTGTATTGTCAATGCTTTAACAAAACCATGACTAGAATTTTTTAAAAGCTTGTAAAGGGTGAAGCTCAGAGGAGTGTGATCAGAATTATTATATTGTATTATTACAATTTATGATTTTGTCTCAGATGTAATTGAGTTTTGTGATAAACCACGAACTTGAATTATACATTAATTTAATTAAAACATGTCACAGTGAACAAATATGCGTAAGGAAGCTGTATGTACTATTATTTTTATAGCTACCGATTTTTTTCTAGTGGATTACAGTGAAAGCCTTAATTCTTATAAAACTAGAAAGTTTAACAGTATTTGGGCAAAAGGGCTTATGTCATCATTTTTACGAAAATAAGGTTTTTATGTCTTCTAAAAATTCACCTCTTTCCATTAGTACAAACGTCTTGTAAACTTTACATATCCTGACTTAAGCCTTTTTGCCCAAATACCAGTAAATTGTTAAAAAAAATTGAATAAAAACTATCGATAGTTACATAGGAACACTATCGGACTATCTACAATTCATAAAAATCTAAAGAAAATTTCGAAACTGGCTAGTTGCCGATCGGATGAATATATAAAGGTCATTCCGGATACAATGTTTCGATAAAGTATAAAGATTCGTATTTAAATCTTACATTTTTATACAAAACTGAGCGTCTTATAGTCTGAACAATACGGTGATTAATATTATTAATAATTTTCCGCATAAATATGCTTTATTAGTTGTTATATAAACATTGTTTTGATTGATTCTCTCAGAGTATACATAATTAAATCAAATCACCGACATCTAGATTGAGATTTCGTTTAAATAATTCAACGTATATTTTACATTATTAAGCACACAAGTTGTAAATAACCAATGTTCATTGAATGGCACTAATAAATGAATGGTAAATTATTGCAGCGGCTGTCAAAGAAAATGTATGTTCCAATTCCAAATGCGGAGAAAGGAAACCAATTAGAAGCCCATAATAATTTACGGCAATGCTCCAGTGCAAAACATTTTTTTTTTGCATATAGTTTCGCAAAAACATCTGTGCCCGTTAAAATAATAGCAAAAAAAAATATTAGCTGCTGTAATTCTGTGTGGGCCAACCGATTTTAATTAGCTCTCGCATGTTTGCAGTTTGTTAAGGACGTTGTTTTAATTAGGAGCTGAAACTATATAGAAACTAACTATAATTCTTGTTTGTATATAATTGTATATCGCAGAGTAAATAGCTAATTAGTAGCGTGGCTAATTTGTATTGTACTTGTGTTGCTTTATGTACGGTTTTTAGGGGTTTAGGGACGCGTAGTGGGTGCTTCTGCTTGCTTAAAAAAATACGTTTACTTGCACAACGTATTTAATTTTTTATTATTATTACAAGCACTACTTACCCGTGTATAAACAACATAAGCTAACCTAACGAATCTTAAAACTCTTCTTATATAAGCTTGTTCTATTTATAAGATCATCTGGGGCTGATAACCCTATAAAATTAAGTTTTTTTTATGAAGTATTTTGTCATGATTTTAATCATATTAATATACTTTTATAACTATATTTTTGCCGCTAATTTATGCGGTTCCTAAAGGTTGTTTTAGACAAGACAATTTCTTGACTTAAAAGTTAGTCAAGATGCGAGACAATCTAAATTGTTTCGTATCGTACAGTAAATTATTTGAAATATTGAATTGGATGGTAGATCGAATGGAAAAATAAAACGCGTTCTATTTGTCAAGGACAAATTGTGTGGGAGGAGGATATATGTATTCATTTCTTGAACAACTTTTGAGCTAAGAAATTGTCTTGTCTAAAACGACTATAAGATATTGATGAACTTGTTAATTGTATTATTGTAGGTGTAGGTAAAATAAAATTTTATTGTGATTGGCACACGTTTATTAAATCTACTCAGTCAAACACCGCTGTATAGAGACGCTTTCGTTTAGCATTGCTAGTCGCCCCCGTGGCGTGCAGTATCGCTTAGGTCTTGCGGTCGTGCGCCGCCGGTTGTAAGGGCCGAGGTAGAATTGTGCGCATCGGATGCGGCAAATAGAACAAGAGACAATAAGCCCGTACCAGCCCAGAGTGATAAACGAAAATGGCTTAGGACTGTCGCATGAATAATCTCGTCCGTTCTCGAACACATATCGAGCATACCAACACCATCTTTATATTTAGTATGGGTGGTGTTGGAAATACCAGGTATATACTAGAAATACTACCTATCTTAAAAACTACCATTTTCTGGGGGCTGCAAGTACGTCGCAAAATTGTACAGTTTAATCTAAATAAATACATTCAATGGAATTGAACAGATATTTATTGTATAATGTAATAATTAATTACATGCATGGTCGTCGGATTACCATACATGTAAAATTTGTAATTAATTACTTCGAATTCAATAATTTCCTCAAATTATATCAATAATAATAATAATAAATTTATTATCCAACAGACATAGTCTAATTACAGGACAACAATAGCATTTTTTTTTAAATTAAAACTAAATATTGATATATTAATACAATAATAGCAAGCTTACCGCTGATAATAACCATCACATAATTAGAATTGTATCATGGAATATATCGTCATAAAGCTGATTCGCATTTCTAACCATATGCGTTAGAGAAGCTTTTAATTATAATAATTCCATGAAATATAATGAATATTCTACCTATTTTCATGGATAGAATGGTGTAAAAAAATCTTATATTCAGTCGCTGTCGTGTTACAATAATATTTCGAAATGCACGTACATAATGGTATTGCATATATTAGATTTCAGACATGAAATTCAAATTGTATTCCTTGACCTGCACGTGCGTGTTCAGTCCATTTAAAATTGCAATTCCATCCACAACAGAGTTTGTGAATTTATTTGTTATGCCACTTTAAATTGTCGTAGTTTTATACCCCACAGGGTGGTTACAATTCGGCCTTGAGAGCTTGTAATTGTTAAATGATAGAAGGTTTAAAATTGAGGCTATTTATGTACTGATGTAAAAGCTTTTAAATCGCAGACAATTCAATATTAAATATACTATTGAATTACCTTTTAAATAATTCACTTGAGTTGAGATACATTATAGTTTTAGGGATAACCATGAGAGAGACATTAAGTACGAGGGTGGTTTGAAGAATTTCCATCCTCATGTGTACAGCAACATTCATCAACTAAATCTACATCTTTTCTGAATCGCTCACTTTGAATTCGGGCATATTCGACCCGCAGTTGCTGTTTGACAATCGTTTACTTTGAATTCGAGCATATTCAATGCACAGGGTGAGTCGATGTGAGTGATGAAGAAAACCGAGTATCGAGCAGTCATCAAATATTTGGTTTCATCATATGTGACGCCATGTATTTCGGTCGTATTTGTCTCTTTCTTTCAATCCTATTTCTTTCATGTCTATCTGGGCATTTGCCAACCAAGAAGTCGCTTCCTCTCCCCCTTTTCTTTGTATCCATTGAAAGGTATTTTTTATACAACACGTTTTTTCTGGTCTTCCTATAAATAATAAAATAATAAAGGATAAATAAAACGATTTTTTGCTTTGCTTTTTTTATCACACTTCAGATACATTTTGCAACTAGTTTCGGCTAAGCTCTAGCCATTTTCGAGCTCCTCCGATGGCAAGAGCTTAGCTGAAACTAGTTTCAAAGTGTAACTAAAGTGTGATAAAAAGACAAAGTAAAAAATCGTTTTATTTATCCTTTAAAATGAATTATCACAAAGTAGACGCCTTAACAATCCAAAATAAAATAATAATTTATTAAAAATATTTCTGCATACATTTTATGTATCTAAAATATAATCCAGCTTTATCTTAAAAGCTTTTTGCTGTACAAAATTTACCAGAAGGTGTTATTTATCATTTTCAGTTGAATCTGAAATCGCCAATTGTATCTTTAAAAGGAGTGTACAATACTAGTAGTTTTTCTAAGTACACTAATGTGCATACGTTAAATAGTACGTGTTATTTTATGCAATAATCCTTTATAATAATATCCATTAGTAAAATATATAGTAAAAACTAGTAATGTATAATGCCCCACATTCATTTGTTATTTTAGTGATACCATATAATCGTAAAACCCATTATTTAACGGAAATCGTCGCCATTATGTTATTTATCGGCCAGAAAAATACATTTCGGCTATATTTATATCACCGCTATTCCCAAGGCAAAAACCACGCCCTGTGTTGGGGGAAATCATCGGATTGAAATAAATGAATGTGTGCTCGAGTTTCAAACTTCGACCAAAGCTGCGATTTATTAAACAAAATCATTATTCTCTCTCTTTGTCTGGCCCTGCCTAGCCCGAGTTAATTGAGTACCGTATTAAAATGAAAACTGCTTACAAATTCTACACACGTTATTGAAGACCGTGCACGCGGTGTTGGAAATAATTCAAGGTTCGTGCTTTACAGTAATATTTACTACGTTTATATTATGCCGTGTCAAAATATTTATCGGGGCGAATCCATTGAAATGAAGATTTTCGCTGGGTTTTAAATGAATCATTCAGTATCGATCACGCGAGTTATGGGAAATAAACACATGAACGAATTTAGGTTGCTGTGGCGCTGCAGTGACGTAAACGCAACCTGTTTAGTATGTTGGTCTCAATCGCATGAAACTACTGGAATTATTGGTTTAGCTCTTGATTGCCGATAATAACGGTGCGATGTTCTGATTTGATGAAAAAGTAAGAAGTTTTACGGGGGTAATTGATTAGGATTTTGTTAGGAGTTCTTAGCAATCAATATATAGGATATTTTTATTAGAAAACGACATTCTTAAACGTCTGTTAACAATAAATGCAAAATGGATCTTTAAATTTGATTGAACTGATTTTATGCACCGATTAAATCCTTAATTGGCAGATATTATTTTTAACCGAAGATAATGCTTAACGAAATGGTGCAACTAATTAACGGTGATTATAAAAGTCTGAAGTCACCTCTTAGCAATCTACATATCTATATTTCGATCGTGTTAGATCTCATCAGTGTAGCTCAGCTGTTGAGGATAATTTCACTAAAAAAAAACCTATTGTTATATACAAAGTAATGCTTATGCATCTCTAGAAAGAAAGTTTAACGTCATCTAGCGACACCACATCAATTACCAGATTAGTTTGTATTGTTAATAGATGATGTGTCGACAGATGGCGTGAAATTTTCTCTCTAGAGAGAAAGTTGCATTACGGTAGTAGATATGGTGAAATGGATGGCATTAATCATTGGTGATTGGTGAACAGGCCATGACGAGAGTGTACCGCGAGGTGGTCCAGTCATGGCCTGGTGTCAGAGGGGCCACTGGTCCTTGCGCGTGCGCTGGCCACGTCCCGAAAAAAAAAGGAAAGAAAAGAAAAAGAAGCTCATTTGAAACAGTTAATGAGACATATTTGTAAAATTCGCCATAACATAAGTTTTGTTGCATTCATTTTAAGTTCTCTGCCCTCTAATTTGCATATATCCTACGTACCCTCCATATAAAAAAAGATATGGTGAAAACAATTAAAGGTTCATTTTGCATTTAAGGCCTAATTCACACATAAGCGGCGTCGGGCGGAGGCGAGATGCAGGCGCGATGTTGCACAGGCGATTGTGATGCCCATATGCAGTGAAGCCGCTTATGTGTGAATTGGGCCTAATACAGTCTTATTTTCAACAGGCGTTTATGAATGCGGGCATAAGGCTAACAATAAAATAAATGTGATTATATAGTATATGGCACTTAATACAATTAATAAACCATCTCCATGGCTTAGAGGTTAGAGGCGCTGTCCTTCTCGTACAAAACATTGGGGAGCGAGTTATGGGCGAAATTTCGCCAATGACTGTTCATAGTTTGTTTGAGAGGTTTTCTGCGAAGTTAAGGTAAATACCTAACATACCCACCTCTAAAGATAGAAGTTCACATAAATATCCAAATGTTTTCGCATATTTTCTATTTCATTTTGAATTTCTTATACGATAAAACTAGTTTAACTTATATATAAGTGTGAACCCACCTCTTAGCAATCTACATAATTGATGTGGTGCCGCCAGATGGCGTTTAACTTCCCTCTACGAGGGTAAGTTGTACTGTTTTAGTTTAACTTAAGTTAATTTATACACATTTTCGGTTGCTATTAAATACCTCGACCAATTTAAAAAGTTAGCATCCTTATAATATAGAAACCAAGACTATGTTTTGAAGCCGACCGACCTGTCATTTATGTACTTCGTACTGTCAGTTCAAAAGTGGGGTTTTGAATTCCCATCGTGGCAAGTTTTTGAAAATTGTAAGCTGCAAGCTAAAACAATTCACTGAAAATTCATTGTTGGGAACAACGCAGTTAAAAATCCATCCCTCGATGAACAACGGGACTTGTTATATAATTATTTTTTATTAAACATATTTTATTGTAAAAATTTAAATTCAACTACCATTCAATTCTGTAACGACGCTTTAAAATTTATTTCTCCATATTGTCGGTTGCTCGAAGACAATTTTAAGAAGCATTATATTAATATATTGCGACACCACGTCTTATACGATACAGATATTATGTCGCATTTTATTCTCCTCGATTCATCACCGTTCACCGAGCTACAATATTTGTTTAAAAAGGTTATTGAATATATACTTATACATAGGATCAGAGAATACTTTAAGAACTTTACTTGGCTATCGGGTGTTGGCCAGATCTGCGTATTTTACATAAAACTATTAAAATGATTTATATTGAGAAAAAAGTTTTTCGCTTCATTTAAATTCCAATCTTTCCTCGTTGCCGTTAAGAAGTTTGAGAACGAGAATAAATTACCACCTTAGGACGGAAAATAATTTTTATTACGTTATTTACGTCGAAAAAAGTAGGCATCGATTTTTGTTACAAAACCAAATGTTTAATATCACAATGAAATTTGTTTTAATTCGTATTATCAAGGGATGTTGGGGCGTAATTATGACGTACATAAAATACAGCAGTTTCATTGAATATATGTCTGTGTTACATACAATCATGCACCATACTAATGATAAGGATATCGTTTTTGGGACTGTTTTCCATACTCACTCAAGAGGGGTACTTATTTTAAATTTAGATTCGATGGAGAGTACAGACTGTTTTTCGGTTCATAAATATTATTAATGCTTTCTCAAAAAAACACACTCCGGTGGGACTCACGTCTCCGACATTCGTGGCCATCGCGATTTCCAACTACACCACGAAGAGTAGTTGAGATTTTCGTATTATCCATATACCCCGGTGCGAAAGAAGGTTGTAATTCTGTGAAATAGTACGTGAAACATGTGATGTTGACAGCAATTTTCTTTTGAATGTTATTTTCTATAATGTACATTTCTGATATTCGAACTCGAACCCACATCTCCGGCAATGAGTCCCACCGGAGAGTTAATCTTGCAGAAAACAATATAATTTTCAATTTACTTATTGGTTACAGTATTTTACAATAATTATCTTCTTCTCTTGGATCCTGTAACTTCTTCTAAGGAACATATCTTCTTCTTGGATCCTGTAACTCCTTCTCAGGAACATATCTTCTTCTTGGATCCTGTAACTCCTTCTCAGGAACATATCTTTTTCTTGGATCCTGTAACTCCTTCTGAGGAACATATCTTCTTCTGGACCCTGTAACTCCTTCTCAGGAACATATCTTCTTCTTGGATCCTGTAACTCCTTCTCAGGAACATATCTTCTTCTTGGATCCTGTAACTCCTTCTCAGGAACATATCTTCTTCTTGGATCCTGTAACTCCTTCCCAGTAACATAATACGCCACTCTTCTTCCACCGTCGCGATTTTGGGGAACCCTTTTCATTTGCTTCCATCTTGAGCCATTTTCAAAGGATTTCTTTATACACTGTACGTCGCCATGTTATTATGAGTCTTCCTTAATTTTTTATCCTATGGCACTGATTGCTTGCCCTGGTAATGTTGTTGATTGGTCTCGTTGTTGTATGGCCCAGCCATGTCCATGTTTCACATTTAATTTCCAGATCTATCTATTTCTGGTAAGCTAGCATTCGGAGCTCTATGTTGGATACTACCTCAGGCTATATTATCCTTAAGGTCGTTTTAGACAAGACAATTTCTTAGCTCAAAAGTTGTTCAAGAAATTAATTCATATATCCTCCTCCCATACAATGTGTCCTTAACAAATGGAACGCGTTATATTTTTCCATTCTATCTACCATCCAATTCATTCAATATTTCAAATAATTTGCTGTGTGATACGAGAGCATTTAGATTGTCTCGCATCTTGACTAACTTTTGAGTCAAGAAATTGTCTTATCTAAAACGACCTTTAAGATAATTTATGTTTAACCCAAATAGACCTACTGTTCCGTATAAGGAACACTTGGGGAAAAAGTAGTCTGTAGAAGATACTTAAATCTATATACTGACTGTTTAGCCCTATCGATCCTTTAAAAGAACATCATGAAAATCCTTTTTATGAAAAAACTAGCGAAAGTACAACACTTTTGTTATGATTAATATAACTTCGAGCAATAATGTAAAACACATTTACTTCAAAATTTGAATAAAAAAAGTTTCAGGTTTATTTGGGTTAAGATAACAATAACAATAATCATGATTAATAATATAAGGCTGTTGAAAATTTGAATTAAAATACTACAGCTATAGAGCCCAAATAATATAGGAAATACATTTTTTATTTTATACTTCCATCATATTATTCCATAAAATCAGCACTAAAATTTATGTATGTATGTAATATTGGTGATAAAATTCCACTGAATATGACAAATTTACGACTATTCGCAAATCCATATATTTACTATATAAAAGTTTTCTGGCAGAAATCGCGGTGTTAAATCTCGAATGTATTGACATAAATAGTTTCTGTATAACATACGTGCTATAAAGTTTAGATCCCGCAGCACGGACAAATTTTCTGCGAAATTCAATCTAATTCCATCGATCGATAGTGTTATTGAAATAGTATTTGCTTTATAAAATTAACTATGAGAATTCTACTTAAAATACAGTAATATGATATGTATAACGAAATTTGTATTAATTTTGAGACAGTTAAGAGAAACAAATAGTATATAATTATTTAATACATTTTTAATTAATATATTTTGATTGATATTATAAAAGAGACCTTGATTGGCATTTCCCTCACAAAAAACTGATCTTTAACATCACCAACCACAACAAAAATATATAAAAATAAAATTACGAATAGAAATAAAAGTACGACTCCGTCAAAAATTACAAATTACTATCATATATACCCACACCCTCTGCCCTTGCCACTTTCCTCTCCCACGTCAGTATCCTGCAGATTTTCACGCCTTCCCCATCCTCGCTTAACCATTCATTCAGCTTTCTACAGTCTCCCACCCACGCTGCTTTCACACCCTCACATTCTTCGCTAAGGTGCCACCACGTGTCACTTCCCTTACTAGACAGCGCACGCGCGGTGTACCCTAGGCCTATCCACACTTTCCTCCCTTTGATATTATATTTATAATTCATATTTTGTGCTGTAAAAACTGTGCTTGGGAAAATATGAAGAAGAAAAAATGATAATCAGTAGCAGAATTGTAAATAAATCATGTCATGTCATGTTGTTGTATCCTTACAAGTGTCTCTCTAATTAGATTTGTATATTATAAACCTATACAACACGACGCAAAATTACAATTTATTAATATTTTATTTTACTACCTCTACAATTGCCTCTTTGACAGATTTAAAAAATTTAAAATTATATCTATATAGCTACCAGCCCAAGGACTTTGCCTCTGGTGAAAGGAGAAGCTCAGAGGAGTGTAATTGCTCTGTTACCTATCCATTAAATGTTATTCTCAAAATTACGCCCACAACGGGGTTTGAATGTTCACTACGTGACGGGCAGCGCCTCTAACCACTAGGCCATTGAGCTGTGTTCAGATTTATATAATCTTCAAAAATTATAACCATAATTGCACAGAAAACCTCTGAAATCCGTGAAATGTGATTCTCAAAATTACGTCCACAGCGGGGTTTGAAATGATCAGTGACGCGCAGCGCCTCTAACCATTAGACCACTGAGCTGTGTTCAGATTTATATAATCTTCAAAATTTATAACATGATCCATTAGTTGTTTTCTGCAATCACCTACCATTTTTCGGCTGTTGAGTTTCGTAAATATTGTGCTTTTAGGTTTATACAGACGTCATTGGCTTCATTCGTCCTGCAATCGCACAACGATGGCGATGCGATTTTTCCATTTTCTTCTGTCTTCTTTTTTTCTAAGAACTTTTTCTAGATGTTTCTCTTTAACAATTAAGTACCGTTATGAACTATATTATTTTATTTCAATCACACATGCGGATGTAAAGGTCGTTTTAGATAAGACAATTTCTTGACTCAAAAGTTAGTCAAGATGCGAGACAATCTAAATTATCTTGTATCATACAGCAAATTATTTGTAATATTGAATGGGATGGTAGATTGAATAAAAAATATAACGCGTTCTATTTGCCAAGGACATATTGCATGGGAGGAGGATATATGAATTCATTTTTTGAACAACTAACACGAGCTAAGAAATTGTCTTGTCTAAAACGACCGTAATGACACAATAGTGCTCTGAGAGCGGGATGATTACATAATACATATTTTTAGTTCATGTTCAAGCTACAACAATATATTTTAATCATAGTACATTTTTAATTGATTAGTTTTTTGATGTTGCACGAACAGTGCTTCGGAAATTCTCCTTTTTATAACATAAATTCTATCAATATTTTTGTTTATTTACAGATTCCTTAGAAGGATGTTGTTGGAGAGTTTGTTACGTAAGTATACAATTTGCAACCATTACTAATATTTTTATCATTATTGCGTACCATTTAAACACAAAGATTCGTTGTTATCGCATAAAGGAAATATTGCTCGAGTTTCCCTATGTACCATATTGATTTTTTTTTCACGTCTAGCCTTTGTTAGATTTTTTTGACCGAAAATTCGTATTCCATGATCGCCTGTTGCAACGGTTTTATATATATATATATATATATATATATATATATATATATATCTTCTTCTTCTTAAAATTCCTCTCCTATCGGAGATTGGAAATCATCACTACTACCCGGACTTTATCAATCGCTTGTCTGAAGAGTTCTGCAGATGTGCAACCAAACCACTATATATATATATATATATATATATATATATATATATATATATATATAATAATAATTTTGTATTTATCCATGTCAGGTGTTAGTAATTTTTTTTTCGGTTAGATACTTTTTCATTTTGGTGTTCAGTTTTGCTATTATCGAATTATGGTCGGATATTATAGATTAGTGAACATTTTAAATGTATTATAGTACAGTAATACTGTCATTATTCTAAATTATTGAGAGTATTATTGACCGTGTAAGGTTCCTTATTAAGACTAATTTTGATATGGCCCGAGGGCCTTTCCATGATTTCAAACCTATTATTCATACTTTTATTGTATATTAATATGAAGTCACCTAGTACCGCGATTACACACATCTATTATTAACTTGTTTTCAACAAAATCCGCTGATAATACTGGAGGATGACGAATGATCACAGTCATGTCGATCGCATGAATCACTCGACCGGTCGCGATCAGTACAGTGAAATATGCCAGCCAAGATGTACGCTGGGCCGCGGACCAAAGAAAAACCAATAATTATAGTTAATACTGTTAATTTAAGATGAACTGTAGTGATAGTGAGTAGTGTACAGTGATTACAAACGACATAGAAGGGGCCTGTAATTGCCATGTAAGTACATTATATAATTCGTAATCCGTAAACTGAAAATTTGTAAATAAAAATGTATCCCAATAATATAAAAACGAACCAAATGTTTTTGCCGACCGACCTTTATGACTTTTATACCGTTAGTAAAATTCTGCTTTTATATTAAAAATCAATACACAGACTCAGTCAATAAATAGTGAAAATCAATACGACTGATGTTACGTTCTACATTGCATAGTTAAACGAAGAAGAAAATCAAGTACACGATATTACGTTTGGAAATATTTTCACAGGGAATATCCCGAGTGGTTATATACAAAAATAGTACAACTTACCCCTATATGGGTGTGCATTGCTAATTGATGTGGTGCCGCCAGATGGCGTTTAACTTTCCTCTTCGGGGGTAAGTTGTACTATTTTTACATATCTGGATTTTGATCTTATTAGATCTCATCAGTGTAGCTCAGCTAGTGAGGATGAATTCAGACAATATTTCGAGTGGTTATATAAAAAATGATACAACTAACCCACCTAGGGGGGAAGTTAAACGCCATTTGGCGGCACGTTCATCCTAGGGGGGTAGGGTAGGGTTTTGTACTCGAGATATTGTGTGAATTCATCCTTACTAGCTGAGCTACACTGACGAGATCTAATAAGATCGAAGTCTAGATCTGTCGATTGCTAAGAGGTGGGTTCACACTTACATATGATATAGGAATTTCTCGCCATTCTTCTTGTGGTGCCGTCTCCTATCGTAGGTTGGCAATCATCATGGCGATTCTAATCATTGGTATGTGTAAATCATTTATGTACAGCACACAGAGTAAATGATTGATCTTTATTCTTGAATTCATCTTAGAAGCTCAGTATTGAATTCATATATATTCCTACCACTTGTAGATTTGTGATCCAGAATTGCGCGACTATAACTGTCTTATAGAATACTTCCGTAAGCGGAAAATAAACATTAAGTTTTTTAACACTATGACAAGTGAGTGTGATGGGATCACCGGTTGGCTCAAGCAGAGATTTCAGTGCTTGGTTAGAAATTTGTTTGAGTTTTAGTCATTTTTAGTGAACAATTATTGAGTTATTATATGAAACTTCGTTTATTCAGGTGTTTTGAACGTGAATTCAAATTTTGATAATCTATTCACGGTTTGTTTACAGTATGTCATAATTTGGTAGTACGCAGACCATCGTCTTATATATCTTTTACATATCAATTACGTGTGGGCACTCTCGATGTCTTGATACGCATCCGACTCTAAAATTAATTCTTGCAATTTTCGAATTCGCAAAAAAAACAGTGTAAGTGTGAGGATACTTGAAAAGATCTGTTTATCTCTAGATAATTTCGAGACTTTATTTCAGGATATTGAAATTACCTGACGACAGGTTCTATTGGAAAATCGAATCCAATTTGCGGCAATTCTAAATAAAACGGTTTGAGCGCTTGCATAAATTATATTATGTTGATGGTGATTCAGTTACTAATTCTCCGTTCCAACGCTGGATTAAAGTGTCTATATAATGTCAACTAATTGGGATCAATAAATAACCAATGTACTACAAAATTATGAATGGCTAATTAATCATTATTAATGCACTAATAACGTTAATTTGATAAATGCGTATATTTACGGCTCATATTATCGATATGAATAATCATACATAGCACCAAATTTCAAGATTACAACATAAATGTTTTAAAATATATAATTGTGAATGCAACTCTTAGCAATCTACATATATAGATATCAATCTTGTTAGATCTCATTGGTGTAGCTTAGCTAATGAGGACGAAAACACTTTTATTTTTGGTTTAGTGCGCGCGAGGACAGTGCCTGATTAAAAAAGCACTCCCCACTGCAACCTATCGAAAAAAAATATTTTATATATATTGGATTGTTAAGGCGTCTACTTTGTGATAATTCATTTTAAAGGATAAATAAAACGATTTTTTACTTTGTTTTTTATCACACTTCAGTTACACTTTGCAACTAGTTTCGGCTAAGCTCTAGCCATCGGAGGAGCTCGAAAATGGCTAGAGGTTATCCGAAACTAGTTGCAAAGTGTAACTGAAGTGTGATAAAAAACAAAGTAAAAAATCGTTTTATTTATATTTTATATATGTTTATATCAGTGGATTCTTATCACAATCCTATTTAAGAAACTTTTATATTTTATCTATTTTGCGTATGTATTTAATTTATTATTCATATTTGTTTGTAAAATTCATATTGTTTATTTTATTTTGTATACATTGGTAACACAACCCCCTAAATTTGTTGGCGATAACAGCAGCCCTATGCTTACTTGGTGACCACTGTGTGGTCATCTCGCTTTCTTCACCATCAGCCATAATCAGCATCACATCGTATCGACAAAATAAACTAAATAAATAAATCGTTTTTATTTGCTCCGATAGAATTTAACATAACAACACAACAATCTTTCTTTGATTTAAATCGATAAATATACAGGACGTGACTTAAGTATCACACCAGGGGCTTTATACAGTCTAATTGATTTTAAATGTGATCCTGACAACCTGAACTAATCACCATTTTTTTATTAGGCGACTGGTTTTATCTTCTAATTGTCCCATCAAGTTTTGACATATTGTCATATGTAAACATAGGAATAATGAAGCTATAAAATGAAAATGTATGCAATGATAAACAGTGGATTGCAATATAGTTATTCTACACAACCCAAGTATTAGTCTGCAACAACTACTATATTTGTTTAAATTCTTTGGATATGATTTAATTTCATGACATAAAATTTATGATTGCCAAAGTCGAACAACATAATATTATTAAGTGATGAATCGATCAAGCCGACAGAGCGTGTGTAATAGACGAGTGCACTGGGCGGTATATGAACAGGTGGTCATTGTAGTGTGAAGTTGTGATCGTGGTGCATCAGGCAGCATCATCAACCTAGTGTGCTAAAAAGACAGCAGGGCCGGCAGTCCACTTTACAGTACACAGTAACGTTGTCTAGTAGTTACCTGTGTCTGTTAGCAGGTGGCCAGCGCCAGGCCTGGCGCACACGAGTCGTATTGATCTGCCTGCCTTTACCGCCGCAGGACCAGTCGCAGGATAGTGCTCAGCCCTCGCGTACTTCACTGTACACAGCCCTGCGACACGGACAATGCCAGTGAAGTTTATTTCGCGGTAAAACTCGCCTGATGTGTCAGTCCGAGCATTCTAGTTTTCTGTAGGACTTACAAGTGCGCTGCACGCGATTTTTTCATTAATAATTTATTGGTGCTAAAACAGTTTCTGTGAATTTCCATTACATTTATTTTCATCGACATCAGCACCAACACACTTAATACATCACATCCGTCTATTGACTGAAGGTAATAGAATTTTACCCGTTGTAATTTTGTTTACATCGTGTTTCATGGAATGTTCCTCATTGCAATTATGAATGAATATTGTAGATTTTAAATTATACACCTCTGCAATCAATCATATACAATTATTACAAAATTATGTTTTTTCCCCTATTATTACTTACAAATTGTTAATGTTGTACCAAGCATCTATTTTCCTATCCTTGCATTTATTTTAGTATACAAAATATCATTTAAATCGTGAATATAATCATATAATATATTTATTGTTATTATTTATTTATAACTATTAATATTTTTGATATGTTTTCATAAAAAACAGTTTAGTACTTCGTGTATATTTTCCTATCCTTGCATTTACTTTACGATACAAAATATCATTTAAATGGCAAATATAATCATTTACTTTACTATACAAAATATCATTAAATTACAAATATAATATATTATTATAATATATATTATATTAGGTATTAGGGAAGAAATTGTTATAATTTGTGTTAAATTTTCTACAATAGCGAAATCGCTAATAAAGAACTATTATTATTATATTAATTATGTCTCTTAATATTTTAATTTAAGTATTAAGAGAATATTAATATTTTAATTTTTGTATAAAAGCATTTTAATACTTCGTGTTCAGTTTTTGGAGCTACTTTTCGTCACTTCAGTTACATTTGTTCACTTTTTAAATACTAGAAATTACCTGTGTAGCGACTAGTTACCAAACCACCCTCGCAAGTCTGTCGATCAAGAATGTTTTAAGAATATACACGTAATCGAGATTCACTTATATTTATTCTTTTGATTACATTAATTATTTTGAGGGCATAGTAGTGTTAAAATCGCATACACCCTTATAAACGTCATAGATTCTTCAAAAAAAAACTTGTATCTTTATAACTATCAACCCAAGCATTTTTCCGTTCGTAAAGGGAGAAGCTCAGAGATTATTTTTTTACAAATTTTAACTATTTATATTTTTATTTTCATTTAAGTCGTAACATAACATAACTGCATGTTTTTTTTTTACGAAAATGAGTTGTACAATCCAGCTCATTGGCCCAGTGGTTAGAGGCGTCGTCCGTCTCGTACTGAGCATTGAGGAGCCTAAGTTCGAACTCAATCCAGGCGAATTATCACAGTTTTCTGTGAAGTTAAGATAAATACCTGATGATTAAAATTTTCTGAGTTTCTCCCTTGACCGGCGGAAAAGCCTCACGTCTGATAGTTTTTTTTTTGAGTTGTACATATTGGATTTGTATTTTGAACACAAATCGAACTATATGTCTAAAGGTCGTTTTAGACAAGACAATTTCTTAGCTCAAAAGTTGTTCAAGAAATGAATTCATATATCCTCATCCCATACAATTTATTCTTGACAAATAGAACGAGTTATATTTTTCCATTCGATCTAGCATCCAATTCAATATTTCAAATAATTTGCTGTATGATACGAGACAGTTTAGATTGTCTCGCATCTTGACTAAAGGTCGTTTTAGACAGGACAATTTCTTGACTCAAAAGTTAGTCAAGATGCGAGACAATCTAAATTGTCTCGCATCATACAGCAAATTATTTGAAATATTGAATTGGATTGTAGATTAAATGGAAAAATATAACGCGTTCTATTTGTCAAGGACCAATTGTATGGGAGGAGGATATATGAATTCATTTTTTGAACAACTTTAGAGCTAAGAAATTGTCTAGTCTAAAACGACCTTAACTTTTGAGTCAAGAAATTGTCTTGTCTAAAACGACCTTAACCCATGTTCTTCAAAATGAATGTTGCATCTTAAACGACTATATATACGTAGATGCACTTCATATGCATATTTCTTCATTTCCTCGTCATCTGATTAGCTTAAAAATGGCTAGAGCTTAGCCGAAAATATTGGTAAAGTAACAATAAACAAGTGATAAAAAAAACCAAGCAAACTCGTGTTATTTAATAATAATAATAATAATATTTATTGTGATACATTACATTTACATATACATACCACAATGGTTTTATTTCTTATTTATAATGAATTATTACAAGGTAGACGCCGTAGCAATCCATATTTAAAACGTACGATAGTTTTTATTTGTTTTATACGAGCATGAGTCCTTGTAGCCGCCCATAACTTGCACACTCCGTATGCTAAAGTAGTAATTAATATTTTAAAATCATACAGAATTTATAATCATGCCAAGTAGTGTATACTTTTCGAACCATTATAAAAAACACGTAAAGCATATAAAAATATGAATATTTCGTATAAGGTAGAGATGCATATTCTATTAAAATAAATTTTTTGTAACTAGAAAATCTTTATACCGCAATCAGCGTAATAGATTTTCCGCCGGGCAAGGGAAAAGCGCAAAGGAATTTAATCAACTACCGGTATTTACCTAGTATAAACCTCTGAAAAACTATGAACAACTTGATTCGCAAAATTTGGACTACACCGGGGTTTCATCTCTCGCTCCTCATGCTCAGTACGGGACGTACAACTAGGACACAGAGCATTTAAAAATTATATAAGAAAAATATGAACATATTTATTTATTTAACCTCTTCATGGTGCCTGTAAGCAGTACAAACACTGGTACCCAGGACCTACACTTTATATATACAGTAGAGGTGTATATTTTAATACATTACCTAAATTAAAAACATGCCATATAGTTTCTCTTAATAACACTTTTGAAAGAATTGTACCCCCAAAAAAAAACCAGTATAAATACATGAATATTTCGTATGATAAAGTAGAGGTGTACATTCTAAAATGTTATCCAATTTATATACATGTCATGTAGTGTCTCCTGTGTATAGTATATGTTATAAGATGTGTCACGAGCGGATCTAACTTCCCATCCATTTTAACGACTTGCTCGAACAATATTATTAATGATGACAAAAAGGGCGTTGCCTTTAATTATGAGCACCAATTAACTCATATCGACGGGATATAAAATCATTATCGTCGTGAAAAATGAACACTCCCGTGTCCCTGCTAATGTATTGACGGCAGGTGATGAATTACCGCCATCCGCACGTTCTGTTTGAAACAATCCCGGGGGTATTCGATAATGAACACTTACACCCGCCTTCTTTGAGTTTTATAACAAGAAAATATTCCAGCAGACAATGAGAATGTCAGCCTTAATATGGTCTTTAAACGGTTTTGTAGACACATGGAGTTGCGTTATAAGTTGTAGAATTTTAATTACTTTGTACGATATTTAAAAGTGATTGGGTAATTTATTCGTCTGCTATATTGTCGGCGTGAATTTAATAGGTTTATAAACGCAAATGTAAATGTAATTTCATATATAAGTGTGAACCCACTTCTTAGCAATCTACATATCTAGATTTCGATCTTATTAGATCTCATTAGTGTAGCTCAGCTAGAGAGGATGATTTCACACAATATCTCGGTTATATACAAAAATAATACAACTAACTCCCTAAGAGGATGGTGTTTAAATTTCCTCCTAGGGGGTTAGTTGTATTACTATTATAAATGTAATTTCATTTTACTTCAACGGAGGTTATAAGGGCGGATAATATTGTAACTGTTTTTGGCTATGCCTATTTATTTATTTATTTTTTATCAATGAAGATAATCCTAATTATACCAAATTTAAATTTAAAATACTTGTATATTTACAAAAAAAAAAAGATAATTAATCCTTCCCTCCGTCCTCGCAGCGAGGCTCTTCTTGAGGAATATTTGACTACAATTTAATTCGTTGGTTAAAGTATTAACATTATCGATTAAAGCAGTTTTTAAATAATTTTTTTTTTAATTGTTTTTGGCTTTATTGTCCTACGGAAAGAAAAAACCAATTACAGGACAACAACAATAATATGCAAAATGTATAAATATATATAGTATAAGAAAGTTACTTAATTTGCTTTCTTTATTATCTGGTGTTTTTTTATCATTTAAAGATTGATTAATTTCTACTAATTTGGACTTTTTTCAACTAGAGTGTTCTAAAACAATTTTCTGGTTGAAATCAGTTGGGAATTTAGATTTTCGATGAGGGTGGGATCACTTTTCCTATGGCACGAATTGTTATATTGTGTTGAGTTGAGTCCGTATGTCATTATTTTCTTATATCGTTTTCGATGCAGACACAAACTACATAGTGTCATACACACATGTAGTAAATGATATAGCGGCGTAATAATAATAAATTCAGATAACAATAGCAACACCGTAAAACACAATGTTAATTTTTCATTTAGAAATAGTTATACAGTTTAATATATCAATTCTTATATATAAAACGATACAGGAAACTAGATAATGTCATAGGGGCTTAAGTCAACAATAGAAGAAAGTTATCAATTGAGATTGCCACATAGTTTGTTACATACTTAGCTTTTGCCTTGCATACCACTATCCCACGTCGTGCTTTTGCTGACCATTGGATGTTCCCAAATAGTAGATTCTAGTGATTGTCAAAAATAATTTGTTGATATATTCAATGCATTCAATACATTTTATTAAAGGACATTACAGATGTAGTCATATGTATTTCATTTGTACTACTAATACACTTATGTCCATAATTATTTCATATTTTATAATTTTCTAAGTTAAAAGGTGTTACAAAATTATCTGATTTGTACTACTTTAATAATAATAATAATATGAATTTATTACCCATACAACTATGCACATAATTATTTCATATTTTATAGTTTTCGTAATTACTACTCACAATAAAAACTGTGACGAATCAAGTTCATTAAACACCTTGTTACAGCAATATACGATTATTGCAGTATACAATTTGTTTTTAGTTTCAAGAAAATGATGACCAATTAACAATTAAATTCCCTGACATTATTTAATATTTTATAGTTTTCCTAATTAAAGGATATTACAAAAGTTATGTCACATTTGTACTATTAATATATCCGACGAATATAATTATTTCAAATTTTATAGTTTTCTTAATTACTACTCACATAAAAACTGTGCTAAATCAAGTTCATTAAACACTTATATTGCAGAAATATAAGTTTATTTCTGTATAATTTTTTTTATAGTTATATCACAATTTTTAATTAAATTCGCTGACATTTAAACGTATACAATTGACCGCATTAAGCCATCGATTTTACTTTTTCTGTGTTTTAACTTTTTAAACGTTGACAGACTTTAAAATACCGCCGCTTCTGAGAAATCTATAATTGAAACGAAGTATCGGTATTGTTTCGTGTTCTAGTTGAAATGTTTCGGCATGGAATATTTATATATCTGCCCCGATGTATTCCACTGTAGCATGTTTGCAAATGATTTATATGCTAATGATAGTTATTGCTAAACTCTAAGTGCTATTATAAATATAATATATGTGATCGTTTTCGATAATTGGTTTATGAAACATATATTTATAATGATATCTACTATTAGAAATATAATATGTATGACCGAGAGAGATATGTCCGGAATGTATGCTGCTGCTTTCGTTTATCATTACTAGCTGCCCCAAACGTTATGTTTCCGAGCAACTCGTCGCAACGCTTAAAGTAACTAGGTAACTTGTAATTATACGTTTTTAAGTTTTCCAATCTAAATTATATTATAATGTATGAGAATAGCTCAATTGAATGGTAAAACTAGATAACTGTACCTCACTTTATTATGATATAGTTTGTTAACAGTGTTTGATTAATTTTTATGGAAATTAATAAAAATCAATCTCTAGAAAAATGTATTTTCGAAAGTTATCTAATTGTAATACTAAGGTCACAATGTGGTCTCTATACGTTTTAGCCTGTTCTATTATTTTGTGTCGGGAATGATTAGAAATATATGCATTTTAAAATATATATAAGTGTGAATCCACCTCCTAGCAATCTACATATCTAGATTTCGATCTTATTAGATCTCATCAGTGTAGCTCAGCTAGTGAGGATAAATTCACATAATATCTCGAGTGGTTATATACAAACATGCTACAACTAGCCCCCCAGGAGGAAAGTTAAACGCCATCTGATGGCACCTATAATCACTCGAGATATTGTGTGAATTCATCCACACTAGCTGAGCTACACTGATGAGATCTAATAAGATAGAAATCTAGATATGTAGATTGCTAAGAGGTGGATTCACACTTATATATGTTTTATAAGATTAGTTTTGTGCTAATATCTCAAGCACTCTGTTGGAATATTATTCCATAGAGGGCATTACCCGGTGATCCTGATGGTATGAGTATGTTGACGGTTATTACCATATGGGTGTGCATTGCTAATAGATGTGGTACCGCCAGTAGGCGTTTAACTTTCCTCCTAGGGGGTTAGTTGTAGCATGTTTATATGCATTTTATCAAACATTTCATATATAAATCATCAGAATGATATACATATTACATCAAGTCATTATAAAAACGAACATACCTATTCTAGATAGAAACAATCTCTTGGCAAACGGCGAAAAAGTATTTTTCACTAACTAGTTCTAGTGAACAAAGACCTTTATAATATAATAGGTATTTAACTTGAGTAGTTTTTGCTGACAAAACTAAATAGGGAGAAGCAATTTATTACCTTCCTTCTCTCTATAATACGAATATTAGTTTTTTATAATTACTTGTTGTAATGTATACATTACTAATTAATTTTTTGGGTTCAAATATAATATGTTCGTTTTTAATGAAACGTATATATTACTAATTCTTTCTGCGTATTGAAATGAAGCACATACCTACTACCGGTGTAATTAAACTAAAATAAACCGTGTTTACTTTCCGTGGGGATTGTATGCGGGTAACGATAATATTTGAACATGGCCCAAATGGTGAATATAACCTCTCATTAACATTTAACAACTTTATTAATAGACTGGTATATTTTTTCGTTGATCGTATCTTGTTATTTTATATTAAAGAAAATATTATTTAATTTATACAAGCGAAATATATTACATATGAAGTAAAATATATCGAGTGTATACACGAACGCTTTTCTGCAGAATACCTAATATTGTATTTATATAAAGATTTATATAAAATAAAAATGATCTATTCATCTTAGGTTAAATTTGGATATTCTAGAGCTTTAGAGCTATATTTTATTATATTATCTATTCATCTCAGGTTAATTTTGGATATTCTAGAGCTTTAGAGCTATATTTTTGTTATTTCGTTAAGTTAAATTGTTTACCTTGAGTATAAAGGTAAAAGAAACAAACATATTTTGTGGGTTGGTTCCTATCTGTAGAAAGGCGTCCTAATGTCGGTTTATTGTTTACCCTGCTACATTTGGTATATTCAGTTATAAGCGTCGTGTGGTCTCTTCGAACGACGTAGCATGTACAATATTATGCGTACATGTCTATAATAACTATCTATAAAAACGACGACAATGTCTTGAAGCCGACCCACGTGTTATTTTTTTTTGTTCTTTTAGTGCTCTCAGTTCAAAAGTTAGGGCCGAGGTTTGGAATTCCCAGCGAGACGAGTTTTTTGTTAGAAAATTTATTGTTGGGCACAAGACATTTAAAATCATCCGCCGAACGACGGGAATATCACCTAGTGGTACAATAAAGGCGCAGTGTACTATCCCAGGGGCATAGAATGAAATAGATAAAAATAGATATTTATTGAAGACAATAGATAACATAAAAGTCATGAAATAACCATAATGGGATGTTTAATCCTCACTGTTATATCGCCATGTACTATTTTCTGATATTAGACTAACTAATTTGACAGTTATAAAATCTCGCTGCCCGGCGATGAAATGGGCAGCGATGAAACGTTCTAATCTCTAAATAAAATACACATTAAAATGTACTGTAAGTAAGTACATTATTATTTTACATCACGATTCCGGCTGCGCGATTCACCGCCAATGACCATAGCATAATTTGGACCGCCCCCAGCACAAATATCTGAATGCGTGTCTGGTACAAGTGTACTCGTTCACATACTTGGCGCCTTCACCAAAAATATATCAAAAATAAAGGACAGAGGCCGGATCGATTTTAAGTAGGTGTGGCGCGTCTATATTGTGCTACAATAATCTCGGTTAATATATAATTATCTATATCGTCTTCTTAGTGCCTTTTTTTATATATTTCTTTGAGGAGAAATCTTCTAAAGATACGCATGCTCCAACCCAAGGGTGGCAAACTTTTGTGTACATAAGATTTTTATCTTAAATATGTGTCGCGATTGACTTGTTATCATAGGCATAGTCTATGTGTTTATACACTGTGCGCCAGCAAGAGGTGTACTCTCGCTATTGGTAGACTAAAGCTAGAGGTATGGATAGATAAGCAAAATATATAGGTTCAAATACACGTATCTACCTAAAATAGTTAAGACATGAGTGATCGACCAAAATTGGCTTTTCGATAGACTTGTTGGCCACCTTTACTCTAATCCATATGCATGGGAAGTGTCGGAGTCACCCCTCCTCACATCCACGTTGGTGGCTTGACTGCCTTTGAGGCACACTGAGCTTTCCAAGCATTGTCTTGGCCTAGGGCAGGGATTCTGTGTCGTCAGGGTTGTTTGTCCCGGCCTAGTGCTCTAGTCTTTGTTTCTGTTTCGTTGTATTCATTCCTATGCTGCGTTAGGTTGGCCCCCTCCGTCATCACATCTGGCCTTGTTCTTTACCTCATCCTGACCCTTTCACTTTATAGGGCATCGGAGGCCATCCTGTGGCATGTCCTTCTGCCCTGGATAGCGCGCAGTCTGCCTCATGCATTGTCTTGCCCGCTGGCCTCCCCCACCGCACCTCAGGCATAGGTTCCTTCTATCGTTCAAACTGCACTCGTGGACCGATGGCCGTCCAACCAAGAACGACTGCATCCTTGCGACATTTCCTCCCTTCTTGTTGCTCTACATTGGATCATACCTATTTGCTGCCTTGTTGCTGCTAAGTCGTTCGCCTCTCGCTCTCTCTGTGGTGGTGTCACTGTTATGTCCGGTTCCTGACCATCCTAGTCTACCCTACCCTGTAGTATTCCTCATGTTTTATTGCCACCTTGATGGCGGTTTCTCAATTCTTGTCGTGAGTAGATTCAGGCCCCTTATGTACAGGATTACTCCCTGCCTCATGACTCTGGGTTCGGTTTCCCGTTCCTTTGCGCTGATGGCCTTACACAGTGCATCGACTATTGCACTATAGCCCCTAATCCGGAGGTGTGAGTTTTCGGTTGTCTCAAACCGGGCGGCGTTATTGTCCCTACTATCATTCTCCCGGATACTTCGGACTAGGTCCGCATACGTCTACCCCTCAGTCGGTATTGGTTCCTCCTTTTTTGTCTTGGGTTTTACCAACGCGGTGGCCGTTCCCTGGAAATTTCCAGTTGTATGTTGTTCCTACATGTGCCGATAGTTGTTTGTACATTTGAACCTTCAGTATTCAGGGATTTTCCTCATGTCCTGGGTGGGCAGCCTTGGCACCTCAACCACAATTGCCACTGCAATTAGCTTTAGACGTCGGATGCCGTAGTAGGTACTTTCTTTCATCTTCACCTCGCTGGTAGTGTCGCACACGATTAAGTGTATGAACCGCTTGGTTGTCCCCACTAAGGTGCACCTCCGCGGTGTGGCTTATTGTGGCCACTTCTCCCACCTTCAGATTTAGATTCGAAAGTTCTTCTACGAGCGGTTCAATTTTTCTCAACCGACCGCTTGTGATTACTATACATTCTTCTATTTGTCTCAATATTTCGACACTCGGATGAGCATTTGGCTGCTTCCCTCCTCATCACCTCCACTCTTTGGAAGGTGCCCTGAGGCTAGCGCTCGGCCAGCATCTCGACTGCTTCCTCGCAGCCATTTGGCTGCTTCCCTCCCCATCACCTCCACTCTTTGAAAGGTGTCCTGCGGTTAGCGCTCGACCAGCATCTCGGCTGCTTCTTCGCAGCCGGCTGTCTTCAGGGGCTACTCAATTTCACCGCAGAACATTGCAGGCTAAGTTAATTATCTATATAATAATATAATTAGGGTTTTAAACCTGAAGCTTTCCTAGAAATTAGTAGGAACAACTATCTGAAAATCTCACCCTCCCCATTACCTCCGCATCACCTCCACTCTTTGGAAGGTGTCCTGCGGCTAGTGCTCGGCCAGCATCTCGGCTGCTTCCTCGCACCCGGCTGTCTTCAGGGGATACTCAATTTCACCGCAGATCATTGCAGGTGAATTTGATTATGTATATAATAATATAATTAGGGTTTTAAACCTGAAGAAAGAAATAGAAATTAGAATGAGAAACTATCTGAAAATCTAAGGATAATGTATGCAAACTACTTTATTTTTTTTGTAGGAATTGATGACAGTAATTATAGAATACTAGGTTAATTTCTGGTTGTTCGACGAGGGATGATTTTTAATTGTGTTGTTCCCAACAATGAATTGCTATCATATTTGTGTGTAGTAACAAAGAAACCCCAGGGGCCAAATGAAGAAGAAGGCAGTTTTTATGATAGTACAGATCCAACAGCAATGTGTAATTCACTCCTTAAAAGTTAAATAAAAAATCAAAAAAATATGCAATAAGAAAAATAAGCTCTCAATCTATCTAGAACATTTAATGTGTAGTTGTACTTGTAGCCTATCCATAAGTTCTCGGCGTATTATAGCCAGTGTCTTCTATTATTAATATTTCATTCGTTACTTCTGTTTGTAACTTAATTTATTATATATCTTATTTGTTTTTCTTTTTATTATGATATACGAATGAGGGTTAAATTCATTAATTATCTTAACTTATTGAATCACAATGGGAGACGTGTTTTTTGGCGTATTATAGCCAGTGTCTTCTATTATTAATATTTCATTCGTTACTTCTGTTTGTAACTTAATTTATTATATATCTTATTTGTTTTTCTTTTTATTATGATATACGAATGAGGATTAAATTCATTAATTATCTTAACTTATTGAACCACAATGGAAGACGTGTTCTTTTGGCGTATTATAGCCAGTGTCTTCTATTATTAATATTTCATTCGTTACTTCTGTTCGTAACTTAATTTATTATGTATCATATTTGTTTTTCTTTTTATTATGATATACGAATGAGGGTTAAATTCATTAATTATCTAACTTATTGAACCACAATGGAAGACGTGTTTTTTTGTTCTCTCCCCATCTCGCATTGAAATTCAAAAATTACAATCCCCTCGCATAACATTTTTGCCCGTCTGTGTGAATTCCTCGCGGCACTGCGTAAGCGCGTGAATTATTTCTTGAAAGACGTTTCACTTGAAAGCGGCTCGGCAAATCCCACAGGACAACAACGGGTTTATATACATTATGAAACATAAGCGACTTGGGAGTAAGTATGTATAGCATACCATTAGTAAACATAAGGGCGGGATTGGGACAGCAGGAATTATGGTAAACACGGCGCGAGGATTACACACATACGCTTCAGATTTGTACGCGTTATTGAATTGCGTGTGTGTGTTGAACACCGCCACCACCTTGTATATCGACTTTTTAAATCTGCCCTACATAGCGTGAATTACTCACTCTGGGGGGCACCTCACAGCTGGAATGTAGAACTCAATCACGAGACATTTTATTTGAATATCTTACACCGGTTAGCATGGAAATGTTAATATATTTGGTTTTTGATTTATTTTATTGCCCACTCTTTTCATATATTACCTACACGCATATACAGATTTAGAATTTTGTGCGTAAATCGTATGTATTTGCAATTTACGAACGTTTAACATGTGGCGCGATATTATTTCAACTGTAAAGTTTTAAATAAACGTTTGCACGTTTTAATAAATACATGTACATGTTAACTTAAACGCGTTTTCATCACAAATGGAAATGTAGTTTAATTTATATGTGCCTTTTATCAAATGATAGGGGGGGTGAGTATATGAAAAGACTCAAGACTAATTTATTTCGAGATAACATATAGAAGTTGTATTATATTGCAAAAAGTTTAGCGTAGAAGGAAGCTTATATATTAGTTGTTTTCGTTTATCTAGAGGCCACGCACATTCATCATCAAAATCAAAACATCAGAATAGAGGTAAAATGTTAATACAATTGAATCGGTAGTTTGACGAAGGGAACGAATCCAAAAATCAAATGAAAGAAAACTCAGAGCTAGATTTTCTACATGAATCAATTTTAAAAAGGCACCTTACACGATCAATATTACTGTCAATATTTTAGAATAATGACAGGATTACTGTACGATAATATGTTTAAAATGTTCATTATTCTAAAATATTGCCAGTATTACTCATCGTGCAAGGTATATCAATGATGTAATGAAGAGAATACTGATTTTTATCTGGATAATTGATTACTTGATAAATATAAAAGGAGGATTGAAGTAAATATTGACAGTACTAGTATTGACAGTATTATTGCCCGTGTAAGGTACCTTAAAGACTAACAACATTATTATTTAGGTTTGGTAACGTAGTAACCATATCCTGTTGTTGTATTGGCTTAAAATATTACAAGTTGTTGGGAATTTATTATTATTTTTTAATATAATTTTATAATTAATTTGGCGCTTGTGTCCTTCTTCAAACTAACGATTTAATTATTCGATTTTCCTGTATACATAAAATTTAAAATCCGCATTATTTTGTTGTTCGCATGCATTTGGGGTTGTTACGACTGGCCTCTAGCCTCTAGTTAAAATAATGTATGTATTAATTCATGCACATAAATATTTTAATGATTTAGTAATAACATATAATTGAAATAGACTGTATTCATTGCAATATTCGTCGTTTATCGACAGGTATAAATAAATAAACAGGTGTATGAAACGCCTAAAAGTGCTTCTTTATGCAACGTTAAGTACAAATGAATGCATTTTTTACACTAAAGCCGTGTAAAAAAATTAATGCATTAAATCCAGCGAGAGCATACATTCATTCCACTGCCATATTTCTGTCACGTACAAAATGTAATGTTTTATGCACTGTCAATTTCATTCAGGCCATTTCCTGTACAAATGTATCCTGATCGAATGATGGAATATAACGAAGAATTATTAATGAAATATTTAATCGATAGAAATAATATTAATTGCTTACTATTATGTTTAATAATAATTTGGGAGAAAAAGTATACAAATAGTCACTTGTATACTTTTCCTCTCAAAATATTACAAACGTAATGGTGTGCGACCTGTTTCTTCTTCTTCTACCTATACAGTTGAAGCTTCTAAGATAACAATAGACGCAACTATCCTACTGCCACGTTGCTACTTTCTCCATTTGAGGGACAAAACTGTCGGTAATAAAAAGAAGTCACGGTACTGACAGCACAAAAGTTATACTGACAGGTCGGTCGGCTTCAAAACACTGCCTTTGTTTTTATATTATAGGGATAGGGATGGGTATTATATCTATATGTAATCGCTCGTCCCAGATCATGTTTCCGATGCTCAACTGCATTAGTCAGTAATGCGAAACCACTTGAAAAAATAATTTATAAAAAACTGTTTTAAATGTTGGTGCAGGTAATGCGCCGGGGGGTTTGTTGACCATCCTTACGCTGGTAAGGTCACGGAATCCCATTTTTTACACATCCCCGGCCCCTATATATTTTATAATAATAATAACATTAATGGTTTTTATTTTCCTTTGACATACATAATTATATACATATAAAACTATATCAATACATGTTCACAGTAACAAAGAAAAGAAAATACATATTTATGGGAAATATGGCATTATGGTTAAGATGTTTGTATGTGAATATAAAGAGCCATCGGTTACAATTTCTTTCGTCGTCGAAGAAAATGACTAGAGCTTAGCCGAAACTAGTATCAAAGTGTAACTAACTAAAGTATAATAAAAAACAAAGTAAAAATCTTTTTATTTTTGTTTAAAAATGTTTTAAATATCCTAGGGCCGCAAGTTCAGATCCAGCAACAGATTATTTCCTAGTTTACTCCCACAAATTAAATTAGAATCAAGTGTACAGTAGAATTAATTAAAATAAATTACAGGGCTTGTTCCGTTGCTACTTGACCAATCTGGCGCCGTGACAAATATTAAAATAAATTACTTACCCTTATTCGTGCCGAAATTAATGCGTCCGCGTCACGCTAGAATTGTTGCCACAATCTTCGACCCGCTACGAAAATTCCACGATTACTTTTCACAGTTTTCACAGCTTTGACCTAATTTATGGAGGCCAGTTCTGTATATCTGCTTACACCTTAACAGTTTTTTTAGTGTCTACAAACACAAAAATAAATCGGAATGCGGTCATACAATTATAGTATTTATTATTTTATTACTATTATATCGGTGTATAATTACTATATTACTATTATATGATGATTATATGATGTAACAATGATGTATATTTGTTGCAATTATGTAACTGGATATCGACCTTCAGGTCCTTCTGCCGTGTGTTGGTGTATGTGTAAGTGTCAGGACTTGCTACTTGCTACAGACAATCGTCCTCAAAAATTCGATAAATGTATCCGAACGAAAAATGGTACCGACTACCCGTGTCGGGATTCGAATCCGTTTGTTATGCTAGGGTGCTAATCACTGCACTACATCAGGCTGTTCCGCAATCTTCGGAAACTCACCCTTACTTCTACCCCTTTTTGGCTTTCTTCCTTTAGCCTTCTCTGAGTTTCATTTGTATCTCCGTCTCGTTAATGGTGAGGTCGTCGTTATATTAGAGCCCCTCAAGTTTATCTTTGCTTGCATCAAACTTCCTTCCCTTCCGAGCTTGCCACCTCCAGCCCCTCCTCCCCAGTTCTACAGTTCATATTTTACTACCAGATGTTTATGACAGTACTATTTTTATCCCTACTTTGAAGGTAATAATAACTTTCAAATTATTTGCCATTCTGTTTATAAGAAATATTTATATAAAATATTAAACAAAAAAACTTCTATCTTTATCAGCCGTGAGGCTTTTCCGCCGGTCAAGGGAGAAGCTCAGAGGAGTTTAATCACCCGGCATTTACTTAACTTCACAGAAAATATAAAATATTATTATTTTAATAATTAAATTTCGTATAATTTTATTATTTATTTCGTACATTTTCCAGCTTTTGAAACCAAAGAAAATTTCAATTTGATTAAAATATTTGATATAGTGGGCCTATTTCTTTAATGTTCTTATTTGTAAATTTTATTTCAAACAATTTATAAGTAAATTGTTTAAAAATAACTAACTAAAAGGACAATATCCAACCTTAGTTCATTGTGAGCGTGTGACTCAAAGGGTGTACAAAATTTAATCGATAAATTCATAAATAATTCATGCTCCCTTCATTGCTCAGAGTACTTTACTGTTTTATATAAAGTTAATGTATTTATTCTGAAAATATTTGTATGTTAATTTTTAATCATTTATCGATTATATAATTATGCAGTAATTGTGTCTTAATTCTGAATTATTTATTTTCATTATACTAGCTTTCAGTCCTGTGAAAGAAATAACATGCTATTTAGAATTATCTGATAATAACAGATCTATACTACAATCAGAATTAACTAGTAGTATCAACAATTGAGTACTAATTATGATATGTCTCAATGAGATCAAATAAATTGTATTGTTGATTGAAAACATGATTTATTATGTTAAATATATTACAAAATGTTGTAATATGAATTCTTTTGTGCATTTCTTAAGGACTACGTCCTTTGAGCGGATCATATAGAAGGCAGTACAATCATGAAAGCACTAATACGATTATCTTGTTGCACTGAAGTCATCCTCTTTAGTGCAATTTGATATGAATGCTCAAAGGAAATTTGTCAGTATAAGAAATATCATAATAATGAAAATAATGATTTTAGACGCAACGTATCGGTGTTTATTTGTTCAACATCCCCAGTATCGTATATAGAACAATACTACGAGCTTTTATAGCTCGTTGTTAAAGGTATAATGTTACAATTGTTTATAACTAACGATGTTAGAAGCAATATATGGGTGTTTATAAGTTCAACACTCCCAGTCTCGTATATGGAATAGTACTACAAGCTCGTAGTTAGTAGAATGTAGAATATGATAATATTTCAATAGTTATAAATAAAAATTTTAGAATCAACAATCGGTGATCAACACCTGGGGGTGTTGATCACCGATTGTCTCGTATATAAAACAATACCACAAGGAGTTATAGCTCGTAGTTGAATGTAGAATAATATATTATAATTGAATCGGTGAGTGGAAAAACCATATAACTCCAAAATTGTAGTTTATAAAAAACTTCTATCTTTATAGGGCTATCAGCCGTGAGGCTTTTCCGCCGGTCAAGGGAGAAGCTCAGAGAAGTTTAATCACCCGGTATTTACCTTAACTTCACAGAAAACCTCTGAAAAACTGTGAAAGGTGATTCGCGAAAATTCGCTCCCCGCTGGGGATCGAACTTAGGCTCCCCAATGCTCAGTACGAGACAGACGACGCCTAACCACTCGGCCACTGAGCTGGGTTGTAGTTTATATAAAATCTGTTTTGTGGTAAAAGTGAGTTATATTGTTTTTCCACTCACCGATTCATTTATTTATGCCAGAAACTTAAAAATATAAATACTAATACTTAATATAAATATATAATAATTTAAAAACTTTATACTACTTTATTTCATCAATAAGTTTTTAATCACCACACTACTAGAATTGAATATATCACAGACATTGATTAAGTCACTATATTATATATAGTCATATTAACGAATTGTACATACAATATATTATAGATAAGTTTGTGCTGCGAGCATAAAAAGTTTATTATCAATTTAATTTACCACATACAAAGTACAATAGCAACAGTATTTTAAAAAAAAATCCTGAGTATATTAGAACATTTCTTTACCCGTAACTGTTTTATGTTTACAGATAAAACGCTGCGCGAAGCAAAATGGGGTGCTTCGGCAGCAAAGACAAGCTCTCCAAAGAGGATATGGACTTTTTAAAGTCGCATACGCGATACGATGAGACCACAATCAAAGAGTGGTACAAAGGATTCAAGGTAAGCAATTCTATATCCCGTTTGAAAGGTGGTCTCTATGAAAAGACATTTTAACCCCGGCCCGTTTTTCGGATAATGGAGGCCATTTAGTACGGTTCAAATAAACTGTTCGCTGTCCAATTATGCCCGTTCAATTGATATTCGTGAAAGGGCACGATCTAGTTTTTAGCAAGTATGAGATAATGGCGCGTACGGGTATAATAATGTTTTATAGTCCCCTAGGAATACTTACAAAGAGGCGGAAATCGTTTTGTGAGGAAATACTAGCATATCTCGCCGCTCTATCAGAATTTAATCAGATACTAAAGTTTCATAGTTGCCAATATGCATTGAATGGTTGTGTGTGCCTTCAATAGCGAGAGCGATACATAAAAGCATGCCACAAACGGTGTTAAATATTGTGACGCACTTTGTATGCATATCAATGTGTTACATTTATTATAAGATAGCAATGTCAAGTGTGTTTGAAATGTTATGAGTTTGTTTGAAATACCTTGTATCGCTTGAGTTTTTTTTTATAATAATTTTCACTGTTCTAGCGTAAATAATTGGTTTAAAATGCAATTGTTTGTTAAAATATTAATTGCAACAATGATAAGTATATTATTGTTTGCATAACATATTTATTGATCACATTAAAACGTTAATTATCATTATCATGAGGTGTGAAATCATATGAAAACTTATTGAACTAATTTTTTTTCAATATATTATTTACTTAACATATTAATTCATTATATTAAAATTGCTGCCTATAATGAAGTGATCGAAAGTTTGGCCACCCCTGATAGTCATATACAACAAAATAACTTTTATATTTCAATTTCAATAATAATCACTCACGCATAGTTTAATATTTAATGAAACCACCCAAAATATAATTAATTTCTTCTGCATAGAGCCGCCTAAATTGCGGTGGCATTTAATTAGATTTGGGGGCCATGTTTGCTCCTGAACCCAACCGCCCGGCACTTACGTAATGAGTTATGTAGATATTAACATTGTTTATCCTATGTACATGCAAATACGAGCTCGGGGCTCATGGTGAATTTATTTTGCATTCACAATTTCCGTCGTCTTGCCGGTATCGGTTCTTTTAAAATTGCGCGCTCCGTACACGACTTAAAATTGAGCTTTGAAGGTACAATCAGGAAGTAAATCGTGTCACGAACAGGAATAATTATGTACCTCATAAAATATGTGTAGCATGAAAATGTGAAACCGCTGCCGGTGCGTTTTTAACAGATTTTCAGGCGTGATAGCTGAGAATGGATTCATTATTATCATGCGAAAAATGTACATTTAATTAATTAAAATGTACGTACTAGAAATATCTCTGTCAGTATATTTCTTTCCCTTACTTTTAATCGATGCTTCATACCAGATACCATTACAAAAAAAATATATTGTTACGTTACCATAGTTTAAAAATGGGTTTTTGCTGGGACAATTCATATATAGAAATTGAATGGTTTTGGCGTCTACTACGTGGTAATTCAATTTCAATAAAGGAGTTGAATATTTTTAATATATATATATATATATATATATATATATATATATATATATATATATATATATATATATATATATATTCATCTCCTTTATTGAATTCATATATAGTCCCGGTTAAGTATTTTTCAGGCAATTGAGCGAAACTGTGTAATGTGTGGAAAGGTTGGGGATGGAAGAGAAAGCGGTTTATACAAAGAGAAAAAACCAAATGGATAATGTTTTAGCTACAAAAGAGTCCACCCTACTCTATTGTCTAAAACATTAGTAGAGCGGACGAGTTGAAATAGAAGGGAATAATGGTTCAGAGAGTGGATTGTTTTAACTATTTAGGCTTTTAGTTTGACAAGGGTGGGTTTACGAAGAATTTGGAGTGAGTGAGAGCAAAGGAGAGAATGACTTGTGGGGCAGCGAAGAGATAATGGGAGATGTGGTAGAATAGTAACCTAGAAATAGCGTGTAAGATATGGGATGCGTATGTGAAACCAATATTGTTGTATGGTGTGGAATTGTGGGGATTGAGAGAGTGGGATATAGCGGAATGACTGCGAGTACTCGATAGGTCGACGCCTATGAGGGTGCTCCAGCAGGAATCGAAAAAGCAAGTAGAGAGAGTCGTGTGCGAGGGTAGTTAATACGAGGAAAGACTGCATGACTACTAGAAACTGGTGCGGAAGAGTGGATGAAAAGATTAAAGGAATGTGAAGCTTAGGAACTGAGGTCAGGGAATCAGAATGAGGGATGTTGAGTGGCAAGAATATCAGGTGGAAATGAGCTCTTACAACCGTTTGCAAGGCGTGTTGTGAATAATATAGATGTAGGGCCGAGAACGGATGGGGAAAGTTGTATAACATAGTAGGTATGTCTGAGGTGTGGATACAGAAGAACCTGAGAGTTATGGGATATCCAGATACTGAGTCCATGGACAGAATGAGGGATATTGAATAGCGAAACAGACAAGAGAGAATGCATGAGAGGTCGTACAACTCTTAGGCTTATGTGGATTGGCAAGTACGGGGTACATAACCAGGCTAGGGTGGAGTAGGAAGGATAATGTACGCATGACAAGAGCGATATGCAGATCGGAAGAGTGAGAGACAGTACTATATAGTAAGATGACACACATACACATATAAAGAAAAACCAAAATTAGCATTTCTATTTTTTTTTTCGAGATTACAATACCCTCCTTACACAGCAGTGCAGTTGCGCAAAGCGCGTGTGTAATTTTTTTTTACTGTGCAAAAGGAATACATTATTTATTAACTGTGCAAAAGGAATACATTATTTATTAACTGTGACAAACAATTTTCACTATGACAAACAATTCATTTTAGAGCATCTTGTGTTTGTGAAATTTATTTCATTACATTTGTATATAGCTGTATTTCATTAATATCATTCTATTTTAAAACTTCTACAGTATTTCATTTCACTTTAATTATACGAAGTATAAGCATAACTAAAGCCTTAGTAAAGCAGCGGATTTATGGAGAAAATAAATTTAATTGCATTTTCAATTGAATCGGGGAAGTATTCTGGAACTTAGCCATTTGGAAATTAATTCAACTGCGTTTTATAAAACTTTTCCCCCACATGTAATAATACGAATTTCGATTAAATAACAAAATTATTTGATTTACGAGAATAATAAGTATACGCTCGTACAACTTGAAATAAAATTAATACTGTTATTTTATGAAGGGAGAAACAAACTTTATTTTGAGTATTGGCCAAAACCAATTGAATTGTATATTATTTGTTATCATAAATGTATTCGTATAGCGTCTTTTAGGATGTTTGATGGTTGTCCTTTATTTTATAATAATAATTTTATAATCTTATTCTTTTTGGATCTTGCTCAGGAGCATAGGGCCTCTCTCAATTTTGCGCAACTCATTAGATTCCCACTCTAGCCATTTTCAGAGGCTCCTTTATACACTTCGTCATTTTGTTTTAGTTCTTCCTTGTTTGCGCACAAGGACTGTATACAAGAGGACACTGCATCTCAAGGCGAAAGGAAATCATTTGTCGTCATCGAACTGTGATGTGGCAGGGATATTTGGCGGTAAATTTAAATATCATTGCAATCGGGCCATCGAAGTTGTATATTTGGTAGCGCGACACGATTTGGTGTGACATTAGCTGCAAATTTAAATAAGCTATAGTGTTGGTAGTACGCAAGGGTAGTATAAAATTAAATACTCTTGCTATTACTTGCCTAATTTTATAATATACTACGTAAGAATATGACATGCATCACCCTACCCAATACTGCTCTTGCATACTACCAAAACTACAGCCAATTTAAATTTGCCACTAATTCCGCACCTATATAGTATAGTATCGCGCTGCCAAATATATTAATCCGATCTGGCCCGATCGCACTGATATTTAAATTTACCGCGAAATATCCCTGTTAGATCAGAGTTCTATGACGACTAATGATTTCCGTTCACCATGCGATGCGGAATACTCTTGTATAAAGTCCTTGGTTTGCGTCTGCCCTGTGGGTTCCAATCTAAGCTCGACCTGACAATGTTGTTGATTGGTCTCCTTATTGTGTGTAAATAATAATAATATAAGCATACGATTTACCTACATAATTATATGATTTTTTGTATATGAATTATGATATGTGCGGTATTCTAAGCGTGCACAATATTGCCATTATCATGTACATACATGAAATTTCATAATAATTAATAATATTTTTTGTTTAGTTTGTTGTAAATGATGAATAAAATTAAAAAAGGAATCGTAAATATATATGATGTAATTACAATTATTATGAAATTTGTAACAAATATATATATATATATATATATATATATATATATATATATATATATATATATATATATCCGAGCTAAGTCATAAGATTTAGCTTACAGACAAAAACAATATTGTCAGCACACATCAAAAATAGGCAAACAAACATTTATGAATATATCGACATAGTGACTATTCCCACAGTAGCCGCTGTATAATATTTGTTTGTTTAGTGCGGCGGGAAATATCATTCAACTGCTGGCAGCATTCAAATGTAAAAATACATTTCGATACAATATTTCAATTTACCTACTTTGGATTTGTTTTATGGTTATCATATTTATTCAATGGCCAATCCAGCCATTTATTTAGAATTTGTGGCCAATGCTAAAATTGCAATGGTAACAAAGCTTGATAAACATAATACAAATTATAAAAGGTAGTTTATTTGAAAAACTCGGTATTCCTCCATAATTTCTTCCTGTTATACCTTATATTACTCTAGTTTGATGCTATTTGTCTTCTTTTATCTTTTTATTTCTTCTTGTTGTCTTTTTTCGTTGGCCCTACATATCCGAACCAATATAGCATTTTTCCTATTATTTTCTCGTTTATCAGATATATCCCTATAGTTGGTCGGTATCATTATACATAATCTACTCAAACCACTTTATCGGCAATTTTCATCCGTTTTCGTATTAAATGTACTAAGATATTCTATTAACACGTTAACTGCCGCTGTCATTTTTAGAAAAGGGTCCCTTGGGAATTTTCTAATAGATTTTATTATTGTTTTGTAATTTTTCTTCCTATTACTTCCGTGTGTTTGCGGCGTAAGATCTGTATCAATGAAATCTAGATAAGAATCAAGGGTTGCCAAATACAATCCGGAAAATAAAACAAAACGTTATTATTGTGTGTGTATTCCAAATCATAAACAGAGCAGCGCATGGGTTAAATGAGATTATAAGGCACCTTACACGATCAATATTACTGTCAATATTTTAGAATAATGACAGTATTAATGTACTATAATATGTTTAAAATGTTCATTATTCTAAAATATTGCCAGTATTACTCATCGTGTAATGTATATTAATGTTGTAATGAAGAGAATACTGATCTTTATCCGGATAATTGATTACTTGATAAATATAAAAGGAGGATTGAAGCAAATATTAGGATTGACAGTATTATTGACCGTGTAAGGTGCCTTTTACACGATTAATAATACTGTCAATATTTAAGAATAATGACACTATTACTGTACGATAATATATTTAAAATGTTCATTATTCTTAAATATTGATAGTATTACTTATAGTGTAAGGTATAGTAACGATGGAATGAAGAGAATACTGATGTTTATCCGGATTATTGATTACTTGATAAATATAAAATGAGGAATGAAGCAAATACTGACAGTAGTAGGACTGACAGTATTATTGACCGTGTAAGCCCTGGTGTAAGATGCCTTTATGAGCAAATGAAACTGATTTCATATCGTTTGTTATTATCCAAATAATTAATTGACATATTTATTTAACTTTTAACATACAAAATGCGTAATATTCTATAATCGCTTTATTTTTGATAAGTGTGAAAACAAACGGCACGCAGTCCCATTTATAACTATAAGTATTAAAGTTTTGAACTTCATTAAGAAAGACAAACATCATAGTTTGCTTATCGCAACGCAATTTAAAGATAAATGATATCCTCACAATGCATAATTAAGGAAACTAAACCATAATGTACTTCTTTCTGCATGAAATAAATTTGAATCTTTATTATGCTATCGTCCGGATGTCCTTCCCACTTCTTAATAAATAATTTATTTATTTATTACTCTTACGCCTTAAATGCTCTCTACGCTATTGATCTGATTCAACATTACTACATTTCATATGAATCGAGAAAAAATGTTTGAAGCTGTATTACTAATAATTATATTACTAATAATTTATTTAATTATTACTCTTACGCCTACATGCTCTCTGCGCTATAGATCTGATTCAACATGATTACATTTCATATGAGTCGTGCAAAAAAGTTTGAAGCAACACATGCTCTTCTGTATAGATAATGCCGTAAGTGAATTGAATTATTCATAGTCTTTTAACATTTTGATCTGAGCTTTGAACATCGACGATCATCTCAGAGCGGGAATATGATATTTACACACCATTACCTTTCATTCTCGAGTAAAATATTTATTTTATAAATCTTTCATATCGCACTTTCAGAAACATACCTTGTTATATTTTGTCTCCTAGGAAGTTTGCAATAAATGGAAAAATTAAAATGTACAGACATGAAATCAATTTATTCATAGATAAAAATGTAACTGCGTACGTCGATTTACATTTACATTTTTAAGTATCAAACGCAAAATGTTCAAAAATATATATTTAGGAAGAACTGTTGGGATGGCGGCGTGAGGGCTAAAGAAACATTCGTTTGTTCTTTTATATATATATTGTATGAATGTACTGGAGGTAATAAAAATAAACTCATTCTTTTAATATTGATATTTCGCTCTTGGTTCAGAACTTCATCAGGTATTTAATTCTGATGAAGCTCTAAACCAAGAGCGAAATATCGATATTAAAAGAAGCGAGTTTATATAGCCCTCACGCCGCATTCCCAACAGTTCCTCCTAACTAGTTTTTCGGCGATATATATATATATATATATATATATATATATATATATATATAGCTTCAAAAATTATACAACTAACCCTAGGAGGAAAGTTAAACGCCATTTGGCGGCACCATATCAATTAGCAATGGTAATAACCGTCAACATGCTCATGCCATCAGGATCTCCGTGTAGTGCCCTCTATGGAATAATATTCCAACAGAGTGCTTGAGATATCAGCACAAGACCAATCTTATGAAACATATAAACATATATAAGTGTAAATCCATCTCTTAGCAATCTACATATCTAGTTTTCGATCATATTAGATCTCATCAGTGTAGCTGTTGTGTGAATTCATCCTCACTAGCTGAGCTACACTGATGAGATCTAATAAGATCGAAATCTAGATATGTAGATTGCTAAGAGATGGATTCACACTTATATATCATATATAGATTCCTGTTTTAACTTTATTCATCATTTGCAAGAGACGTCTTTAAATAAAGAATTCAAATTGCGAGGTAAATGCTTTATAAATATTTAATTTAACGTGCTGACAGCCGCTTGAGTTCAGTAGAGTAAATAGTGGGGACGGAGTATAAAACTGTTAATAATTTCTATTCATACAAGTTTTTGTCATTGTCATTGAATAAATAAATTGTGAATTTTCTTGGGCGTAATATTACTATAGCTAGAATATTTAATACCTTTTTACTTTTGTTTGTTTCTGTCACAAATTAATCGTGTTATGGAATCGATATATAAAATAAATTAGTGTTAACTAGTATTAAGTAAATTTCCAGATTATATATGTGAGTGAAAAAATCGGAATAATTAAATAAATATAAATTAGGGTACATTTTTGTCAAAAACTTATTAAACGTGTTATAGAATCGATATACTGTTAGAGGTTGCTGAAAGAATAATAATGTAAATGGTTTGTTAATAAAGTTTATTATTATTATTGTTATCGCAAAATATTGGTTTAAAATAGTTAACAATGCTTTAAACAAATATTTTGCTATTACAATATTAATAATAAACTATTTACATTCGTCTTCTTTCCTGCCCATTGTGGTATGTAATGTAAATGTTATGTATCACAATAAATATTTTTATTATTATTAGTAATACGATTTAATTTTTTTCTTTTTTAGACCGACATTCACATCTATGTAGTTTTTATGGTTTGCTCATCTTATTTATAAATAAAACTTTTGTTGAAATATTTTAAATATCATCCAAACATTAAATCATTCGTTGCTATTCGACCATTTTTTAAATATTTATGCACTCTCTTTTTTACCGTTCGTCGTTGACCCATTGTAAAGCGGAAAAGTATAAAATCTATACATATTTCATATGTGGCATGTATGTTAATTCATAATAAGTCCTAGTAGTAGGACTACGAAATATACAGTTGGTATATTCAAAGTTACGTACAATTTATTTCACATCAATCTCTGCAATCTGCAAATTGTAGCAGACAGTTGAGTGATACGTTTTATATTTAGTTGTCAGCAAGTTTACGTTTACTGAAATACGAAAACTTTGTTTTGTAATATAATAGCATTGCAGTAAATTTATCTGAGTGAAAGTAAAAGCTATTATTATTCTTTTCTTGGAACTACATATTTACGCGCTGTGAACATTGTATCGTATATAGCTGCTATTTTGCAATACGTTTTTAACGAATATAATTAAACGGTTATACAAGTAATCGAACTATAATAATAACAATAAGTTTATTACCCAGCAGATTATAAAACAAATACATTTCACACAATAATATTATTATTAAAATACAATTTCATAATAATAATATTAATAAATAACCATAATGTGGAGGTTAAATTCAATGAAAATATAACAAAATATACCAACTTGAGACGCGACATCAGACAGGTGTGGTTAGAAAGTGCAAGAGTAGTACCAATATTAATTTCCTAAATAGGACTAATACCTACAACTCTACATTTTTTTTTAAGAGATGTTGGAATTCCCTTAATTACTTACCGTGCAATGCAGAAGTCTATCATCCTGGATACAACGCACATAGTAAGGTCCTTCCTAGAACAGTAGGACCGAAGCTTACGCTCGGTTTCTCCAACGAATCATAACTAATTTAATACTGTCTTAATAAAAAGACGGTCTTAAAACGTTGCACAAACAAAAATCGGATCTTAAAACGATATGACGATCTTACAGTGTAAGACTAAGTAAGATCTACATATGTTTGGTGCAACAGAATAACAATTTAAGACGTGAGTTTATATAAGACGAGCATATATAAGACGAGCATATATAAGACGAGCATATATAAGACGGGCATATATATGACGAGCTTTAAGATTCGTTGGAGGAACTGGGCGTTAGATCTCGCTTCTACAAGCCGATCAATGCTCCCATACTAGAGAAAACTGCGAGAAAAAATATTATAATAAAAATGTTAATAATAAATTAATATATACCTAACATAAATATACATTATATCTTGCAATATGCATTAATGTCCAATTATCGAATTTAGTTTTTATTATATTCTACTTACCAAATTATTAATCCTTAAAATACAAGCACCTTTAGGTATATTTTCGGTAGGTAAACAAAATGTCAAGTTTCTTTTTTGATGAAATAACTACACATGATTATCACCTGAATTGCTATTAGTATAGAAACACGGACATGCAATGTTTACATCATATACAATTCTATATTGTATGGTATACATATTACAGATATAAATGAAACAAACACTCTGTCAGAGTAGCTAATGGAAAGTAAATGTTTGAAACGTATTACACAGATTTAATGTAAAAAAAAAACTTTATTTGGGCATAACCATTATACACAAACACCTAAATATGAAATGGAATACTCAATAATAATACATATAACCCTCCTCCCACTACCCCCTATCTACCCTCATCCACGATAGCATTTTGCAGATTTGTTTCCCATCCTCTCTTAACCATTTACTCGCCTTACTGCAATCCCCCATCCACTTTACTTGTACTCCCTTATATTCGTTGCCTAAGTGCAACAGATTTAATATATATTATTCTAAATAATTGACATTTAAGTAGGCCACCGATGATTTGGAGACATTATGTACAACATAATCATTATATTTTTTCGCAAAAACTAGTTTAGGCGATGTGTTAGGGACATATACAAACATACCTCTCTCTATAAACATTTTACATATAATTCCACCATTAAATTTGTTGATATATAATTAGGATTGTTTTTTTTTCTCTCGCAAAAACTAGTATAGGAGATATATTGTCTCTAATATATTTCCTAATATGTCTCTATATACAATAATAGTTAACATTTTCAATATGCCGGTTCCCAACATACCTCTCTTCATTAAGATCCCTATAATATAAAAACAAAGACAATGTTGTGAAGCCGACAGACCTGTCATTTATGAATTTTGTGCTGTCATTGTATGTCGTGACAAATATTTTTATTACTGGCAGTTTTGTTCGTTAATGCCAGCCATTCCACATTTTTGTCTAAAACTATGTAACTCAAGTTTAGGAAAGTCTGTGTCCATCTTGTTAATGCCAGAGTGGTCTTAAGCTCGTTTTAAACAAGACAATTTCTTAGCTCAAAAGTTGTTCAAGAAATGAATTCATATATCCTCCTCCCATATAATTTGTCCTTGACAAATAGAACGCGTTATATTTTTCCATTTGATCTACCATCCAATTCAATATTTCAAATAATTTGCTGTATGATACGAGAGCATTTAGATCTCTTTAGGTCTCGCATCTTGACTAAAGGTCGTTTTAGACAAGACAATTTCTTGACTCAAAACTTAGTCAACATCTACAATCTAAATTGTCTCGTATCATACAGCAAATTATTTGAAATATTTAATTGGATGGTAGATCGAATGGAAAAATATAACGCGTTCTATTTGTCAAGGACAAATTGTATAGGAGGAGTATATATGAATTCATTTCTTGAACAACTTTTGAACTAAGAAATTGTCTTGTCTAAAACGATCTTAACTTTTGAGTCAAGAAATTGTCTTGTCTAAAACGACCTTTAGTGTAGTTTATTCAACGCCTACCAAATGGCCGCCATTCGTGCTGCAAGAATTAAAAACCCCATTCTCTCAAATACGTTCTGAAATGGGCTATCCCTTTTCGTCTCTGTCATTAACCGCCTCAACTCTACCATCAAATTTGTTAATTTGTAATTAATGATAATAACGCTTTTATTATTATTCGTAATAATATTTCATATATAAGTTTTGCTAAAATGTCTTGTTGAAATTGAGACAATGAAAACGTATCATGCCGCTGATCGCTGCTGCTATGTATCGACCCGGGCATATTCGATTACATTGTTTGCTTCCGGTTAGGAAAATTCCTTTGAGTAAAATATATAGCTCGGGCTGTAACTGAATTCAACCAAAAGAACCGTACGGACGTGAAATAATTAGCACTCAGTCAGTGTGATCCAATTATTGACAGAGCGCATTATACAGCGGAAATATTCACGGAATTATTATCAAGTTAAGACGTCCTTTATTGGCTCTTCCGTTTTAATATCCTCATACTCTCAGAGAGATGAAATATTAACCGCTGTCGACCTCCCTCCCGCCGTTCGTCGCGACGATTGATTTTATCGTCGCAGCGAGCAGAGAATCTTACATGAAATAAACACTTGACTTGTGACATGCTCAGTTTATCTCCCCCACAAAGAAGCTTTATTTCTAGAAAATGAGGGGTTGTTTAATTGACGGAGAAATAGTTGGAGTTGTTTAAATCATCAAAACACCTCCTAAATAATTATTATTCATTATTTAAAACGTAGTTTTTTTTTACTAAATTTTTATTATAATTATCCTTCATTAAAATTTATTATTATTTTAATGAAGGATATGAATTATAATATAATCCTCAACAAATTTAGTAAAAAAAAAACTACATTTTAAATAATTAATATTAATCTAAATTCGACAATAAACACGATAACCCTCCCTTGAATAATTGAAATTGTTTGAGAGTATTAACACCGCACCGTAATCAGATTAAACTCAGCTTGAACACTTTGTATATATTTTGCTACTACTAACCGGCACAAAATTTGCAATTTCAATTCTCCACACTGCCGAAAACCGCTCCTACACAAAGAAATCCTCGTTCAACTTTAAGTTTCTCATTGTCAAACTTCCTAAACTAAATAATCGAGTTAGGTAACTATTCAGGCTCGTAAGTAAGAAGTTCGAGCAACGCTGATTCCAGCGAGCTTATACTTGCTCACACCTGGCGATCAATACAAAATCGCAATCACGGACTGGCTAATTAATGGGCCGTAGCTTATAACGGCCGCAGCCCATTAATTTTTAGAGCAATTCTAATTCAACCCTCTCAATTGTACAAGAGCCATACAAAATCGCAGTCAAGCTTAAATAAGTAAATCCTCAAGTTAGATTTACTGTTATAATATCGACATTCAGAACGTTGTTATAATTAATCTAACTTTCTTACTGTTTAAATATATAAGCAAATCATATGACATATAGATATAGGATGACAATATTTAATTCACATAATTTTATATTTTTCAATAACGGTTTTTTGGATAGAAGTCCTGTTTTCCTAGGAAGCGGTGTCTATAAAATTGTATGATAAAACTGTATCTCTGTAAAGGACTGGTTACCTGCCTGCCATTTTTCTTTACGGTATTACTATTCTGTATCCCTGTATTACTATTCTGGTTTCCTATAAGCGGTGCCGTTAAAAGCGGCCACTTTTGACGTCATTTACAATATTACAAGAAATGTTTTAAGTATATGTAATTAAATGATTCGGTATACCTCAAAATAATGGAGAAAAATTATGAATTGCAGTCGATTATGGGACTGTAATTAATAAATTTTCTCCATTATTTTGAGGTATACCAAGTTACCATATTTACTTAAATACACGAATATTTTTTTTGTGATATCAAAATGACGTCAAAAACGGCCGTTTTTAACGGCACAGCTTATAGGAAACCAGAATAGTAATACAGGGATACAGAATAGTAAAACCGTAAAGAAAAATGGCTGGCAAGACATAGTTCCATCTGATTACATACAAAATAACTTTTTCTGGTATTAGTTTTTAGTTAGTTTGTATATATTTTTAAAACTAGAGGATGACAAATATTAATACATATCATTGCATTAATACGCAAAACGTTTGTTTACATCAAAATTGTCCTGAGGAATATGAATGCTAAGATAAGCGAAGAGGAAGACATTGTGGTTACAATAAAAAGGCAATCATACTAGCCCTGTTTCATTGCAAAAAATTGTCTTGAAGAATATGAAAGCTAAGGTAGGCGAAGAGGGAGACGTTGTGGGAACAATAAATGGCACTCATTGCATAACAATGATTGCCTTTTTATTGTCCCCACAATGTCTTTCTCTTTGCCCACCCTAGCATTCATATTCCTCAGGACAATTTTGTTGTAATTTTTTGACGAGTTGTCATACATATCCTCTAGGAGCTGATAGAAGTCTTTCTTTGTTTCTTCTTTCTGTTCATCTATGAGACAATGAACAATTATTAGTCGGACGTTAAAGAAATTAGAAAAAAGAAAATGAAAAGAATTATAATAAATAAAGATTCTTTATTATACAGGCCTGACCCTTGAAAAATACAATAATATTACAACATATATACATAGATACCTTACATGACTAAATAAGTTCACATTCAATTCAAGTTTAATGCGATAATACTCTTTTTAAAGAGTGCTAAACCATTTGTGAATATTGAGATGATTGAACCACTTCTTTCTGTTCCACTATGAGACAATGAACATTTATTAGTCGGACGTTAAGGAAATTTAGGAATTCTAATAAATAAATATTTTTTATTATACAGGCCTGACCCTTGAAACAATACAATAATATTACAACATATATATATATATATATATATATATATATATATATATATATATATATATACATAGATACCTTACATAACTAAATAAGATTAAATGTAACCAAAAATAAATCTTGTTTCACATTCAATTCAGGTTTAATGGGATAATACTCTTTAAAGAGTGGTAAATCATTCCTGAATATTGAGATGATTGAATCACTTAAAGTGATATTTGCTATCCGCATTAACCTCGATAATGGATTATTATATCCAAAATACGTTGTATGAAAAAGCTCCCTAAAGATAGTACAGCTACGCGTCCTCATGCCTTCCTCTTGAACCCAGAAATTAATGTTAAGAACGAATTAATGAACGTAGTATAAAACAGCAAATTATACTGAAACTGTAAATTCATCGGTTATTTTCTTTATATTTTTCTATATATCGACAGTGTGGTAAAAATACAAACGCATCGTCTTTTTCTTTAACTTCTCAAATTGATAACTAGCTCTTTGAATGCGAAAAAAGATATGAACCTGAAACATACATAATATTTATACATATGATTCTTGTGTAGTTCACTGTCTAAAATATGTTTATTTTCTTTTACAGCAAGACTGTCCCAACGGTCGACTAACGCCTGCCAAATTTGTAGATATGTACAAGATGTTCTTCCCCTCAGGCAATGCTGAAGAATTTTGTGATCATGTGTTCAGAACATTCGATATGGATAAGAATGGTTACATCGATTTCAAGGTAAGAGCATTATTATTAACATATACGTATTTTTCTGTATGATTACCTAACAGTTTTAAAAGTATGGTTTATTATTTTTCAAGTATGGTATAAAATAGATTTATCGTGACAAATTCAGAAATAGTTTAGAATTGTATTAAATATTTGATAAATAATTGTACTTACGTCAACCCGACTATAATGTGGTTTGGTATTATTAGGATGATCGTTTCGGAATAATCAAAAAGATTCCAGCTGCATACAACAATTATATAAGTTTGTCTTTGTTAAAAATGAATTATTTTTCATAGCCTGATGCCTGAACCCCCTACCTAAAGAACAAGGTTATTTTTGTTTGAGGATTTTTTCCTCTAGAGCTGCTATATTTCAACACTTCGAAGACCAATCTTCCTATTCTTCGCTTGTACTAAGCAACATCCCTTATTATTATGGTTTTTTATATTATTTTAACGTTATACCAGTCCCAAGCATGGAGTCTCATCACACACTGAATGAAAATTCCTTTTTTTTTCATAGGTTCGAGTATTAATATTAAGAAAACGGGGTTCATCTGACGGTCATTTGCACCATAATGATCGTCAGATGAAACCCATTTTTTTAGCAAGGTGTTTCGAGGATTTACATTCCTTTTATTTCATACAGTGTGTAATGAAAAACCATGCTTGGGATTGGTATATCCTTAAAATAATATAAAAACCAAAATAAGGCTCTTGCTTAGTACAAGCGAAGAATAGGAAGATTGGTCTCGGAAGTCGTGAGAGATAGCAGATCTAGAGGAAAAAATCCTCAAACAAAAATCACCAAAGAAAGACCCGTTGCTAGCATTTGTATTGTAAAGCCCTGGTTTTCTCGGAAGCGGCCGCCTTTGGCGTCATTTTTACATTAAAAAAATAGTTTTACGTTTATAAAAATGAATATGGTTTTCCATAAAGAGCAATACCTCAATGGAATAAATTAAGGTGGGTTTATAATGACAATACATTTTTTTTAAATAAAATAATAATACATTTGACAGAAGGAATCAATGAAAATAAAAAGTATTTTGGATTGTTTATGCTCACAAAATATGAATATTCACTTACAATTAAGTTCTTAAGGTCGTTTTAGACAAGACAATTTCTTGACTAAAAAGTTAGTCAAGATGCGAGACAATCTAAATTATCTTGTATCATACAGCAAATTATTTGAAATATAGAATTGGATGGTAGATCGAATAGAAAAATATAACGCGATCTATTTGTCAAGGACAAATTGCATGGGAGGAGGATATATGAATTCATTTCTTGAACAACTTTTGAGCTAAGAAATTGTCTTGTCTAAAACGACCTTTAGTAATTATTTGGTCACAATAATCAATATTATGGAAAATAATCCTTAGAAATTGACTATTTATTATTTTATGACACCATACAGTGATTTTTTTGTCAAATTTGCACATTTTTCTTGTCAAAGGACGCAGAATTTTTTTTAATCAAGATATTATTTTTAATACATACATATATTTCATATAAAATAACATTAGTAATTTCCGAAAAGTGCGCTCCCTCTGAGTGCTGTCACTGTCACTGACTCCTTCACACCAGGCTGTCCAGGTGTGAAGGAGTTCTTGTTGTTCTTGTTTTTGTTGTTGTTTATGGTGAGTGATTCAGTTACATATACTTATAACGATGTTTGTGATGTGTAAATGACGTCAATAGCGGCTGATTTTAAACGACCTCTCTCCGAGAAAACCAGGGAAACTAAATTATAATATTAATATTCAATTATCATATCATTTTAAAACGATAGTTATTCTTCTTATTTCCTAATATGCGTTTTTAAATATTCTATAAATAATTTTATACTTAGTTTTTACAATATAATAGTCAATAACAACAAAAAAAACGTATTATTGTCATAGTTTTATAATATTGATGAGGAAACTCTATTGTATTAAAGTTATAAGTGCCGGCTAAATGTTTTAATACTGAAAATGTACGGCCATTACCAGTCTACTCAATACCATCAGAGCCGACAATCACTCGCCTTTCAGGCGCACTAATCAATTTTCCCCGGTAGTGCCCTACAGATAATTCCAGTAGATTACATAATCGATTATGGAACCTCTAATGTTTGGAACTCGGGGACAGTTGTGCCAGGCGATGATAAATAAAACGCTTTATTTAGCATTATCTTCGTATTTTCGTTGGCAATATCAATATTATATAAACGATTCAATAAAAGGCAGTTATTTGTTCAAATAATGCCTGACCAACATGCGCCAACATTGAACTTTATGTTGTATACGTGTTTCTATTGGGATGATGCCGTGTGTATATGTACTAAATGTTACACGTGTGGTGATAGTCGTACAATTTTTTTTTTGCGTAATAAAATTGCGCTACACTATTATTTAATACAGCTATTTGCGATTTCGTTTTCTTACTTATAGTTCTGGGGCAGTTTATTCAGTTTTCAACGGTTTCACTTTATAACATAAATGATTTTTTAATATTAATTAGTCACATAAGGTAGGTTTATGCTGAAATAAAATATGAAATTAATTTTGGAGGGACTTTTCAATAATTTTTTTTATTATTTAGAGGGTAGTTTTCGTCGAAACTAGTTATGGAGAAACTGTTGGCGGCGTAAAGCAATATAAACTCCTTTTAATGTCGACATTACGTTCTTTGGTTCGGGCCTTAATTGGCGATTCAAATGTCGACGATTTTCATCGAATTACTGTCCAAGTGATCAAAATTGTGTATTTTTTATCTAATCAGCTGATCAAACAATAACAAAGATCAGCTGTCTACCCACTAGGTAGACAGCTGATCTTTGTTATTGTTTGATCAGCTGATTAGATAAAAAATACACAATTTTGATCACTTGGACAGTAATGCGTGATTGTTAATAAACTGTTAATACAGAAATAGACAAACCTTACACATAGTGTCACATATATGATGAGAAAATACATTTTATTCGTAGAGATTACCCACTAGATTTTAGTTAATTTTCTGCCACCAAATACAACACCGACTAGCTTGAATTTCCCATTAAAATTCAAAAATAGAGTGAGAAAAGCATAGCTAAAACCTTAGACATCAGAGAAGACGGTACCATGAGCTAAAATCTAAGACATCAGAGGAGACTGTATCACGAGGGTTTATTTATAAAATTATACCACAAGTCATCACAATTAACATTATTATTATTACAGTCACAACATCACATTATTAGGTAAGGCCTGTGAGACGCAGCCACCAGGCAAGTGTTTTTCAGCTGTAGGGCTGCTATTAGCAACGAGGGGTGCAAGACTTGCTTTTTATATATAATAAACCCTCGTGTTACTGTCTCATCTGATGTCTGAGGTTTTAGCTATACTTTTCTCACTCTATTTTTAAGTAATTATGAAGATCTGAAACAAAGAGCGAAATATCGATTGTAAAATGAGAGAGTTTCTTTATTCCCTTACGCTGCTTTCCCAACAGTTTCTCCCCAATTCTTTATTATGAAAAAAAAAAGACCTTTATTGGCATTTTCCTCACTGCCCCTCCACATCACAAACCTCAACAAAAATATACAAAAATAAAAATAAAAATACAATATCTTTATTATGACAAAATAAGTAATAAGAAGTAAATGCTAAAAAGATATTCTTATTATGTGAAAATAAACCGCTACAAAATAGCCCCGCAAGAAAACAACCCCCGACCACTATTATTGATGAATAATACATAAGAAATAAATTTCTTATTTATTTTCCCTTTTACCGACATTCCATCGTCATGATGCTTGATTGTTCTTTTTTACATCAAGTATTATAGGAATTAAAAGAAGTAGGTTTTAACAGCTAACTTGGATGTTACGGAGGAAGCCACGATAGTATAGAAGATCTTTTAATTAGTTCAAATTAATTATGCACTACTCGAGAAGACATTTTGCAATAAAATTAGGAATACTTGTATTCAATCCAAATTAATTTCATACGACTCCCTATAGAGATATTGATCTCCGCCAATTAATTCCCTTAAAATTCCATGCGGTTTACGTGGGATTTGGAGCTGCCACAGATTGTAATTGCTCCAATTATTCCGCCGACTAATATTCCACACCACACACAGGTTGAACGCAAATTGCTCTCGAAACTCAAAACGAATGCTGCTCCCTTCTATTCCTCGGGGATTTCCTGATTTGCATTTCTCCGTGACGGAATATTAAATTCGGAAAAACTTCACACGCGCGCACACGGCAAAAAGTAAATTAACTATTTCAGTGCATCACACATACACACACACAGACACACAAGCGTTGGAGGAAAGTAGTTTGCGTATTTTAATTTTTTAATCTGCGGAATTGCAGCATAATTAGTTTATGTGCCACTTTAGCTGTTTTAATCGGCTTTGTGCATCGCTCGGGCGAGATAAATTAAAAATTATAATTATTGCCCTTAAATGAGTTCAACAATACTTGCGGGTTTTGTTTAATATACATCCTAGATTATATAATAGTTTCGCTATGTTTGGTGTAGGGATTTAATAAATATTAAAATTACGCGTCGTGGATTCCAAAACCGGTATAGCGTAGTGCCTTCTTTACACGTAATTCTTCTTTATTATTATTATTATTATTATTAATTTTGTTGGAGTTTTTATTATACAACTTAATCAATATAATTCTCAATTACATTTAACAAATTAAAAGGAGTTTCCTTCGCAGTGCTTCCACTAATTGTTGGTAGATCTGAAAAACCTGGTGTGAAGGATGTTGTTTTTTGGTGTACTGGATTGTTTTTTTCTTCTTAATTTGTATATTATTACTTCTTTTTGTTTTATTGCATTGCCATGATGTTTTTCTTAAGGTTTATTTTAAATGTCTTAACATCATTGATATTCTTTAAATATATTGGTAGCTTGTTGTACTCCCTTATTCCCATATTGATGTCATTTACAATATCATTGGTATTAAAGGAAGTTTTTATATTCTGAAACTCTTCATTGTGGGTGGTGTACTTTATGTATACTTACCTATGGCAAGAATTGCGATATTTTATTGTGCTATTAGTAAACATTACGAAATCAAATGGTGTAGAATATATGTATTTTAATAAAATCACTTTGTTGGCTATGAAACTTATTATGTAAGAATTGGTGAATATATTTCATAGTAAGAGACCTACGGACAATGTAGAAGATATAGAATTGGTGAAAAATGTATCCATATAAGTATAAGTAAAAAAAATAATATAGAATGCCAATAAATATCTCAAATAAAGTCAATATCAAAAAATATGTATATTATATTTTCTGCATGGTTTCCATAATACAGTTTTATTAAGTTATTCTGGACTGAAAGCTGTTAAATTGGCGACTATATCTACTCCCCACATGGGCAGCATGCAGAAAATTTTCCTCCTAAATGTAGCTTTACATATATGCAAAGCTACGCACTGAGGTGTGAAATTGGCCTTTTTCCCGGCAGAGATTTGCATATTACTTTTGTGTTCGATGAAAGGGTACTTTAGAGGCAGCCATTTATGAAACACCTTTTTTCATTCTTTCTCCCTATTGTTTCCATACCCAGTATCTCTTTGTAATTATTTCAGTGGACTATTTTTATATCTCTTAATAATTCAATCTGTTAAATTTAAAGAGAGGTTTAATTTCTATATATTTTGAATAATAATACATAATATTACGGTAACATTTAGTATGCAGAATGATTCCATATAGTAAACATAACATTGTAATATACCAAACAATACAATATTGTATTAGCTCAATTCAAAATGTATACCAGTATGAAATTAGTACAGCAAAATACAAAGACGTACGCTTATACTAATAATGATTTTATTGCAACTAGACCTATTATAGTGTAATTGATTCATTTAATAGTGATTTACCCCTTTAAACATTGTTAGAATTGAACAAAAAAACGAATTATAGTTTCGCAAATCATTGTTTGTAGACTGGAAAATTAATTTCTAAATTTCTCTCATTACATACCGCAAAAACCGGTAAAAGATTACAATTTTATAAATCAAAATATAATTTAATAGATACACACGATTTTTAATAGTTTTATATTTTATTATAAATCATCTTCCACACTGAAACGGGTTATAATTATAAAAATTAGTTATTAGCATTCGACTCCATTTATTAAATGAGTGCGATTATTACAATGGTTCGAAATTTAAAATGACTCTTGTTGAACGATCCTATATATAAATCATATAGGAAGTCAACATTGTATTAAAAAAAATCCTACACCGAAAGGTAAAAGGTAAATAGATGATAGGTAGATTAAAAAAAAATTAGTTAATATATTACTAACACAAATATTATTTATTTATATTAGTACTTGAAAAGATGACTTCATAAATATTCCTTAGAAAATCAACACCGAGTTTTGATTTCTTAGGAATGAAAAATATTCTTTGATGTTTTTATTTTCATTTTAACGCGAGATAGTAGTACAATGAATTATTTTTTGTGGTACTGCTGGTACTGCATTACAAAATTACATGGCAATATAGTGTGGTGCTTTTTCATACATGCTCAGATTATTATTAGGAATTCTGCAATTAGGTCCTCTTATGTTGTAATTCTGTATTATTTCTGACGATTTCAATTTTACTTTACCAGCGGAAAAGCCCACAGGCTGATAGCTATAATAATAAGATTTATATTATAAGTAAAAAATTTGTTGAGTATTAAAAGAAAATCTAGTTTATTATTATTATTTATTTATATTAGTACTTGAATAGATGAATTCATAAATATATATTTATTTGTCATAATATTCATAAAATGTTTTGTTGTGCCCGGCGCATGCACCATAATCGATACCAACATAAAATGTATAATTATTGAAATTATTTTATTATTTATTTCTTTTTTGAATAATAATAATAAATCATACTTTAAAATTCTGTGAGTGTAAATTAAAATGCAGTTTTCATATAATTTATCCATACATTCCTTATATATCGCAATATGAGATGATACGTGTCGTAACTTCCAAAATGAATTTTCAGGTTTTGATTTTTGTTTTGATAATTCTTATGTATATTTTAACGATCTCTTAATATATATATATATTCATCCTCACTAGCTGAGCTACACTGATGAGATCTAATAAGATCGAAATCTAGATATGTAGATTGCTAAGAGGTGAATCACACTTATATATTATATATATATATATATATATATATATATATATATATAATATAAGTGTGATTTACCTCTTAGCAATCTACATATCTAGATTTCGATCTTATTAGATCTCATCAGTGTAGCTCAGCTAGTGAGGATGAATTCCCACAATCTCGAGATATTGTTATATACTAAAATTATACAACTAACCTCCTAGGGGTTAGTTGTATAATAACGCACCTTAATCTTTGTTTTACGTATAGTGATAGACCAGATTATTATTTAAGAAAAATAGATAATATTATGCTTCATGATAAAACTACTGGAACCATTCTTTAAAATGCATTTTTCTCTATTTATTTTTGGAAGTTTGTCACTTCTTCTTATATATATATATATATATATATATATATATATATATATATATTATGTATTTGCTTTTTACCTTTCGGTGTAGGTGATATAATAGTACTTAGTTGAATTCATAACTGTATAATCGATATTTATTTGTAAATAAAAAATATTGATAAAATAAGTTGTATAATAAACCCGGCGCCACCACCATAATCGTTATTTAATGATGGATAGTTCTTGCTGTGGCGGCTGTTGTGCTAAAATTAAAAATGAAAGTATATGCCCGGAGTTCTGACGTAAATAATTAACACGGTTCGTTTATATACAGGAGTTTCTACTAGCGATCGATGTGACGTCGAGCGGCACACCCGAGGAAAAACTTAAGTGGGCATTCCGTATGTACGATGTGGACGGCAATGGCGTCATAGATATACAAGAGATGACTAAAATAGTACAGGTAGGTTACACACTAATTATAAATTATAATAACCTACATTTAGATAATCTAAAAAGGATTATGTACACATATATTTGTATATGCGACGTTAATATTTTTTTGTTTATGTATAAAGCATCTCGCAGTATCGGCGTAATTGGTACTGGTCTCTTGCATGTAAGTGAAATACTCCGGAAAGTATATTTAGCCTTTTTTGTGCCTCTCGAGTGTGATGTGTTGGGCACAAAATTAAAACTATCGAACTATCGATAGTTGCGAAATCACAATTGAAAGAAATTTCGTGGCCAGGAGAGTGGATACTAATTTGAAACTCACTATTGCTACCGACTATACTTCCAGGTTAACCGAGATCACTACTTTTGAATATGGAATTATTGTAGTAGTTACTGCATTTGTTACAATTCTGTAACTGGCTATCAACCTTCTCCTTCTTTCCTCTTCCATATCCTCTTTCCAGTCTGATTCTCTCTCCTGTTCAACGATATTATCCGCTGATGGTTCCCAATGTTTTTCTACTCCGGGAAATAAGTGCTCTAGCACAGCTTTCTCTCGTCCCTATCCAGGCGGTCTTGCCCTAAGATGCCTGAGCGCAATTCTGTATGCTCCCCAGATGTCTTCCACCAGTGCTTCTAGGACGTCTTCACATTGTAGATTGTTTAGCTTCCCCAATGGCCGTAATAAATCGTAATAAGTTGAGTTCTTGATATTTAAGCTAAATGATAGAAGAATTATGTTTGGAACGTATTTAGCTTTTGTTTTAGTTTGGTAAATTAATAACGTCTCAATGAGGGAACATTCAAGACACATAAACTTGTCCATAAAAACTTTTTCGTCAAAAATTCCTAATAACTTATACACATAACTTGTCAATAAAAACATTTTGTTAAAAAAATTGTAACACATTTAATTTTTTAAATTTAAACTAAATGATAAAATAGTCATGTTTGGATTTTATTTAGCTTCAAAATTAAGCATTATTTGTTTATTTTGGTAAATTCATAACATCTCAATGCGGGAAAATTCAAGACACAACTTGCCGATAAAAACTTTTTGTTTCAAAAATTCGTAATAAATTCAATTTTTGAAATTTAAACTAAATGATAAATCAATTATGTTTGGAACTTATTTAGCTTCAAAACTAAGCATTTTCTGTTTCTTTTGGTAAATTCATAACATCTCAATGCGGGAAAATTCAAGACACAACTTGTCAATGAAAACTTTTTGTTAAAAAAATCGTAATACATTCAATTTTTGAAATTTAAACTAAATGATAAATCAATTATGTTTGGAACTTATTCAGCTTCAAAACTAAGCATTATTTGTTTCGTTTGGTAAATTGATAACATCTCAATGCGGGAAAATTCAAGACACAACTTGTCGATAAAAACTTTTTGTTAAAAAGTTCGTAATAAATTCAATTTATCAAATTTAAACTAAATGATAAAACAATTATGGTTGGAACTTATTTAGCTTCAAAACTAAGCATTATTTTTTTCTTTTGGTAAATCAATAACGTCTCAATGCTGGAAAATTCAAGACACAACTTGTCGATAAGAACATTTTGTTAAAAAAAATCGTAATAAATTCAATTTTTGAAATTTAAACTAAATGATAAATCAATTATGTTTGGAACTTATTTAGCTTCAACACTAAGCATTATTTGTTTATTTTGGTAAATTCAAAACATCTCAATGCAGAAAAAATCAAGACACAACTTGTCAATAAAAACTTTTCGTTAAAAAAATCGTAATAAATTCAATTTATCAAATTTAAACTAAATGATAAATCAATTATGTTTGGAACTTATTCAGGTTCAAAACTAAGCATTTTTTGGTAAATCAATAACGTCTCAATGCGGGAAAATTCAAGACACATAACTTGTCGATAAGAACATTTTGTTAAAAAAAATCGTAATAAATTCAGTTTTTAAAATTTAAACTAAATGATAAATCAATTATGTTTGGAACTTATTTAGCTTCAAAAATAATAATGTTTTGTTTCTTTTGGTAAACTGATAACATCTCAATGCAGGAAAATTCAAGACACAACTTGTCGATAAAAAATTGTCGTTAAAAAATTCGTAATAAATTCAATTTTTGCAATTTAAACTAAATGATAAATCAATTATGTTTGGAACTTATTCAGCTTCAAAACTAAGCATTTTTTGTTTCTTTTGGTAAATTCATAACATCTCAATGCGGGAAAATTCAAGACACAACTTGTCGATAAAAACTTTTTGTTAAAAAATTCGTAATAAATTCAATTTATGAAATTTAAACTAAATGATAAAACAATTATGGTTGGAACTTATTTAGCTTCAAAACCAAGCATTATTTTTTTCTTTTGGTCTCAATGGGGGAAAATTCAAGACACATTACTTGTCGATAAAAGCATTTTGTTAAAAAAAATCGTAAAACAATCAATTTTTTTATAAATAAACCAAATGATAAAATAATTATGTTTGTAACTTATTTAGCTTTAAAACTAAGCATCATTTGTTTATTTTGGTATATTAATAGCGTCTCAATGGGGGAAAATTCAAGACACATTACTTGTCGATAAAAGCATTTTGTTAAAAAAAATCGTAAAACAATCAATTTTTTATATATAAACCAAATGATAGAATAATTATGTTTGTAACTTATTTAGCTTTAAAACTAAGCATCAATTGTTTATTTTGGTAAATTAATAGCGTCTCAATGCGGGAAAATTCAGACACATTATTTGTCGATAAAAACATTTTGTTCAAAAAATCGTAAAAAAATCAATTTAAGAAATTTAAACTAAATGATAATAATGAACAATTATGTTTGGAACTTATTTAGTTTCAAAACTAAGCATTATTTGTTTCATTTGGTAAATCAATAAAGTCTCAATGCGGGTAAATACAAGACACATATCTTGTCAATAAAAAAAATTGTAAAAAATTCAATTTTTTTAAATATAAACCAAATGATAAAATAATTATGTTTGGAAGTTACTTATCTTCAAAAATAAGCATTATTTGTTTATATTGGTAAATTAATAACGTCTCAATGGGGGAAAATTCAAGACACATTACTAGTCGATAAAAGCATTTAATTAGAAAAATCGTAAAAAAATCATTTTTTTAAATATAAACAAAATGATAAAATAATTATGTTTGTAACTTATTTAGCTTTAAAACTAATCATCATTTGTTTATTTTGGTAAATTAATAACGTCTCAGTGCGGGAAAATTCAAGACACAACTTGTCCATAAAAACTTTTTGTTAAAAAATCGTAATTAATTCAATTTTTGAAATTTAAACTAAATGATAAAACATTTATATTTGGAACTTATTTAGCTTCAAAACTAAGCATTATTTGTTTCATTTGGTAAATCAATGACGTCTCAATGCGGGTAAATACAAGACACATATCTTGTCAATACAAATTTTTTTTTTTTTAAATCATAAAAAATTCAATTATTTAAATATAAACCAAATGATAAAATAATTATGTTTGAAACTTACTTAGCTTCAAAAGTAAGCATTATTTGTTTATATTGGTAAATTAACAACGTCTCAATGGGAGATAATTCAAGACACATTACAAAAAAATTATTTTTTTAAATATAAACAAAATAATAAAATAATTATGTTTGTAACTTATTTAGCTTTAAAACTGAGCATCATTTGTTTATTTTAGCAAATTAATAACGTCTCAGTGCGGGAAAATTCAATACACAACTTGTCGATAAAAACTTTTGGTTAAAAAAATCGTAAATAATTCAATTTTTGAAATTTAAACTAAATGATAAAACATTTATATTTAGAACTTATTTAGCTTCAAAACTAAGCATTATTTGTTTGTTTCAAGACACAATTTGTCGATAAAAACTTTTTATTAAAAAAATTCGTAATAAATTCAATTTATGAAATTTAAACTAAGTGATAAACAATTATATTTGGAACTTATTTAGCTTCAAAACTAACCATTTTTTGTTTCTTTTGATAAATTAATAACGTCTCAATGCGGGAAAATTCAAGACACATAACCTGTCGATAAAAAACATTTTGTTAAAAAAAATCAATTATGTTTGTAACTTATTTAGCTTCAAAAATAAGCATTATTTGTTTATTTTGGTAAATTAATAACGTCGCAATACGGGAAAATTCAAGACACATTACTTGTCGATAAAAAATATAAATAATAAATAAATAAATAAAAATCTTACAAAAATCAATTTTTGAAATTTAAACTTATTGATAAAATAATTATGGTTGGAACTTATTTAGTTTCGAAAATAAGAATTATTTTTTTATTTTGGTAAATGAATAACGTCCCAACGCGGGAAAATTTAAGACACATAACGTGTGTATTAAAAAGTCATAATAAATTCAGATTTTGATTTTAAAATTATGATTAATTTTGCACTTATTTAACATTTTATTATTAGAATTATTTGTTTATTTTGGTCAATTAATAACATCTCATTTCATGGCACATCACGTATCATGTTACTAAATTGCGACGAACTCTACGCATTGCTATACTAATTGCTGCGAGAAATTAAGTATATGGTTTGTTATAACAATTATTTAATTAATTTTCCATTGGTTGCATTTTGAGCATATTTAGTTCTAACTTAAACAAATGTAAGAAGACGTTGCTTAAATATGTATTAAAACTGATTAAAAACGGTGCATGGACTTGAGAATTGAATTAAATTGAGAATTTTAATATTTCAGGTTTTATAAAATGAGTTTATAAAACCTGAAACATAAAAATTCTCAATTCAATTCAATTCTCAGAAATCCACACACCGTATTTAATCGGTTTTAATACATATTTAAACAACGTCTTCTTAGATTTGTTTAAGTTAGAAATTCATACAATCGAACATAATGAAAATGTATGCTTGAAAATTGCATATAATATTATGCTTGAAAGTTGCATATAATATTAAATTATGTGTATTATAATTCCAAACAAATAATATGCAATTGATTGTAATATTTTGCACTGAAGATATTTTTGAACTTAAAGAAACTAAGAAAACTTTGCTAGAAACTGTATTAACACCGATTAAAACAGATCACTTATTTTAATAGCAACTGGATTAACACCTATGAAAACAGATCACTTAGTTTTTTTTAATAAAAACTACATTTCAATCAGCTAGTCACACATTAAAATTGTAGTATAACGGCAGTGTTGAGCGTTTAAATTTGCGACCGCAGAGTTGCAGAGTGGCACAAAGGAATATTTAATAAATATACCTGTCACGCTTTTATTTCGGGTGTTGTTTTAACAGGGGTGTTCAACAAAACTTAATTGAAGATAAACATAAGTTTAAAAGGATTGAACACAAATATTTGTTTAACCAATGAGATACTGTTTTAAATACAGTCGTTTCTGCCTTTTGCTTGATTCATGCAAAAATCTTGGAAACATGAAAAACGGGCGTGTTCCAGGCCCAGACGACGTCCACTCTGAAGTTGAATATCCTTCGCGACTCCGACGAGTTCATGGACAAAATTATTTAATAATATATATATATATATATATATATATATATATATATATATATATATATATATATATATCTATATATATATATATATATATATATATATATATATATATATATATATAAGAATAATGAATTATGCATAATCCACTTCATACGACTTTATATGTAAACGAAATTAAGTATCGCATTTTATGTAACTTTCGAGTATGTTGTACAAAACTAATGGACTATAGCAACGATGGGCAAATGCGACTCTTCGTTGAGTGAATTGCGACGTCCATATTTAGACAATTTTGATATAATTATATATTTTATATTTGTTCAGATCTTCTTAAGCTCGCTTTAGAGAAGACAATTTTTTGAACCATAAATTAGTCAAGAGATAAGTCCAACTAAATAGTCTAGTATCTTACAGCAAATTGTTTGAAATATTTAATTGGATTGTAGATTGAATTGAAATAAAATACGTTGTATTCTTCAAGGACAATTTGCGGAGCTACGTGATCTCGAACCCTCTCTTATTCCTGAAATTCTTTCGTTTCATACAGATTTATCAAGTAAACGAGACAATATCTTAGTTAATATATTAATTCGTTTCTTGAATAACTTTTGATTCAAGAAATTGTCTTGGCTCGGCTTTTGGCTCGCAGGTATAAAAAGGTACGCCATCCCTGTTATAGTCCATGGGTGGGCCAAAGAATGTCGCAATCTGTTTTTTTTTTAAATATTTTATACAGTGCCACATGTAGATGCACAAATTAACACATGTGTATTTAATGTAATTGCATATTTTTACAACTCATATATGAGCCTTTGAGAATGAAAGTGGTGTAAGTTATATTTGAATTATTTTAAAAAGGAGAAGATTTTGCGTTTGGTATTTATGTAAAACGACGTACGCACGTCACATTTTTATTTAAGAATAAATTGAATCTGTAACTGCGTACGTCAATTTACATAAATACCAAATGCAAAATATTTTCTTTTTCAAAATAATTCAAATGTGACTTACACCTCTTTCATCCTCAAAGGCTCATATATGAGTTGTAAAAATATGCAATTACATTAAATACACATGTGTTCATTTGTGCATCTACATGTATGTGGCACTGTATACAATATTTGAAAAAACGAATTACGACTTTCTTTGGCCCACCCATGGACTATAACAGGGATGGCGAATCTTTTGATCCTGCGTGCCAAAAGCTCAAAAAAATAATTCTTTATCATTTAATGCGCCAAGTATTTTTTTCATAATTAAACTGTATTTAATTTTATATTCCATTAGATAGAAGGGAAAACTAACACAAAAAATTTGTAGTTTTTGTCGCCAATAGTTGTATATTTGGCTCATAGCTCGTAAAATTAACGACGAGACAATAAATAACAGGTCCTGTTATTAAATTTTCATACAGATATAAGTAGCGGGTATTTCATTTCAAGTCTGTGCACGAGGCTACCTGCCATCATGCGTCCCACGCATGCCATGGGTTCGCTATCCCTGGACTATAGTATTGACTAAAGAATCTATCTATTATTTAGACGTCTTAATCAATGACTATATATTGTGAAATATTTACACAGCCTGTTCAAATATAAAACCAATTTCATTTGACTTGTTCTTGTTGTCCAAGTACTGTAATAAATTATCTATAAGCATTACCATCCCACGGGTCTGTAACCAATTAAAACTCTCAAATTGAATTTTGTTTAATCCCAGCTGATCCAACCCACATACGGATACAGCTAATACAGCCGATATTCCAGCAAAGCCAACCCTTAAGGGAATATTTATTTGATCTCTTGATACATTAAATTACCACAAAATGTAAATAATCTTTGAATAAGCGCTACTTTTTATGGGCTGAATATATGAAAAAGATTATCATATATACCATTTTGTATGTATATTCGTTAAATTTATACGTTGGCCCACGTAAATAAGACACACGTTTTTTTAAGGCTCTTAGTGTAAACAGTGTCCCATCCGTCGAGGACAAATCGTAAATATTCATGGCCGGGTGTGCCCATATTTTACAGGAAATCACATTATTATGTCACTGGTAACATGCCAAAGCTTTTGCATACACATCGTAAACTAATTTCATAGTTACTGTCGCGTATATTTTATCATGCAAATGATTATATTTATTAAGAATAATTATGAGCAAGAATTGTGTAGTGTTAAAATATCTCTTCAACTAATTTATTATTCACCTAATAAACTATGTGTTATTATTATTATTATTTCATAACATTTATTACGATCTTCTGGGGTTTATTTCGATATCATTTTATACGATGATATATGTATATCTGGTTTGTTATCATTTCTGAAAACGAAATGGTACAAGTAAGTACACCGGACATATATTTTTTAAGGAACTAGTATCTTATTACTTAACAAAAAAATAATTACATAAATAACTTTAAATGCAAATTACTTTACTAAGGGTGAATCTATATAAAATAACATAAATAACATTAAATGCAAATTACTTTACCAAGAGTGAATCTATAAATAATAGATACATTTACGGATGCATTTAAAATTACTGATCGCCTATATTATATTCATAAAATAAGATTGATTTTTCTTTGTAATTGTCCAACTACAAGGATTTGTTCGCCATTATATAATATCCTGAGTTAGTAGCGGTCGAATTTCGCTGTGAGCCGAAAGTAATTGTAGTTTTATGGTTTTTGGTTACTTATGAATTCGCCCGTCAGAGTGGGTTCCAAATTATTGTGTACAAATTGATGACCATAATTCCTAGTTATAGAGTAATAATAGTATTAAAGTAAGTCGTATTTTGTATATGGTCTATAACTAGGAATTATGGTCATAAATTCTTACAAAATGTTCGATTTCACTCTTAAACGAGCGATGAATTCATTTGAGCAAAACTCTTATAAAGTACAAGTTACTTTCGACTGACTGCGAAATTCAACCACATTTAGACTGTAGAAGTTACGACTATATAGGAGTAATACATACAGTCGTATTTTGTATTGTACGGTGTATATTTGAGAATTATTAGTAGTATCGAACCGGAAGGCCCATATGCCGAATGCCGTTCCAGTTACCGTTTCAGCCTTGGATTTTTAAAATTGAAAATATTTTTTATTTGTTATTATTGTGCAGTTTTAGAATCTTTTGAATGTTGATGTGTGTATACTTACATACATCAACATTCAAAAAATTCTAAAACTGCACATGGATTTGCCACCGACAGGACCGAAAGGATTAATCTTATATATACATTAATATAATTAATATAAATATTAGGAATATTTGTTTTTAAAACCGGTTTTACTTGTTATTTCTGTATTATAGCTTACGAATTAATTGAATATTGACATCCAAGTCCTTATGCCTTTTGTTATTGTATGTGTTGGTTGATATGACTGGTAATCCTTTTTGAATTTATAAAAAGTGTCGTTAATTTTAACCCAACGTCAAATGATACTAGATCCTCCCGCTTATAATATCCTATTGTTATACATTTTTATTAAAAATAATCCCTCGTAAAACAGTAATTTAAAAATTCTTTCCAGGCCATATACGACATGCTCGGCGCGTGTTCATCCAACAGACCCGCGGACTCGGCGGAGGAGCGCGCCAAGAATATATTCGCGAAAATGGATGAAAACAACGACGGCCAACTAACGCAAGATGAATTCCTGAAAGGCTGTTTGCAGGACGAAGAGCTCTCCAAAATGCTGGCACCCTAATGTGTATCAAATGAGTGATTATATTATTACCAAGATTTTTTAGATTGTAACCGTATAATGAGAGACAATGACCAACTTATTATTAGTTGACGAGTACAAAGCAGATTCTGCTCGGTTGAACAATCGCGATGTAACCAAGAAACTGATTTGAATCTCTTAAATAATCATAATCGAAACCATCCGGCATTTAAAAAAAAAATCACATTTGTACGAGTGAAAACATCGATTTCATTATTCGCGTAATTTTTAAGTTGCACAATCATATATTATTTATTTATTCAAACGCGCAACATTGTCGAATACTCAAAACAGTATACGTTTGCTAGCTATTTAGCCACTAATCTTATATAGCGTTTTAACGTGTTACAACAAAAGCGCGTTTTGCGAGTGAAGAGTATATTATTCGGTGTTATCTGACCGGAATTTCCTTACGTCAGTACGCATTATGCGGCGCCGCGTTTCAAGTAGATGTTCACATTTGAATGTATTAAACATATTTTAAGCATATCATGAATGTGTCTACCTTGTATAGCTCACCTTTCCGAATTGAATGCGTTTGACAATTTCTGTATTGCAAATGGAGACGACAGTGCTATTATTATCGCCATTTGCAACAAAAAAAAAACGGTCCTTCTCCTATAAAACATATCTCGTATCTAAATGCACAATTAAAGTAAAATGAACACCTGTCATTTTAATTTATTTTTCATTACATTCACACGTTTGTTTCGACTTTATTAGTAAATGTATCACGATGATGAGGTATACCAATGAACATATAGTTGAAAAGTAGTAAGTGGAAACAAACAGAAATGGTAAGGTCCAATATTGATGCTTTCTAACTATATATTTTGCTCTACCTAATGTCTATGGTTCATATTTTTCTACTTGCACATACTGTAATATAAATTATACAACAATCTTCTATATTATAAATGTATTACTTGTGTAAAAAATTGTACAAAAGTTGCGAGATTTTATATGTGAGTGCAATTTTATTATGTACGTCAATTTAAACTGACCAAAGAGGAATAAATCTCGCAATTTTTTATTACTAGTAGCTATATCGTAGAAATGATGAGGCCAGTCGCAGCTATCGTAGTTTATTTAACACTTATTGATGGCAGATATATTACTTTCGATTTTTATCACTTAATATTATAACTAATTAAAATATAAACATACTAGTTGGCTTCTTACCGTAAAACCCCGTTTGTTTGATACAGGGATACACAATATAGGGTGGACATACAGTAGATAGAAGAAGATCAAAACAGTCTAGTCATGGGGAAACAAAACAGCAAACTTAAACCTGAGGTGCTCGAGGATCTCAAACAGAATACAGAGTTTTCAGGTTAGTAAGTTTACGAGCGTCCTGTTTATCGCGCTACATTAATTCCACGTTTATTTGCAGACGCTGAAATTCAGGAGTGGTATAAAGGATTCCTTAAAGACTGCCCCAGCGGGCACCTTTCGGTAGATGAATTCAAGAAGATATACGGTAATTTTTTCCCCTACGGCGATGCCAGCAAATTTGCGGAGCATGTCTTCCGCACGTTCGACGCTAATGGAGATGGAACCATTGATTTCCGGGAATTCCTCTGCGCGCTCTCCGTCACATCCCGGGGAAAATTAGAGCAAAAACTCAAATGGGCCTTTTCCATGTACGACCTAGACGGCAACGGTTACATATCTAGACAGGAAATGCTGGAGATCGTAACTGTAAGCATATATTTAATACTACTAACTTTATCGTGCGTCGATTTTATTTTATCGAATAAATTTCGGACTCGCTTTATCTTATAATAAAATAAGATATACGACGGAATATTATTTTGGGATATATAATAAGAATACTAGTCCTTTTTGTCGCCATAAACACTATAATAGAAAACAACATTCTGAAATTAATTTGCTATCTTGTATGTCAGAATTCGCCGTAGTTAACTAATATAAAAAAGCATTCATATGCAGTAATTTGTTCAGTTAAAGCTTTTTTAGGATATTTTAGATTGATCCTTTAAAAATTGTACCGACGTGTATTTATATAGCTAGTTTCTAGTAGTCGTAAATATTCGTATTATAAAACGTAGTTTCGTATTTTTATATAATACATAATATATATTTTATTAGAGCATTACATATTCAATCAATATTATTCAAATATAATTTAATTTAATAGATATATTGGTGTACAACTGGCCATCAGCGGAAGCCTTTCAGTCGCGTTTCGTATTGTTTTTAATAATAAAAAAAATATATGGAAAAAAGGTGTGGTGGGCAGTTGTTCAAGACCAACCTGAATTAATCTGTTAATTTTTGTAATAATAATATTATCTGAACATGTTTTTTTTTTTAGCGTTTCCTATCGAAAACATTAAGATCAACTCTCCAGCTACAATATCTTGTAGCTGGAAAGTTGAGCTTTCAGACAAGATATAAATATAATCTATGTCATCCTTAATGTTTTCGATATTCATCGCCAAAGTCGGTGATAGTTGGAATTAAGTTAAATACGCAAATTAATTTTTTTGAACAATTGTATTGGCTGGAAATCGGTAATTGCGGACGAGATGTAAATGAGAATTGTGCCACCGCTGGGTTTCTCGATATTCACCACCAACGTTTGTGGTAGAACACCCTCACACGGCGGCCTTGTACTTAACACCATAAATATAAGACTGCAATTTGTTCAGCCCAAGCTATTCACTTTATTTGACTCTTAGTTTTACAATTTTTATTATAAGTTTGTCATTTTAAATTTAGTGTATTATTTAAATAACACTACCGTACACCACGAGTACGTTTTATTTGGAACTGATTAACTGATGTATTTTTCCTTTGACAAAATGTGTTCAATTTGCCCAGGCAATTTATAAAATGGTTGGATCTGTGATGAAAATGCCGGAGGACGAGAGCACGCCGGAGAAGCGAACCGACAAAATATTCCGTCAAATGGACCGAAACAAAGACGGTAAGTTGAGCCTGGAGGAATTCATTGAAGGCGCGAAGAGTGACCCATCCATAGTAAGGCTGCTGCAGTGCGACCCGCAGTCTCAGTAGCCAGACTGAGGACATCCAATAGACTCGTATTATTTTAAGTTTCAACCACTCTTGTGTGATCGCGAGGATTTCGCTGCGGCAAACCCGGTCTTTTAAATAAAAATTATTAAATATAAAATGTAAGAGAAGAATTAACATCACGTTTTTTTTGTTTTTATGAATTGAAACCGCGGATTGTTATGATCCCCTCGCATAGTTTATAGTGACATTTTATTTAATCCTAATTTAATATTTTAGATTAAGTATGTTATAAGCGGTTTTTAAACAAACAAAAAAATATAATATTATATTATTACAAGTTATGTCAAAACTATTTACTGCTATAATTATTCAACTTTACTCCTCTATAAACAAATATCAATACATTCAGCGGGATTTAGGAACATCGTCGCACAATCCCTACCCCCACTTGAATTTACTTCCATACGAACTTTTTGCGGGTTTTGCGGCGATGTCTCTCAAGTTCTTAATTGTATATTCTTGAAATATATCAATTAAATGTTACTGTTTTCAAAGTTTTTATGTGATTTGAATCGAAGTTGAATGTAGATGGTATATATTTTAACGCAATGTTAAACTCGATGGTATTTGGTGCTTAAATTTACACGAGCGGACGGGTTAATTTCGGTATTTTCGGATCCGCAATGATTTTAGATGATTAGATTTGTTAGAAGAATTATCATATGGAATGTCATACTGAAAACAACGCCCGTCCGTCCTCACTCGCCATGTTATACTTCATCTCAGATTGATTTTGGATCTGATTTGTTTCTATCTTGCACTTACTTTCAATTTTTATGGATATGTGTTCTTTAACTGTTAAAAAAACTACTACTACTACCGTCATAGATATTACCGATAGCGATTAAGATCAGAAATACAGTTTTGTCTCTCGTTGGAATTTTTGGTTTTGAAACAATTTCTTATAAAATTTGCATCAAGTCGAGGCCTAACAAGCGATATTTGCAATAGTTCTAGTCGTCAGTATAACAGTTTAAATTACTTGCGGATGCTATTCCGCAGCACAAACAGTGCAAGCACATACCGATAAACATGTCTTGATCTTCCCATGTCTTGCGCGAAACTGTGGTTTTATGAAATACTTGTCTACATGTAATATCCGAAATAAATAAAAATTGCTAATGCATACAATTGTTTTATTTTTCTATAACCATGTTTTTATTTTTCATTGAGTTTAATATGGATCAAGGGTGACTTTTAATTATTTTATATAGTGATTTTTCCATTGTTGTGACAACTGCAAGGTAAGCCAAATATTCCTGGACCTATACCAAATGTTATGTTATATTACGTGAAGACGGAAAATTAAATAATTTTACTAAATCGTATTTCAATGTCATTTATATTTTTATTTAAAATATAGTAATCATGTTTTTTATTGTTGTTGTCAAATATATTTTGTTTTTCAACAAATATAATTATATCTTTATATAGCTCTCCGCCGCTAAAGGGAGAAGCTTATAATGTTTATTACCAGGTATATTGAACTGAAAACGTCTGATAACTGTGAAAGGTGATTCACTAAAATTTGACCGCGATGGAGTTTCTTTCATCTCGTGCTCCTCATTGTTAACTACGAGACTCATTGCGTCATTGTCAAGTAGGACACTTAAAACATCTCTTTATATAAAAAGTAAGTATATACGCGTGAATTCACCTGTTAGCAATTTACGGATCTAGACTTCGATTTTATTAGATCGCATCAGTGCAGCTTAGCTATTGTGGATGAATTCACAAAAATCAAAAGTGAGTTATTTAGTAATGCAACTTTATTGCTAGAGAGAAAGTTACATTACTTTAAGATGTAAGTATATTCGGATTGTAAGCTGAAAGGGTTTGAAGCTCTTTTTGTAGATCCTGTGTTTTTGAAGAAACCTTTTTATTTTAAAATAGTTCTACTTTAAAATGATGATTTCGAGTTGTCCCTTTTCTATCAAATAAATGATTATTGAAATTGATAGGAGTCTATTTTGCAGTTATAGTAGTTCGCATCTACACAAAACAAAGTAAACAAACAAAACTGAAAATGAAACCCACCATAAAAACAAAAAAAAAGTTTATTTACATGAATACACAGAAGGTATATAATCGAATATGCAGTACTATAAACAAATGAAAATGATGCTTATGATATCACACCTATAATTACACGTCTTTTTATATTTTTAATCTAGTTTTTTTTACAACCTGTTAAACAAGTGCCATACTATAGAATGGACGAATATTTACGGTTGAAATACTCCCTTGTATGATAATGATAGAACGCTCCCGTGAGCTGCATTTTAGTCGCTAGTTTTTTATCGCTGTCGAGTGATTTGTAAAATTCCGACCTATTTATTTTGCTGCTGTACGTCCTCAGCGCCCGCTCAGCCCACGTCTGCGGCCTGGGGATCTCCCTCGACAGTCCTCTCTGTCGTTTGTCAAGGAAGTCGATTACGTCGTCGTAGTAGTTGTGCCTGTAGTCGAACATGTATTTGTACTGCAGGAATTTTGGCCTGGAACATAATGTAATGCTTAAATATTGTTACCCAAACACGTGCGTGGGACGGCGCTGAGTCATTATCCTACAAACACATTTGTAACGTTGTAACGAATATTTATACCACGTGGGAATCTTTAGCATCTAGGTGACTATGACTAAATATACATTGTAATTATTTAATAGTTTTAATGGCACGGGTTAGTAAAAGTTAGTTATCTAATAATCTATAAATAAACTGGGATTTGCATATAAATATATCGAAAATCATATATAATCTCTCTCTCTTAATAAAATAACATTATTTTTTCTGGTGATATTTTATACTATTGCGTCGTATACTAGTGATAAGTATGGGATGAAATGGGGCGCATATGACTGTGATATACCAAATTATCACTTAATGCAAACTAATAATACATTTATCACTTAATGCAACAAACAATGCTAACTAAAGATCATTGAATTCACGTGTAAAACACTTACCCAAATGAGTTAGAGATAAGAATTTAATAATTTTTCTTTCAAAACAACTAAAACAATACAAGTAGAAACATAAACAAAGCACAATGTATAAGAGTTCAGTTTCTAGTTCAAACGCGGTGCAGCAGGACAGTCTTAACTTATCTATTCGCGATGCAAAACCTTAACAGTTTTGTTTGAGTTAAGGACGTTTTAGGCAAGACAATTTTTTAGCTCAAAAGTTGTTCAAGAAATGAATTCATATACTCTCATCCCATACAGTTTGTTCTTGACAAATAGAACGCCTTATATTTTTCCATCTGATCTACCATCAAATTCAATATTTCAAATAATGCTGTATTATACGAGACAATTTAGATTGACTAACTTTTGAGTCAAGAAATTGTCTTGTCTAAAATGACCTTTAGTAATTAAACAATGCAATTTTTCACACATCGCGCTACTTATTAATACACTAGTCCTAATATTAACTGCCTCAATATGGATTTTTATTGGATGAGCGGAGTGATTATTTAAAACTGGAAAGCAATTATTTATTTAATCTTATTTTGAACAGACTTACTAGATTTGACGCCTTGAGGCGAAGATAAAATTCTAGTATTATTTTTTTTCGGCGGAAAAGCCTCACGGCTGATAGCCTTATGAAGATAGAAGTTCATTTTGTTTGTATTTTTTACTTCACGTATACACGATAATTATTTACGAAGTACATATGACGGCCGCATAAAGCAAAAACATAAGTGACTTTTACACTATTGCATTTAATGCTTTAAGTACTATGCTACTAGTGGTCAGGAGGTCTGCTTTCTGCATCGTTATATAGATCTTTTTGTCGATTCCTAAAATTTCCAGCACGTCAAACAGCTTCGTAGTTATCTCTCAGTCACACCAATTATCAAAGGTATAACGCGGACACTTTCAACCTTATATACGATATATACGATCTATTTTACCTCAGTATCTAAAGGATTATCGATTTTTCCCTTATATTTTCTCGCTAGGTTTTCTGGGGCTGGAATGGCTATATCGATTGTTTTTGTGTTATCGTGTAGAGTAATGTCGACGGTTGTGATTGATGGTGTGATCGATCTGTATTTCTCTGTCCCAATAAATTTTGAATTTTTATTTTCTAGTACGCTGTCTGGGTTATATCTATAGTAGGCCAAATGGTTATTAGTTATTCCCCCTTGGATGCAAAGTTTTTGATGTGCTATTTTTGCCTATAGGTATATTCTTTGGATGCTAAAATTTTACATGCGCTTCAGATGTTACACTTTTGCCTTCAATGCCTCATTTCATCTCTAGCGCATACCCTAGCTTGAAGGCCAAAATGCGAAATCTGTTCCGTGCTGGGGGCAGAGCAAGGGTTCGAGATTATAGTGGGTATGGCTCATTACGAGCTGACTTGCCCCCCCTGAGAAATTTCCTACATCCGACACTGCATTTTCACAAAAATAAGTTTACGTGTATACAAACAAATATGTTTTCCCATAAAGAGAAAGTGCCCCACTACTCGGCGAGAAACCCATACTGCATTTCCCCTCACAGTAAAAGTTCAGGTACAGCGTACAATATAATTCAAGCTTTACGAAAGTAACTTTTGAGTCATGAAATGTTGTGATTTTTCAATACGTTCATAAATATTTGGTTTAGTTTAAAATTTAGCCAGCTGTTTATGTTGATGTGAATGACTAGCGCTGGGAATTTATGACAACTAAAGTCCTAGTTTCCTTGCAAGCGGTGTCGATAAAAACGGCCGTTTTTGGCGTCATTTACACATTAGAAGATACGTTTTAAGTACATATAATTGAATAACTCACCAAATTCCAGTGTTTTCCCAATACTTTGAAGTATACCGCTATCTGGATTACCAGAATTATTTAAATATACGTACAAAAAATATGTGACGTCAAAATGACGTGAAATACGGCCGCTTTTGTCGACACCGCTTCCTAGAAAACCAAGGCTTAACAGACACCCTCAGGGATTCACATCTAGTGAATACGGGAACTGGCGATCCCGAGGTACCCTAGCCGGATCTGTGTCCTCCTTCAACAAGTTTTGGAACAGATCCTCATCTTTCATCTTTTGAACTATCCTGTCTCTCTTGACTACATCTTGTTGTTCAAATCCCGATGCTATTAGAGCACCTAAGGTAGAGGCTCTCTATTTTCATTAATCGCAATGAAAGTCACTGTTCAAATTTTAAGCGTGAATTATATTGTAGTAGTCTTGGAATATATCCCTCTCATTCACCTATTGAATTATCCTGTCTCTCTTGACTCTTGACTCTTGTTTTTCAAACCCTGACGCTATTAAAGTACTGAAGGGTTTCCTAGGAGAGCGGTGGCTTTTTACGTCATTTTTACAGTACCGGATTGACGGGCGGGGCAACTGTCCCGGGCGGCAAAATGGGATTGAACAATTGATCTTTTTTTATAACTTCTTGTGAAAACCTGTAGCTGCATGGAGCTGACTTGCACAATCAACACCATTTTGGCAAATTTTTATAGCTACACGATATAGAACATTTATACGACTGATTTAACCTACAATGAACATTCATGGATTTTGTAAGGCATGATTAAAATTAACATAATGATTTATTTTTCAATATTTTAAATATAGTATTATTAAGTTTGAAAATATTAGACCATTATTATACATAAGCCAACCCTGGTTCAGTGATTAATTAATTTATAATTGTCTAGTTATAATGAAATACAAAACTATTTGCTATAATTGTATTCAGACGTTTAAAATTATTATTTCCCCATTTTCACAGTGCAGTTATTCGGAAAATGCGTACAAGTCACATTCCAAATCTAATAATAAATCGACTATAAATCTCATCTAATTATTATTGCATAATTTAGAAGCTTAGTATATGATACATTTTAATTCAATGTAAGAGACTATTATTAGTCTGCATTTTTATTTTTATTTAATCAAATGCATTCTACCGTAAGGTGTAGTCTGCATACTTTGAACAGTTATAAACTCATTTTAGATTAGCGAGTAAAAAGTTTTTTTGGTCTCATTAGTCTTAGTATATTAAATACATTTAATTTAATAGTTATATATGAGAAACATAATAACATTATATATATATATCACTATTAAATTAAATGTATTTAATATATAAAGACCAATGAGACCAAAAACACTTTTTACTCATAAAAGAAGTTTCTTTTTTTTATGTCTTATGCCGCATACCCAATAGTATAAATATATATATATATATATATATATATATATATATGTATATATATATATATATATATATATATATATATATATATATTACTATTAAATTAAATGTATTTAATATATTAAGACCAATGAGACCAAAAACACTTTTTACTCATAAAAGAAGTTTCTTTTTTTATGTCTTACGCCGCATACCCAATAGTATATATATATATATATATATATATATATATATATATATATATATATATATAATATTTAATGTACTCTACTGTTTTTTTTAAATGAAACTATTTACTTAAACCCTACAATTCATATCTATTTGACCTCTGTAAATATTTCCATGTATCCATATCTACAAACAACAACAATAAATTATTATTATTGTAATTATATAGAGTGTGTTCTGATTACTGCCCGGAACAAATTTTTTAAAGTTTGCTTGTAATATCTACAGATGACTTGTATCTTATCAATATATGCTCGCATTTATTTATTTATTTATATTAAATTACTACAATTATTTCACAGAATTTTGTGGCAGTACACCAGTGATTATCAACCAGCGAATTTAACGAATAATTACAATACAAAATATTTTATATATTAAATAAATGGTACCATGAAATAGAATGTATCGTGAGAATCGAGAACTTCGTTCTCGAAAACATTCAGGGATCGAACTACTTCTAGATCTTAGTATGCGGTTTTTGGATGTCAGATCTTGGTTAACAGTTAGTTAAAGTTCTCAATTGTCTATACTCGTTTCTCGTTCTCGATTGTCTATACTCGTTTCTCGTTCTCGATTGTCTATACTCGTTTCTCGTTCTCGATTGTCTATATTCGTTTCTCGTTCTCGATTGTCTATACTCGTTTCCCGTTCTCGAGAATTTGTAAGAATCGAGAAGATCGACTCAAGATAAGTTCTCGAGAATTTGTAAGTATCGAGAACATCGACTCATGATAAGAATCAAGAACAGCGGTTCTCGGTTCTTCAAATCACTTTCAAAAAATCAGTTTTCAAAAAAATACTTAAAACAAAGTAGATTTGATCAATATAATATTATTTCAAACGTTGCCGTGTTACTACAAATATATAATGTATTTAGCAATCAATATGATTGTAAAATTCACATTTTTTCCAAATTATATCAATAGTAAATTCTCTGATAGTTTCCAATGTTCACCACACCAAGCATGCGTAAACTGGGAGGCGTGGTGCGAGGACAATACCACTTTTACAGCTGAATTTTTAATGGAAGGCATACTGTACTTCCGTGACAATAGTTTGCATAGTCCTGGTCTAGACAATGCACTGCATAAACAAAATTAAAAAAAAAAACTTCTATCGTTATAGGGCTTGCAAACGTGGGGCTTTTCTGCCGATAAAGGGAGAAGCTCAGAAGAGTTTAATCAGCCGGTATTTACTGCACAGGAAAACTGTGAAAGGTGAAAAGGCGAAAATTCGCCGCGATGTATAATCGGGGATATATTGTGATGTAAAGATATTTTGTGTTTAGACCTCTTTTAAGCTCTTAAGACAGTGGGGCAGATATCCCCACTGCCCTATAAGACGACACTGGTTTATTTAAGTTTGTAGTCGTTATAAGGATAAAGGAAGATAATAAGAATTTTAATTTTAATTAGTTTCCTTTGTTTTTCTTTGAATTGAATGCTGCAGATATATGCTTTCATAAACAAAACAAAAATAAGTAAATTATGAAATAATTTAGTAAATACTAACGATGATCTAATACTAATAATATATAATTTGGACAGAAACCAAGTTTTATGAAGCGCCTTTTATATTTTCGCACAATGTAATAGGTGATTCACGAAAATTCGCCCCCGATTCGGGTTTTAACTCATGCTAATCCACTGAGCTGGGTCAAAAATAATACTTTACTATATATATATATATATATATATATATATATATATATATTTAACTCGTGCTAATCCACTGAGCTGGGTTAAAAATAAATATTGACAAATCCTTCTTAAATATTTTCAATAACCATTTTTTAATATAGTTTATTTTTATTTTGCACGTAATACCTCAATTTTTATTTTATATTTATATATATATTGGAAATAAATAGTGAACAATATCTCTCTCTATGGCGAGACAAATAATATTCAACAATTCGTAATAAAAGTGTATAAGAAAATATTCACAGCATGTATACATAGATTTCAAAATATATATTCAGTCTTCATTATTAACTAGCATTTAAATCTGAATTTAGTTCGATAACTATAATATATATATATATATATATATATATATATATCTGTAGAGATGTTATAATGTAAATGTAACCATCAAAATATATTTATAGATGAAATGAAATTTATAAATGATTAAATTTAACGTTTTTCTGAATTAACAATACACACGGCAGTAAAGCTACCCGTGTTTGTAGAAATTTGAAATTTTAGTTGGTCAGAGTGTATTCCGTAGCCGGAATTTAGCCATATGTATATACAAATATATCGAAATGGACCTAAATGTTCACAGTTATATATTGTAACAAAAAGGGTAACTACTACTACTATTAAATTTAGCCATAATACAGATCTTATATTAGGTATAGTAGCAAAATCAGTGTCCAGCATACCGGTATTACCTACTAGCGTCTTCGTGTGAAAGTAGTCTTAGACCATTCCTCGCGACTAATCACCATATACATGCAACACAACTACGAAAATGTTGCCCAACACGCCCTGCATAGATCTCATTTTAAATAAACCTTTTTACAAAAACTAAACTAGAGAAACTACTGTATTTTTACAAAATAACAAAAGAAAGTTTTCAAAAACTCTCCAGAAGTTACTGTTAGAAAGCAATTGTTTATATCTATATCTCTTTAAAGTCATTTTCAATTTCATTGAGAAGGTAAAATATCACGTTACCAATGGTAATCGACAACATATCTATGTCAAGTTAAACACTGTTAGAAAGCAATTTTTTATATCTATATCTCGTTAAATCAATTTTCAATTTCATTGAAAAGGTAAAATATCACGTTACCAATGGTAATCGACAACATATCTATGTCTTATAAATCGTGTAATAAAAAAAAATTAAACAGAATTTAATTTACCTGATCCAATGCTTGAACAGTAATAATTTGTCGGGATCCAAAAAGTCGACCTCCGCAGCCTCCTCTGCCGCAGGCTCCGGTTCCGGCTCTTTTTCAACAACAGGTTCCGGCGCCTTCTCCTTTTCTTTGCCACCCTTCGCCGCCTTCTTCAGCGCCGGTGGTGGCGCGACTTCTACGGGCGCGTCATCGGCAGCATCGGTAAACCAGTCACCACCCTCATCATCCATATTGTATTATCTTCTAAATCAAAAGAAATTACTTTAGTAATTAGTATGCGAACTAATTACCACATTAATTGAATTTAATTAGGCACTTTGAAACACGGGCTCAAACTCACAGTGTATGAGAGATAATTCACCTATTCACTGGGGACCTTTACAAAGTCTGATGATCTAACTGTACGACAGATTTAAACGGAACTAAATAACGCCCGCCCCCCTAAACTTTGCCAATCACACACGTTGCCTCTTTATTTATATGTCCTGTGGACACTTATATTATCATTTTCTATTGTGACCCCTTGGTAGAAGGTGCCCGCGGCAAAATATATTGCACGTGTGTGTCACACACACCCTTCATGGCCACAGTAACATTATCGCGTACTATGTTGTTGACACATTTTCAACATTATTATAACCCTATTACGCCGTAAACAAAATATAATTTATTTCCGTTCGCAAATATGTTACTTATTCAAGCTTAATTACAGTGCACACGCAATCCGAAAACCTCAATTCCGATCTTAATGTCAATAAAGTCTATTAATCGCTTATTGTATTTTAGTGTTGTTGGCAGGTACTTTATTTGTGTCTCTAGCTCACACATAAATAGTTAGCGCTTGGCTACTGCCGTGGGCGCATACAACAGGGGAGGAATGCTAAAAAATGAAGCGCTTTTGTCAAGGAAAATTACAATGCCCCACATATATTTCTCTAGTGAAATGATGCGTGCGACGTTTTGAATTTAAAATATTCTGCTAAGAAACGATCGCTTCCAAGCGTTACTAATTGGCAAATTGTACCTATGTCTTCACTGTTGCTTCGTTGTAATTGCATCACTGAAATATTACTAGTTCTAACTAGTATCATTATTTTGTCATACTGTATTGTTTCTGTTTGAACTTATTCTAATTTTCAACAGTCAATTAAGTTATTGCAAAATATACAAACATGAATCATCACACTCATTTTTTGCTTGCATATAATTCTGTTTGGCACACCAATATGGTGATATAATGTAAATATCAATGTTTGCATTAAATACAAGCTAGCACCAGGGACCAAGGATACTAAATTAGAGAGGATGTCTGTTTATTTAACAAAACATTTATTAGATATGATTATTTTATTTCAATATGTGATATATTTATTGTAAAATATACAAACCATAAATCACCACACTCATTGTTTTGCTTGCATATAATTCTGTTTGACACACACCAATATGGTGATATAAAGTAAATATCAATTTGTACATTAAATACAAGCTTGCACCAGGGACCAAGGATACTAAATTAGAGAGGATATCTGTTTATTTAACAAAACATTTATTAGATGTGATTATTTTATACGTGATATATTTAAATGTTTAAAGCCCGTATGACATTATATAGTTTCCTATATCGTTTTCTATATAAGAATTGATATATTAAACTGTATAATTATTTCTAAATGGAAAATTTACATTGTGTATTACGGTGTTGTTATTGTTAAGTGAATTTATTATTATTCCGCCGCTATATAATTTTCTACATGTGTGTATGACACTATGTAGTTTTAGTGTGCATCTAAAACGATGATATAAGAAACTAGATAATGTCATACGGGTTTAAGACATGCCTTTATATTTTAGACATAAAAATGTTCCGTAAATGTCGTTAAAATTGCGCTCAGGGTTAAATTTGTGCCATATCTTGCAGCATAGTTATCGTCTATTTCATATCCTTGGGCTCGCACGAAATAATATGAGCTCTATATTAGGGTCTTCTCTAGAGTGCCCTTTTTCCACTGGGCACGTTCCTCTCTGTCTTCCCGTATAGCGATCTTTGCGATTTGGCCATGGTCCACCCTGTTGGCGTGATATCTCCACTTTCTTCGCTGCGGATGAGTCCACCTTACAATGTTTTCCGTGTGGCAATCTTTTCTGATTCAGCTGCTTTTGATTCTATCTCTTAAGAGTTCTGTTCGTGATTGTTCTTAGGAATTTCATTTGGTTTCTGGTTCATAATCGCATTGAACAGAAGAGTACTTATCACCTTATCTTATTCCATCGGTTACCGGTACTTCATTTATGACTGGATTCAGCTCTTCGGGCCAGGGGCCAGTCAGACTTTGAATTGAAATGATGATACTCGGGCCTAGATGATACCCCGACCCCCATTCCTGCAAACGGGTAGCTCCGTAAGACTTGGAGCGAGTTCTTACCTGATTATATGTTATTGTTGTTGTTGTTGTTGTTGTTGTTGTTGTTGTTGTTGTTGTTGTTGTTGTTGTTGTTGTTGTTGTTGTTGTTATTGGTATTTGGGGTGTCAAAATTATTTACAAGCAAAAAATTGAATGTAGTGATTTATGGTTTGATTATGTTACAATAAATTAATTGACTTACGATATATTAATTGATTGAATTAATTTATTAATTTCATTAAAAAACGTAACAGTATTACAAATAATTATACTGGTTCAAAAATGTAGGTAGTAGTTGGTAGATGATTTTAGTCTTGAATCTAGAACTATATCCTCATACTAATAAATAAACGGTTATTAAAATTTATTTATTAGTCTGAGGCTTGATTTAATAATTGCACCAATTAAAATGTTTTATGTATGTACTTTTAAATATTTACAGTGCAAATATAAAATAAAAAAACAGATTTTCAAATATATTCGTTGCGCCGGCAAATTGCTAAACATCCATTGCCAAAATTATGTTTAATTGCCGTCCTGGTCAGTAAGTGCCGTCGTAAATAGTGCGTTGCATCATTAGTTGGTGATAGTATTACACAACAGTATCTTTCTTACAAATGTATTTGATTAATTGCAATGAGTAACGCACATTTGTTTACGTAAAATTATTTTTGTATTGACAAATTTTCGTGGTGAGCAATCGCGTGTCTTTCAGCGCTTTGCTAGAGCATTATGAAAATCCGGTGGCCCGCCTTTTGTGTAGGCATAATGAAAATCATTAACGCGAGGTCGATATTGTGTGTTTTGTAATTATGGCATTGGGAGTTTTGCACACGAACAACCGGCGCCCCTGGAATGAATCTGACGTGCCCGAGTGCCTGAATGCACGCGACATTTTCGATGTCCTTTGCCACAAAGCGCAAAGGGTGTTTGAGTTATTTAGTAGCTGTGATCGTTTGATAGGTATTGATAAACAGAACAACAACATTGAAATATTATATGATGAAACGCATCCACTCATAAGTAGCCTTTTCTATAATAATCAATAATAAATTACTGATGTAGTAATGAATATCAGAACTTAATATAATAATAATATTAATAAAAATAATGTTGTCTATTTAGCACCTCAACAGACGAATACGTAGGGGCAATTTTAGGTCTATGCTGCTTTAGCTATCCAAAACTATCATAAATAATTATTTTCTTTTCAGCAACTAAATTTAAGAGTATAGAAAAATGGTAAAAATTCATTTTATTTGATGTAGTAATGAAAATCAGAACTTAATATAATAATAATAATAATAAAAATAATCTTGTCTATTGAGCACCTCAACAGTCGAATGCGTAAGGGCAATTTTAGGTCTATGCTGTTTTGGTTATCCAAAACTGTATCATAAATAGTTATTTTCTTTTCAACAACTAGATTTAAGTATAGGAAAATGGTAAAAATTCATTTTAAGACGATCAATAACTCAAAAATGTGAAGCTGAAAACGGCTGAAAATCGCCTCTGATATTCATAATAACAACTGTAATGGTTATTCAAAATTTATGAGTAATAAATATTGTCTTGAATAAAGGAGATGAATAAAACTACTATGTTTTTTACCAATTGTTTAATTGTTTAAAACAACTAGTTTCGCCTAAGTTCTAGGCATTATCAAGTTTTTTCGATTGTTTTGAGTCGTTTTAGGGTTTTAATTTTTTTAGTTATGAATATACATTCGAATACTAAATTGGAATAATTACATTTTTTTAAAATTAGTTTACCAAATATATCTTTATTAAACAAATTTCACCATTAACACCAAAGCGACAGTTATGTGTATGATATATACACAGATTAACACACGATACACGCTGAACATCAAAGGAAATTACTGGCGAACGTGATATGCAGACCAACCAGTCAATTAATTAATAAAGCCAACTCCCCGTCTATTTTGCAAGGTTTTAACATCATACAAATATAATTTAATATGATATAATTGGAGCATAGGGATCCTTTACGCTAATTTCATGGTTGTGGCTTTGGGAATTTGCGATAAATCATTATTATTAATTAGGTTGTCGCGTCTACGCATTAATGCATTAAATACGGTGTCAACAGAAAGGCTCAATAAATGATATTTATGCGTTAAATTCTGTGTATATTTATTATGACTATTTAAGTTAAATTAGACATTTGTAACATACAAAATTATTTTATCAAATCTTGTTCACATTTGACATATGAGAGAACTATGCTGTTTTGCGAAAAGCAATATGCCGCATAATCTATCAACAGTTTAAAAAAAGTAATGAAATTTACTCTTTAGAGCAGGGGTTCTCAAATTTTAGAAATATCACCTAAAAAACTGCTAAACATTCTGTACCACAAACTTAGTTTTATATGTTTACTAATGATAATAATAATAATAATAGTATAAAGCAATTTTTAAAGCTGACCCCAATAAAATTAGCAGAGGCAAAATTTAACCCGGCTGCTGGAAGTATAACAACAGTCCAAATTACTCATGGAGACGAAAGCCACTCGCCTATGGGAGCCCATCGATACAAAAGCTCTAAAATCGGCATATCGAGATAAAAGTGTAAAAGTTTAAAATAAAAAATAAATAGAAGGAAAAATATGTCAAGATAGAGACTGTCCATTTTCCATTGTCATTTTGTTATAAACATTGTGAAATTTTTTCAAATCAATCGTATGACGGATTCATGATCAAAAATAATAATTTATGTTACAACATATATTATATAAGAACACCCATAAAAATTATTAAAGGTCGTTTTAGACAAGACAATTTCTTGACTCAAAAGTTAGTCAAGATGCGAGACAATCTAAATTATCTCGTATCATACAGCAAATTATTTGAAATATTGAATTAGATGGTAGATCGAATGGAAACATATAACGCGTTCTATTTATCAAGGACAAATTGTATTGGGATAAAGATATATGAATTCATTTCTAGAACAACTTTTGAGCTAAGAAATTGTCTTGTCTAAAACGACTTTAATAAAAATATATAACTATATATTATGGTCGGCAAGACATAAACAAAAGATTCCTCAAAATTTAGATTTTATTGGTCACCCCAATTGGTCAGTACAGACCCGCAAACAATCCGCCGTGCGCGCGGTATAGAGGTTAACTTCACACCGGTCAAGAATAACTAGGTGTATTAAATAATTCCGAATACAAATTTCATTTGTAGTATTATCCCATCTATTTTCAGCGCTGAACTGCATTCTTATTATTCACCGTGTTGTTAGTTGAGAATGCCAGCGAATCTGATCTGTGCTACTTAAATCTTTACCAAAAAAAAAAACTGCATTGTTAAAATTCTCCGTTATATCTTTATCATCATCAACCCAGCTAATACATTTTATTTATGAGCGTTTTAATACGGCCAGAACGACGGGCTCGTTAATTTTAAATAGCCGTTGAATTAAAAATAAAACGTCTATTCTCATCCGTCGCATTGTCTTCTGCGATATTCAAGGCAATTCAAGCCCTGCCAGAAATAAAATAATTAATTAGCGTTCTCATTTAAAACTGAATTATTTGTCTGCTCGTTTGCACAAACATAAAATCCAACTGGGCTTTAAATTAAACCCATGCAGGGTTATTAATATTTACAGCGCAGTCGATAATTCAGATGCAATCAAACTAATGACTTTTGCGTGATCGGGTTGTATAAAAATTATGCAACCTGTAATCTCTATGAAAATTTAAGGAGTGAAATTAGTTCATACGGTGTTGTATAATAGTGAGTGATTTAAGGGTTTTATAATGAATGGTCGCTTGTGTGTTTATGTATGTTTATGCTCCAGGCATCGGAGCCGCCCTTTAGATTTTTAGGACGCGGGTACAAATATCGCGAGAGTAGAATTAGGACATGATACCTAATTCTACTCGCGAGTATAAAAGTGATTTTTTTCTAATTTTACTCTCTTTAACCTGTGCTATTTCTCTATTTTTAGGGGAGGAAGTTTTTTTGTTTGATCAGAATATTTTTATTTTGTACAAGGGCAGTTCCAGCTTCATCTAATGCAGAATAATATTTTAATTGTATATATATATATATATATATATATATATATATATATATATATATATAATAACTAGTTTTTCGGCGATAAACTACCCCCAATATATATATATATATATATATATATATTTGAAACCCAGCTCGATGGCCGAATGGTCCGTCACGTACTGAGCATTGGGGAGTGAATTCAGGCTCCCCAATGCTCAGTACTTCATTGGGGCGAATTTTTACGAATCACCTTTCACAGAATTTTAGAGATTTTGTGTGAAGTTAAGGTAAAAACCGAGTGATTAAACTCCGCTGAGCTTCTCCCTTGACCGGCGCAAAAGCCTCACGGCTGATATCCCTATATAGATAGAAGTTTTTTTTATATGTTTTTGAATACGGAGTATTTATCTCCGTTTACCTATACACTAAAAAAAACCTTAAAAATCTTGAGAGTTACAGCTTACTAAAAAAAACCTTAAAAATGTTATTTATCCCTTAAAATTGTTATTTACTCCCTAAAAATGTTGATTTTGACCGAAATTTCAATATAATGTTATATTCGTATTCTATCCATTCATATAAATGTAATACGAAAATGTCTGCGATGCGAAAGAACAGAGAAATTAGAAAAATTAGGTTGAAATTATTTTTTATAACATTTGCGATTTCCATTATTTCATTTCTGTTAATGTATTCAGTAGGTATTTGTGATTGATGGTTTCAATTACTTTTTTACAGTTAATAAAACGGTTGTAATGTAAGTTTTTGCTGTCTCCATGAATTCTAGTAGAATTAATTCTGTATTGTTCTTCTCAGGAGTCTGTGTTGTTACCGGAAAACTAATGAAGTGAAGGAAATAGCATGGAGAAGTAAAAAGGTTTTTTTAATATAATAATTGTCATTTACATAAAGCTCGTATTATTGGTATGACATTATCTAGTTTTCTATATCGTTTTATATATAAGAATTCTTATATATAAAACCTACATAGTACAAACTACATAGTGTCATACACACATGAAATAAAAGGATATAGCGGCATCAATTGATGTATTAAACTGTATGACTATTTCAAAATGGAAAATTAACATTGTGTATTACGGTGTTGTTATTGTTAAGTAAATTTATTATTATTCCGCCGCTATATCCTTTTTTTTCATGTGTGTATGACACTATGTAGTTTGTACTATGTAGGTTGTGCATCGAAAACGATATAAGAAACTAGATAATGTCATACAGACTTAAGAGTGTTTAAGCGAAATAAAGGTAAATTTATATATTATACTCCTATCAATTATTATACAACAAATTCAATCAACACTATTGGATAATGCGCCGCTGTCTATGCGGTTTTAATATGCACCTCTCAATCGACTGATTGAGAGGTGCATATTACTACCCATACGAATATGTTCGGTCTATTGATGTAGTGTTCATTTTATGGAGGGGGGCATGTAATTCGCCAATTCAAATTTAATTTTGATTGCGCTCACATTTCATTCGAGTATGTGATAACACGGCTGTTCGCGTTGATGTAATAAATTATGTTGGGCATATAACCACTCTTGCCAACATATGCCATTGCTCTATTGCATCATGTATAATAACGTTTTATTTATGGGTTGAAAATAATGGAAAGTTATTTCATACATTTCTAATACAACAATGTAAATGCAGGGTGTCTTCGAACGACCTCTTAAGGGTGGAATCATGTCTATGGACTATTCAAATCGGTTGATACTCTATATCAGGGTTTATAAAATTATTTGGTCCGCAAAAGTACCCCCTTTTGCGGACCAAATAAACACTGATATAGAATATCCACCGATTCAAACTTGCAAAGGGCCACCTGAAGAATGGATATGTATACAAAAACATCTCGAATGATATATAATCAATATTCTCTGCTCCCCAAATATTTTTCGCGACCCTGTGAACAATAGTTGTATTAGAAAGTCTCATGACGCATACGGAGGATTACTTACAATTTCCCTTTTTTAGGGAAGTAAGTTTTTTGTCTGGTCAGAATATTTTTATTTTATACAAGGGCGGTTCCAGCTTCTTCTAATGCAGAATAATATTTTAATTATATATATATCCTTCTCGTACTGAGCATTGGGAGCCTGAATTCAAACTCCATTGAGGTGAATTTTCGCCTGTCACAGTTTTTCAGAGATTTTCTTATAAGTGAAGTACTAATGTGAAATTGTGGTGAGAAACATTTATTTATATATATATATATATATATATATATATATATATATATATATATATATATACAAATCTTTATTATCAACAGTTTATATAATATAATCAATTTCTCTGCTCCCCAAATATTTTTCGCGACCCTCCTGGATGTCGTGACCCCCACTATCACAAAAGAACCTGAACATCAGGGACCATATCCAAGCGAGGAAATGTTTTCTATTTTAGCTATTTTTAGTCATGTAAAATGTATCTGAGCCAAAATAAAGTATTTAAAAAATGGTTAATAGAATACTATCAATCTTAATAGTTTTTTGTTTTCAACTTTTCAAAATGTACAGTATTTTGTTGTTAATTCGCAGATAGTACTTCTGTTTACATATAACAATGACTATTTTATATATCAAAACTAACATTTGAATCACATATATGAATATTGATAGGAGCTGGGATGAAGTTAATCTGATTTTATATAATCCTGCTCCTGCTTTAAAGCACTATAGCTGCTGAATAAAAAGTAATTTGACAAGTCCTAATAAAAAAGTTAATTACCAAGTTATTTACATTAGAATTTTGTAATTTAAATTATCATTGTAATTAAAAAACTTTTATCAGGTTTTAAGCGTGGTTCAAGAATTAATTCCTTCCTCAAAGAACATTATTAAATTATAAAATGTAATTTATCTCAGTAACTAAAATACTTGCGTTTCGACTTTCTCCTTAAAATTTTAACACCAATTATAGTTACTTAAGAGGACTTTATATATATATATATATATATATATATATATATATATATATATATACTATAAAAAATCGACTATATTTTTCTTAATGTTTGTATTTCTCTAATAAAAACACAAATATTTATAAAATTTACACAAACACACATGCAAATAAGTCTTGGCGAATTGCCTGATAAAAGATAAGTGTGTGTAGAATCCTTGCTATTATTATTTACGTGGGAATAATCATTATTAGAAAAGCATTACAAACATCTGCCGCCATCGATCACATGTGATTATGTGTGCTATAAATTTTATTTAAACCACGTTGGCAACTCCCTCTGTTAGTAACAGTTTCTAATTTATAATTAGTTGTTAGGAATCTATTCCGGATTATAAGAAAAAAACTTCTATCTTTGCCGTGAGGCTTTTCCCCCGGTCAAGGGTCAAGCTCAGATGAGTTTAATCACCCGGTATTTACCTTAACTTCACAGAAAACCTCTGAAAAACTTTGAAAGGTGATTTGCGAAAATTCGCTCCAATGGGATTAGAACTCAGGTTCCCTGTTGATCAGTACGAGACCAGGATTATATTTTAGTTAAATCATTAAAAATTCTCAAATGATCAAAACATTTACAACTTATTGTCCTAGCCCCAAGAGATACTTGGCATTTTTGATTTTCTCATAAATAATGATTTTTAGTTAAATCATTAAAAAATTTAAAATGATCAAAAGATTTACGACTGGAAGGAGATTCGTTAAAATTCGCCCCGATGAGATTCGAAAACAGGTTCCGCATGCTCTGTACGAGACCCGGATTATATTTTAGTTAAATCATTAAAAATTCTCAAAGGATCAAAATACAACTTATTGTCGTAGCCCCAAGAGGTACTTGACATTTTTGATTTTCTCATAAATAATGATTTTTAGTTAAATCATTAAAAAATTTAAAATGATCAAAATATTTACAACTGAATGGAGATTCGTGAAAATTCGCCCCGATGAGATTCGAAAACAGGCTCCCCATGCTCTGCACGAGACCCGGATTATATTTTAGTTAAATCATTAAAAATTCTTAAATAATCAAAACATTTACAACTTATTGTCATAGCTCCAAGAGGTACTTTTTGATTTTCTCATAAATAATGATTTTTATTTAAATCATTAAAAATTCTCAAATGATCAACAGATTTACAACTTAAAGGTGATTCGTGAAAATTCGCCCCAATGAGATTCGAAAACAGGCTCCTCAATGCTCAGTACAAGACCCGGATTATATTTTTGTTAAATCATTAAAACTTCTCAAATGATCAAAACATTTACAACTTATTGTCGTAGCCCCAAGAGGTACTTGACAATTTTGATTTTCTCATAAATAATGATCTTTAGTTAAATCATTAAAAATTCTCAAATGATCAAAAGATTTATAACTCAAAGGTGAAAATTCGCCCCGATGAGATTCGAAAACAGTGTCCCCAATGCTTATATGCCCGGATTATATTTTTGTTAAATCATTAAAAATTCTCAAATGATCAAAACATTTACAACTTATTGTCGTAGCTCCAAGAGGTACTTGACATTTTTGATTTTCTCATAAATAATGATTATTTGTTTGTATTTCATTAATACATTTCAATCATTTGTAAATAGCTGATTCTAGAATTTCTAAAAAGAACACAAAATGTGAATACTATCGCATATATATTTTATCGATTCTCTCAACAATAATAAACAAAATCTCAATATATTCACGTGTTTAATTATTGAGGATATGTGACCTCATTACAAAAACACTTCTTCGTAACGGGCCGTATCATCAGTGGACGTTGGCGATCAATCTGGCCCATCTAATTCGGTCTACCGCGGTAACTAACTCTATTGAAGTCTTTTTGGTCTATTGTTCCAACTTCTTCAGCAGAGGTTCGTCGTCTTTCTGGTGATTTTCTTCAGCTAAGAGGTTCGTCGTCTTTCTGGTGATATTTTCATTAGATTTTGCCCATCATATATAACTAATATAAATACTCAGCTAAACCAGACAGGTGGTAGAACGCGTCAACTCCTATAAGTACAACATATATAAGTGTGAATCCACCTCTTAGCTATATACATATATAGATTTCGATCTTATTAGATCTCATCAGTGTAGCTCAGCTAGTGAGGATGAATTCACACAATATCTCGAGTGGTTATATACAAAAAGTATACAACTAACCCCCTTAGGAGCTGCATCGAATAGGCGAGAGTAGCTTTCACCAAAAGAAAATGAAAATAAAAACGTTGAACAACAGGCACTTGAAAATCCGCCTCAACATCAGATTGTTACGGTGCTACGTGTTCAGTATCCTCTACGACATCGAGGCTTGGACACTCACGGAGATTATGTGTAAGAAGGTGGACGCTTTTGAGATGTGGACTTACTACAGGATGTAAAAAATTTCCTGGGTTGATCTAATTACAACCATCGAGGTTTTGCATAGAATCAATAAACAAATACCTTGAACATGTTGTCCGTAATGATAAGTACAATAAGTATATTCTATCTATCTACAGTAGTAGATTATAATACAGGCTAAAATACAAGGTGCGCGCAGTCCAGGCCACCGCAGATCATCATATGCTCAAGAACCTCCGCCAATGGAATGGACAAGTACAAGGTATTTCACAATTATAGAAAAGTATTAGTTACTCGGTTTATCCATGAAACCCTAAGCATGCGGTAGCACCATATCTTGACACTTTCTAAACGCTTGTTGACCGTTTCGGTTAGTATCCATCCGTCTACTACAGTATTGAGAAGGCGTAACATCTTAGGATACGCGCTCGCCTAGGAGGCAAGTTTTGTAATCTATAATTTGTATACATCATCCGTCATAATACTGTACTATACAGTTATATTTTTACAACCCTATATCTATGATTAATGTTCATTCATTTCAACAACAAATTGTTTTTATTTGTTATCTTGCAGAAATTGAAAATCATTCCATTGATTATTTTTTAAATATTTTTTCACATTCTGTATAAATTACACTGCCCAGCAAAATAAAATTGGGAGGCGAGGATAAATCTTGCGCTCCATATTTCGTATGTAAGACATGCGTTGAACATTTAAGACAGTGTAGAATTGGAAAGAGGAAATGCTTAAAGTTTGGAGTCTTCTTTCTGGTGATATTTTTCTCATTCTGTATACATAACACTGCCCAAACAAATAAATATGGAACACGAGGATAAATCATGGGCTTCACATTTCATATGTAATACATGCGTTGAACATTTAGGACAGTGTAGATTTGGAAAGAGCAAATGTTTAAAGTTTGTAGTAACGATGTTTTGCAGGGAACCAAGACACCCTCACGATGACGGATATTTTTGTCTCCTAAATATTAAAGGCATCAATCGGAGTAATAGATAAAAATGTACATATTCTCATCTAGATTCAGCAAGGATACCTGTACTGCATTCTATATATATATATATATATATATATATATATATATATATATATATATATATATATATAACCGTTGATTGAAGTACATATAATACTTCAATCAACGATATAACGTAGGACAGAGCCCGCCTTTTTGATGTTTGTCCCTTGTATATTATTGCATGGGTGTTGTTGTGATATATGTTATATGTCTTTCTTTCTACACCTCTCTCTTCCAGGATTTTCCATAATTTATTTCTTGGGATCATGTCGAACGCTTTTTGTAGGTCTATGAATCCTAAATATGTCTTTTTATTATTTGTAGTTCTTTTTTCTGTGATTTGTTTTATTGTCAAGATGTTGTCCTGTGTAGATCTTTCTTTCCTAAAACCGCATTGCGGTTATTCTAGTGTCTGTTCTATTCTTGCTATTATTCTCTTGTTTATTGTCTTTTCTAATATTTTCATCCCTATGGTTGCTTTTAATCACTAGATTTCATTCTAACGAGATATTTTAAAGAAGCCCCATGCGCAGTTTTAGAAAAATTTGAATTTGTATGTGTGTAATAATAAGCGTAATAATAATTAACAAAGAATACAAATTTAAAAATCTAGGACTGTAAGCGTGAATAAATTTTATTATTTTATTTATTATGTTTATATCCTTTAAATTGTAAATGTACTTGTTTTAAGATCTAATAATTTCAACCATATTATATGTTAAATCATATTGTCAGAACTTATTAGTATTACAACAGATGATTCTCTAAATTAAAAGTTATTTCAATAATCTCATCAATTTCGAAATCGTATTAATACATTTTATTATAACAAATTTGTTATGCCTTCTATTTAATACCACTAACCTTGTCACCTTCCCAAATTATATTCCTTGCTGAATATATTGTTTCAAGTTTATGAAACACCACATATTTATAGCACTTTTATGTTCGGTACTATATAAATATATTTTTATATTCTATTGTATTGTAGCTAGGATCGTTTTATATTTTTTATGTTGATTCATTATTTTTTAGACGATCATGATATAATTCGTGATTTCAAGTATATTTTGTCAACAGTAAATTGTCACATTTTACTACATACTTATCAAAAAACCTTTCATGGTCGCATTAATTTCACGACCTATCAATATAGGAGATCGCGTTGATTAATACAAACATAATAAATATAATATTTAAACATTTTACTGATAATTAATTCTATTATAATCGCCTGAAACACCACACTGTGGAAAAAAAAGGCCAACGGATATATATATATATATATATATATATATATATATATATATATATATATATATAATAATCGCCTGAAAAACGTACATATGTACGTATATGGACACGTAAATGTACAAGCGGCCAAAACAGAACCTAATTCAGCTTCACTTTTGGCCTTAATATACAAATTACTGTTTTTAATATAATTCGAACGTTTTAATCATAAGAGGTAGGAATAATAAATTAATGTTTTAATACAAGAAGGCTAGAAAATTCCGTAAATAATAGACATTATGTAGATTTCATAGTAAGTAGTAGCGTTGATTGAAGTATTTATACTTCAATCAACAGTAGTAGGTAGTATATAAGTAACAACTAGCTCTAAAAAATTTAATGGGAACGTAGCCTTAAATAAAACACGATTAAATAACATTTTTATATAGATATGTTACATATATACAGGTAGAAGCATATTTAGAAGGAAATGCAAATATATAAGAAAAAAAGTTGATACGAAACTTAGTACTCAACTGCCTCCCTCTTTTGACGAGAACTAATCCTCACAGATTTTTTAGTAGCAGTAGTAGCACTACTCGCCTCATTCTCCTCCGCAGTTTCAGCAACGAGAGCACGCAGCCTCGCGGCCCTACGCTCCCTAACCTGTGCCTTCTCAGCCATTGCGTTCATTTCATCCTCCAACTCGTTTAACCTCGCCCTTGATTGTTTAGCTCTAATTGAAGCAGCGCTCACTTCCTCCGCGTTATCCAGCTTCGACCATTTAGTCAACTCCTTATTATCAACAGCATCTACCGTCACTTTCAGAGCGCGCCTTTGGAACGTGACATCCTCATCGATTGCCTTGCGGGTTTTCTCAACCTTTGTTATGCCAACGGCATCCAGCATTTTGTCAGCGCGATCTCTTAATGTGCGGCATTTAATGTTATTCATAGTGCCGTCTAAATCAATGTCGTCGATCACGGATATTTTTTTGTTAGCTCTTATGCATTGCAGCTTTGAGGCGGTCTACAAATATAAAAAATAAACACACTACTAAATTGAATATCTATAGTATATGGCATGCAATCTTTAGGTTCTTACTAAGTTTGTTCATTATGTTTTTCATTTAATATTAAAATAGTGATTTTTAAAACAATGCAATGTTGTGTAAAAATGTCACCGTAGTGTGCTTTTATTTAGAAAAAAAACAGGAATAACGAATATGACCTAAGTGAAAGTAGATTTATTGTAAGTAGAAGTACTATAATCGATTCAGTAGTAATTTCGATTTCAATTGACTTACCATGGTCAATTAATTTGATTTAAAAATTAATATTTATATTTTGATGTCTTTACTATGTAAAGGGTATATCTTACACTCAAATGGTTTTCTGTAGTCAATAAGTAATAATAAATGCTAATATAAATCATTATTGCACATTTATGTCATGCTAAACATAAATTTAAATTGTTGAAAAAGTTGAATATTTTAAGTTTTTGTTTACATGTAAAAGGTATATTTTTTATATTAATATGCTCTTTGTAATAAATAGGTAATAATAAATGCAAATATAAATCATTATTGCATATTAATGAGATCTTAAACATAAGTTTCCATAATCAAAGAGTTGTTTTTTTTTTTAATTATTATGTTTTTTTATAAGTAAAAGATATATCCAAATGATTTTCTGTAGTCAATACGTAATTATAAATGCAAATATAAATCATTATTGCACATCTATGTGATGCTAAACATAAGTTTCCCTAATCAATGAGTTAAATTTTAAATTTTATGTGCAATATGTATAACTTTTGTATTCAAATGTTTTTCTGTAGTCAGTAATAATAACAAATAAAAATAAATTATTATTGCAAATTTATGAGATCCTAAATAAAAGTTTTTATAATCATTAAGTTGAATAATTTAATAACATAAGACTCCATATTCAATAAGTTGAATATTTAAAGTTTTTTTCTTATATGTAAAAGGTATATCTTTTATATTCAAATGTTTTTCTGTAATTAATAAGTAATTATAAATGGAAATATAAATCATTATTGCACATTTATGAGTAGTCCCAATTTAATTTTAAAGTAGAAGTAGTCTACTTTAAAATTAAATATTTTAAATTTAATTTTAAAGTAGAATAATTTAATATATATATATATATGTTTTACATGTAAAAGGTATTATATTAAAATGATTTCTATAATCGATAAGTAATAATAAATGCAAATGTAAATCAATATTGCACATTTATGAGTAGACCCAATTTAATTTATCTTTGTAAATAATCCTTGACTGATCATGTAACTCTCAGACTAAAAAATAAAACAATATTTTATTTATTAGTCTTGAGTTGTAACCGTTTAAACTATTTATCTAGTAATGTGTTTGTTGTGTATAAAATATTAGACTATTGTTGATATTAATAATGTTATTCGGGGATTTCTAAGCACAGCGCGCTAAAACCTAAGCATATTTGTTGTGTCATTAGTTAAATTAATATAGTCGGCTATTGCGCCATAATCGCACCTCTTCGTCAATATCATTGTCCATCAACTCCATGGATTTTAACATGCCTCCGCGTGAATCGAACATGTTTGCTTCGGTGATATGTTTCTTGGCGCGGCTGCGGGCCGTGCTGAGGTCTTCATCGAAAAAGGCTTTCTCGTGACGATCGGCGATGTCTTTTGGGATGGATGTTTGCCTAGCTGGGCTAGTCGGCCTGCCGGAGTATTTGCGATCTAAACGATCGATTGTGGATTTGTAGTAGTTTTCGCCGATGTTGTAGTTGACGTCATAGATGCGTGTGCGTGGCCTGCTGAATGGACGGGACATGTTCTAGAAGAACAAAAATGAAGACTATTAAAGATATTGAATTGGTTGTATATTAAATTATAATCAAGATGAACAAAACAAAAATGATGATGATGGCAATTTATTATAATTTATCAGTATGAAATGGGGCGTGGGAACAAAATCGTGACCGTGGGAACATTCTTAAACGCTGTTCCAAACCCCGTTCGCCCAGTTTTAAAGATTGTTCAATCTGAACAGATTGAACAGGATTTGGAACATTGATTTGCCATAACAAAACGGTTGGTGGGGGCTTATCTGCAGACTGCACGTAGTCTATGGGGTATCCCCCAGTACAGTAACTTTACCACTTATGTACACACAAATATAGTGAAGAGTTATATGGTATATATCAGGGGTGACCAACAAGTCGATCGCGATCGATCGGTCGATCTAGAAGCCAATGTTGGTCGATCGCTCGCGATATATTAACTTAGAAACAAATTAGACTACATACTTGATAAATACAGCACTAATGACAACAAATCGATCGCAATTTTGGTCGATCGCTCGCTATGTATTAACTTAGAAACAGATTAGACTACATACTTAATAAATACAGCACTAATGACAATAAATCGATCGCGACACAGTTTTAAAATAAAAAGTAGATCTTATGTTCATAAAAGTTGACCACCCCTGGTATATAACTTATAGCTAATAAAATTCAGTTTCTCTTGTAAAGTCTCTCGTGCACATAATTGTACATTTCTTAGTATAGAATAAAACTGCAAGTTCTATAAACTGCATTCGTATTTTAAAAATATATGGGTCAACGTATCACGTTTATTTTTAATGTAGCCATTCAGACGTAGCAGCTGCCAATATACCATATGAATATAACACATAATAAAACTGCGAACGCAAAAATAGCACATTGTAAATGATATGTCTTTCGTTTTGGCAGTGCCCGCCCGTTTCGCTGGGTTCTATTAAAAGGTAAAATCTATCAATAGGTCAAGGCTAAATAACACGCAGACCAGGAAATTAGTCTAAATATTTGCCACCTCTCACAAACCTCTCTGTACAGTCCGTTTGCAAAAAGAAAGTGCAAGACGGATGATATAACATTAGTTAATTTTGTCAACAGTTTATTTAAAGCAAATAGCAATTACATGAAACAAAAACGTTATATACTTGCTCTGACCTAAATAGTTAACATCTATATTAATTAAATCCTAGAAATATCTAAGAGTTATGTTTGGAACACTCACATACACACACCTTAGTTATTTTTAGGGAATAACCTACATTAATTTCTGGCGCAGTAGTGTTTAAATCATACAGTTTTGAACAAATTAACTTCAGTTGAAAACATTACATAAGACTTTATAATATAAATAACAATTTGCAATACATATTGAATGTTAATTCATAATTCTCACGAAATTAGAGAGAACATATTTACACTTTTCAAAATCCGAAAAAAATATTTCATCAATGTTCAGAATAGAGACTTATTACAACTATAACATTAATAACTATGAGAAAGAACACATTATAGCTCGTTTTATCTAAAATCTATATGAAGATTTTCATAAAAGCTAATGTTTTGTAATTTTCTAAAGATGTTTATCAGAAAAATACCTTATTTTACATTTCTATGAACTATACCATTAATAACTGTGAGAAAGTATACGTATTATATAACGTTTTGTAGCTAAGTATTTGAGTAACTGAACTCTGTATATATATTTTTAATTTTTTCTCCAACAAACAAGCATATGATTCCACACAACGGAACAGCCTCCGGTATGCATTACAATATCTCGGCATACAGCCAAAACTCCGAAGAATAATACAAATGTACGAACCGAAAATATTACACCGGATGTTATAATATAACAAGAAACATAGAATCGTGATGTTCTCATACACATTATGTTTAGATACAGACATGAAAAAATCACTATTTCTACTGAAAGTATAATCGATAACAGGGTAAGACCAAGTGCACACTAGAAAAGTCACAAATTGGTTTTTGCAAAGAGCACATATTTTCAACACCAAAACTTATAATGCAAAATAGCATCATCAAAATAAGGTAATATATTTATAATTAGTTAATCTGGAGAAAGCGGTCGATAGGGTACCCAGAAATAATGTATAGAATTATTAAGCAACAGAGGAATCAGAGAAAAATACAACATACCTACAACAGGTGAACTAATTCCAATACTTGGGAGTTACTTTAGAAAGGAATATGAGCATGTAGGTAGAAATAAACACTAGAATTGATACTATCAAGATTATACAAGCATGCGCTCCAGGATGACGAAGTAAACATATTCTACGACGCCCTGGGTGGCATTAAAACTCCGTTCACTATAATTGCATTTAATAAATTTAACAATGTATGCAGCAACTAATAATTGCATTTAATACATTTAACAATGTATGCAGCAACTAATAATTTATACAACCAAGCCGTAATACGTTGCAGAAACACACTAATAATCCAATTATTAATTTAACTAACCAAATCCTATATTGTAGAGCCTAGAAATCCATTGCCCTAAACCCGGAAAAGAAGAAAGAATTAGCTGAGGCGCGAAAAACATAATGGCTAAACGTAACGACTTGAGAAACGATAGAAATACAAGCAGCGAGGAACTAAGAGAAATAAACAAAGGTATATCTAAAACCATTCACCGAGATATCAGAAGCTGTCGTAGCAAGATCCAGCAAACAATAGAGCATGAATGTATTACGTAAAAACATTAGTAAAGGAAGGGTAGAAATAACTAAAGTTAAGAACATGAAGCAGAATATTACAACGAATAGAGAAAAAATACTACGCACCCTTGAAGAATTCTATCATGAACTGTACAAATGCTGCTATGAGGAAGATCTGGACCCAAGTACACCAGCACCAATTGTAGCTATTGTCAACCAAGGAGGACCAATCCGATATCATAATCGAGAAGTAGAACTGGCGCTGACAAAAAAGAAAAATAACAAATCGCCTGGAGAAGACAACAGCAGGAGGCACTTTCTTAATATTTGAAATAAAAGCACTAATTAGCCACTGTCTGCAAAATAGTACAATTTCAAACAAATGGCACAAAGCATTTACCATCCTGCATTGCAAGGGAGATAAGGTTGACTATCGACCTATAACTCTTCTGAATCAACTCTAAAAACTATTTACCAGAGTAATCACATCAAAACCAGAGAGAAAACTAGATTTCTAGTAACCAAACGAACAAACTGGATGTCCCTCCGAGTTTAGAACGAATGACAATGTATCAAAGTTTTAATCGAAAAGTCAGTGGAGTGAAATGACTACTGGCCCTTTCATTCGTGGATTTCCATAAAGCTTTCGATACAGTTGAGCTAAACGCCATCATATAAGCTATGAGAGAATTTTGTATAGGTCACAGGTATTCAAATCTAATACATCTATAAAAGCGCTATAATCACCGTAAAACTAGAGCAACCCGCTTCAATCCGGTCGAGGAATAAGCCCACGCCTTACTCCTCGACAATATGTTTCCAAGACTTTGTATAACCGTCTTCGAATAGAAACTTAATTGGGACACAATAGGCATTACTCTATAAGGTCAAAAACGGATGACATAGTCCTCATAGCCGACAACCTAGGAGTATTAATGTAGATGATAGGGGAACTTCACGACATATAATTGGAAAGTGGTTTGAATTGCTCCAATATAAAAATAATGAGAAATTCAGTACCTAGCGAACAGTTTAACATCGGAAAAATCTACAAATATACCTCGGTCATGAAATTAGAATATTCAGGCATGTGAACCACTCAGAAGAATCAACCTCGCATAGGCATCGTATGGAACGTAGTTACATCCTTAAGAGCAAAATCTGAAGTGTTTGAAAAGGAAGGTATATGATCAAAGCATTTTACCTGTCTTCACAAACGGAGTGAAAACGAAAAATGGAAAAATCAATGCTTTGGGTATCCCTACAAAACCATATTAACAATGATCTTCTAAGTAACTAGTCACGGAAGTAGACCGAATATGTAAACTGAAATAGAGATGGGCTGGCCACGTAGGTCGAATGTGCGACGGAAGACCAAGAAATTATTGGAATGGAGACCACGAATCAACAAGCGCAACAGAGTAAGAACACAACGCTTTGGACCGATGAATAAACAGAATTCGATGGAACGGGCTGGATGATGGCGATGATGACGTTTAGATAACAATTAAATAAGCGAAGACAACTGAGTTGGTGGGGGCACTTGAAGAGAATGGTTGCTTTAAGAAAGGTCAAGAAAGTAGAACTCAGAAAACAAAACCAAAAACGAGGAAAAGAAAAAGAGTAAATAAAACATAGGATAGCATATTTAAAGAACTATTGTATAGAAAGGAGATATCATGGATATGCATAGGACAGGAAGCAGTGGCACAAGTTTGTACATAGTACATAGATTTAAGAGATAGGAGAGTAGGAAAAACAGGGAAAATCTTCAACATGATGAAGGCGACATTCTAATTCAAAGAAATGACAAAAGAAATACAAAGCATAAATAGTTACATACAGCATTTAAACATGACAATGATGGAAACACATAACTCAAGAATCAACGCTATTGAAATGAGATTCCTAAATCCTTTATAGAAATATTCAATATTTTAACGATAATAGTAATAGTTATAGTAATAGGTATAGTTAGTTAGTTAGTTACATCATAATGAGGTTTTGAGGTTTTGTTCGTCCGCAATTATATAAAAGTCTTCTTTATGAGACTATCGGTCGTGATCCTTTTTTGCCAATAAAGGGATGAGCCGATCTTTACCTTCATTTCACAGAAAACCTCTGAGACATTATATTATATGTGATTTCGTATTAAAGTTTTTGTTTTCTTTTAAGTTATAACTTTTTATGTAATTAATGTAAATGAACACAGACAAGCCCCCAGGGAGACCGGTAGCGAAATAAAGATGGTTTATATATAAGTATAAGAGTCCAACAAATACACAAATTTGGCTCCAAAGTGTATCGTGAAAAAACAAAAATCTAAGGGAATTTAGAGCGCATTAAGTAACATGATGCCAACAACTCTCGCATGGCTTAAAATCAAACCTTAAATAAAAAAGAGCTGTAATTAGAATATTATGAATATATCTGCAGGATAATTAATGTAAATATCAATAAAATTGAATTAATTTAATATCCTGTAGCGTTTCTGATTTGATTTTAAAGTAGGCGAGAGTTGTCGAGATCATGTAACTTAATGCGCTCTAAATTATCTTCTAGAATTTTAAGAATTTATTACATATGAATTAATATACAGCTATTAATTAAGTGTCTATCACAATAATCCCTTAAATATGAACTAATATAACAAACGCATGTAATAGCACAGTTGCGTAATAATAAATAATAGTTGTACGCATCCAATTATTTCTAGTAGTAGTACCAGTACATATTTTAATAAATGATCAAAAATACTTACGATGTAGTGTCTGGGTTGCTGAGGTTGATATTAAATATAATAATTTTCACACTGCACGCACACTAGACGCCCGGCGTCGTTATGGAATGACGCTTCTAAAAGCGTCTCCCACCAAATTGCACTGCTCCCACTCGATTTGTATTTTTATTTTGGTAATTTGTGTGTTTGTTATTTTTTCTACGGTACGGGCGTATTGTAATTCATCATAATATAAATATAAGTGTGTTGAATCAAAACAAATTCCATAAGGTCATTCCGAGGAATAAATGCACAATTAACAGGCTAGGTTGGTGCCGATTGCTATTTATAGTTGGCATAGAATTTGAGTCAGACTTTTCATTTCGAATGGACTGGATTTGTCGTCAGGGATGCGTGGTCGATTTTGAATCAGTTTACTCTATTTATTTATGGGTTTAGTCAGTGTAGGATCAGTCATGATTTTATTATTATCTTGCTTTTGGATGTAATTATTATATGCCCGCATTTATTTACCAAGATGTCATAAAATATATAGATGCTATAGGACCTTTATTGGCATTTCATTACATTCTTGACCAACTCAACTCATCCCATCGTTAAAGGTCGTTTTAGACAAATCAATTTCTTGACTCAAAAGTTAGTCAAGATGCGAGACAATCTAAATTGTCTCGTATCATATAGCAAATTATTTGAAATATTGAATTGGATGGTAGATTGGATGGAAAAATAACGCGTTCTATTTGTCATTGTATGGGAGGACGATATATGAATTCATTTCTTGAACAACTTTTGAGCTAAGAAATTTTCTTGACTAAAACGACGTTAAGAAATCAAAGAAAACAAGAAATCTTTGTATAAATCTGTATATAAATCTGTTTTCTCGACTTTAAAATTAAGAGGGTTGATTGCTTTCTGCAGAAAGAATTCGAATTCGCCTTAGAATGATAGCAAGTTGAGAAGACAGGACATTAAGACGTTAAAGAAGAAGAATGTGAAACGTCCACATCGAGCGGATGGGAGATAAAAGACTCTCGAAAATGTCATGAAACGGAAGAGCAAGAGGAAGCAGACCACCTGGTAGACCTCCAAAACGATGTCACGAGAGATGGTTTTGCAAGTCCCAAGAACTCCAGTATATACAGAACCCAGACCTAGATTAAGAATAAGAAGAAAAAAATTAATTTTCTAGATTTGATTTTGTAAAAACAGGAAAAATACACTATACAAGTTTGGTCAGTTTAGAATCACTAGTTCTGGATAGTTGGCTGGAGAGTAGCATAGCTACAGACACTTAGGCCTCAAATTGGGCCCATTGTGAAAACCTCCCTTTAAGACTGCTCACTCGTCCCACCAGTCAATTTCAATGCGTGCAAGCTGCAAAACTTTGGCGGGTGAGGAGCTGCCAATGCTGACCATACTAGGCCGGTACTCCCCTAGTATTAGATGCCTAGTGTTTACTAGAGCTGAGCAGAGGCATATTACATGCTCTGCTGTTTCTAGTTCTTCATTGCACCCTCTACATAACGGGCTGTTCACTAGACCCATCGCTTGTAGGTGTTTGTATAGCCGGCAGTGGCCAGTTAGGATGTTTGTCAATAATTTCAGATTAGTTCTAGATAAGTTAAAACGGGCCGTGGCTGCAATTTTACAAGGTTGCCTAATTGCTGCCTTTGATTGCTTGCAGCCCGGCGTTCCTCGCCATCTTACCTTGTGAAGAGCATGTGTCCTATGCTCTATTATTTTTTTCAGAGTACCTTTCAGAGTATTTCATCCTCTTGGGTTGTTAGAGGATGTAAGGATCCCTTTCTGGCAAGTTCATCTGCTATTTCGTTCCCCTTGATGCCACTATGTCCTTTTATCCAGCAGAGTTCTAGTTTGTTATATTTAGCTAGCTCATCCAGGCTGTGTAGATATGAATATAGCTCTTTCGACACAAATGTGTTGGCATTTAGTGCATTTAGAGCTGCTTTGCTGTCGGTGAGTATTTGGATATGTTTATCCTTAATATTCCGTTCAGCTAAAATTTGAACACCCTTTAGTATTCCTGTTAATTCAGCTTGGAAGACTAACGTGAGTCTTCCAAGTGATGCATTTATCTTGAGATCGAATTCTGGTGAGAATATTCCATAGCCAGCTCTCGTCTTAGTTTTGAATCCATCAATATACATGGTTATGTTGGTGCCTTGTGGGATACCATCCATTGTGATGATGGTCTGAAAGTGTTTGACAAAACTGTATTTGGGTAGAATTCTGTCGCACTTACCTTCTATGAGGGGGTCTAGTTTGATAGCTTCACTCAGTATGCTCCTGTGTCCAATGATTCTACCTTTATCATACCACAGGTTGAGTGAAGATAGCCTTAATGCTGTTTTTACTGCAGTCTTCCTTATAATAAGGTCGAGTGGTTGTAGACATAACAGTGCTTCAAGAGCTGCTGTGGGCGTTGTTCTCATAGCGCCGGTGATGGCAAGACACGCCATCCGCTGGATGTGTGATAGCTTTGAGATTGTTGTAACTTGTTTGGTTTTCGACCACCAGACTATTGCACCATATGCGATAGTTGGTCTTATGATCGCGGTATATATCCATTGGGTGATCTTGGGAGACAGGCCCCATGTTTTACCAACCGCCCTGCGGCATTGCCAAAATGAGATGCAAGCTTTTTCCAGCTTGGATGTTAAATGCTCATTCCAGTTCAGTTTTGTATCCATGATTAATCCTAGATATTTTACTTTATCTGTAAGAGTCAGAGGGACCTTAAAAAGAGTTGGCATGTTCATGAGCTCGAGTTTCCTCTTCCTCGTAAACAATATCAGCTCTGTCTTTTTTGGGTTAACTGTTAGCGAATGGCTATCGCACCAGTTCTCAACAATCTTTAGGGCACTCTGCATTAGGTTACAGAGTACACCTTCAAAACTGCCATTAATCATGATCACTATGTCGTCGGCATAGCCAACGGCATAGTATCCTGAGTTGTTTAATTCCAGGAGGAGGCTATCAACTACAAGGTTCCATAAAAGGGGTGAGAGGACTACACCTTGAGGACAGCCTCTTCCTGCAACTTTTTTTGATGTTACGTCATCTAGTGTTACTTGGATTGTTCTTAGACCAAGCATATTTTTTATCTAGCCCCTAATAGTGGGGTTAATCCCGTGAGATGTTAGAGCATTATTAATAGCCTTAAATGTTGTTTTGTCAAAAGCACCTTCAATATCAATGAAGGTGGCAAACAACGAACTTTTATGGTCCAGTGTTTCCTCTATCTTAGAGGTCACCAGATGTAGGGCTGATTCCGTTGAGCGTCCTGGTTGGTAAGCATGCTGCTTTGGATGTATGGGGTACGTTCTCAGCGGCCCGTCCCAGATTTCACGATCACAGAGCCTTTCCAACGTCTTCAATAGAAAGGATGTTAGGCTGATGGGCCTGAATGACTTGGCAAGTGTGTAATCTACTTTGTCTGGTTTGGGTATAAAAGTCACTTTGACCTCTTTCCGTGTATTGGGTATCTACCTAAAAGCAATGTAACCTTTAAATATATATATACCAATGTGTTTATAATGTAGGTTAACCCCCATTGTAGCAGTGCTGGAAATATTACATCTAGTCCTGGGGATTTAAAAGATGAAAAGCTAGATATTGCCCATTCTATTTTAGTTACACTTATCATTTGGTCAGCTACGAGCCAATCTTCCTCATCAGATAGATGAGGATCAGTTGTTAAGTTGAAACCTCCAGGTTGATTGCCAGGAAAGTCGGTGTCTGGAAGTACCTCGATAGTTTGGGAGGGTGTTACCGTAAAGGTGCCATCCTCCCGTTTTAGCGAGTTAAGTTGTTGTATAGGGTCTTTTGAGATTACTCTCTGCAGACGAGCAGCTGCTGCTGTGGATTCAATGCCATTGCAGTAGGCTCTCCATGTATTTCTTTGTCGCTTCCTGACTTCACTTTTGAATTGTCTACGGGGTTCTCTAAACGTTTCCCATAGAACTATATCATTTCTATTTTTGGCCTTGTTGAAAGTTTTTTCTGGCCTTGGATCGGAGATAGTTGATCTCTGCACTTCACCAAGGGGGTGCAGAGGCTCTCATGCCCGCCTTTCTCATGGGACAGGAGTCCTCATATGATGAAATCAGTGATTTTTGGAGGTGTTTCACATAGGCCTCCAAGTCGTCCACTGATTCTGGAATTTTGTCTACTGCTTGATACTCCATCCTATCTGATAGGTATCTGCAAAATAGTTTATTAGATAGATATTAGACTGGAACTGCGCCTTATTTTCTATAAATAAGTATTCTATTATTCTATTATTTTCGTTGTTACTGTAAACATGTTTTGATATAGTTTTTAAATGTATAGAATTATGTATGTCAAAGGGAAATAAAAGTCATTATTATTATTATTATTATTATTATTAAAACATGCACAGTTTTATAATGATGGTCAGAAATACTTGTGTCTTGTGCTGCATGTTATTGAACGGAGCTGAACGCAACCAAACATGTATTGTTTATACAGTTGGCAACACTGTCAATTTTATTGAAGTAAAACAATATGGTTGACGTGAGTTTATAAAATACATCCATATTTAAAGAAATCAGTTATATTTCCTTGTATTAGCAACACAAATCAGGATATATCATCGAGAAATAATCATGGAATCAATGTAAGTACATGCGAAACACTGTAAATAACAATAACTTAACCTCTAATATACGTATAAACGTTTTTATATTAACATTCATAGAACAACTAATAAATCCAGGAAACCATTAATTTACATATTCATAAGCTGTTTAATCTTATCATTACTTACCACTGTGCGTTATTTATGTTGTAGATCATCTGGGGGCATGTCTAGTGAGGTAGCATTGAACCTAAAACCATTAAAAATTGATGAGACGAAAAAGAAGCATAAGAAAGAACACAAAAAGCACAAGAAGCACTCATCTACAAAAACGGAGAAGCCCAAAAAGCATAAGAAGCACAAGAAACACAAGAAGAAGCACAGTGACTCAGATGACTCTAAGGGGGATAAAAATGACCGGTATACACCAGAACTATCTCCAAAACCAACCAAAGGTAATATTACTAATGTTTCTAATGGTAAATCTTGTGCAGGAACCACTGTAAAAGAACATATTGTAACGGAAACTAAAGAAGTGGTTGATTACATAACTGCAGGTTTATCGAAAACACATTCACTAGAAATCATATCATCGGAAAGTGATGGTGCTGCTGAAGCCGACTGTGACAGTGATGCTATTGATGTGGCTGTTATCGAGGCTGATATGGATTTAGAAGAGTTAATGAAACAGAAGGAACGTTTGCAAGCAGAAATTGCGATGACCGTCACCGAACCAAACGGTAAGGTTGAGAAAGTTGATGAGGTTATTTTATTGGATGACTCCAGTAATGAAGGAGATGCTCCTCTGAAAAAAAGACGGTTTGGGTCTGCAAGTCGTGAAAGGCGGGTTGTGGTGGAAAGAAATGATAAACGCATACCTGTTAACAGTCGGGAAAAGCGGGATGATAGGCGTGATAAAAAGACTGTTGATTTGCGGATGCAGAGGGATAGGGATAGGAGGTCGCGGTCTCGAGAAATTCAGAGATCGCGTGAACGGAGGTCGCCTGAATTGAGATATAATCAAATGCGGGATGGACGTGATAATAGAGGTGGTGGTGGGAGGGATTTGAGGGATAACAAGCGGCATTTTAGAGATATTCGTGGGAGGTCGCAATCGCGAGAACGCAGGAGTTCTAGGGAGAGGAATCGGAAGTATGATTATCGGGGTAGATCTAGATCAAGGTCTAGAGATAGGCATGGTAATCGCAATCATAAATATAGAGGTCGTGCTGAAAAGCTTGATAAATATAAAGATTCATTGAGTGAAGGGCTTAAGAAAGCTGATAGTAGTAGTGATAGTGATGTGGAGTTGGATATTGATATACATGATGAAGAGGATGAGCAGACGATTATTGAAAGACGACGAAAACAACGCGAGGAATTAATGAAGGTGAGATTATCTTTACATCTTCTTAAGGTGCCATACACCAGTGTGTTGGCAACTATCTTATTGTGATTGTTACTTGACATAGTAACTACATTCCCTAGATAATGTATTTATTGTTGCTACAACAATGAATATTTATGGGCTCAATTCCTAGTTTGACCCCCATATTCACCAACATTCCATAAATGTATCAAATCTAGCTACATTTGATACATTTATGGAATGTTCATGAATATGGGGGTCAAACTAGGAAAATAACCCTTCTCCCGCTATTTCCTTTACTGTCATCCATATCCTTTCCCACATTAGCCTTTTGCAGATTACTATGCCTTTCTCATCCTTTGTTCAATCATTCAATCACCATTCTGCTTTCACCCACTCTGCTTTCCCTCTCTCACATTAATTGTCTAGATGTCACTATGTCTTTACTACACAATTGCTGTATTCTTGTCCCATCCACACTTTCCTTCCTCTCTCCTCCAAACCACATCTTGCTCTTGTCATACATATTTTGTCCTCCTTGCTCCACCCTCCCCTGGTTAAGTAGTTCTAGGGTTTCCCTCTCACTTGCAATTTCTCATTAGTAACCAATATAACAAGGTATTTTTATATGTACATGTTCATATTTGGTAATTTTAGCGATTGGGTGCTACTAGTGAGGATTCTAATACTGCTACATCTCTATCAACTCCAGCTAGCAAGGTTAAAGATGATGATGTGGTACAAATCGATGAACCTATGGTGGTAGTAGTGGAGCCTGCTCAGAAGGAGAAGGTTATGGATGTAGCAGAAGAGTCTTTAACTCCTCCCTTGTTGCCAACGATGAAATTAAAGGCTGCAACTGAGGTTGATAGTAAAGCAGAGAAGGAAAAGCCTAAGGTTAATCAGTGGGATATGTTTGCTGAGCAAGATATATTCAAACATACTAGTGTAAGTATTATTTATGTATTAACTGGACTCATTATTGTATAAGAAACCTTACATGGTCAATAATACTGTCAGTATTCTAAAATATCGACAGTATTACTGATCATGTATGGTCTAGTATTGATGGATTGAACAGAATACTTATCATAATCTGGATAATTGATTGGTTGATGAATATTGAAGCAAATGCTGACAGTACTAGGAATAATAAGTATTATTGATCATGTAAGGTTCCTTTAAGATAAGTAAGTTGTGTGGACACCAGTAACTAAACTAGTTACTGGTGTTCACACAACTTACTGTTAGTGTACTCAATCACACAATAGCCCTGGTTTCCTTGGGTCATATATCCCTACTACATCTCAGTTCGATGATGACACATGATTTCCTTTCACTGTGTGATATGGTGTCCGCTTGTATACAGTGATTGGTTTCGTCCAACTTATGCCCTCCAACATCTTCAACTCACTTGTGTAAATATTGAACAAGAGTGGGTTCAGAGGGAACCCTGTCTTACTCCCACATTCATTCTAAATTTCTTTGAAACTTCTCCATTTGCCAGCTATTGCTTTTTTTTCACCCATTCCACTACTTATGGGAGAAGAAGCAGTGGAATGGATGAAAAAAAGCAACCATACATTCCACCATCACTAAATAGATTAGCTATATTGTTTAGTTGCATGCTAAAATTACATCCTTGTTGCAGTCTCCAAGTACAATAGTACAAAAAGGATCAGGCAATGAAAATCCGGCGTTGACCGACAACTGGGATGACGCCGAAGGCTACTATCGGGTGAGAATAGGTGAATTACTCGACACAAGATACATGGTATACGGATATACAGGACAGGGTGTATTTAGTAATGTTGTTAGGGCGCGAGATCAAGCAAGAGGCTCGCAGGATGTTGCTGTTAAGATTATCAGGAACAATGAAATAATGTAAGTACACTCAAAATCTAACCCGGAACTTGTAATTTCAACAATTAATTGCAGGCATAAAACCGGTTTGAAAGAGTTAGAGATTTTAAAGAAACTAAATGATGCTGATCCAGAAGACAGGATGCACTGTTTACGATTAATTAGACATTTCTTTCACAAACTGCATTTATGTATGGTCTTCGAACCATTATCAATGAATTTACGAGAAGTTCTAAAAAAGTATGGCAAAGATGTAGGTTTGCATATTAAAGCTGTTCGAAGTTATACACAACAGCTCTTACTCGCCTTGAAACTTTTAAAGAAAACAGGGATTTTACATGCTGGTAATTAAAAAATAGCATACATGCACTAATTACTACTAATATTTGTGGTTTTAGATATTAAACCTGACAATATTCTCGTTAACGAGAGCAAACTGGTGCTAAAACTTTGTGATTTCGGCTCTGCCTCCACAGTGAATGATAACGAAATCACCCCCTATTTAGTATCGCGGTTTTATCGTTCGCCTGAAATAATTCTCGGCATTCCATACGATTATGGTATCGATATGTGGTCTGCTGCGTGCACAATATACGAGCTGTATACGGGCAGAATACTATTTTCTGGCAAATCTAATAATCAAATGCTGAAATTCTTTATGGATGTCAAGGGAAAGATGCCCAATAAAGTTATCAGGAAAGGCGCATTCCGGGAGCAGCACTTCGACAGTAATTGTAACTTTTTGTATCATGAAATTGATAAGGTCACTGAGAGGGTAAGTGTTCTTTTTTTTACACTATGCATGATTATAGGCGCTTTCGTTTAGCATGGTTTAGCATTGCTAGTCGCCCCGCGGCGTGCCGTATCGCGGGCGTGCGCCGCCGGTTGTAAGGGCCGAGGTAGAATTGTACGCAGCGGAAGCGGCAAATAGAACAGGACACAATAAGCCCGTACCAGCCCAGCGTGATAAATGAAATGCGCTTGTATTCTTGTGCCGTCTCGTAGTCGGAGGTTGGTAATCATCATCGCAATTCGGATCTTTGATGATGATGATTACATTGGCTGTTAGTAATAATGTAATTATGTTCTATAAATTCTATCTATGAAGCTTTCGAAGTAAGAGCGGCTATTTGTGTCGTTATTTACGCATCAAAAAATCGTTTGAAGTATATGAAATTGAAATTATAATTAATTATAATTTTATATAACCACTCACAGGTTCAAAAAAAAACCTCAGTTGAAGGGGTAACATCTCATTAATGTCAATATCACTTTGGCCAGCCTACTACTCATGACCTGATCAATAACACCTTAATTGGGGTCATACTCTTATATTCCAAGCAAGAGATGATAACTCCAGTTGTCTTCTACTCATTGCAAAGGCAACACCTTGATAGGTTGAACCTTCATCTCTTTTAAACTATTAAGTTTACTTAGCCAGTCACAGGTTGATTTACCTCAGTTGTCTTCTATCTGTTGAAGGGGTGACATCTTATCATTGACAATGCAATCTATTCATTGTTTTTCTTTTCTTACAAATCCTCTTTGACCTTTAATAGGCCAAAGGAGCCGATTCTATTACTTCTCATGGCCTTGAAAAGTGACTTTGGACCTCTCCCTCTGGTTTATAGGCAGGTTGAGGAGGTGGAGGAGGTCCCTCAAGGTCTAGAGGAGGTTTTAGAGTTAGCTTGGATACTGATATCAGCTCTAATAGGTTAACACTATTTGATTATATTTTAAATTTTTATATTAGATATATGTAACAAATTTATTTGATTAAAAAAAAACTCTAAACATAGGTAACTTTCACTTTAACAGGAAAAAGTGGTAGTGATGTCCATGGTAAAGTCTAGCCGTGACTTGCAAACGGAACTAATAGCCGGCCAGACCCTACCAGCCGACCAACTACGCAAAGTAACCCAGTTGAAAGATTTACTAGACAAAGCCCTCTCCATTGACCCAGCGAAACGAATCGGATTGAACAACGCACTCACCCACCCTTTCATCCAAGATAAAATCTGAGTGTGTTTGGTTTAGAGAGGTAAACATGCCAAGGAACAATCAAAGGATTATTTGTTGAAAGATACAGACAAAAAAAGTGTATTCAATTTATTTTCAAAAAATAAGTGTCAATATATATATATTATTTATGAAAATAAACACAATTAGATAATTGTTACAAGTTCGTTTTAGTCAGTTCAATGGCTGACGCTAACTCTAGCAGTGGGAATTACTCAGTATGCATTTGTTTTTGTTACAGAGGCCGAGTATCGGGTTCAGAATGGTGTTTTCCCTCAGTCAAAATAATTTAAGGTATTTTAAAAATACAACATATTTTTCTATTTCATCCCCCCTGAGACAAAAAAGCATATTTTAAGTAAGCTGTTTGCTTAAATGTGCTCGTTAGTAGAAGGATATTGTATTAAAAAGACTAATGGTGGCTGTTCTCTTTTATTTACAGTACTGAGATAGTTGTGCGTGGAAGAGATTGAGCAAATTCGGGCTGGATGTACAGGTTATAAGTACCACTCGTATTTCTAATGTAAATAGATGGCTTTAGACCAGCAATGTGATATTAAAATTTTTATGTTTATTTTAGGATGCAATGGTATTTACTGCTGCACAGTTACGAAGGAGGTTTTTTTCAGATATTGAATGTTGACAGGTAAGTATGATGAACTAGTAATGTTAATATTGTTTTCAGGTGGAGATTTTTGGAGAAATAAATATATTTAGTGAGAATTATTTGTTCTTCCCTTGAAGTGACTTACAATTTTAATAAATGGGCTCTAATCAGTTGACATTAAATTTAATTAATCTGATATTGGGCCAGATAGGTATCTGTAGTTATGACTTAAGACTGAAGAATATTCTTGATTCTGGTATGTACTACAATTCGTGATTCAATTACCAATGGTTTATGTCAAACTTTTGGGTGAAGGGTCATACTATGTTATGGTTTGATCAACAGATTGCATAGTAATTACATGATTTGGGTAGATTCTTGTTTATAAATAATTTACATGCAAATGTGGTTATATGGCCATGTGTTATGATGGAAAAACTACATGTATAACCATTAGTTTATGCTTGAATCAGCTATTGCAAAACAATAATATGAGTAGTAAAATCTTGTTTACATTTCGCCAACTTTACCTATGACAGCAACCTTACATATCGATGGCCGGCAAGAATAACGGGACAAAAATGACTTCAAATTGTTACTATCACTGGATTCACATTTTAAAAGTCTATAGTTCGTGGGTACTGGGACTTCTCAAGCTACCACAAGGTGGTGTAAAGGTTTTAATTATTCTCTATTCTTTTATTTATTGTTCTAAATTATTGTGAATTGCGAGACTTATACAGCTCGAAAAATAGGGTACTTACCATGTACGGTGGTTGGCTCTATCTACAACGAATATGCCGATATTTCCATTAAATTACTGACATATTTATTAAACTTTTCTTCTAATACGAGAAGTTATGCTAAATTTTAAACAATATGTCAATATTTTAAATGTTGAGCTCGTTGCAGTCGAAGCCACCCCCATGCAAAACCAGTAACGTGTTTTTCGGGTAATTTTTTACTAATGTGCTCATCACTCAATTTAATCTATCACACATACGGCTGATGTGTGATAGATTAACTTGAGTGATGAGCACATTAGTAAAAAAATATGTCGTGTGTTGAATATGGTATTAAGCCGTGTCCACATTTGTATATACTTACGAGGTATTTGTCGCACATGTTTTGTTTGTGTTTACATCTACACTAATATAAATTTGTAAGAAAGACGTACAACGTAAATATTTGCAAATGTGGACAGACCTTAAGAATGTTTGCATTATCAATAATTAATATATCTTTCTATTTTAGTGTGAAAGTGGTAAATGTTCCCACTGTTGTGTGAAATAATTTTTTTCACTTAAGGGAAAAGCAACAGATGGTTAACAGGGGTGGGCTACCGGGAATTTTCCGAAATGAGGTATATATTTAAATTATAAAATCGTGGGATGGTCTTGGTATGTTTTGTGCTAATCTTATGAGATTACCTAGTTCTGATTTGTATACCAGTCCGCCTCTGCCAGTACCAAACTGAGTTACCACGCTAATTTTAAATATTGGTTCACACCACATCAATGTAAATTAGAGTTAGTTAAAAATTCTAAAATGTAAAAAAAAGTCGAAAGTGTTATACAAAATTAAATGTAATTCGGAAAGTCCTGTGGTGCCCACACCAGATATTTATTTTTTAATTAATAATTTGGTTTGTTCCTGCCGAAAGAGCATTAAAAATACATAGCAATCAATCAAAAGCTGAAAATTGTCATTTTGGAAGTTATGATACTTGTCACCCCATAGTTTGATATACATGTACATTCTGAAATATGACGCATATTTCTACACTCGTCATTATTTTAGTATTACTCTTTTTTTTTCACAATACTTACATACTGTGTTTTGAATATATTCAATATTTTTATTATCACAATTAATAAGATTTATATAAAGTGCTCACTGCTAAAGACGTTTAACAAACTTGTCATCCCACAGTGTGATATACACGTACATTCTGAAATATGACGCATACTTCTACACTCGTCACTATTTTAGTATTACTCTTTTTTTTCCACAATATTTACATACTGTGTTTTGAATATATTCAATATTTTCATTATCACAATTAAGACTTATATAAAGTGCTCGCCGGTGAAGACGTTTAACAATCAATTTTCTTAAATTGTCTTTGGGTTCTTATTGAATTTTTATTTTAATAAATCCAGGACATTTTTTTTGCATGTGGCCACTGGTTTTAATATTCGTATAATATTTTGAAAACTTCGAATATAGCATTGAATGGGTTTGTTAATATCTGAATAGCCTTTCTATCGTCTATTAATTTGTATATTTCGCATGGTATCTCATCTGTTTCTGTTGCTTTACCAGTTTTTGCAAATTTATTTGCCTTTTCTACACGTTAGGGAAAAAGTACATACCTATTACTATTTAATGATGTCCAAACAGATGAAGCCAGTAATAGCAGTGTCAGAAGGACCCGCGACACTACCATTAAGTCCTGGTTTCCTAGCAAGCGGTGTCGATAAATACGGCCGTTTTTGACGTCATTATTTTTAATAAATCTGGTAATCTAGAGAGCGGTATACTACAAAGTATTGAGAAAATGTTACGAATTACACTGGAATCTGGTGAGTTATTCAATTGCATGTACTTAAAACGTATCTTGTAATGTGTAATACAAGATACGTTTTAAGTACATGTAATTGAATAACTCACCAGATTACCAGTGTAATTCGTGACATTTTCTTAATACTTTGTAGTATACCGCTCTCTGGATTACCAGATTTATTTAAATATACATAAAAGAAATGTATAACGTGAAATACGGCCGCTTTTGTCGACACCGCTTCCTAGGAAACCAAGGCTTTACTGGCTGTGCATCTGTCCGGACATCATTAAATATCTTGGATCAAAGATTATTCGAGGCTAAGTACGATGCGTTCAACATGTCCACGAGATTGGAGGAAGCTGTAGGAATTTCAAATGCAAGAAAATAAGCTATACAAGAGGCATACCTAGAAGACTGGAAAAAGACTTGCCTAGGTGTGCCTCGGGTTTAGGTATAGCTTATTTTCCTGCATTTGAAATTCCTGCAGCTTCCTCCATTATCGTCTACATGTGAATGCATCGTACTCGATTTCTGCACACTTTTCGGTAAAATCCTGCACCTTTGCCTGTGGGGTGATTTGTATTACTGTCCGTTTTTTTTTTTGAAATTCGTCGCCGTTTCGTTCATCCATCATCCATGCTTACACCGTCATCCATGATTTCTTCTTAGTTTGCGGTTTGCTCGATTTTCGTTGCAAATTTTAATTATTGATGATTTAATTTTTACACAGTCATTTATTTTCAATCATATCTTTCGTATGAAATCACTTGTGTAATCGCTTCCGAACCGTATCCCTCACCATCTCATTCTATAGCTGTGCTCTGTTGATATTATTACTGATTGCTTTTTTAATCAATTTTTGTAACATAAATTACAACAACAGTGTCAGCACCTGTGTACGTTTTTACCGATTTTATGCCATTCCTAAAGCGATGAGTTGTTAAAATGGAGCTGATCTGATTTCTAACTATCTTGTTGTCTGTCTGCATTTGATTTCCAGGTGTAAAGTCCTGTAAACTCTTCGTATGGGTAATTACTCATACGAAGAGTTTACGGGACACAAAAAAAAATAGTTCTGCCAGGAGTACGATTTTGGTATAACAAACACAAACTTCTGGTGTTTGTTATACCAAATTCGTACTTCTGGCAGTACTCTTTTTTTATGTCCTGTGAGACAACCATGCCTCACCATTAGGCATGAGTAGTGCCGAATTCACCCCGCGTTCTGCCGTATAACCAAAACCTCACGTTCTGTAGCTCAAGGCTTGTTGGTTTTAGAGGCACTCGCTCCGTCATTCGTCAGTCGTGTCTCTCGGTGTTTAAAGAATCGCAGACAAATAATTTGTATTAATTATGAATGAGAACACATTACAAGAATTTTTACTTTTTTCTGGCAAATCGATTTAACAACTCTTCTGTATTAACTGCTATGTTTCTATAACTTATTGGTGTAACACGTTGGTAGTTTCTATAACACATTGGTAATTACAAGAAAAGCTGTACATGTCTGTCTTTTTCTCTCGCAAATCGTTTTAACAACTCTTCTGTATCAACTGCTATGTTTCTATAACATATTGGTGCAACACATTAGTAGTTTCTATAACACATTGGTAATTACAAGAAAAACTGTACATGTTTGTCTTTTTCTCCGGCAAATCAATTTAACAACTCTTCTGCATCAACTGCTATGTTTCTATTCACGCTCAATAGCGCAAGGCTTGTTAGGCACTCTTAGCCAGTTGAATTCCGCTTTTTAATGGGATTCAACGTTGAGAATTATTTCTCCGATGTAGCTGTCGATAAAGATTGCAAGAATTAAAAGAAAACCAATGTAGGGAAATACAGTTTAGTTTAATATAGATTATATTGTAACAATGATTCGAGGACTGCCAAATTGAGCTTCTTGAATCCACTTTTGTTTCCATAACTGTAACTGTAGAGAATGTGTCCAAATATTGTCCGTATAAGGAAAAGTTTTTACATTCACAAAGTGCCTTGCGCAGATAGTAGTGCTTGATTAGGGAATTTCTCCATATTTTGATTCTTTACGTTTTATACCGTAAAAATCTAAATCATCCAAATTATTAAAGAAATATGTATATTTATTAAACCATTGCTTGCAAATAATAGCATTGTAGCTCGTATATGGATAAGCGTCTAAAAATAGACTAGTTTTTGCACGTCTGTGCCGGTCGGCCCACAGCAAAAAATTGTTTTGTTCAACTCTGCCGTGGCACAGCAATGTGAGTCAGTCGCGAGCCGTCCGCCGCGGGTGCGTGTTGTAATTCTATCGAGTTCTACAGTTGTGAAATGTTAAAGTTATTTAATTGGTGAAATATTAAACATATTGGCTTAAATCTGGCTATCAATTAATTGCGCGAGAGAAGGCCTCCGATCAACGACCAGCAGGCTATAAGGTAGACGGATTTTTTTATTTATTTCAAAACAGGATAGTTATGTTACGGCTTGAGTGATTATAATCAATCTTTATTGTGAATGTGTATACATTGTAAGTTTGTGAAACGTATGTGCAATGAACTATATATAATATCTATAACATAAAAACGAAGACAATGTTTTGAGGCCGAACGACCTGTTGTCAGTGCCATGCCGTGATAAATATTTTGTATTCTGACAGTTTTGTTGGATAGTTCCGTCTATTGTAAGTTTGTGAAACGTATGTGCAATGAACTATATATAATATCTATAACATAAAAATGAAGACAATGTTTTGAGGCCGAACGACCTGTTGTCAGTGCCATGCCGTGATAAATATTTTGTATTCTGACAGTTTTTTTGGATAGTTCCGTCTATTGTACATTGTAAGTTAGTGAAACGTATGTGCAATGAACTAAATATAATATCTCTATAATATAAAAACGAAGACAATGTGTTGAGGCCGAACGACCTGTTGTCAGTGTCATGCCGTGATAAATATTTTGTATTCTGACTGTTTTGTTGGATAGTTCCGTCTATTGTACATTGTAAGTTAGTGAAATGTATGTGCAATGAACTATATATAATATCTATAACATAAAAATGAAGACAATGTTTTGAGGCCGAACGACCTGTTGTCAGTGCCATGCCGTGGTAAATATTTTGTATTCTGACAGTTTTGTTGGATAGTTTCGTCTATTGTACATTGTAAGTTTATGAAACGTATGTGCAATGAACTAAATATAATATCTCTTTAATATGAAAACGAAGACAACGTTTTGAGGCCGAACGACCTGTTGTCAGTGCCATGCCGTGATAAATATTTTGTATACTGAGATTTCTGTTGGATATTGTTATCTTAGAAGTTGCAACTGCATGGTTAGAAGAAGAAAAGGCAGGGCGCAGAATATTATGTTCCATAATGCTTTGAAAGGAAAAATATACAAATAGTCACACTAATTCAGAGGCGAGATAAGTTGATTCATCATACCCCGTCGTCATTTCACCTAGTAATATAAATGATATTGCATTCTAATCTAATATAAAAAAACAAATAAAATAATCCTTTGTTTGGTTCGTCATTGATTATGTCGAACTATTTATTTAATTGAATGCCTATTTACCATATTATTAGTGTAAGGCCATTATGTCAAAGTATGTTTCGTTTTGGTCGGGTGTTTATTTTTTGTACATCTGTTTTGTCATTTTGTACAGAGTTTGTCCAGTATTCTTCTTCATCAGCCTTCTTTCATCCACTCCTGGACATAGGCCTCTCCGTACGTCTTCCACATCTCCCGATTCTATGCCTTGTGAAACCAGTCACTACCAACGGCCGCCTTTATATCGTCTAGCCACCTTCTCTTGAGACGTCCTCTGCTTCTTGTTGTTGCTCTTGGTCGCCACCGGGTAATTATGACCATCCATCTATCGCTACTGTGTCTTGCGACGTGTCCCACCCAACGCCATTTTAATTGTGCTATTATTTTAATGACGTCGGCCACTCTCTATCTTTCCCTTATAACTTCGTTTCTGACCTTGTCCCTTAATGAAATGCCAATCATTGAACGTTCCATCGCTTTCTGTGTCGTTCTTATACGGTTCTTTGTCCAGTATAGTTCTGTTTGATCTCATTTTGTTGGAACCTGATTCTAAGGCGGTCGAGTCTATTCTCACCTATTGGTATTATCACAGATTAGCGTTAATATATTATATATATATATATATATATATATATATAAATATATATATATATATATATATATATATATATATATATATATATATATATATAATATATTAACGCTAATCTGTGATAATACCAATAGGTGAGAATAGACTCGACCGCCAGAACCAGAACACACCAGAAGTTTGTGTTTGTTATACCAAAATCGTACTCCTGGCAGAACTATTTTTTTTTGTGTCCCGTAAACTCTTCGTATGAGTAATTACCCATACGAAGAGTTTACAGGACTTTACACCTGGAAATCAAATGCAGACAGACAACAAGATAGTTAGAAATCAGATCAGCTCCATTTTAACAACTCATCGCTTTAGGAATGGCATAAAATCGGTAAAAACGTACACAGGTGCTGACACTGTTGTTGTAATTTATGTTACAAAAATTGATTAAAAAAGCAATCAGTAATAATATCAACAGAGCACAGCTAAAGAATGAGATGGTGAGGGATACGGTTCGGAAGCGATTACACAAGTGATTTCATATGAAAGATATGATTGAAAATAAATGACTGTGTAAAAATTAAATCATCAATAATTAAAATTTGCAACGAAAATCGAGCAAACCGCAAACTAAGAAGAAATCATGGATGACGGTGTAAGCATGGATGATGGATGAACGAAACGGCGACGAATTTCAAAAAAAAAAAACGGACAGTAATACAAATCACCCCACAGGCAAAGGTGCAGGATTTTACCGAAAAGTGTGCAGAAATCGAGTACGATGCATTCACATGTACACGATAATGGAGGAAGCTGCAGGAATTTCAAATGCAGGAAAATAAGCTATACCTAAACCCGAGGCACACCTAGGCAAGTCTTTTTCCAGTCTTCTAGGTGTGCCTCTTGTATAGCTTATTTTCTAAGGCGGTCGAGTCTATTCTCACCTATTGGTATTATCACAGATTAGCGTTAATATATTATATATATATATATATATATATATATATATATATATATATAAATATATATATATATATATATATATATATATATATATATATATATAAACGCTAATCTGTGGTATTATGTTCTAAATTCTGTATAAGTCAGTTTTAGTGACGTGTAGATAGTTCTTTCTGTGTCGTAGATTTGTAATGAGTTTTAGTGCGTTTCAGTGTGATCAGCGAATGCATTCGTAATGGCTGCGTTTGTGTATTTTTGGGTCTGTCCAACATTAGGATATTATTGTTGGTATCTGAACAGTTTTTTAATTTTCTTCTAGTACGCCGGGCCAACCAAACCTCCAATCATTATTCCTACTTCTAATTGTCGCGTTAATTTATTGACATCTGTTGCGCCTGTGGAATATTTTAAGTTAATATTCCACAGACGCAAATAAAGTCATCAAAAAATTGACGCGACAATTAGAATTAGGAATAATGATTGGAGGTTTGGTTGGCCGGGCGTACTAGAGGAAAATTAAAAAACTGTCCAGTTACCAATAATAATATAGTTCTGGCTTCTGTTATCTTGCACTGTCTGTAAATTTTTCTCTTGTTTTATTAGGGCTAATACATATTTCAGTAGGCCATGTTTGTAAAATGTATCTTTGTTGTGGTACTGTATTTACCTATTGTCTCCACCAAAGTGTCTTGGAGTTTGGTGGATTGTTCTACATTTATTTCATCAGTATTGACGGTCGTCAAGTAGTTTGGGATAACGATCGTTATGTTCTTGTAACGGCCATTTTGCTCTTTAAAGGCGCATCTTGTTGTGAAGGAAGAGTATCTTTGTTGTGGTACTATATTTACCTATTGTCTCCACCAAAGTGTCTTGGAGTTTGGTGGATTGTTCTACATTTATTTCATCAGTATTGACGGTTGTCAAGTAGTTTGGGATAACGATCGTTATGTTCTTGTAACGGCCATTTTGCTCTTTAAAGGCGCATCTTGTTGTGAAGGAAGAGTATCTTTGTTGTGGTACTATATTTACCTATTGTCTCCACCAAAGTGTCTTGGAGTTTGGTGGATTGTTCTACATTTATTTCATCAGTATTGACGGTTGTCAAGTAGTTTGGGATAACGATCGTTATGTTCTTGTAACGGCCATTTTGCGTTTTAAGGGCGCATCTTGTTGTGGAGGAAGAGGATTGTTTGTTTAATTCTAATGAAAATACTACCCCAAGATGCTGTTAATTGGGTCAAAATTAGATATACAAATAAAAACAGCAATTATAGAGATATTTACATTTTTAATAATATTGGAAACACATAATTAATTATGACAATTAATAGTTCTGTTTGTAAATATACACATATATCATACATATCATACAAACCATTATAATCCCTTTGGTCATAACTAGGAAGAGTAAGTATCATTTAATCTCTGGGTGTTGGATAATACTGAATTAAGATCTTTGATAAATCTTCTGCTAACTTTTGTGTGCTAGCACACAATACTCTCCTCGATAAACGATCGATTGCACCACCAGCCGGATCTATAACCACTCCACCTGCTTCTTTAACAATGATTTCACCAGCGCCAAAATCCCAAATATGCACGCCATATTCAAAATATGCATCGGCTGCGCCTAAAGCAACCATCGCCATGTTCAAAGCCGCTGAACCCAATGATCGTGTTCTAGAATTTATAACAAATAATAATGATAATAAAATACGCGTAATTTTGATATGACATCCATAAGGAATAAGAAGGAGGTATTTAGACTTTTATTGTAATTAAAACTTGAATAGAAGTTAAGTTAAATGTTTTTTACCTTCTGGCACTCGCGCCCAGTCTCATAGACCTGAACCATATATATGCTCCGGGTCTATGAAACTGGGCGCGAGTACCGGAAGGTTAATAGTCAACTGAATAAATGCGATAAAAAGAGGTGTAGAATCCAAATATGTGAAAATATACGTGCTTCACATATCTGTTACCGAGGTCAATATTGCAGGATTTGGTGAACTAATATATTAGCTGTTTTCGTTTATCACTGTGTGTTGGTCTGGGCTTATTGTCTCTTTTTCTATTATATATAAGCCGCTCCCAATGCGCACAATTCTAACTCATCCGCAAGACTTGGAGCGATACAGCACGCCAAGAAGCGACTAGTAATGTTAAACGAAAGCACCTTTTAATTCCCTATAGTTTAGTATATGCAAAATTATTCTCTGTAAATAGAATTTCATAAAGTATAAGCATCTTCCTATAAAAATGTGCTAATTATTTGTTTTTGCTCAATAAATATTATATTTCAGATGAGTTTCTCCAAAAATGAATGTACTAACTATTAAACGGAAAGTTCTACGTTCACGTTTCGGTTAGTAGTTAGTACATTAATTTTTTGAGAAAGCTTATCTAAAATAGAATATTTATTGAGCGAAAACAAATAATTCTCGTACAGTTAATATGACCCAAAAATGAATGCACTAACTACTAAACGGAACTTCTACTTTCTACGTTCACGTTTCGCTTAGTAGTTAGTACATTATTTTTTTGGGGAAGCTCATCTAAAATAGAACATTTATTGAGCGAAAACAAATTATGAGCATTATTTGTTTTCGCTCAATAAATGTTCTATTTTAGATGAGCTTCGCCAAAAAATACTAAGCGAAAAGTGAACGTAGAGAGTAGAAGTTAGTGCATTCATTTTTGGGTCATATTAACTGCACGAGAATTATTTGTTTTCGGTTAATATGACCAGTAACTAATTAACGGTCACCGAAATAGCATTCTGGCAATCAATATATAGTTTAAGTATTTTTTAACATTAACATCAAACATTTATTTAAATAAATTAATAATAAAAAACGGTAAAGTAATTATAACATATTCAGTACCTACATATAATTTTATATAATGAAAAATATTCTTACCCATGCACTTTAGGTATAATAACCTGCTGATTCTCAAACAACACCTTCATCCGCTCCGGATCTCGACTGGTTCCATTCTCCATCATAACCAAAGCTTTGCCCAACTCGTTCTCCTTGGAAACCTCCAATCTTTTCTCATTTAAAAACGCGCCCTGGCCAATTTTGGCAGTAAACATTTGATTAAGCATCGGATTGTATATAATTCCAATAGCCGGCACGGCATCCATAAACAAAGCAATGGATATGCAAGAGTGAGGAAAAGCATGTACGAAATTCATAGTCCCATCGATTGGGTCTATAACCCATGTTGGTTCATCTGTTAATTCACATTGCACACCTGAAGCGGCCGTTTCTTCCCCAATAAATTTATGGCTTGGGAATTGGGAACGTAATCCGGTCATGAGTAATTTTTCTACATATTGATCTGCTTCTGTTACTAGATCAATATTGCAGGATTTGGTTTCAACGTCTACTTTGCCGATTTTCTCAAGAATGTACTGTAAAAAGAGTTTATTATAAGAAAAACTACTCTCTTTATTGCTAGTAGCTCAAGAGCTTTTCCGCTAGTAACGGTAGAAGCTCAGAGGAGTGTAATAACCGCCATTTACTTAAATTTAACAAAAAGCCTCTGTAATACCGTGAAATATCATTCGCAAAATTTCGCATACAACGGGGGTTAACCTCTTGTTTCCCAAAGCATAGTAAGAGGCGGACGGTGCCTATAACCACAAGGCTGGATATTTATTACAAAAATCAAACTTTTTATGTACAATAATTATACATATATAAGCGTGAACCCACCTCTTAGCAATCTACATATCTAGATTTCGATCTTTATTAGAGCTCATCAGCGTAGCTCAGCTAGTGAGGATGAATTCACACAATATATCAAGATGGCGTTTAACTTTCCTCCGAGGGGATTAGTTGTATTATATATACAATTATTATTTTTATTTATTTAAGCCTAACCCTTTTTACCGCTGCCGCTGTAAGGGTGCACATTTACATATTGATTTCTTCTTTTATCTATTTTTTTTTTCATGAAAATCTCTGAAATGTCTCTATTTGACATCAAAAATTAAAGTTATAACAACAAAAAACTAAATAATATTAATGTATAACTTGCATTTTCTCATAAAAGAAAACCTAAAAGTCATAACATAACCTATTCGTAATAAAATCAGATCCACTAAACATACCTCTCCAGCCTGTTTTGTGAGCTCCAGCGCTGCATTAAAATAAATTTCTATTTCTGCACTCATTTTTTATCGATTCGTATTTAGTCTACTCGTATGGAACTGTTATTCAGCTAAATTTGTATTGATTCACTCGTCACTCGTTACACTGTCGTATCTCTTAAGTTGTATATTCGTTTAATCTCATACAGCAATTCAATTAGCTCTCCCGGAAAAGTGTTGTAATCAATACAATACAGATTTAAATGTAGCATATTTTTATATGCATACAGTTATAAATTCCCTGTACATCTTATATGTAAACAAGTCTACAGTTTATTTGTTCGTGAAGGTCTCGTGTAAACATTATTTATATCAACAATTATGTTCATATCAACGCATGGAATATTACTATCTACATCAGCGCTACTCAAACTGTCGGTTAAAGGCTTTTAATTAAGACTATTTTGTTAATAGTGTTGTTGTTACTTTTGCCATTATAAACATGGGAAAATTATTTCATATCTTTTAATTTAGAATATTTGTCTAGCTTTTTGTCCTCGTTTTCTTTAATTTTCTGATCACTTGTGTCTCTTAAAGTGTTTTTTTGCTGTATCTATTTCCTTCCCGTTGCTGTCTTGTCTTCTATATTTTTATATTTTTTTCTCAGATTTCTTTTAGCTTCCCCACAATCATTATCGAAACATTGGTTTCATATATTGTTTCTTTTTCTTCCCATCTATTCTACTAATGCTTTTCTTACATAGCTAGTTAACTCGTCTAGCTCTTAATCTCTGTATACCTGAATTTTAGTTGTGTTGGTTTATATATATGTGTTGCTTCTGGGTCGCACTTGTATGGTTTCCTGGCCTTATCTTGCGGTTCTTCTTCGATGTGTCTGTGGGATCCACGGATCTAGATATAAAGTATCCACGTTTTATACGATTTTTATTCCATTTAACTACAGACGTTTAGATATAACGGTTGATAGAAAGAAATAGCGCCATTGTAAATTTACAGTATTGTGATGCTTATTCAACATTTTCAATATCAATATTTCGGTATATCAGCTTGTAGTTCTGCTTCGTTCCTAGGTTAAATTGTTAAAACTGCTAGCTCTCCAATGCAGATTATTTTTGGTTTGTTATATCCCTGTCCCAGATGTAGAGTTTCAAAGCACTAGAACACGGAGTAAGGGTTCAATCCGTGATACTGTGACGAAGCCTGAGTATGTACCTCCTACACGCTGCACGACCGCGTCATACCTTTTTATTTCCTTTTATTTGTGACTGCTATCCAACGGAAGCCGCCCTTCACAATGAATGAAGGACTCGTGTCCTATCGTGTCCATACAAACTATGGTAATGAGGAGCCTAAATTCATGGCTAATTGGCTTGTAAATTTGCCAAACATTAACATTTCTAATTGGTATTAAAATCACCGCAACGCTGCAAGAATAATAGCCACCATGAACTTCACTAAGTGAAAACGACATTCGCCGATTTTTTTTAAGGATTCGCAGTTGTGAAATAATAATAATTGTGCCTACATACAAATGTAGATGGAAATAGGCTTCAAAAAACATATAATCGTACAGTAATACTGTCATTATTCTAAAATATTGACAGTATTATTGACCGTGTAAGGTACCTAGTATAGAATAACTTTTCAAAGGTAAATGTGAATTATTTAATTTTCATAGATACGGAATCTTCCTTGTGTTTACCCAAGATTATCAGATTCAATTTTAAGACCTAAAGAGGTGACTCATATGCTATTTGCATCAATTACATTCTTAATAGTGTGTTTATATAGGTGGTGTAACAAATTATCATAATTTATATATGTGTCAATATATATAAATTGTGATAATATATGATGATAAATATATGTACATAAATGTGGCAATTAATTGCATCAACATAAACATAAACAAAAGCAAAACATTTATCAACCAATTAAATTGGATGCGATTGTGGAAATTAGGAAATATTAATCCAACTAAAATATCATATATTTTTCATATTGTATAATATATACATTTATATCTAATATAATATAATACGATCCACATGGAATGATATGTATGTGAAGGCAAAGGGTAACAGCACACACATAATAACAAATCTAAAGATCAATTACAATTGTGCACTACAATAGTGTGCGTCCCTGTTAATAAATATTTAACCAAAATCAATAAATTCGTTTATTTAATAATTTAACACAACAATAAATTGCATTGTAAAGTTATTTTTTTGCAAACGCTATGGATGACTATAAAATAAACATCTATGAGATTCAACAATTATTTGCGCTAATCCGCGTTTTAGTTAAACGCGGAAGAGCTTTTATATTCTAACAACATATATAACAATTTTTTTTGTAAGTACTTTAAGCCGTGATTGGTCGGTTTGCAAAAAGTTGCTCAACTACAGAACTATCCGCTAAAGTGCTGACATCGCCCACCTCTTTATCATTAACAGCGATTTTACGCAGAATTCTTCTCATGATTTTTCCGGAGCGGGTTTTTGGTAAACCGGGCGCGTTTTGGATTACGTCCGGCTGGGCGAACGCGCCGATTTTCTCGCGGACGATTTTCTTCAGGTCTGCGACTAGTTTGTCGTTGAATTCCACTTGGTCGCCCGTTGTGATGAAGCAGTAAAGGCATTCGCCTTTCACTGGGTGCGGTTTGGAGACCACTGCGGCCTCAGTTACTCCTATGTGCTCGGTTAATACTGATTCCACTTCTGCTGTGGACATTAAATGGCCGGAAACGTTTAGCATGTCGTCCACTCTGCCTGTCACCCAGAGGAAACCGTCCGAATCACGTCGGGCACCTTTAGAAAGAATAAAAATTTAATTTTAGACAGTAAACTACAAGTTATCAAAATTTTATATTTCATTGTAGATAATAAGTCATAAAGATGACTTAGAAGATCATAAGTATAGAAATCACAAAAACGCGATAATGCAGCAATACATGGGTTTTGATTTAAGTTTGTCGTGTTTTTCATGTTGGTGTGAATAATTGGTGGCTCATTCGGAAATTTATTTCTAACTGAGTACATTTTTTAATACAATTTCGACACGAATATTATTATTCCTTTTCTTGATTACTTGATCCAGTCGAAATACGTGTAGTATTATATTGATCCGCGAAGGGCTTCGAAATATAAAACGAAATCAACGTAGAAGTATACCGTTCGAAATCATAGCGACCGTGATTGTCATATTATTAAAAAAATATAATTTTTTCATGTGAATGTCACTTTGCCTCTATAGAAATCATCTAGCGATACCACATCAATTAATAATGCACACTCATCCTCATCCTCATATCATTTTTGTATATAACCACTCGAGATATTGTGTGAATTCATACTCACTAGCTGAGCTACACTGATGAGATCTAACAAGATTGAAATCTAGATATGTAATTGTAATAATTGTAATTATCTAGATAAATAATTGGTAATTTTCACCCAAAAATAAGGTCTGCAAGAAGGTTTTTATTGTTCGGGCTGTTTTAAATTAATCGACTGAGTTATAAAAAATGATAAAAAAATCAAAGATTTAAAAAATTAAAATTTATGATACTATTTTATATTCTATATTTATTTGGGCTCAAAATAAGTCATTTTTTGATCATTTTCCCCCAAAAATAAAGTCTGCAGGAAAGCTTTTATTATACGAGCTGTTTTAAATTAATTGACTGAGCTATAAAAAAATGATAAAAAATCAAAGATTTAAGAAATTTAAATTTATAATATTATTTTACATTCCATGTTTAATTCGGCTCAAAATAAGCTTCTTTTTGATACTTTTCATCCAAACATAAACTCTGCAGGAAAGTTTTTATTGTACGAGCTCGGGGATACAGTCATTATTAGAATAATAATATAGAATATAGATCATTTATTAAGATTAACAACAATTTTTAGTATCTCTTTCTATATTTAAATTATTATTGATTCATTAATAATTTATTTATTCGTATTGATTTATTAATAATTTATTTATTCTTATTGATTCATTAATAATTTATTTATTATTATTGATTCATTAATAATTTATTTATTATTATTTAATCGTACTGTTTATTGCTATACGCTATGATATAAACAAATATGGTGTTTTATTTATAATTTTATTATTAGTTAATTTATTCTGTTTTTTTCTGTTTTATCATCTATTTCCTTCAGAATTTCTATTTCATCAAACTTTTTAATGCAGAAAATTTAAATTTATGATTCTTACCATCTCCAGTGCAATAATATCCCGGGAATTTCGTGAAGTACGTCGTTTCAAAGCGGTCGTGGTTATTAAATAAAGTTCTCATCATTCCAGGCCATGGTCTTGGGAATACCAAATAACCCTCGCCCTCGCCTTGAATTTCTTTGCCGGCCTCATCTAATAAAACGGGCTGCACGCCGAAGAATGGGAATGCCTGACAAAAGATAATTGAGACACGCATTATTATAATTATCTATATAACTTCTAATAGTTATGAATAATTACGACATATTTTTTTTAACAAAACAAAAGTCTATTGCAATAATTAGAAAATTATTTGGTAATTGACATGTTTATATCTTTATTTATTTTATAACTTACTATAATTATTTCATTATATTATTATATTTTGTAGTAGCACGGAAATTTGTGCTGTATGAAAACACGCAAAACCACTTTTTACGCAATCATACTTTAAAATGGGTGATAATTTAATTTCAATTTAAGTAATTTGTACAGAAACACACCGTCCCCTATACTATATTTTAAAAAATATATACCTACGTAATAATATATATATATATACGTATTTAAAAAAAAAAACGTTAATATTTTATTATAATTAATAATATTTGCCTAAGTAGGGAGAATGGCAAGGAACTAACAATAATTATCATCTCTATAATACTACCCTCGAACCTGGTACCCTACTTTTATACCTGCAGCACAAATGTCATAACTGATAGGTCGGTCGGCTTCAAACTTATAAGGCACTTACACGATTAAGGCACCTTACACGGCCAATAATACTGTTAATACTAATACTATCAATATTTGCTTCAATCCTCCTTTTATATTTATCAAGTAATCAATTATCCGGATAAAGATCAGTATTCTCTTCATTACAGCATTAATATATATTACACGATGAGTAATACTGGCAATATTTTAGAATAATGAAAATTTTAAACATATTATAGTACAGTAATACTGTCATTATTCTAAAATATTGACTTATCAATGATACTTGTCAATATTTTAGAATAATGAAAAAATAATGTAGAAGAACATGTTTAAAATGTTCGTTATTCTAAAAGGCACCTTACATGGTCAATAATACTGTCAATCCTAGTACTGTCAATATTTGCTTCAATCCTCCTTTTATATTAATCAAGTAATCAATTATCCGGATAAAGATCAGTATTCTCTTCATTCCATCATTACTATACCTTACACGTTGAGTAATACTGGCAACATTTTAGAATAAGGAACATTTTAAACATATTATCGTACATTAATACTGTCATTATTCTAAAATATTGACAGTAATATTGATCGTGTAAGGTGTCTTTATTATATTGACAGTATTACTGATCGTGTGAGGTATAGCAATGATGGAATGAAGAGAATACCGCTGTTTAACCGGGAAATTGATTTATTTGTATTCAAGGAGGATTGAAGCAAATACTAGGATTGTCAGTATTATTGACCATGTCTTCGTTTTATATTTAAAACGAAGACAATAGTCTGAAGCCGTCAGTTATGAGATTTGTGCTGACAGTATAAAAGTGGGGGTCGCAGGTTCGAGGGTAATATTTTTTATGTTTTTATTCAATATACAGTTAATATATTATTAAATATTTAATTAGATTATTAAGTGTTTTGCATTAATAGCAATTTTTTAAGTATGGGTTTGATTTTTAAAATATTGAAACATTTCACCTTTTGGCAATTGATTAACGAAACCCTGTCGAACGGGAATTTCACGTGGCAAATATATATTTATGATAATTATTTCAATAAAATTAAATATTTATCTATATGTATAGACAGAGACCTCTGTCTATATAAGTTAATATTTACGTTGTTTGGCGTTCGTCGAAAATAATCATTTATGGGTGCAAACTTACGAGTACGTCCACACTAATATAAATGTATTCGCACACACGATAATTTGCGACGAACGCCACACAACGTAACAATTTGCTTATGTGGACAGGGACACAACATTACATTATTGAGAAATTGAATGGATGTAGCTTCTACTACGTGGTAATTTATTTTCATCGGGGTTATCCAAAATTAAATACAATAATGTAATATTGTATTTAATTTTGGATAACCCCCGGATGTAGTTTTTCAATATACTGTTAAGATTTAGAATTGTAGATAAATATACATACAGCAGATCCTGGTTTCATGGGTGTAGCCCCCGGGAACGGTGTAAGCACATGTCCTCCAGTTTCAGTTTGCCAAAATGTATCGACAATCGCGCACTTTTCGCCGCCAACAACCCTGTAATACCACATCCATGCTTCCGGGTTGATAGGCTCTCCAACAGATCCAAGCACTTTCAATGATGATAAATCATGTCTAAAAGTGTAAAACACATTTAACACGCCCGTTCTACTATGTTAATAATCTTTTTGTGCCACTAACCTTGCCACAAGTTTATCCTCGAACTTCATAAGCGCGCGGATAGCAGTCGGTGCGGTGTAGAATTGGCTAACCTTGTACTTTTCAATCACCGACCAAAATCTATCGTTTTCCGGGTAGAATGGAGTGCCTTCATACTGTAACACAATTTTAAACAATCACTAATCTGCGTCCTATATTTGTAAATACTAATCTAATATCAAATAAATAAATACATGACCATTAGATTAGAAGAAAATCTTCAGAATAGAAGAATACACAAAAATAGAGTAATCACATGCATTAACGACAACCACCATACATCTATGGCGGTTGTCCTTAATGCCTGTGATTACTCTATTTTTGTGTACTTTTCTATTCTGAAGATGTTATTTTCTAATCTAATGATCATGTATTTGTTTATTTGACATTAGTTTAGTGCAATAAAATTAACGAATAAAATTAAACCACTAAAATATATTCGTTTCAAACTAAAAATTAAAAATCAATTTATTATTAACAACATAACGTAAAATAGAAGACAGGAAACAGAATCAGGTACAGTTTAGGTGGTTTGGACATATGCTGAATGTAGGATGAACGACTGCCAATGATAGTATACGAAACTAGAGTACCATGAAAAAAAAAACTGTAGAGGAAGACCGATAAAAGCATTGGAGGACAAAATAAGAGAAGAAGCGGAAAGAACAAAAATTAAAAATTGGGAAAAAATTTAAACTAACACAGGACAGGAAATGACGGAGAGGAATATACACACGAGCCAGATAAATATACATACAACCTTATGCCCTGGTTTCCTAGGAAGCGGTGTCGATAAAAGCGGCCGTTTTTCACGTCATTTTGACGTAACAAATAAAGTTGTACGTGTATTTATATAAATATGGTAACCCAGAAGGCGAAATACCTAAATGTAATGAAAAAAATGCATGAATTACAGTGAATTATAGCACTATATTCATTTACATATACTTAAAGCATTTCTTGTAATCTGTAAATGACGTCAAAAACGACCGCTTTTTCGACACCGCTTCCTAGGAAACCAGGGCATAAGGGTGTATGTATATTTATCTGGTTCGTGTGTATATTTCTCTCCGTCATTTCCGGTCCTGTGTCAGTTGTTTAATCTTTTCCCAATTTTTAATTTGTGTTTTTTCCGCTCTAGGAAACCAGGACTTTACACCTATCAGCTTAAATAAAATATAACGAACTCTATCATTTATTTTTTTGTCACCTACACTTTAAATAAATTCTAAATTCGTCGATTGAATTAATGCGGAATTGATTGAATTTCTATATATAGCCTTCAATTGCTGCGTGGAAAGTAACTGCCGTAATTTATTTGTGTGTTTACCAAAGAATGTTACACATTATAATGAATTTATAATGAACAATTTTGACAATTGCGTTCTTGATAAAAGAATTTATTTGCGTAATAAAATACGGTATTCGGTTGTTAGAAATATGTATCACGCGATTACCTTGAATGAATCATTAAATATAGAATGGTACATTAATACCAAACGACTTTTTACTTTATCATAAGTATGAATACGTTATGGTATTTTTGCAAAAATGCTGATTTTTGCGGATAAACACGTTTTGAGGTCCCCTGAATATATTAATGGTAAAAGTCGTTAGTTACGGGCCGCTTATAAAATCGCTTATGCAATATTTTCTAATTTGCCAAAAATAATTTAATTAATATTATATAGTAAGTTAAAGGATTATAGAGGACTGTCTTAAATCGATTAAGTATCGGCAGAAGGGTCCGAAGTTCGATAGCCATTTACTTTACAATTGTAATTATAACAAATATAGTAATTTAGTCATTTTAGTTAGAAATATCTGTAACTAAATAATAAACTGAGCAAATTTGTCTTAATAATTCTTCTTACTATTACTAAATAACTCACTAAATAAATATTAATATAATAATATGTGTGACAGGGAGATGTCAGTATGAGCACATGTAGTAAAAGAATTTCGTTAAAAAGAAGCAAAGGAGAAAGCAATTTAATAATAATAATATTAAATAACAATGGAAAACAGTCGGAATGATAACAAAATTAATACATGCAAGCTGCACTACATTTCTAATACTGCACTATACGACGCTATGAAAGTAGAGCCGTGCTCATAATGCTAATAATAAAATAACAATTTTACGTCAATCAATTAATACTCTACTTCTTATGTTATTTCAACATAAACCCACCTTTATAGTCGTTCGATTAAATTAACATGATTTTAATAGTGATGGGGGGATTTCAAAAACCGAGAACAGCTGTTGTCGATTCTTATCAAGAGTCGATCTTAAAAGTTCTCGAGGACTTGAACGAGAACCGAGAACAGAAAATCGAGAACTCGAATTAACCGAGGATCGAGAACGTAAGGGAGAACCGAAAATCAAAAACTGCAATCAACCGAGAACCGACTTTCGAAAACTTTAAACGTTTAAAATAAATCGTACTTGTACAGGAATAAACGAATCTGATTAAAGTGCGCCGACTAGGTAACACAAATTTTGAATTTAATGCCTTTGTATACTCGAAAGGTTCTTGGTTCTAGGTTTTGCGGTTCTCGGTACTCGGTGCTTGGTTTTCAGTGCTCGGTTCTCGGGTCTCGGTTCTCGATACCTTAGAAAACTTCTCGGTTCTAGTTTTTTAGTACTCGATTCCTGAATGTTCTCGAGAACGAAGTTCTCGATTCTCAAAAGTTCTCGAGAACGAAGTTCTTGAATCTCAAAAGTTCTCAAGAACGAAGTTCTCGAATCTCAAAAGTTCTCGAGAACGAAGTTCTCGATTCTCAAAAGTTCTCAAGAACGAAGTTCTCGAATCTCAAAAGTTCTCAAGAACGAAGTTCTCGATTCTCAAAATTTCTCGATTCTCCCCATCACTAATTTTAACTCATATAATATTATGTATGTCTTTATGTTGCTTTGTGAGAAGAATATTATTATTATTATTATGTAATATAGAATTAATTTTAAATAATTAACAGGGCATAATCCATAAATTGCTTCATGAATTACACCTTAAATAATGAAGAAGGCGTAATTTATAAAACTATTTATGATTTACGCCATATTAATTAATAATTATTAATTAATATTAATTAATTAAATTAGTTCTATATTGTTATATGAATTAAAATTATATGAATTTAATAGAATTATAACGACAATAAATGTGGGCTGAAATAGTATAAGAAATCGTTAAGAGATAGTTTTATTATTATTATTACAACACATACCAATACTGAAGTAGCAGCATTTGCAAGAGGCCCATAAACCACATACGTATGCCCAGTGATCCATCCAATATCAGCAGTACACCAGTAAACATCATTCGGTTTATAATCAAAAACGTACTTGAAAGAAGTGGCCGCATACAACATATACCCTGCAATTGTATGCAACACCCCCTTAGGTTTCCCAGTTGAGCCACTCGTGTACAGCATAAACAAAGGATCTTCCGCCTGCATCCATTCTGGATAGCAACTGGTCGATTGTTGTGGCACAACGTCGTGCCACCAGAAATCACGCCCATCTTGCATGCGAATCTGCAATCAATTGCATAATTTAAACAAACACATTTCGGTTTCGATTGAATTCAAGCGCGTACCTTATTGCTCTGATTAGATTGCGTCCCCGAAGGTGCCGTGACCCGTTCCAAGTGCGATACCACGAAACAGTATTCAACATTAAAGCCGGCTTTTGAGCATTTTTCCATTGCCTGGTCGCAAATGTTTTTGAGCGCAAGATATTTTTCGCCTCGCCAGACGCCGTCAGAGGTGACCAAAACGCGTGCTTTGGAATCCAGTATTCTTTCACAGAACGAATCCGCGGAGAACCCTGCGAACTGAATAAAACGAGTTGTTTTACATATATAAGTGTGAATCCACCTCTTAGTCATCTACATATCTAGATTTCGATCTTATTAGATCTTATCACTGTAGCTCAGCTAGTGAGGATGAATTCACACAATATCTCGAGTGGTTATATACAAAAATTATACAACTAATCCCCTAGGAGGAAAGTTAAACGCCATCACCACATCAATTACCATATGGGTTGCATTGATAATTGATGTGGTGCCGCCAGATGGCGTTTAACGTTCCTCCTAGGTGGTTAGTTACATAAGAGTTATTTTAGTTTTGAGGTTTTTTTTGTGATTTATTTATGCTTACGACTAGGGTGTGCGGTGCTCCGATTCTTGCACATGCTAGAATTGCGACCACGGCCTCTAGAATCATGGGCATGTAGATTGCAACGCGGTCGCCCTTCTTGATGCCTTTGCTTTTTAGTACGTTCGCGAAACGGCATACTTCTTCCAGTAGTTTTTTGTATGTTAAACGGCTGTAGTCGTCTGGGTGATTGCCTTCCCTGAAATATAAATTGTTCATGAGTATTATACAATATAAATAGTATAGTTCTAAGAAGAAATGGGACTCATTAACTAAGTTTAGAGAAAAGTTGTATAGATATGTAAAAATTAATTTAAAATTTGTTTCTTGTTTCTTTTAAAAACAGTACAACTTACCCTCGTAGAGGGAAGTTAAACGCCATCTGGCGGCACCACATCAATTAGCAATGCACACCTATATGGTAATAACCGTCAACATGCTCATGTTATCAGGATCACCGGGTAGTGCCCTCTAGAGAATAAGAATAATATTCCAACAGAGTGCTTGAGATATCAGCATAAAGCTGTTGTTTCTTTTATTTTAATTTTATTTATTTATATTATTATATTTATTTTTTCTAAGTCAACTGATTTTTAAACTTTTTTATATTTTTATATCTTTTAATACTAAGCAATGTACACATGTAAACAGAAAACAGACAGAAGGACCCCTAAGTGGGTCGATAGCCCAATAAAGATGGTTTATATATATGTATATATATATATATATACAATTTTACAAATTGTTTATTTATATAGGAAATTTATATTATTTAATTGTAAACAGAATTAAGTTTTTATTTTAACATTTTAAGCGAAAGTACATGTTTTATTTTTTCCAATATTAATTAAATTAATTAAATTAATATTTTTTAGAAATTATAGAATCATTCTGAAAATGCTGAAATATATCGGCGAAGTATCGATAATATAGAAAAGTATTTTCAATACTGTTGCCAGATTCCAAATCTCTGTATAAACTATTTGCTATGTTTGTAGAAAATTTTTGGTGAAATATTAATTTTAAAATAATTTTACACCAACACTACCCCTATAGGAGACGAGATGATGCGTTTTTCGCAGGGGGTGCATTTTCATGTAATATTATTTAATAAAATAATCCTTTATATGAATTTTGTACAAAAACGGCAACACGTATAAAGGATAGAGATATGTTGGGATTACATATACAAATATAATCAGTGGTTGATCACCTCCAACTAGAAAAATCCTTCGTTATGTACTTTCAATACTAAACCTATACAAGGACTTGCTAAATTATAATAACAGTTTCAAGTCAGTAAATATTTCCTATTACCCGACTAATAATTGTTTTTTCTATTGACTTTACGCATGTATACAAAGCCAGCAAATATATGTTTTGTAAAATAAATGTGTCGCAAAGGTAAAATAAACACCTTTGATCCTTGTACTAAAAATAGTTAGAAACAGTATTTCTATGATCGTGTAATTAGATTATATAATATTTGAATAAAATATAAATAGAAAAAACCTATATAGATAGTTTCTTGTCGAAAACTAAGTTAATTTGCGATTATAATGCACACACAAATATTATATAAGCAACAAGTGGAATAGAATTTCCAGACGTTAAATATTATATAAACATAGTTGGCAATTTTAAATTTCCATGAGATAAAATATCACGTTTTATGATTAATTTAATGTGTCGAAAAAAAAAAGCGAATGTAAAGACGTAATATGTAAGTTAAAGTTATTTTTATTAGCAATTTGTCAATATATAAAATTTAGTGTGACGAAAAAAGAGCTAATGTAAAAAAGTAATATGTAAGTTTAAGTTATTTTTATTAGCAAATTGTCAACATATAAAATTTAGTGTGTCGAAAAAAGAACTAATGCAAAAAAGTAAATAAGTAAGTATAAGTTATTTTTATTAGCAATTTGTCAATATATAAAATTTAGTATGTCGAAAAAAGAAGGAATGTAAAACAGTAATATGTAAGTTTAAGTTATTTTTATTAGCAATTTGACAACAAATAAAGTCATAAACATACAAAAGTAAGTTAAATATCTGGTGTGGGCACACCACATGACTTTCCGAATTACATTGACATTATTCACTTTTTTTAAGATTTTCAACATTTACAACTGTTTCTACTTTTTTACATTTTTGACGAGAATATTTGATAAATATTTGAACAAAGCTCGATATTTTTTCTTTTTGATTTTTTGACATTTTGAGTTTTTTTTAAATTTAGTTAGTATAAAATTTTGATTATTATTTAAGAGTATTTTGCTAATGTTTTCTTAAAGATATAGTTTGAGTTGGACAAAAATGTAATTTAGAATGACAATAAAGATCTTATATATTATTTACAAACTACAACAAAAGAATTCATCTAGATGATTTCTGTTTTTACAATCAATTCGAGTTTCATATTGGGCAATATTTATTTATAGAAAGAAGAAAAAAGGTTTTATCATTAACGAGAGTGATTTAGAGTTAATTAATAAATGATTTTTAGTTATTATTATAGATAATTCAAAGATTTCACAACATTTGTGAACCTTGAATGTACTATTTCTAATATGTGAAAATGTATTGCGAAAATCTGTATTGCGGAATCAATTTTCGCAATCCACAAACATCAGTTCTTTAATGAGCGAATTGTATAATGGTTTTAAGTCCAATCTTCTAAAACTACTGGATTCCAGATTTGTTTTTTAAAACAAGTTTTCTTGTATTTTTGAAAGCTTAATCTGACCTATATAGTTATGTTAGATAGAAATTCAATAAACAACTGTCAATATGATTCAATAGAAATTAAATTGGTATTGCAAAAGTAACAGTACTCAGTATTTACAAATCGCTACCTTTTCAGGATCAGGGCCTTTGAGAGAAAATGCGTGGATAACTGAAATTGTTGCTAACAAAATTAAAAATTATGGAGACGAAAAAAAATATGGGGTGATAAAGAATTGGTATGTGTAGAAAAACATCCTAGAGGGGCGTGAGGGGGATACCAGGATGATAGGGGTCCTTCGACCCAACAACATCCACCATAATCTATTTACCCCACACCAATACCATACGACTCACCAAACAAGACCATACAACATTGTGAGGGGGATAGGGTGGTAATTTAAATTTCGATAGAGTAAATTTCTATTGTTTAATTGCATCGAATCATAATATTGATTCGATGCAATTAAAGATAAGTTATTCATTTTTATATGCCAAAAATATATCTTATATTAATCACTCATAATATTGATTAATATCAGTTATATTTTTGGTATATAAAATTGAATTACTTATCTGTGGTACATCTTTAAATTCACGACCCCCACTTTGAGAATTACTGATCTATAATATCTAGATTAATTCAATTTATATCATTGCAACTTTTATAATATTAATCATCCCTTCAAAAAGTTCGAAAGTTTTTTAAAATTATTATTACTATTGAATAGTAGTGTAGAAATTAGCTTTCCGAATGGTTTATTATAATACAATAATATAAATAGCATTGGAGCTTATCATCGTTTACTTCATCACAATTACGAATCTATCTATTATTAATTACATGTGTGATATATTAATTTATAAGTACTTAATACCTGTTTAGTATTAATTGTATACATAATTGTCGATAATTGTCGATCTAATAATAGTGACGTATATCTTCCATGAATTAATTAAAGCAGATTAGATAGATAAATGTCAATTGGCGGCCATGTAAATATTTGCATCTGTCTATAAAAATGTTTTAGCTGTTCACATAGTCGTAACGAATGTTAAGGATAATTTTCTGAAAAATTCAATCACTTTAGTCTCAAGTTGGTATTTTTTATAAGACCTGGGGGTCTATTCTGTAAGTTCGGACGATCTTTTAAAAAAGCAGACTGGTCTGTTATCCATGGCAACTAAATAAATAACTGTTTCAGCCTCCGCAAATGCTAGTTTAATACTGCCTAGGAATACTGCCTTAAAGGCACCTTACACGATCAATATTACTGTCAATATTTTAGAATAATGACAGTATGACTGTGCAATAATATGTTTAAAATGTTCATTATTGTAAAATATTGCCAGTGTTACTCATCGTGTAAGGTATAGTAATGATTTACTGATCTTTATCCGGATAGTTGATTACTTGATAAATATAAAAGGAGGATTGAAGTAAGTATTGACAGTACTAGGATTGACAGTATTATTGACCGTGTAAGGTGCCTTTTATATCAAATGTCACCTTCTGTCTTCATTCTAGAAAATTTTATAATATTAATTGTTCACCTAACTTACTAAGAATAAGGTTTTATAAAACCTGCAATATATTTTAATTTAAATATCAAAATATTTAATGTGCAGGTTATTTTTTTTTCAAAAACTAGTACAGTAAGTACAACGAATCGCCAGTTTCCGAAATCTTCGTCCTACATAATATTTTAATACAACTACATTAATATAAAAATTATGCAATCCAACAAATTCAGGGTTGTCGTTAATAGTCTTACTAAAAACATTTTTAAATAAATATGAAAGTAAACATTTTTATAACATATGCATTCGGAAGCAATAAAACAACGAATTTGCAATGCAAATGAAGGCCAGTTTCAAAGAGAGTTAAAATTAAATTAATACAACATACCCTACTACATTCATTTTCATCTTTTGCCTAAAACAACTAACTTATATAACACGGTTGAATCGTAGAGGCCGTTTGTTGGTTTTAAAAGGTCAGATGGATAGAATATAAATGTGATTTAAGTCCTGACCATACACGTTCTATTAATGTGAATATATAATTGACTCATTGTTTAATTTTATAATTATTGTAATTATTTATAATTATTTATTATCATTTAAATTAAATTTAAATTACCAATTAAATTCTGCCTAATTCTGGAACTTTATTCACTTATGTAAAGAAAGGGTATATAATCGTAAAAACGTCTTCACGTTTTCTAACTAATAAAACCTTTATTTATGATTTTTGCGAATTTCGATGTCGACTTAAAATTTTAAATTGCCTATTTCTAACAACAAATTTTTAGTTGACAATTTTTGAATGAGCAATGACATCATCGACGATTTTTTCAGATGACTCCAATTTTTTTTATTCTGAAAAGGATTATTTTTCTACGAACCTCAGATATTATTGAACTTGTTGAAAACGAATTTATTCTTGGAATAATAATATTTAGTGCACTATTTACAGTCTGTTTATAAGGCACCTTACACGATTAATAATACTGTCAATATTTTAGAATAATGGCAGTATTACTGTTGGATAACATGTTTAAATTGTTCAATATTTTAATATATTGACAGTATTACTTATCATGTGAGAGATAGTAATGATGGAATGGAGAGACTACTGATGTTTATCCGGATAATTGATTACTTGATAAATATAAAAGCAGGATTGAAGTAAATACTGACAGTACTAGGACTGACAGTATTATTGACCGTGTAGGGTGCCTTAATGAGGGAAGCCTCATTAGCAGACTCTAAATGGTGCACTAAATAAAAACTTCTATCTTTATAGAGCTATCAGTCGTGAGGCTTTTCCACCGGCCAAGGGAGAAGCTCAGAGGAGTTTAATCACCCGGTATTTACCTTAACTTCACATAAAACCTCTGAAAAACTGTGAAAGGTGATTCGTGAAAATTCGCTCCCCATTGGGGATCGAACTAAGGCCCTCAATGCTTAGTACGAGACGGACGACGCCTCTAACCACTCAGCCACTGAGCTGGGTTGCACTAAATATTATTTCTCGTTTCGTGTTTTTCTTCACTCTGACATTACAAATGATTTTTCTCGGAAATTTCTTTATGTAACTTATATCATAATATACATCGCTGATGGCAGAAAAATAATGCCGTTCATAATCCGCCATAAAAAAATTAGGTCGTCATTTGAAGAAGGTGTCGATGGCGCTATTGCGCATTCAAAAATCGCCGAAAATAAATTGACACTTACATTAGAAATTGGAATTTTAAAATTAAAAATCGAAGTGACCAAGCAATTTTTGCAAAAATCATAAATAAAGGTTTTATCGAATTTATTCCATACTTTAGGGACACCCTGTATGTAGAAAAAAAAATTACGTGCAATTTAACCTATTTAATTAGAGATTTAGAGAAAGCAAAATAAAACTAATAGCTTCCGTCGTCCTGTCAACCTCAACAACACATTCAAAGCAAATAACCACAAAGCTAGAACAAATAAACCCCATAACGCAGTGCCATCACGTAAAACCACTTTCATTTAATTCCTTTGTTGTTCAACTTCCAAATTCCATTTGTCACCGCGCATATTTGGTGAGGTTTATAATCGTTACGCAGAAAGTGGAGCGTATAAATTACCCGTATGAAAACAATTACATAATGAAGATCCACCATAACAATGAACGGACATATCTCTCTCCTACACCAATATGCTTGTAATAATATTATGACCAACATTGTAACGCAAAAACGTTTATTTCCGCTATAACTACTGTAATTAAATGTGCGTTAATGTGAGGCAATTACGTTTCGAGTGTTATTTACATGTATATAATGGTATTGACATGGAATTTGAAAAGGCGACCATGACGAGCATATTTTATTAATTAAGAAAAGTTTTTTTTCTTTTTCGTTGGTTTTACAATGAATTTATAATATTCTGGAAGTGATTTAAGATCTAAAGGTCGTTTTAAACAAGACAATTTCTTGACTCTTTCTTTGAAATTTTTAAGTGAAAAAAGGGATCGTGAGCCAACAAGTGTGAGAAACACTGCTTTTGATATTATCTAGTTTCTTATATCGTTTTCGATGCAGACACAAACTACATAGTGTCATACACACATGTAGAAAATGATATAGTGGCGGAATAATAATAAATTCACTTAACAATAGCAACACCGTAATACACAATGTTAATTTTCCATTTAGAAACAGTTATACAGTTCAATATATCAATTCTTATATATAAAAAGATATAGAAATAATGTCATACGGGCTTTAGATAGCGTTATAGTTATAGTGAGTTTTCAAACTGTAGCCTAAAAAATATAGATACTCCGCTATTATCAACACAATTTGCTGCAGCACTCCAAACTAGTGTTTGCTCAGTTACGCTTGCAGTATAGTCTGTAGAAAGTTCTAAAATTTCACAAAATTCGCAGACGGGGCCCGATTGTACCATAATAAGTCCTTTTCATTTAAGCTTGTATAGTCGTTAGAAATTTTGGCGATTTCACATTTTTACTCACTTTCACAATCACGACATTTCTTCACAACTATCGATAGCCCGACAGTTTCCCGACTATCGATATGTTATTTTTGTCCTAGTCGCTAGTTTCAAGTCCCACTCGACTGCATCTTTGCAGATTTGTTAATCTTCATTTAACTTCTGTTTGAAGTAATTGAAAACAACTCTAAAATTCAAACCTATTTTCCAAGCAATTTCGTAACACCTTGTTATTATTATTACTATTATATATATATATATATATATATATATATATATATATATATATATATATATGAACTAAATATATAAGAACTAAATTATGATATTATAACTGCTGACGCATCGCCATTTTTATATGAATATTAATTTTATTATTTTAACACCTATGTCAACGTATTTCTGATGCTACTGCGAATGTGAAAATATTTCTTGACTATCAATAATATATTTTTCTGCTATTTATGTTTAATGTTATTTACGTACTGCACGCATAACGTTTAAGTCTCAGTCCCTAACTATGTATATCGCAAAATTAACTACCGGTCACACGTATACTAATTAATTTTAATAATGTGTGTACGATAGAACGATGAATAAGCAAAATTAAAAAAGGTATTGTGTTATAATGTATTCAGGCGATTTTCTGTATTTACATTTATCGCTTATCCACTCATCCACGTGTAAAATTGTTAACGTTTGGTGCATAATTTGGCAGTATTTTCACCAACATAATTAAGATGAAAGTATTGATTGCAGTTTCTCCGTGCTGGTTGGCTGGCATCCACGTGGTCTCATTGATATTAACCAATCCAAACTAACACGCGATTTTACATTGCATGATGATAAAAATGCAATAAACCGCAAATATTATTTACGTATAGCTAATAAAGATGAGACAGTGAAATATTTTTGCTTATACTTTTAACATTAGCGGCGCATGTATGTGGTTATATATACGAATCAATACTCGTAAGGGTTGGTCTTCATCGATCCACAAGCGCACCGTTGCCACGTATAGGATGACGTTTTAACAACCTTATATATCTATTTTCTTGCAACTATAAAATGAACTGAATTTACAAAACGCGTTGTATACAATGGGAATTCAATAATCATAAATAAGTTTAGTATAATTTAAGTCGAATTACAAAAATTCTACACAAGCGCATCGTTGCCATTATGCAATGACATTTTAACAACCCTTATATCGTGCCCTTCCTTGTAAACAATGAGAATTCTTGAAATTTGGTGCTTTTCTGACAAATACGTGTAGCAGTAAAACAGACCAAATTTGTAGAATACGCTGTAAACAATGTTAACTTAATACTTACAAGTAAATTTAGCATCATTATAAATAAATTAAGAAACATTGAAGAAAAATTAGACACGCACCGTTGCCACATATTGAATGACGAGTTAAAAACTATAATTGCTAAATTTATTGATAAATTAATTGTTTGTTGATGTTAAAGAGCATTTATTTTTGTGAGGGAAATGCCAAATAAAGGTCTTTTTTTTATTGATAAATATTCAATTTCGATTGTTAGCAAGGCATTCTGATAATTTGGTCCGCCTTTAAAGCTGCATGGATCAATAATGTATCAAGCTATGAAATGACGTTTTTTACAACCCTTATATAACTATCATCAAATATCTGGACGATACCACCTAAATCTCGCCCAGTGATTTACCCTTTATTTTCTTGTATTTGTTAGTATAATTTTGTTACTGGCTATCGACCTTCTGGTTTTTCTGCCGGGTGTTAATGTATGTGTTATGTGGATTAGTGTTAGAACTTAAAAAAATCTCCCCCGATTTTCACAAGTGTGCTTTTTCTCTTCTTCAGACATTTTTTCTTGACAAACCAACGGACGTCCATGCAATAATAGTAGTTACTATATTTGTTACAATTCTGCTATCGATTTTTGGGGTTTTCTGCCGTGTGATACTATATGTATTAAGTGGGGACTTGCTACTTCAGATAATAAAAATAAATATAATATCGCACTTTGTGATGACAAATGTCGTAACTTCCAAAAACAATTTTTGAAATAAATGCATTTTAGAGATTGCAATAGTTCCAGTAGTTTTACCATAGAATATAATGTTATCTATTTTTTAAACAATAAATTGGTTATTAAATAACAGAATTGAAGGAGCGTTAAAATATACATAAGAATCATCAAAACAAAAATCAAGACCTGAAAATTCAGTTTGGAAGTTACACGTATCTTCTCACAGTACGATATATACCTTTCAAAAATGTATTCGTTTTATAAAACGGCTTGTATACAATCAGAATTAAGTATTATAAACAAATTTATTAAAACTTATGTCAATTTATAAAATGGCATTCATTTTGTGGATATAAATATATAAGTGCCCTATATACACAAACGACAAGGTCATCGTCAATCATTTATCAATCTATATATATATATATATATATATATATATATATATATATATATATATATATATATATATATATATATATATATAAAACTCCTTTTTTAATATATCAATATATTTCGCTCGTTAAATTTCGAGCATCATCAGGATAATTAAACAGAGTTAATCAACAAGGAAACTGGAACATACATAATTTACAACATTTTTTAATTTAGATTTGGCGCTTATTTGACAAGATATTATTATCTTAATGCTTTCCTGAACTAGCAGTTACTGAATTTTTTCCAATTCTGTAACTTTCGACATTCAACTCTTTTCGACCATTCTTAAACTATTATTACTACTTTAAGCTAATCGACGGTGAAAATGTAAAAGGTTTTAACCCTAAATTTTGTATAAATCGCTGTTTTGTGCCCTTATTTACAAAATCATTGTTTGTTTTTTTTGAAAATAAGGTAAAGTTTTGTTGGGTACAACATTTTACCATTTCACCATCGAAATAAACTAAAGTACTAACCAGTAAAATGCCACTTTATCCCCATGTCCATTCCTGATATTCCTGTCTAAAATATTATAACAAATATTGGTGGTAGCCCCATCCAGCCACTTGGTGAAAATCGGCCCTTTGCATATATCGAAATTGTACGTGAAAAACTTGTCGTAGTTTATCGGGGTCTCCCAGTGGAATTGCTTGGCGATTTCGCCCCAGAACTCCTCTGGATTGTCAATCGATTGCTGGTGCATTTCCTTGTACTGTGCAAACGACGAGATGTACGCATTTTTGGCGAAGCCCTTGTCGGGCAGGTAAACGGATTTCTCGGATGGCATTGTTAATTACACTCGCGGCACCGTGTCGCACCGCGTTTATACGACAGAGCGATGTACCTCCAACTGGCGCGTATGAGCAACTGGATAACGCGCACGTTTGCGCAGTCTTTATACCGATATAATTTCACGTGAATTTTGCTTGCCAATTTCGTATGGTTTTAGCAGTGCACCTCTTATCATACGACATGCAGATGGTTTTATGCAATCTCATAGCGTTCGTATTATCTGTATTATCTTTTTATGGATACAAAAATATCCTGCGAATCGCTCGCGGTAGATATAAGTGCCTATTATAGGTAATTTTGTATGTCATTGAGTTTTAATTATTTATATATAAATAAATATTTGATTATGTATAAGGTACCTTGCATGGACAATAATACTGTCAGTATTCTAAAATATTGACGGCAGTAATACCGTCAATTTTGGACAGTATTATTGTCCTCAATACATGAACATGGATTGATGGATTGCGGAGAATACTGACGTTAATCCAGATAATTGATTGGTTGACAAATATTGACCGTTTAAGATCTCTTTTTATGAAACTACATATATTTATTATTAAATGACAATATATTTTAATTAGGAAACAATTAAAACTGGCCAACCATTGAATACATTCTAACAATGATAAGTTTCTAAAGTTCGCCCATTAGTGTTCTTTAATTTCTTCACCACTAAACTAAAAACTGTGCTTATTGCTGCACTTTACCTTAGCTCGTGCGGTGTGTTTAAACTCGTGTAGGTTTTGAACTTTAAGGAGCCTGCTTACCTCTACAGCTGTTTACGTTTATCACTATTTGATGCTTCAGGTGTATTGTCTCTTGTTCTATTTGTCGTTCTCGATGCGCATAAGTCTACCTCGTCCCTTACAATCGGTGCACGACCGCAAAACTTGAAGCGATGGTTTAACCTGCATCTCCTATCGGAGGTTTGCTATCATCACAGCTATCCGAACCTTATTGGCTACCGCCAATTGAGTGTTATTGCAGCCAAACCAGTCCCTTAGGTTTTTAAGCCAGAACATTCGGCGTCTTCCGATGTTCCTTCTTCCTCTGATCTTTCCTTGTACTATCAATTGTAGCAGCGCGTATTTGGGTCCCCTCATTATGTGGCGTAGGTATTGTAACTTTCTCTTCTTTATGGTGTGAATTATTTCCAGTTCTTTTCTGCATTTTATTTAAGACTGTTAGTTACCTTATCTGCCCATGGAATACGCCACATTCTCCGGTAACAAAAGCTTGCCTGCTACATCCTTAATTCCTAGGTCTCTAGGAATGTCTTTACGAACAAATCACGGAGCGTTTACAATGTTCGGTAGAACTTTATTCTTGAAATTTTAAATGAGATGATTTGGCACATCCCCAGAGTTGGGCATGGTAGATCAGCACTTTATTGGGAATTGATATTTGATAATTTCGGCCTATCATCGAATATGTTATGGTCGGATTCTAAATATTGGCACTATTATATTTATTAATGTATGGGTCGATAGCCAAATAAAGATTGTTTATATATGTATATATGTATATATGTATATATGTATATATGTATATATGTATATATGTATATATGTATATATGTATATATGTATATATGTATATATATATATATATATATATATATATATATATATATATATATATATATATATTTATTTATATATATTTATTACACTATATAGAGCCACTAAGTACGGGACAGGCATTAATAGCATCGGGGGCGCCGAACGATGGTCTGACTACTTTCCTTTGGTGACATTGCCATTTCTTATCACGTATTAATCAGCCTATGTATTTCCTCGAAGTGTAAGGATAAGAATAGTTGACTATACAACGTACTCAGTTTAGTATTAGTAAAAAGATCTTCTATCTTTTATCTATCAGCCCGAGGGTTTTACCGCTGGTAAAGGGAGACGCTCAGAGGAGTGTAATCACCCAGTATTTATATTAATTTCACAGAAAACCTTTAAAAACTGTGAAAGGCGATTCGTCAATTTTGGCGTACTGTGCATAAAGACATTATAAACCTAGGCTCAGTGAACTATTGGTTGTAGGCGCCGTCCGTGTCGTATTGAGTATTGGGGAGCGAGAGTTCAAACCCCGTTGTGGGCGAAGTTTCGCGAATCACTTTTCAAAGTTTTTCATTGTGATCGGGCTCCTTAAAAAAACGGGCACTAGACAGTTATCTATTTGATTTGTGACTTATAATAGTGAAAATTATAATTAATTGCACATGTTGAAAATTAGTCATCATATTAGTTAACTATAAAGAAAATATGTAAATCTGCTTAGGACTCTACATATCTAGATTTCGAACTTATTATATCTCATCAGTGTAGCTTAGGTAGTGACGATAAATTCACAAAATTTCTGGTAGTTTCTCTTTAGAGAAATGTTGCATTAATTTCTATAAAGAAAATAGTTAATTCTATTTCGTTATCAAAAAATAAATAATTTTGGCAGTGGTCGAAAGTTCTGTCATTTTTAGAATCGAAACTGGCCGACGACAAACTTTCGGTGTGACTGTGATTGAAAGTAGAAAATAATCTTTGAAAAATGATATAACTAACCCCCTAGGAGGACAGTTGAACGGTATATGGCGGCACCACATCCATTAGCAATGCACACCCATATGGTAATAACCCTCAACATGCTCATGCCATCAGGATCACCGGGTGTGCTCTCTATGGAATAATATTCCAACAGAGTGCTTGAGATATCAACACATGGATTCACACTTATATTTAAATAATCTTTGATTGCGCGTGTATACATACTACGGACAGTACATAGTACGTCGTCGCGGGAGTTCCCGTTACTATGATAATATATATAATACAATAGGTCATGAATATACAACTTTTATTCCCTACTTTATATAACTTACGCCTCGTCCACACGATGCGATTTAACCGATGTAACCTGTAGACTCAAGCGGACAACTCATAAGGACAGACAATTGCGGCTGTAAGTTATTTTGTTCAGTGAGTGAACCGAATTTCAGACTTCTGTTCCTTCTTGGATCCGGTTCCTCTTGCTCAAGAGCATACTCCCTTCATTTGCTTCCAACTCGAGCCAGAGGCTTCTTTATGCACTATACGTTGACACATTGTTTTGGGTCTTCTTCGTTTTTGCCTGCCCTGTGGGTCCCACTCTAAGCTCGTCCTTTTTTGTTTCTGGTAGGCTAACATACTGAGATAACTAACAGCTTAGAAATCGTGTGAGCTATAATTGACATAAGTGAGAGAATTATTGCCGTGTACGGCTATCTGAGTGAAGACTCACCAGATATATTTGAGCGCTAATTAATTATAATTGGCATAATTGTATAAAGATAAGTGAGATTAACTGACTAAAGTTAATATCATGTTGCTCCCAAGTTTAACAGAATATGTTCTAATCTTAAAATAAGGTGTAATTGTATAATTTTCCCTTATTATCACATCCACAGTATTTATAATGTTTGGACTAAATCATTTGTTCGTTAAAAAATTATTTTATTGATTTTTTTTGTTAGCATGTCTCAATTTCCTTGCCATTTTACCCTTATAATCAATTATAATTTACTAATTCTTCTTCAAGGATTTGACTATTATTTATATATTATCTGTATACTTTATACCCTATTGTATATTAATTATTGTTGTAAAAAGTTACTTACATAACAGATTGCTAAAAACTTTGTTTTGTAAGTATTGATGTAAGCTTTGTAATAATTTGTCTATATTGTAGTAAATCCTGACGAACCTCAAAATCAAAAAACGATATACCATCGATTCTAAAAAGATAAAGTCTCTTTTTGTGCCTTTATGCCGTCTTCCCAACAGTCTTTCCCTAGTCAGCCTCTCTCTCTCTCTCTCTCTCTCTCTCTCTATATATATATATATATATATATATATATATATATATATATATATATATATATATATATATATGTATATATAGCGGCTGGTTAGGGAAAGACTAGCGTAAAAGCACAAAAAGAGACTTGATCTTTTTAGAATCGATATTTCACTCTTTGATTTAGAGCTTCGTCAGGATTTACTACAATAAAGACAAATTGTTAGAAAGGTTTAAAAAGTTACATCAATACTTACACAACAGAGCTTTTAGCACTCTGTTTTTCTTTCTATATAATCTATATTAATTTCTTTTCTCTCTCTCACTCTCTCTCTCTCTCTCTCTCTCTCTGAGGTATATTTCGTACAAATAACATGATTTTACTTAATTCATAAAGTGACACTACTTTTTAGCCATTTATTCATTCAATCAGTCAGACATTCTGACGTTTTTCATTTACGCATGAATAAGAATTTACATTAAATCTACATGTTATGTCGCAGACTCAATATGAATTACGTTTGCGGTAATAAACACACGGAATAAAAGAAATAATTCGCATAATAGATTGTTTATTATGTTTTGCGCGGTAAATTCTTAGATTTGTAGACATTACTGAAGGGGAATGATAGCTTTTAAATATATTTGTTATTTAACTATTGACTGTATAAGTAAATAGCTCCAACTGATGATTGCCCATAAACAATAGAAATGCTGACTAAAGTATTTTTTAGTAGTTACTTCTCACAAAATGGAGATAGATATACACGTGTATTAGTGATTAGTGATTAGTTACACGTATGGTAAAATGAAGTAAATGTTTTTCCACAATTAAATATACAAATTAATTGGTGTATCGTTGTTTCTGTTTATAACAAATATTGCGTTTATGGCGTGTAAAGACGTGTGAGTTTCCTAAATAAGAGTGGTGATACCATCTACTCGATCGTATCGTGCCTTAGGCTAATAAATAAACATTTATTTAACATATATAAGTGTGAATCCACCTCTTAGCAACAATAGTTTCTTATATCGTTTTCGATGCAGACACAAACTACATAGTGTCATACACACATGTAGAAAATGATATAGCGGCGGAATAATAATAAATTCACCTTAATAATAACAGTTATTCAGTTTAATATATAAATTCTTATATATAAAACGATATAGGAAACTAGATCATATCATACGGGCTTTACATTGCGAAACGTCAACACGCAAACGCAACTTGTAACAGATTGCAGCAATGCAGCCATGCGTTTTCGATTTAAACCGATTTTGCATCTTAACAACTTAAAAATTTACAATTGATATTATTACTATTTATTTTATTTGATTTATTATCACCATTTTGGAGGTTCCTTTGGACCTTGTATGTATTGAGTAAGTAGGGCATAATCTTACTTACAAATTTAAAGTAATATTATTGAAAAAGTGTAATAAGTGATAAATTGCAACACATTGTACTCTGTTTTTGTAATCATGTTTGTCACCTCTCTTAATATATCAGTACACGGTACAACTTAAATTAACATATATTACATAATATTTAGCGATTGTTAACTTAAAAGCGAATGTATAACATCTGTTGCGAATTATTATGCGGGTGTTTAGAAAAACACAAGTTTATTAATAGTAATTTACATTATTAGTGCAGGAAGGCAAGTTTCCCGAATGAGCGAATGAGTTTACAGCACGAGCCTTATCGTATTTATTCAAAACCATATCGTTAATTTTTAATGCTATTTGAAGTATAAGAGGTGAACGCTGTGCTTGCATGCATTTTTATATTTATAAATACATACACATTTACATTGGTACCAAATTTTAAGCTGGCAACACTAGTGCGGGAAGTAGTATTTCCCGCACCTGAATTAATGCGGGAAATGACTTGTCTTAGGACATAAGTACAAAAAATCTGTATAAGTGTAGCAGCCTCTATACCATATCCACGTACCTAGGTATTTGTATTAATTGATATTGTAGTGATTAACCGTTAGCTGTCTGTTGTTATTTGTTGCGCTTGGTTATTATCATGCATTTGGTTTTGCTGATATTCATTCTCCATAACGTTCACTGACTTTTTGGACGTGTTCTATAATTCTAGGCACATTTTCTATATTACTAGCCAGCAACACGGTGTTATCTGTGTAGCGGATGTTATTTACGGTAGAACCCTTCACTACTATACCAGCTGATTTATCTTCCAGGGCTTCCTGCATTATTATCTCAGAATATTATCCTGTATTCTGAGAATTGGGGACTGGTCACATCCCTTCCGAATACCTCGTTCAATTGGAATATTTTCCAATATATGTATCTCCTTCAATGCTTATGTTGGCAGTTTGGTTGCAGTAAATAAACTCTAGTACTCCTAAATTTCGACTATCCATTCCATTCTTATGTAACAGTTCAAATAGTTTCTCGTTTCGTACTGTGTCAAGCGCCTTTTTGTAGTCGACAAAATATCCGTAGACATCCTGGTTGATATCAAGGTAATGCTGTATGATCACATTGAAACTAAACCGTGCTTCACGTGTCCACGCTACCACATTCCGGAAACCTAACTAGCTACCACTTATTTCTATATCCAGTTTTTTGTACATTCTCTTGCGCATTAGTTTTGAAAAGATTTTGACTAGATGGCACATCAGGCTTGATATGAGCCATTCCGATGGTATGAGACCGGTATTACATATAACGGCATTGAATAAGTATCCTTCACTCAACGATAAATAACTGTACTAGCGTTGATTGAAGTATTTATATAATAACAATACTTCAATCAACGGTACTAGTATTCCAATTTCATCTTGTTGTGTGAGTTTAAGAATTTCTGCCGGGATATTATCAGGACCGTAAATATTAACACATATAAAGAAAAACAGTGTCAAATATAAATATAAATAGAACAACAGTAAGAGATTTCATTTATAAGGACGGTAAATATTAACACATATAAGGAAATACAGTGTCAAATATAAATATAAACAGAACAGTAAGAGATTTTTATTACATATGACATAAGTACTTACATTTTTCTAGGATACCAGTTCGCTTTAGAAAGAATGCTTTAAAAACACTGTGAAAAATATTTTATTCCTATAATCTATATGAAAGTGAGTGTATTTACAATATTACAATCAATGGTGATCGGCCGACTTCAAAAATTCTTTGTATTTTTCTTCAGTCATGAGCTCTTTTATTTCGGCGGCATCTTTCAGCTCTACTTTGTACAGCCAACCTGTAACGAATTAATCATTTATCAGCGATATTGAATAAAAATATTCACGATTTACATTAAGGGTGCGGAGTGGGGTCTAAATCAAGTAGACGGCAATCGTTTATTAGGATAATAATATGTGGCGATCGCGATATAGTTTCTATCTGTTTCGGTGTGTTTATACCGTAGCAAATTTTGTAATTTTATATGGAAATATGTTTAATAATGTGGCGAATTTTCCTTATAATGATATTGTAAGGTTAGTTAAACGACACGTTAGGAATTACATCAAACACATACGGTACGTTTATAATTGTGGATTTTTATAATGATATGTCCTGTTAACCTAGACAGATAAGTAACTAGTGAAATAAGTTGATTTTAACCATCCTGATACAATTTCGTACCAGGAGGTTTATAAATATATAGTATATTATGGTAGGTGTTTAGGTGTGTAATTTATTAAACATAACATATATCCTCACAAATTATAACCAAATTATATTTAAACTCAGCTCAGTGATCTAGTGGTTAGAGGCGCCGCCTGTCTTGACTGAGCATTGAGAGTTTAAACCCCGTTATAGGCGAAATTTCGCGAATCACCTTTTCTGTGAAGTTAAATACTGATTATACTCCTCTGAGCTTCTCTTTAACTCTTTAAGGCCCAATTCACACATAAGCGGCGCCGGACGCAGGCGCGGCATAGACGAGGCGCTGGCGCGACGTTGCACAGACGATTGTGATGTCCATATGCAGTGAAGGGGTGGACATTGCACCTTATGTTTACATAGAGGCGGCGTGGAAGAGTTTCGCCTCTTTGCCTATCGTGTCTTAGGCGAAGAGGCGAAGACGCGGTGCCGGCAAATGCCCGCGCCGCGTCACCTAAGTGGGTATTGCACCACATGTTTATATAGAGGGGGCTCAAAGCGTCGTGCCTCTCGCAGCGCCGGCACCGCGTCTTCACCTCTTCGCCTAAGACAAGGTAGGCGAAGAGGCGAAAGGCATAACTCTTCCACGCCGCCTCTATATAAACATAAGGTACAATGCCCACCCCTTCACTGCATATAGACATCACAATCGCTTGTGCGACGTCGCGCCTGCGTCTCGTCTACGCCGCGCCTGCGCCCGACGCCGCTTATGTGTGAATTGGGCCTAACAACGGAAAAGCCCTCGGGTTAAAGCGATAGTTTTTTGGTAATCAAAGCCCCAAATGAATCCTTCAATATCACTAGAAATACACGTGTACAAACTAATATTATGTGGCAGTTATGTAAATTTTCCCATTATTAGATTACAAATCCAAAAATATGTTGGGATGTTGATCAAATCATAAATCTACAATAGGTATCTATGGCAGTGCAGCAAAATGTTATTATCTTGATAATTAAACGTTTTACGTACTACATACTAACCTTTTGTGTAGCAGGCAGTGTTAATGAGGGATGGAGTATCTTCAACTTCATTGTTTTTCGTCGTTACTTTACCAGACACCGGGCTATATATTTCACTAGCAGCCTTGACACTTTCCAAAGCACCACACTCATCTAAAATTAAAAAAAAATATTTTTTAATTATCTGTATTTCCTTCCCGTTTTTGGCCTGTGGCATATTAGTGCTTGATGTAACAAATTAGTAGTAGTAGTTAATTTCAACTAGAGAGATTTTCTGATGCAAAAAATAGCCAATCATGATTTGTAATTATAGTATATTTTTATAACTGATATACTTATATATGGCAAACTATGTTATATTCATGGCAAACTGTTACTGTTACATGTTAATTTGATACTACACGACAACAGTGCAAAATCGACCTGTATATGTTGCTTTTGCACTGATGTCGTGTAGTATGAAATTCTATATCCGTAAATTTGTGTAATTCTATTTCGTAATTCTATTATAGAATTACACAAATTTACGCAACATAGTTTACAAAATACATTTACGATGCGATATTAGAATATTATTCCATTGAAATCTCAGTAAAGTACAACACAAAATCATCTGCTCTCTCTAACGATGCATAAAATTGATTGATTTTCTCATTATACGCTCAGAATTTAAAATATCCCACAAGTAAACGTGAGATTTTTTAATTAGACACATATGATTTAATTTTGTTAATGCCTTAGTTTTCTAGACAAATGGTGCCGTAAAAGCTGTTATTTTTGATGTTATTTTAATAACAAAATTTATATATAATATATTATAAATAATATGGCTTTATAAAAAAGGTGTAAAAAAGGTATAATTGATATTACCTCAATTTCACTTAAAAGTGAGTTATATCAAAGAATATGTACCTAAAAGCGACAGTAGGCACGTTTCCTTTGATATTGAGGTACTAGTTTTTGAATGACCTCGAATCTGCCCTGATTAGGCCAACTTAGAATGTCAAATATAAATAATACGCACTCAATTTGGGATTTTATAGCTAATTTCACAAGTTCTATGTCTAATCCTTATAATATAAAAACGAGACACTGTTTTGAAGCCGACCGACCTGTCATTTATGACTTTTGTACTGTCAGTGTATGTCGTGACAAATTATTTTATTACTGACAGCTTTATTCGTCAAACAACGCCAACAAAAACAACTCGATAGTAGGATAATTACGACTATTGTTATCTTAGAAGTTGGAATAGGAAGCAGGGCATACAATATTACTGTAATATTTTGAGAGGAAATGTACAAAAATAGTGACATGAGCTCACTCAAGCCGTTTTCGTGTGTCACTCTGGGGTGCGATTTTTGAGCTATCGTAATCACCATGCGCTATAAAACGTTTAGTTTCATAGCGATGGACTAATTGCATTAGCACAAAAATTAATGGCAAAATATAACAACTGTCAAGTTTTTAGTTCTACCAAAGATAGCGATCACTCTTCACGCCGTGAAGGGCCTAAAATCTATACCATTCGCAATAATAGTGAAGGTCTGTCTATCTGTCTATGTTCATAGCGATCGCTCAAAAATAGCTTGCCAGGGCTGGTACGGACTTATTGTCTCTTGTTCTATTTGCCGCATCTGATGCGCACAATTCTACCTCGGCCCTTACAACCGGCGATGCACGATCGCACGACCTGAGCGATAGTGCACGCCACGGGGGCGACTAGCAATGCTAAACGAAAGTGCCTTCAATGTTAAACGAAGCACCTTAAGAATGTTTGCAGTGTCATCCAAATGACCTCATAACCGATAACTTTGTGGTATCGTTTGTCTAGGAAAACAAAGTTAAATCTTAATTTAAAAAATTGATTTCGATGCAACAAACGGGCGGATAAATATAAATTCAATCAAGTTTATCTATCGACGCAGTAGTGAGAATAGGTGATGAAAATTCAATATCTAAATTAGCGGACGGATATAGCGAAACAGAGTAAATACTTTAAAATAACATACCGCCTTGTGCGAGTTCAGTATCGGCATCTGGCAGCTGCGCATAGACAACATCACCTAAAGCTTCCTGTAATAATGCGCTCAGTTACATAATAAATTACATAAAAGTGTTCACAAATGTTATACCTGCGCATATTCGGAAATACCAACAATACCAATATTACCATCAACCTCCACCCATTCATGTTTGTCGGTATAGCGACGCTCTGAAACGGACACGTTTGAAATTGACGCCAAACTTTTGTGCATTATAATTTACCTGCGCATAGATGGCGGCCCGTACTAATTAACCTATATGTTTCACATTTGTGCACGTTGTTCACTTGACGTAAAATGGAGTTGTTCACTAACAGTTTGGTGGTGTGGAGCACTAGCCTTGGGAGAACCATGGTGCACGCGTAACTCGCCCGAAAAGAATGCCTGATAAAGCGGTTGATTCGGCCCGTTTGGGATATCAATAAGGCAAGAGACCGGCGACTTGCACAATGTAGGTTCAGTTTGTACGTCGACCCAGTGGCGTAACATTCACGTGATAAATCCTGTTATCGATTTAAGAAAACTGGTAAAACTTGCGAAGCAAATAGTTGATAAATTCTCTTATCGGTTGAAGAAGGCAGTTAAAAAAACTGTGAATTCTCGTACCAAATAGTATTAAAGCTTTTATAGTATTTTATTGTAGTAATTTGGACGAGATATCGTAATTACACAATCTATGAAACGTAGTCAACATACCCGAACACAATCGTAAACCCGCCATCTTGTACTATACCATTGTTCTAGAACAAAATGGCATCCCTTGATTCGCGAATTAACATCAATGTAAAAAAGGCCCCTTACACGGTCAATAATACTGTCAATCCTAGTACATACTGTCAGTATTTACTTGAATCCTCCTTCAATATTTATGAAGTAATTAATTATCTAGATAAATATCAGTATTCTATTCATTCCATCATTACTATACCTTACACGATCAGTAATACTGTCACTATTCTAAAATATTGACAGTATTATTTACGTGTAAGCAGTGTAAGGTGCCTTTAACGGATTAATATATATGTACACAAACGTGAAGTTGCTTGCTAATTATTCTCTTGGTAGTTGTGGTAAATGGAGATTTTTCATGCAGAAAATTACGTAAAGAACATTATATAACAGTGGCAACTTCGCATTCTATTTGTTGGGTATATTGTAGGTGCAAATAGTATATAATATAGATGAATACATCGCTATTGTATAGCAAGAAACAGGAATTAGTGTTCATGAAATTTGTATTTACAGTTTGAATCGAGCACTGCGATTTAGAAACCGTATCGAACCTCAATAGCATAAAGTAAATCAAACATGATGTACCTTACATGTGAAGAATCATTAACAAAAGACTGTATCTACAATATATACATTATATTGAGGGTTCAATTTATGGATATTGGGCGTTGTATGCTAGTGCATTGAGGTCAAATGTTACTTGTCTCCATTATATCGAACTCATCCGCCGATCCTGTATTTAGTTTATTTTTTATCCACTACTATAATAGTAGTATATTGTCTCATTTTGCTACCTGAGAATCTTGAAGATGTCTTCGATAATGTGAGATAAGATGAATGGGTTGGTGACATTTTTGAATGCTTTATAAGTTTGTTTCCGGATTGGCGAAAGTATACATCCTTGTCTCGCTCCTCTTTTGATGTTGCATGGATTGAGAGGTGTTTATCTATTCTTACTCTTGCCTTACTATTTTTGTATAGTTGTTGTATTAATGAGCGTAGATGATGGGGGACTCCCATTTCGCGTAGTATGGTCCAGATTTTTTTCCATTGCATACTGTCAAAGGCTTTACGATAGTCAACGATGCACATGGAAATTGGTTTATTGATTTCTCGGGCTTTCTCAATGATCCTTCTTACGTTGGAAATTTGTTCCCGAGTGCCTCTTCCTTTGACAAATCCAGCTTGTTGCGGTGGTATTTGCCACAGCAGGAATGGTATATATATATATATATATATATATATATATATATATATATATATATATATATATATATATATCCCTTATTAGTACGGTCCTGATTAAAAGATGAATAATTTGCACAACAATGATAGTTTCAAATGTATAAACATAAACCTAAAAGTAACGTTCGAAAAAATGTATTTTGATTAATTATTGACAATGTCACTCTTTTCTGATTTTTATGAAAATTAATCTATAATTACCCAGCTCAGTGGCCGAGTGGTTAGAGGCGTCGTCCGTCTCGTACTGAGCATTGGGGAGCCTAAGTTCGATCCCCAGCGGGGAACGAATTTGCGCGAATCACCTTTCACAGTTTTTCAGAGGTTTTCTGTGAAGTTAAGGTAAATACCGGGTGATTAAACTCCTCGGAGCTTCTCCCTTGACCGGCGGAAAAGCCTCACGGCTAATAGCCCTAGAAAGATAGAAGTTTTTTTTAATCTATAATTAAGAAAATCACATGTATAACTCCCTACCACTTTAAATTTTGCATAAAACTTACCTGGGCTTCGATTGAAACCTATAATATTAGACAAAAAATATACTAGCAAATAGTGCATAGCTAAATTCCTTATTTATGAATTAATACTATGCCAAGTATGATGATTTCATATTTAAATTTATTATAATTAAACGTACGTCTATGAATAAAGGTCAGAATTCTCATGATAACAAATTCAATATTTTTTACGATAACATTACCCCCCACTGACATTTCACTTTTACAGTTGCAAATATTAAAACATTATCACACGAAATATGGTTTCTTAATGTTTATTATTGCATGCCAGAGAATTAAAAGGTCACACACTGGCTGATAAATCGGATAACTAGACGAATACACGTTGCGTAAAAAATATATTGAGTAATTTAATGTTAGTAAGTTAATAAAAAATAATAAGCACATTACATTACTTTAAATACAGACTGTCCCTAAAGTATGGAATAAATTTGATAAAACCTTTATTTATGATTTTTGCAAAGATGTCTTGGATACGTCAAATTTTAGTTTTAATTGCAATGGCGTGATATAAAGGCACCTTACACGGTCAATAATACTGTCAGTCCTAGTACTGTCAGTATTTGTTTTAATACTCCTTTTATATTTATTAAGTAATCAATTATCCGAATAAAGATCAGTATTCTCTTCATTACATCATTACTATACCTTATACGATCAGTAATACTGGCAATATTTTAGAATAATGAATATTTTAAACATGTTATCGTACAGTAATACTGTCATTATTCTAAAATATTGACAGTAATATTGATCGTGTGCCTTATAGGTTGATACACATACACTATCTAGGCTACAATTAGCATTTTAGATTATGTGAAGATTCAAAAAGTGTCTAAAACTTAATCATAACTTTGTTTTAAACTTAATCGTATTTTTTTGTGTCTCTTGTTACTTGCTTTGATTTCAATATCTTTGACTTAACACCGGCACTTTACTCCCTTTTAAGAATCTGTTCTATATTTCTTTTTTTGCCTCTCTTCTATCTTCTATCTGTAGAATATTAATCCCAGCCTACAAGAATTGTAATGCGTTATTGTACGGCAAAAAAGCACCTAACAAAATGGTATACGCTGTCGATTCACTATGTAGAAGAAGCAGTCTACAGGAGCAGACACCGGTTACTTTGTGAATTAAGATAAAATAATTTTTCTTTGGTAATATTGACTGAGGGCAGTTGTATGAGGGTGACAAAGATTGTGACCATCACAAAAACGCCTGTTTTTAAAAGGCTCAATTCCAAACAAAATGTAATCGTAAAGTTATACATTAAGGCGAATCTCGGAAAATGAAATACGGTTCAATGTTGACCTAATCGCGCGGTCTTTTCTAGTCAACATTTTATAATTTTCTGAAAATATGTTTGGATATTTCTCCAATCTAAGGATGATTTGATACTTTGTTAAGACGAAACAGTTAATTTTTTGTCTCGAAATAGTTGTAAAAAATATGCAAATGTAGTCAATATTTGCATCAGAAAAGTGTATATTTACTCGATTTGTAATCAAAATTCAACAGAAATTCCTCTAAGAGATTACAGTTTCATATTTCAAGTTTTGATAAATACAATATGATAATGCTTAAGTACAGTAGTATAGTTTATAGACATCCGCGCAATTATCACAAAATGCTTCATTATTTCGAAATAAATTTATTTCTCGGTGCGCACCCCTCCAGTTTTTCCTGGGGCCACGGTTTATACTTATAGATTTTCAGCTCGAATTCTCGAACGAGATTTTCGAAGATTCGCCTTAAGAACAAATTTAGTTTTGGCTGGTCTAAATATTTGATGATACATATTCTGTAAGAGTACAACCAAGGGGATTTCACAATGCGCTTGTGTCCCACGCGGCGGCCCTGTATTGACTAATTTCTGCATTCGAAATGAGTCTTAAAAATTTGTGTCAGGTGTGATCTACAAATTTACAATGAGAACATTATGAAAAGGTAAGTAATGGTGGGAAAGAAATGAATTATGGATATAAATTTTATATTTTATTTAAATAAAAACGCCAAACAATATATAGCTACGTTATACGTAGTTAATAAATAATTGGAATGTTTCAAATATAATACATTTAACTCTTTTCTTATCATTTTAGAATATTCAATAGTGAGCAATAGTCGCTCGCAGTGCAGGAGTTGGTAATGCAAAGGATCCGAGCCCTCCTGGAACCCCTTGCACCTCCAGGTCCTCAACGAGCCAGCCGCCACTGACATTAGCAAGCTCTGAAGTCGTGTCGGTGTCGCGTCGAAACGTCGATTTACTCGATTAATAAATATATAGTCATTATAGGAGTATTATTAGAAAATGCGGTGTCTGTGTGTGTGGTCGGCAGATGTCACCCAAGGAATAACGGTGTACATCGGTTCATCGTGCTCCCGTCAGTTGTCGCTACGCTCGCTGCTGTGTGCAATATTTTATTTTATATTTATTATTATAATATGCGGTGTCGATTTCATAAGAAGGAAGGTTACTCTGTTTAATATTGCTCCTTAACTTTCAGACTCTTACTCTGTGCAATGTGCTACAAGTCGGTTAACATTGGAGTGACGGTACTGTGTATACTTCTAATCTTATGGTACCTCTATTTTTGTATGTACAAGAGCGCATCTCATGCCGGAGAGCTCGCTGACATTGCATATAAGGTGCATTTATATTCTTCATGCTGCTAATTGTGTATATATAATTTTATATGAGTGAGTCCATCCGCGCCCGATCCGAATTTTCGTGTGTTTATTTGGTGAAATTCGATGATATGGCTCGGTTGAACTAACCGCTTCGATCGCCGCCGTTCTAACGCCGCGTAACGCAACGCGATTGCGTATTATGTGTCTAATTTATTTACAGTCAGTGAAACTATTACCATATTGGCTACGAGCGCGTGTCCTATCTATACTTTATATATAATATCTTTAATTACAATAATAATTATATTACATTTTAGAATTTCGTTTCGCCGTTTTATATCCTAACGACGCGGTTATAGTGGATCCCTGAAAGGGGCGACGTTCGCCACCAATATTGGGGTGCGAGGACATGTGCGTGCAAACTACCCTATTGGTTTTGGATCTTAAATGTTATGGGTACGTCTGGAATTTGGTTACGGCGGGGTAGTATAAAAAGAGCAACACATTTTTAAACCGAACTTCCCATAAGTACTGACTCCATGTCCATTTCTTCGCTGCGTTAAGTGACAATTACTCGATATAGATTGATCAATAACGCACGGTACTGGGAGATAAATGAGTATAAACATGGCGAAAGCAAAGCGACCCACGGGACACTCAATAATGTAATACGGGGTGACACGCGAAATGAACTGATTTCTTCCTCTCTTCTTCGTATATTCGATACAAATTATTACACACGAAATGATTGACGATGATAAGCAATTGGTTCTTCGGTTTAATTTAATTTCGATTTTAGAAAATTCCTACGAAAAATAAAGTCCGAATATATAAAAATTATTTCAATTTAAAATATCTGCGTTCTTGTTTTTTTTCTCTTGGGTTTCTATATACAACGCGTCTCGCCGAGGAAGCTACGCAAAGTTCTAGTTTTACGCTACAGTCGTTGATAACTACTTATGGATCCACTCGAGTTTGAATGTCTCACTTTATTAAAAATGCACGAGTGTTTATGAGCTCTATTCAGTCACTTGTTTACTTGTCTTCTTCCAGCAGCACTAGGTCGTCCGCCACGACATCCGAGATGTGCAGGTAGATAATCCAGTACATTAGGTTGAAGCACACGAAGCACACAGGGAACACGATCCGAGAATATTTGTCAATGTCCGATGGCGTTATTCCGTACAGCTTATTGATGTCCTTGCCGGGGTGGATGATGTGCTGCGGTATCGGCGGCGCGGACTCTTCGTCGGGCGGCCCGCCGCCGCCCCGGCCGCCGTTTACCGTGCTTTCCAGCGTGCCTCCTTTACTGTGTGCTTTGGGGTCGTGCACTTTGAAACGCACCTCCTGGAACAAAGGTCCCCACTAACAAGTATCTGTTACTCATGTGGACTCACAAATACGAACACATAACACAACAGATACGTGCATTAAGATTTTGTTTTGTATGGGCTAACTATTTCGAAAAGAAACTTTAATGTCCTGATTATTTATACAATACAGTACCTCTTGTATAGAGTTTTAACTACATTTGTTTGGAAATAACGTCTGTGTTGGCTAATCATAGTTCATGCTCTACGTATAGAGCAGCGGTCGCGGAGCTTTTTTTAGCCATTATTCCAAAATATATTAGTAAGTCGATATTACCCCCGCATTTTTTGTGTGATTGTAAATATTATAAAAAATAGTATTCCAGACATTTTTTGAACACTTTCAGGGACAAACGTGCTTGAATTGAAAGTTAGCTTTCGCTATTAGCGCAATTTGTATCGAAAATTGACAGTTTTAAATTAAACATTAAACAAAATTCTAATTGCACCGATTGCCCCCCGTATCCACGCCTGCCTCATTTTGAAAAGGAGAAAATCAATGTAAATTGAAAATTTAAACAGAAGCCCCGTATATTTCGAAGTCGTCGCATACGCTGAATTTAAAGATTAAAAAAATGGTTTGTAAAAATGCAGACACGTTTATAAAATATAAAATGTCCTTATTACTCCCAACAATTTAATGTTTACCCCATTTGGGGTAATTTACATGTTCGGTTCCCCGACCGCTGGTATAGAGGGATTGTGATACAATTTACGTAATAGTTTAGTTTATTTTTGCAATGTAACTAACAATATTTCTGTTCAATATTATCTAGTCTCTCATTTCAAAATAGTCTATTATATATACATGGGTAAAGTAAGTATAAATTAATCAATAACCCACTGCACTTCGATGAAACGATCTTTAGGGACTTACATACTTATAATTGTTAGTTAAAACTCACGAATTTTCCTTTTAGTTTTTTAGTTTTCCCTACTAATTGACAAATATAAGTATATAAGTCCCTAGAGGTATATTCATAGTAAAGCATTTTAGCTTTCAACACCAAAAAGAGACTGGACAGAAATAACTCCGTAACGTAAACGTTGATGATTTGATATCTCTTTATATCCTTCACATTTTTCTACTTTACTCTATTTCTTTCTATCAAACATTATTTCTAAACATCTGTAGTTAAATAAATAAACAATTAGGGTGTATCGTTTAATACATAAAATTCAGGCAGTGTATAGTTTTAGAATGAATATGTTTAAAGACACAACAACATGGACGAGTACTCACTGTTTGTTTTGGAGCATGGTCCCCGTCTGGACCATCGACAGTCAGTTTTTTTTGCTCCGCTATTTTTTGTATTGCGAGAAAACGATTTTTACGCATTTGTATTCGTTTTGCCATGTATCCAACAGTGGCGTATTCTGAAAACAATATAATTGTTTAGAGAGAACTTAAAAATTAAAAAAATAATCATATCTACCTAAAAGGCTGGCAAAAACCATCACGAAACACGTTCCTAAATAAACGTCAATCGACTTGACGTACGAGATTTTCGGTAGCGCTGCGTTCGTAGAAGACATCAAGGTGGTCATCGTGAGCACGGTAGTCACTCCCAGGGCTACCCTAGCAGGCGTGGCGTTGCGATTTAGCCAGAAGCTAACCCACGAAATAATGACGATAAGGCCGGACGGGATGTAAATCTGAATGAGGTAGTAACCCATAGAGCGTACAAATTGAATTTCACAAGCCAGTCGAGAGTAGTTTCCTGTTTTAGAGAGATGGTATTAATTGATCCTTCTAATGCCGGGGGAATGAATAGCGAATTTAGTCTAAAATTAAAGCGGGGGAGGCATGCTCTAAAGTAAATTAAATGTGTATCACTTTTACAGTAGATGTAAAACGTAATAAACATGCCAACTACGGCGGAATAATATATATGTTTGTATATAAAAAGGCAGTAAAAAAGCGTTGGAATCAGTAATAGATAAGGATTTATTAAACTACTATTTTGTTAGTAAATAGAGGATGAGGTAATCTCGGGTCAGGTACCTGTGGTAAGGCTGATCTCCATGGCCCTCTGCCTGTGCCCGAGCACCTTAAACTGGGGTAGCGATACCTCGTTGGACACCCCTACCGAATTAGGGCCTTCATTCCATTTATAGCGGATATCCCGCATGGTGTAACCGACTGCAATCACAAGCCAGTGCCAACTGCTAATATGCCGAAGGCAATAACACTCCGCAGCCGTATCAAACCAAACGGGACAAAAAACGAAACTAAACTGATAAAACAGGGAAAGAGAGAGAAAAGGAAGCGAAGAAGGAGCAGTTTGGTTTATGGTTACCTGTGGTTAGGTTAATTACGGTCGCTCTCTGCCTGTGGCCCAGCACCCGGAATTGTGGTAGCTGCACTTCGTTGCTAATGCCGACACTCTTTGAACCGGAGTTCCATTTATATCGGATATCTCGCATTGTATACCCGACTAACCCGGCCGCCAGAACAGACAAAGCACGTCATTCGACAGCTCGACTGGGAATTTGAAAAAGCGTGGGCCCCAGAAGTATACTTCATCAAAATTACATATACAAAAAATAGCTCGCTCATATACTTATGGGACCGTGCTGTAAATGACGCCAGCCATGGGAGCAGACCGACAAGCTGTATTGCCCTCCCCCACAATTTGCAGATCGATACCAACATTGTGTTCTATTAGACACTGGGGACAGCTTGCCGCTCTACCGAGCACTACATGAGTGAAACCACAATTCTAACATGAACATGAAGTTAATTTAGTGTTTATCATAATAAATCTGAAAACAGAAATGTAAAACAAACTAAAAGAAATGTGAATAAGCTGAAGCACGTGCAAAGCTCACATATGGAAATGGTTTGATGTAGTTTTTTCTTTTGGGGGATGGAATTGGTTGGATTACATGCTTAAAACTGTTTTAATGTTCGTTGGATTTGAATGAATTTAGTTACTGCTTTTGCATTCTAATGATGTTGGTTGTACACATGCAAACTATATTGATATATACGTAGTAGAAGTATCTAAAAATTAAGTAATTCCAGGGGGCTAGTTTTTTTATATATTAGGGGGATCGCATGCGTGCGCATGCGTGACTGCCGGCCGGGAGTCGAGCCGGGCCGGATGTAGCATTTACGGCCGTCGTTTTGTTTTTTTTGTCATAATTTTTTTTTAACTCCGTGAGTCCGGTGTGGTGACGGCTTGTCCGGGTGCCGCCACGGTGCAGTAGCGGTGAGCAGGCCGTACTGCTGTTGTAGCTCACGAGTTACGAACACTATCGCTCCTTCCGCGGGTGCTGTATTCGAGAAGGAGACCGCAACCAACCACAACATACAACTCAGAGGAAACGTAACATAAGGAAAAACGCAAACATTAGGATTGCGGCTGCGGGGCTCAAATTGTCCAATATATATATTTTTTTTGAGGACGCATCGAGCCGGCGTGTTTAAGGATCAATAGTTATCTGTGTGACAGGTGCCTTGTGCGCGAAATAAGCTTATCAAGGTCTCACACAGAAAGAGAATTTTTTTTATTGTTGTTATTATACAGTAAATCGGAATATTCAGTGTAAAAGATCCAACGTAATAACTTTATTATCTCTAAATATTGTAATAATAGACAAATATTTTAATACTACTAAACTAACCCCTTAGGAGGAAAGGTAAACGCCATCTGGCGCCACCACATCAAATATTTTAATATCTATTTTCAGTAGTTTTAAATAAATCTTATATGGCAAGGATGGCAATCCTATGGCACGCATGTCATAAGTGGCACGCATTATAAATATGTTGAGACGTGATACATTTCTTCGTTTTTGAAACAAGCTCAAGCAATCGAAAACAAAAATATCCACTTAACATTTTTCCAATAAATTAAATGTTGTTTGATAAAGAAAGAAAAAAAATGGCACGTTAAATGGTTCAAAATGATTATTTTTGAGCTTTCGGTACTCAAGCCTAAAAAGGTTCGCCATCCCTATTATACGGTGTTTAATTTTCTTTCGGTTATATATTACTGGTGTTTGGGCAAAAGTCATAAAATGGAAACACTTTCCATTAGTACAAACGGCTTGTACCGTTTGTACTAATGGAAAGAGCAGTTTTTTTTTGGTTACAAAGACATAAAAACCTTATTTTCGTAAAAATGTTGACTTAAGCCCAAACACCAGTGATGAATAATTATAATCCTCCGCTGACTACAATGCTCAGCTTATACAATGGCATCAATCACTCTACTGATATATTTGGCGACACAGACAAAAAATTTATAAAAAGATTGTCTTCTCTCATTGGCTATTAGTGCTATTGCTCTGGATTAAAGTAATGTTTTTTCTTAGTTAATAATGTTTGTTGTTGTACATGCCCCGGCTATTAAAGTCTGTTCTTAATTAATTAATTTTTTGTTGTATAATATTTCCCTGTAAATAGATGTACTTTCTTTTGGAAAACTAAAATTAAATTAAAAAATATATAAGAACAATTCCCTCTCCATATATATATATATATATATATATATATATATATATATATATATATATATATATATATATATCCAGTCCGAACATTTATTCCTAGAAGAATGCCTGGGAGATATATTGATACTTGATCCATGGATAAGTTTTATAAATTGTATGTCATATCTATCTACCTATCTATCCTATCTATATATTTATATATATATATATATATATATATATATATATATATATAAATAAAATATATAGATATATAGATATGACATAAAATTTATAAAACTTATCAATCGATCAAGGATCAATATATCTGCCAGGCATTCTTCTAGGAGAATAAATATTCGGACTGGATTTTGACATAAACTCAATTTAGTGGTGAAATTTTGTTCAAAATCAATATCATATATCCAATGAAGATACGAAACTCAATTTTAAATTTCACGCATAATCGACCGAACAGGATATGTAAAGAAATATCTAATAAGGAAATTGGCAGAAATTCGTTATTGAATCAAAATTCTAGAAATCTGATTAATATTCGATACAGGCACTTTTACTGTACGAATATAGCATTCCTGTATAAGTATTATTACCGTTGAAAAAATCGTGATAAGATTGGAAAGTGTCGGGTACCTCTGATAATTTACATAATTTTATAAAACTGTGTGCTATCGTATAATACTATTATTTAGGGTTGTAAGTTTCCTAAAATATCCTCTTGAAAATGTTCTTTGGAGAGTTTTAATCCCGGTGCAGACTTAATGCTATGCAAATTTGTTCCGAAAGTATAATAAACATCTACATTTAACATTCGAGTGATTTTAAAGCAAAAGTTGTTTAATTAATTTCTGATTATCGTTACATTAAATCTCATACTCTTCGCATATCCCCAGTGACAGGGTTAAATTCATGTAGCAGTTTGAACAAAAAAATATTGCGGTCGTGGCATATCATATTAACATATTTGTAAGACAACATTTCTCCGGTATATTAAGAAATAGATAGGTTTTATTATTTACAGCTTGATGATTTTGATGCCCGGTGAATTTATCAAATTAAATTGGGCCCACTTAGTTACCTTCAAAATGATGCATTGTTTGTATATTTTGGTCAATTAATAATGTTCCAATTTGGAAAAATTCAAGACACATAACTTGAGGATGAAAAAAAAATCGTAATATATTGAATTTTTGAAATTAAAACTAAATGATGATTTTATTATACTAGGCACTTATTTATCTTCAAAATTAAGCAGTATTTGGTCAAATAATAATCACCATGCGCGAAACTTCAAGACACATAACTTATTGATAATAACTTTTACTTTAAAAAATCGTAATAAATTCCATTTCTGAAATTAAAATTAAATGATGATATATTTATGTTAAGCACTTAGTTAGCTTCAAAATGAGATATTGTTTGTATATTTTGGTCAATGAATACTGTCACAATATGGAAACATTCAAGATACATAACTTGTCACCATGCGCGAAACTTGTCGATAAAGACATTGTGACAATCGTAATAAACTCAATACTTGAAATTCAAACTAAATGATGATATAATTATATTTGGTACTTATGTAGCTTCAAAATGAAGCAATATTTGATCAAATAATATCACCATGCTCGAAACTTCAAGACACATAATTTGTCGATAAAAACTTTATGTTTATAAAATCGTAACAAACTTAATTCTTGAAATTATAACTAAATGATGATATATTTATATTAAGCACTTAGTTAGCTTGAAAATGAGATATTGTTTGTATATTTTGGTTAATTAATAATGTCTTAATGCGAAAAAATTCAAGTCACATAATTTGTCGATAAAAAAAACTTTTCGTTTTAAGATCGTAATTATGTTTCCCACTTATTTTTTTTTTTGGTAACTTCAAGACACATAGTTAATCGATAAAAACTAAAAAAATCATAATAAATTAAATTCTTCAAATTATAATTAAATGATCATATAGTTATGTTAAGGACTTAATTATCTTCAAAATGATGTTTGTTTTTGTATATTTTAGTCAATTAATAATGCTTCAATGCGGAAAAATTCAAGACACTTAACTTGTCCATAAACAACAACGACTATTTCAAATAAATAACAAATTTATTACGTTGGAACGTATTTACTGAATATTCCTGTATAGAGAGTATTAAATATACACACGGATTGCATAGAAATAGTGCAATAAGAAACGATTATATATTTAAAGCCTTGTTTATGATAGATTTAGAGTTGCTTGGTTCATTGCACAAAAGCACAAACACAGGTATCTTTTGATTTCCCTTTTATACATCAAGTATTCTGTTTCATTAATACAAACAATTATTAATAGATTAATATATATAGCACAGTTTATGGATGTGTTTAAGAAGAATACTTACAACTTTCTATTTCTATATGACATAGCTGTCGATCCATAGGAAAATATTGTAGGTTCATGGGACAGGATGCTGTGATAGTTAACCTTAAATGATGATGAGTATAATTAGTACTGTAGTTTTTTGGGGGGCGGCGGTATGGGGGCTACAAACCGAATACTTCTCGTAATCGATCCTGAGTGATGAATTCGGATGAATTCGTTTGATGTGGTAGCAATATGGAAGTACGACTGTTTTTCATTTACAAAGAAAGTGTCTGGCACCCAGATGTTTTTGATAAATTCCGAACCGACCGACAACGTTTCGACGCCGGGCCGTTTCCGGAACGCCAGCCGCGGGTCCGTCCAGAACTGTCGAAAGTAAAAATCCAGCGTGAAGTCCTGCGAATTTACAACTATGTTAGAGGCGGTTTGCATGTGTGTGCGGATACTAGGGGGTTGTTTACTACTCTTGGCAAATGTGATTGAATTTTGGCGAAAGTAGTAAACGTGGGAGAATTGAGACAAGCCATGCAGAGCGGGCATGCAGATGTCAGAAGAGTTGCATTCTTCTCCATGCAACATGTATTGTTAGTAGTTTTCCAATTATGCTCTATATAAAATGTGTATATGAGAATATCTAGGGGTGTAGTTGGCGCGACGCCAGAGACGCAATGCGACTGGTGGCGGTACAATCACACTCGCTAAGTATGTGCATGATGAACTAATAACGGATTCTACTGTATGAAGGTACTTTACTATTTGATGATGAGATGATTTATGGGTGTGACATACGTAAATGGGTTTGTTTGGGTTTGGTGATTGTGGTGGGGGGTGAAGATAAGTTCATGCAACATGCTGACACTCAGGCATTTACTTATCTGCCAAGTCCCGAGTGCACTGTGCGGGACAAAGGGATAAAGGGATGATGGGTTTGGCGGACGTAGGGTGTGGAATCGCGCGCTCGACAGAGCTGGCGGAAGGGGGGCAGGCCAGGGTCACGTCCTGCAGTGACCTTAAACCTTGATTTGGTTTCCATCGGGGTCTCGAGCCCGTCGGCGGCGTCCATCACACGGTGGAGTGGTCGGCGCTCCACCGGGATGTGGCCCCTTCACATCAAATCACCGATCGTTCACGAATTACGGTTTTTATATGTATAAATATACAAAGCCAGCACAGACTGAAGAGGCCATGCACACAGTCCAAGTATTCAAGACTGCGACATACACACAATACACACATTCATATCAGTCCGGTCCGGATCTCGTCCGCCGGATATATATGTATGTATAAAGTATAAGTATAAATACATATTTATATAATGGAAGATATCACAACACGTATATTTAGATGGTATATATGTAATGTTAGTATATACCATGAGAACTTCGGAGACGGAGCTGATACTGAGCACATACATGGTGACTCCCACCTCCACGGGAGGGCCTGTAACCGCAAATGTCGCGACATGAAAACCAAATCAAACTGCGTGCCCTGGGCCTGCCCGCCTGTTACCCCCCTCGTTTATCATTATTTGCACGTTCAAATCTAATTACAACTATATGTACTATAAACGAGTGGGGCCTGTGGGGCGGGAATGACGGGGCACACAACAATAACCAGTAATTAGTCCGATATACCATTTGGACTTCTGATAGCGAGCTGATACTCAGCACGTACATTGTGACTCCCACCTCCACAGGCGGGCCTGTAATCGAATAATACCATTTCTTAAGGTATCAACAAACCCGACACCCCCAGGCCGCCTAGTGCCAGCGCGCGATTTCGGGAGCGGGTCCGGGTGTGGGCGTGCGATTTACTCGAAAATACTATATGAGATTGTTTATGATTGAAAAGGCTCTGGGAAATTTTTAGCAATAGTACCATTTTCACTTCTGATAGGGAGCTGATACTCAACACGTACATGGTGACTCCCACCTCCACGGGCGGACCTGAAAGTACGTCACCACGTCTTATAAGTGGTAGTGCTGCCCCCGGGCTTCGGGCACGAGGTCGTCCGAGGACCTCGCGCGAATAGCCCTACCACCCGCCAGCGCCCGGTCGGCGGCTGCGAGCAGAATGGCGGTCTGGAGAGAGAGATGCTGCGTTGCGCGTCGCTAGGCAACCCACCCCAACCATCGATCTATGACCCCACCCTGGCAACGCGGCCCGAGCAACCGATGGACGGTGGTAATAGGCGTTGGTGAGGCGACAGTAGCTTATCAATAGCCACCTGTCCACCACATGTTTAATGCTCACACAACCCCATTAGTCATCGTTCATCGTTTTTTTTTCCAAAATTGTTTGGATAACAAAGCAAAGCAACGCAATGGACACTTTTGTACTCACCTCCATAATTCGGCCTTACTCTTTTGTCGTAACTGACACTGAAAGAGTCAAGTATGGCGGATATGTTAACATCGCCCAAAAAGCTGCCGCCTCCTGTTGATGGCCTAAAATGTACACAATTGCCATACTAATTTCCTGTATGCTCCAAAACTACTTCACAACAAGCACTCTTAACTACTTAAACATATATCTAAAGATCTTTCTTTGTTTTGAAATTGAAACAACATCCCCGCCCTTCGGAAATATGACGTCTTTATATCCAAACTTTGTTAAATTTTCTCCCAAACTTTAATAATAATAACTTTATTTGATTAAATGCTAACGTTATATAATTTTAAAAAAAATGATTGTTCCCCAAAAAGCTATTTGCATGAAAAGGGTGTGTTTAACTAAAGTACTATCATATGCAATTCCCGAATCATTTCTCATTACAACTGTTGTAATTGTCCATTAGAATTTAATGAGGCTACACAGACTGACTGACTTCGCCCTACTGTAATGTCCAATTTCTGCATTGGAAATGAAGATGTTATTATTGTGGTAATACACGTTAATGCATTAATAATTAATAGTCCCACTTTTACAGTCAAGGTTTCCCGATGGGTCAATGTTGATTATAAATATTTCCATTTCCCGTTGCAAGGTATTTTCGGACGATTTTCCCCCGTACTGTTCGTATTGATTGTAGCGAATTATAGCACAGTTTATATCAGTAATCACTTTTTAATTCACAACACTACATGAAGAGTATTTTTTGGGAGTGAGTGCAGTACTTACCCTGCATTTACCCACGGCAGGGCGAGGACCAGCAGCACGGCTGGCCATACCACCCGGCTGGGCCCCATTGCCTGGGGCAGCTACACGTGTCCTTTTCTCGTGCACCTCGTCATAGCGGCACAGATCACTCGCTGGTCTGCTGGTGTGTCACATCCAACACCGACACTAGGAGTGGTCTCTGGGCCCAGCTAGCTCGTCTTTCATTGCGCATGGTGGCAAAACTGTGCGAAATAATCGCATCTACGTCTGCTCCGGAACAGACATACCCACTCTATGTCTATTTACCCTGACCCGAGGGTGGTGTCCTGGACATACACGCGCAACTTGGCCTACATTTGGGACGCAGCCGCGAACCTGGAACTCCTAGCACCTACCCAATCAATACCACCCAGCCACGACTCTTGTTATTTCTCTCGTCGAGTGACGTAATTTCAGTCAACACCGATACCTGCTGGCTACATTAATCGCATGCCTTTTACTGATTGCCTCAATTATATGCGCCCCCCGGAAAAGGAGCGCTCAACACGTTGCGAAGCCTCTAGTGTCGATATTGAGAGCTTAGTGCACTTCCCGAGCCCACTTGAGCCCCCGCAAACAATCTTCAATATTTTTTAGGTGGCTTTAGCACCCTCGCGCGATTTTACAAAGAATTTTAATTTCCTAATCCCCCGCCCCAAATCAAACACAAATATTGACGCTATTTTACCACCATAAAATTGTTATTGAGTGTATAACATTATTTCACCCTGGTCATGGACGTACTGTTCTAGATAACATCCATAGACCACGCAACCTTCAAAACTAAAGCACGTATATATCGTGCAATCAAGACCTTCAATATGCAACCTGCCATTACTATCATATTCCAGCCAGCCACACACGAACAAGGATTCTTTAAAAAAATAAAAAATAAAAACAAATACTAATTATGTTTGCTGCACACAATTATTATTGTTTTAAAAAATATATGTATACCAACTTTACATAAAGTACCATTATGGGTCTATAAAAAGTTATATAATATACGTATTTGATTTATAATCACAATACATTTTTGTGTGATTCTTTTAGATTTAAAAAATGTCTATCTATACATGCTTGGAAATTAGGACTGTTAAAGATTAAAAATAGCCTATTGCGACTATTCTAGTCATGAAAATTGAAATTTAATAATTAGATTGTATTCGCGATAACAATACCTTCCTGCTCTATTCGGAAAGTAATAATAAGAATTACATGTTTTTTTTAGAAATATTTTTGTTTTTGTATTATGATTAAATTAGTGTCCTTTATTATTTTAAGACTAATTAAAAAGATATATGTGAAAAATAATGTAATGCAAAGTTCAAGTCGTTTGAAATAGTGGACGGGCATAGTTGGGTTGAATTATATTAAAATGAATTTGGACAATTCGAGAATTACACAGAAATCTACTGGAGTGAAAAAAATGTTGGATTACAAATATTATATAAAACGTCTATATTATTTTTATTGAACGAATTATATAAATGTATTGAGCTTTTACTATTTTTACGGGAAGTTTTGTCATTTTTTATGTAATTATCACTATTTGTTGTAATTTGAGGGAGTCAAAAGTTGCATCGTATATCGGTATGTACGTATATCCGTTTTTCATGGCGCAGATTGTAAAGTTGTATTGAGCTTTTAGTAAAATCTACCTAAAAAAGGCATACAATTAAAGTAAGTTAATTGATGTTTGTTGTTTGTTGACTCTGAAATATGTTTTGAGTGTTTGACCATAATTCGTAGTTATAGAACGTATAAAATACTGCGATATAATCGTATCTTCTACAGCCTATAACTACAATATATACTCACCAATTTTTACATAATGAGTTCCATAGCAAACTACAAAGTTTTTTTTATTATTAAAAGTCTAATTTAATAAAAATATTGTTTAATTAACAAATTCTTGCTCCGAGTTTTTATTCTACCTCTTAACAGTGTCAATTTGGAAATAAGGGCGACGTTATTTCCCAATTGAGACTGTTAAGAGGTAGAATAAAAGCACTAGAAAGCAAAAGAATTTTAAAAAACTGTCGTAAATGTAATAAATCAAGTCAATACAATGATTATATGTTTGTTATAACAATGTTAACCTTACTTTAAACAGTCTATCATCTAGCAATCACCAGCAGTACATACTAACAATGGAACATAAGCATCAGTTGTTCAATACATTGTCCCGTATTGAATATCCTGTAATAACATTGTTATTACAAGCTCATAATCATTGTATTAATAAAAATATTGATTAATCGATTATTATATACACATTTTTATACACTGCATTCAAGTAAAATACATTAGTAACGAATCCAGTTAATTACCAGTAGTAGTTATTATCAGGTTAATTATTTTTTTCTGTACGTGCAGTTAGAAAATAAATAGTAACAATGTTGACATAGACGTAATTGTAGATAATATTTCCAATGAGTAATATTGCCACTTTGAGAATATTCACTGAAAGTTACTAATGGTTTAATAATTCGTCATATCTCTGAGATATTTAAGATGCCATTGTTGACAAAAAATTGCCAAAAATAAGCAATATCCTCACAAATGCATCTGCTCTTTGTATTCCTCCCTCTGTGCGCTGAATATATTAATTTTAATATTAAGTAAATAACCTTATTTTTCTGTTTCTAACTTTTTATTAATTTCATAATCAACCCACCAACTTATTTGATATTTGCACATTCGACATAATCTTTAAATATATGCGGTTGATTTATTTAAGGATATAATTCGAAATAACTCTTTTTAATGAGCACTTTCGACTGCTGCTGTTTCAATTCTATGAAAGAGCAGTGTTCCTCTCCGAAAACACATTGCTCCGTCTGAGTTTTTTGCCTTTAGATACAAAGCATAAAGAAACTTTAGCATTTAACTCCTGTGGCAGACTTACCTGTATAAATACTGTTCAGAGAGCATTAGGCTAGCGGCTGGCAAACTTTTGAAGCGGAAGAGCCTATTATATCCATCACAAAAATTTAATTTTTTTTTGAATGCCATATTTTTTAAAAGAGAGAGAGAACTATTTTTTATTAACACTAAATTTTTTATTATACAAAATACACAGATATTATTTCCTAATTTGTAAATACTTAAAAAATCCTCGACGGATATTTTTCAAACTTCGCTAATGCATTATCAATATATCGATCTATCCATTAATGTTATAATACAAAATAACGGGGTTGCTAGTTTTTGTACTATTTAATGCCAAAGTCTTTCATAAAAAAATATCCAATATTAAAAATACCCTTCAAGGGATTTTTGAAATATTTACAAATTTGCGGTTTAAACATACAAAATCGTAGTATGTTTAAACAGCAAATTTGTAAATATTTCAAAAATCCCTGGAAGGGTATTTTTAATATTCGATATTGTATTAGCTATTTATTAAATTATTTATTAAAATTAAAGTTTATTAACAATATATATATATATATATATATATATATATATATATATATATAAAATTGTAATAAAAGAGTACTGGTTGTTTTTGTGCAATCAACAGCCAACGTCAGTATTTCATTAAAATACGATTGTGTATGTTTAAACCCCCTCAGATACTGCCCTGATAGTGTACTGCTTTATTGTCCAAAATTTTGACAAAACTCGCCTACGGCGCGCTGTATTATCAGTATTATGTTCGATTTCAGAACTTGCCAGCAGCAAGATCATTTGAGTTGCCCAGGCCTGCTCTAGAGAATGCTGCATCAAACCTACCCGCTATGTTTAAACACCCAGTGCTGTTGTTTAATTTTGAATTTTCATTGAAATACTTGACTGTTTCATATGAGAATCATACCCTATATACGTCACTATACCTACATTTTTTTCGAGAACTTGTTTTTATTGGTAAAATATTCTTTGTAAAAAAATCATTTTTTGTAGCCTCATTATGTGTCTCCAGAGAATGTTGCGTCAAACTTACCCGCTATAAATAAACACCTATCCTGCTGTTAAATTTTGAATGAAAGGGTTTACATTGAAAAACATAAGTCTTTCATACGAGAATCACCCCCTATATACGTCACTATACATTACCTATACACACTGAATTAATAAACCATGAACTTTTTTAAAATAATATGTTGGATATCGTCGTTTGAAGTATAGGGAAGTTTGACCAAGCGTCCCTTGTATGCAATGTATTAATAGCACAATCCCACCCCCCGTGTCGCGTCGTGTGCCAGTGGGGGAGTTTTTTTGTTGTTGCTGCTGCTGGAGGACGCTTGAAATAATTACGAAACAACACATACAACAAACAATTAATATTTAATGGCCACATTCTAACATGACAAAAGTAAACAAGACTACAATATATAATAGGTAAAAATTTTACATTTATTTTTTTGAAAGATATGCTGCTGATTCACACTTGAGTATGTGTATTGCTGTGCGGCTGCTCTTGCTCGTTGGCGCCCGCTATTTGATTCGCTGGTGTGTAATACTGTAACATACACGAAAATTATGTTAGCAATTTTTATTAGATATGACCGTAGTAACTGTCTTGTACTATGTTTATATCCTGTTTTTATTAGAGTTTTTAATGCCAATATAAATCGCATGGTGTCGTACACAGCAGGGGAGATATTTCACAGAAACCGTCGCTAACAGCAACTGATGGGTTTATTTCATGGTGTTTAAATTATTATTAATTAATAATAAAATTATTTAAATACGCATTCATAAGTATATTATTTAGTAATGGGGGATTTTAAGAACCGAGAACCACTATTCTCGATTCTTATCAAGAGTCAATGTTCTCGATTCTTAACCCGTAGCCGGTGTCCATTTTTTGGTCTGGGAAACGTCTTTATATTTTAATACTAACAAAGCCAAAAATTGACCTTTCGCCATTTTAAGAAGCTTTCTTATATTTGCTCTTTTAAAAGCTAAAATTAGAATTCACCACTGACCATTCCTGGTCACTGGATATGAGTTAAAAGTTCTCCAGATCTTGAGCGAGAACCGAGAACAGAAAATCGAGAACTTTAATTAACCGAGATCCGACTTGCAAAATTCGCGTGTCAAGAACTGGAAGTCGTTTTGGGCATATAATTAGGAGAATTGTGAACTTTTCAGACTTAAATCATATTTATTAGATCTACCTTACCATATGCATTGTTAGAAGTATATAAAGCACCTTACACGGTCAATAATACTGTCAATCCTAGTACAGTCAATATTTGCTTCAATTCTTCTTTTATATTTATCAAGTAATGAATTATCCGGTTAAAGATCAGTATTCCCTTCATTACATCATTACTATACCTTACACGATGAGTACTACTGGCAACATTATAGAATAATGAACAATTTAAACATATTATCCTACAGCAATACTGTCATTATTCTAAAATATTGACAGTAATATTGATCTTATAAAGGCACCTTACACGGTCAATAATACTGTCAATCCTAGTACTGTCAATATTTGCTTGAATCCTCTTTTTATATTTATCAAGTAATCAATTATCCAAATAAAGATCAGTATTCTCTTCATTACATCGTTACTATACTTTTCACGATGGGTAATACTGGCAATATTTTAGAAGAATGAACATATTAAATATTGTATCGTTCAGTAATACTGTCAATATTCTAAAATATTGACAGTAATATTGATCCTGTAAGGTGCCTTTATGGGTTATAAATACATAATTAAATTAAATCATATTTATTACAACTACCTTACCATATGTATTGTTAGAATTATATGGGTTATAAATACATACTAATAAGGTTCTCGGTTCAGGGTTCTGTCGCTCGGCTCTCGGTTCTCGATACACGGTTACTCGATACCTTAGAAAACAGTTCTGGATTCTCCTTGTTTAGTACTTGATTCCAAGTTTTCGATACCTTAATGTTCTCGAGAACGAAGTGCCTGATTCTCAAGAGTCCTCGATTTACTAATTATTATGTATATGTATTAATGGCAGACTTATTCAAGCTCCGTTTTACGGTTATAACACTCGTCTAAAAATCTTAATCTGTCTAGCCCATAGTGTAATTATATATTACACTATGGTCTAGCCTAAGACATTATATGCTGAAAAACGATTTACACTGAATACATGAACAATACCAACAGGAGACTCTTCCTGTAATTAGCTATGTAAGTAGGGATTTTAATAAGCAAATTTAAATATTGGTATGTCGGTATTTTAATCAGACATCACCGGGATCCCGGTATTAATGCCGGTCTCAAATTATCAGACGTACTTTCTAATTATCATAGTTCGATGTCGAGATTTCAGTCACAGAATATAGAAGTATCTTCATGCAAAATTGTATAATATCTATTATACCGAAATAAATAGTATATTATAAATGAATACCGGTATTTAAATTTGTAGTGGCTCTCGGTATCCGGGATCCCGGTTTTACAATCTCTATACCTAATCCCGTGCATCTGTTACACTGTCTTCTGATATTATTATAATAATTATTCTACGACCTAGTGACGTGGGGTATAGTGACAATAACAGGGCAGACGAACTCGCCCGAGAAGTTGAATCAATACTCTTAATAGGCCCGGAACCCTAAATAGTGTTTCAAAAGGAATTACAAGCATCCATGGAAAAGGGGTAGGCAATAAAGTCTCAGGACTTGTGGACAAACCAGTTAACACAGAGATATGCAAAATAATTCATAATATACCGAAACTCAAATTCATAAAGGACTTACACCCAAGACAGGAAAAGAGTCAGAATGATAGCAGACCTGCTAATATGCCACGGTAGGCTTAATAACAGGCCTGACAGAATAATCTCTCTGTTGGCTCTACCAGTCCCGGTCCGGTCCAACGAATTCGGGAAAGTCAAAACACGACCATCCCTATATATCAGGCGTAGCCAACTTTTTTGTACATAAGATTTACTTTTTATTTTGAAAATGTGTCGTGATCTGACTTATTGTCATACAAGTAGTTTAAGTAGGGAGCGGGAGATGTGAAATATATATATATATATATATATATATATATATATATATATATATATATATATTATGTTTATACTGTATTTCAGTAAGAGCTATGGATAGATAATAATCATATACATTCTAACACACGTATCTACCGTAAGAAATCGCGAGCGATCGATCAAGATTAGATTCGCCGACCGGTCGATCACTATCGACTTGTTGGCCACCCCAGCTAAATATGTACCGACATCGAAGCTTTTCGATCTGCTAGCCAATACAGAGCTATAGAAGTCCTCTAAGACAAACCGGGGATATTATTCCGCCGCTATCATTTTCTACATGCGTGTATGACACTATGTAGTTTGTGTCTGCATCGAAAACGATATATGAAACTAGATAATGTCATACGGACTTTAGAACTATGTTTTGTTATTTCGTTAACATAAATTGTTTACCTTGAGTATACAATTTAAACATATTTTGTGGGTTTTTGGTGGTTTCTTTCTGCAGAAAGGCACCCAATTTACTTTAATTATTTCAATATTTATCGGTGTTTTAAATATAGTATATGTGAGTTATAAATAGTTCCATGATAATAAACGTATATTATGATTATTATTAAACATTGTGTACATGATAAAGTAATAATCGTGTTATGATAATCGGTTTCCTACTATGTTGTCCATTTACGTTGCTGAATCTTTAATAATAATGGAGTTGGCAATGGTGCAGCAATAAGTTTGCTTACACTGTACGATATATCAAATCCAAAGATGGCCTACAATGTAGGATACATTATTAATGAGAGATTATATACAATATGTAGGGGATGATTATAACATAGTAGTATTGCATTGAACATAGTGTTTCTTAAACAATTTTGTTTAATGTGACATCTAAATATATGAAATATTTTAGTTAGGGATGGCCAAATATTATTATATATTATATATATATATATATATATATATATATATATATATATATATATATATACATTAGGGGCGGCCAAACTCAGCCCAGGGCATGAGATATCGAAATAGTTCTAAACATTCAATCTGAGTTTATGATTATTTTGAAATTATTCATTTTGATTTTCAAAAAAGAAAGATTACCTACTTATGTTTATCTCAACCGCATAAAGGCACCTTACACCGTCTATATTAGTACTGTCAGTATTTTCTTGAATCCTCCTTCATTATTTATTAAGTAATCAATTATCCGGATAAATATCAGTATTTTATTTATTCCATCATTAGTATACCTTACACGATCAGCAATACTCTCAATATTTTAGAATATTGAAAAAAACATATAATCGTACAGTAATACTGTCATTATTCTAAAATATTGACAGTATTATTGACCGTGTAAGGTACCTTATAGAATAACTAAATGTGAATTATTTAATTTTCATAGATCATTATTTATTTTTGACTTTATAGTAGGTTATTGTTAGCGTCCGGGTTTTAAGCAGAAAATTCCGGGGAATTGAAGCACTTTGTCATTGGTTAGTGAGTTTACAGATGGCAACCCTATATATAATAATAATAATAATAATAATAAAGTGTCTTTAATTCCTTTTCAATTGCAAATTAACAGTTTGACGTTAGAACAATACAACATTGAAAAAGAAAACGGCGGTTTTCAGGTGATAGTACATCTTACACAAGATGGACAAGATCTGCTTTTCAAAATGTATATGTACAAAGTAAAATATGTACAAAATCAAAATGTATATGTACAAAATAAAATATGTACAAAATAAAAATGTATATGTACAAAGTAAAATATGTACAAAATAAAATATTAAAAATCTTCCTATACAAACAAATAAAACATTTTACTATTTAAAATAAATGCATCGTCAAAGTCAACCTTTTTTCGTAAACATAATAAATTTAGAAATGTTTTTATGTGTTTATGATAGAGAGAGCATGAATCATCTGTACGCATCCACGATGCGCTCAGGTAAGGTCAATCAGTCGGGAGTTGAACTGAATTGTGCGCGTATCGATGTCCGTTTGTGATGTGCAATTTAATTATTTATTCGGTTTTAATTGTGAGTGTGTTTAATATAAACAGTGTACCCTGTGAGGAGTTAGGACAGCCACACAGCCGCATTAATATGACCACGATCCGCGCGTTTTATGGAAAGTACTGGTGAGTTTTTATGCGAACAATTTATATCTCGAGTGATTCATTTGAATTGCATAATTCAACTTCAACCATAAGTGCTTTACTTATGTTTGTGAAGATTGTGATTTAGTCCACTACTGCTAATTATGCTGGTTAGTTAGGTATCATATGGAAGGTGGAGTTTTTTTTTTTATATTAAAATGAATGTCATGATGAATGAGTTATCACTTTCGTATTCTTTTAGTAATAATTATAGACAAATTTGTAGTACTAATTGCTGTATTTGCTCCGATTGACCGTGGGGTCCTTCTATCGTATGTTAGTGTAGTAATTGCCTTGCAATTCGTAGCATCTTTGATATTATTTAAGTGAGGTTAAGTGAGTGAGAGACAAAAATACGCCGGGTGATGTTAATGTTGGACATGCAATCATCGCTGAATTTTCTAAAATGACGTTGATTATATCCCTAGACAAATGATTTATCACGGTTTCCATAATAAATTAGTGCAGTGATTACACTACGCGACATACATGTTGGTGCCTGAGATTTTGTAATTGTTTCTAGATGGAATTGCGAACTCTGAAATGGATTGCGACCTATTCAAAATTTAATTACACATTGAAAGAGTGATGCATTTTCAACAGTCTCATTCTCAATGTTAAAAAATGCAAGGTGGTGTCATACACTTGGAAAATGAAGCCAGTCATGTATGAATATAAAATGGCGATGCTATGCGTGTGAGCAAATTTAACGATTTAGGGATAATATAAGATGAAAAAATGACTTTTGGTGAGCACTTGCCAAATATTACAAATGCAGCTCTAAAAACCTTAGGATTTGTCTTGCGACAATTTCCACAATACTACTGCTATGATTAAACTATACCACTTCTTTGTTAGAGCTAAAATAGAGTATGCTTCAATTGCTTGGTATCCGATTTATAGCTACCAAACTAAATGACTGGATAGAGTTTAGAGACGTTTTTTAAAACACCTAGCATTTAAAGCAGATGGTATTTTTCCGGAAAGAGGAACGAGTCATGAAAGCTTACGTTTTGCTATGCAACATATTTCTGTGTGTTCCCAGTCTTAACATTAGATACACTGTTCCACCTAGAAAAATCTAAATTAAATTTTAAATGTCTAATCGTATATAATGGCAGAAACTATGAACGAATGATGGAACGTAGCTCTAAGAACCTTACGAACTTGCGACAATTTCCACAATACTCCTGCTATGACTAAACTATACCACTCCTTTGTTACAGCTAAGATTGAGTATGTTTGAATTGCTTGGTATCCGATTTATAGCTACCAACCTAAATCATTGCACAGAGTTCAGCGATGTTTTTTAAAACGACGTTTTTTAAAACATTTAAAGCAGATGGTATTTTTCCGGGAAGTGGAACAAGTCATGAAAGCTTATGATTTGCTATGCAACCTATTTCTGCGTGTTCCTAGTCTTAACAATAGATAAAATGTACCACCTAGAGGAATCTAAATCAAATTTTAAACGTCTCATCGTATATAATGGCAGAAACTATGAACTAATGCACAGGAACGTAGATCTATTTAATATTTCACAGGGCGCTTTAATCAGAATATTAATGACCGATGGACCTAGATGAGCGTACTGCGACTACCACCCGTAGTTGTTATTGAACGATAACAATAACAACTACGGGTGGTACAGTCGCAGTACGCTCTATCTACGGTCCTCGGTCATTAATAATCTGATTAAAGCATCCTGTGAAATATTAAATACATCTACATTCCAGTGCATTCGTTCATAGTTTCTGTCATTATATACGATGAGACTTTTAAAATGTGATTTAGATTCCTCTAGGTGGAACAGTGGTAAAGTTATTGAAATTAATATTATTTATACACTTATATTTATATCTATTTGTGTGTGATTTATTGAAATTGTACTGTATATTTGTAGTTGTCCTGTATTCGAATATTTTCCGTAGGACAATCTATTAATATTATTATTATTATCATTTGTGGTTGCAGAATTCAAAATAGCCATCTCATTTTGTCTATCAGATCAAGTTTATGCCATATTGACCAAATAATATTATACAGAATAAGGTGTTATTAATGAGTCTATATCTCTAAATCTAGGGCTACGATGGAAAAAATACATGGCATTTTTTCCATGGCAGCCCTAGGTTTAGAGATACAGAATTATTTCATTTTCTTCTTCTTGTGGTGCCGTCTCCTATCGGAGGTTGGCAATCATCATGGCGATTCTAATCTTTGACGCTGCAGCTCTAAATAGTCCGACCGATTTTTGTCCGTAACATTCTACCGTTCTTTAACCTTGAGGTTCTGCGACGCCCAATGCTTCTTCCTTGTATTTTTCTTTGCATCATCAGTTGGAGAATAGAGTATCTCTCTCCCCGGGTGTCCCAAGTACTCTAGCTTTGTGTTTTGATCGTAAGGATCAGTACCTTTTCTTTATGCATTCTTCGCATGACTTCTTCGTTGTTTACTAGGTCCGTCCAGGATATCTTGAGCATGCGGCGATAGATCCACATCTCTAGTTTGTTTATGTTATTTTTCTTTAATGTCCATGCTTCTATCCCATATAGTAGTGTAGAAAAAATGTAACAGCGAATTATTCGGACTCTCAAGGCTAGATTGAGATTCCTATTTGAAAAAAGATTTTTCATTTCGACGAGAATTGCTCTTGCTATTTCTATACGTTTGTTCACTTCTATGGTTTGGTCGTTATTGTCTTCAATACGTGTTCCTAAGTATTGGTAGCTTCTAACTCTTTCGATTGTGTTGTTGTTTACTAGTATTGCTGGTATATTATTAAAATTGGTTTTATTTACAACCATAAATTTAGTTTTCTTCAAATTCATTTTGAGCCCATAGGATTGGCTAGTCGTATTTATGTCTTGCATCATTTTCTGAAGCTGGCAGATTGATGTTACTATTATCGCAATGTCGTCTGCGTATCGTATGTTATTGATAACTTGACCGTTTATGATTACACCACCCGAGTCATCATTGATGGCTTCTTTGAATAAGCATTCTGAGTACATATTAAATAGGACCGGTGATAGTATGCATCCTTGGCGGACTCTCCGTCGGATATAGAGTTATGTCTTTCAACATTTATTTGTGCTTTCTGATTCCAGTACAAAGTGTTTATTATTCGGACGTCATTGTAGTCTAGGCCCTTCTGTTGTACTATTTCCATTAACCGATCATGTTTAACTTTATCGAAGGCTTTCTCGTAGTCGATGAGGCCTATAAATAAATCTACGTTCATATCGAGACTTCGTTGGATTATGACTTTCATTCCAAATAGAGCCTCTCTTGTGCCTAGATTATTTCGAAATCCGAACTGTGTCTTCCTGATATCTGTTTCTAATTTCTTGTAAATGCGGCTGTGAATGATTTTTAGAAAAACCTTTAATGTGTGGCTCATCACACTTATTGTTCTAAAATCTGAGCACTTCCTTGCGTTGTGATTTTTTGGTAATAACGAGAATGTCGATTTTAATCATTCTTGTGGTATGATTCCAGTCGTATAGATGGTATTATATAGATTTACCAAGATGCTAATATTGTCTTCCTCAATTAGTTTAAGAATATCGACTGGTATTCCGTCTTGGATATTTGTGTGAATACAATACTCACACAGCAATGGCTTTGAAAAGTTCTATTACATATTAATAATTAATAAACTACTATAACTTTGCTACTTATGTATCATACATTTGTGCTGATACCAGGAATCTTATACGTCGAATTAATACCGACGCATCAATCGCGTTACATTGGGCCGGAGCATATAGAAACATAGTTATGTTATGGTATAATCATATAACCAATTACGCAAGGAAGCTACATCTATTGTTTATTGTTGTTGATTGATACGAATGTTGTAGTCTTGAATTTCTCCTTCAAGTTGCTCATATTATTTACGTAATAATAATTACATATGTTGTACGTATACAGTGTACATAATGTAGAGTGTGTCCCCAGATTATTTCCCGGAGAGGAATATACATTGTTCGTTAGAAAAGACATTTCGTATAAAAAGTTTTGTTTCATATAAAAATGACATTACCATGGATATATTTGCGATTTAAGTCATTAGATCTTTAGAAAGTTTATTAAATTTATATTTATCTTAAATATAAAATATTACTAATCATTTTTTCTCATAAAAAAATCCTGTAAAAAACTGATCAAGAAGCATGCATATGTGCTAGTAAATATTCAATAAGTTTCTTTATAGCATGCATTATAAGTAGAAATCGAAACAACACACAGCGCGTGTAATGATAATTTTCGTTGTGCAGTCGCGTTAAAAAGCTAAGTGATAATAAAAGTTACGTTGTAGTTACTATAAAAAATGCGTTAGAGCAAGCACACGATATAAAAGGGAATTATTTATTAAGTGCTCTTTATGAAATATGTGCTGATGGGAGTCGATTTAGTTGACCCACCTTTGTGATTGTCAGCTACGAGCCAGGGCCCCGTATCACTAATAACAAATAAAATTAAACTGATGAAACAAAAAAATTGAACACCAACAGAAAAGTATAAATATATAAATCAAATCGGCCACTATTTTTTGAATGGCGTAAAGCTTGAAAGGGTGCCAGCCGCTATGATTTATATGTTTCGACTTACCCTCCCATTGTCAATATCGCGTCCAACACCAATAGTTAACCGAGCTTTGGCTTTCATGGCATCGCTTAGGGGTATCTTCGCTCTCGTCGCCTCCGTGTGGGATTTATAACAGAATTCAATGAGCGCCACGGCTAAAGCTATCAGAAGACCGCCGATCAAAATGTAGAAAATGCCGGCTACATTACTGAGCGAAAGCTCGTTTCTTGACGCATCCTACGGGCATAACAATAAAATCAATGCCGACTACGATATCCCAACGCCCCCGTATCAAAAAATATAAAGATAAAAGAGAATTTCTTTTATCTTTGTATCATATTCAGCACATAGGGTTGAAGTTTATCTCAACATAATAATAAAATAAAAATGCATGCTTACTTGTTTTTCATGTTTGCATTCCGTCCGGTCAAACCACCACTTGTTTTTAAGTTTAGCAAGGTCTCCATTCTCTTTAAGACTCAGCACGGCTAGATTCACAGCGTCTCTAAAAATAAAGCAAACATGATCCCTTCAAATATTTAAAGTGCAGAATGAAAACACTCCCCAGTTATGACGGAGATCATGTGGCCCTGGGGGGTACACAATTGTATATATGTAGACGGTTACAGGTACTACGCGCGCCATAAAATTGAAACCATCGGGGATATACCCGTATACATATAAAAATTGTGATTTCATTTTGAAATTATTAATACCGTAGTGGTGATCCTAATGGAGTAGCGACCCCAAATCCTTTCGCATCTAAATTCCTTCCAACCTTCATCGTATCGCACGGCTCACGTTCATTGATATAATCATTCTTAGGGGATTCAATTAGTAAAGCGTATTTTCCTTTCGACGTCCGCACGCGCCTGATCCCTTCATCGTACGTTTTTACAAAGACGTGTTTACGGGAATTCATATACTCCCACATTTTCGAATACAGCGTAATTTGCGACCTCTGCAACGCAATACCGGCATGTAATTACAATTCTAATTTAAAAACTTTCTGCATTAAAGTGAATTACACCTGTGAAATGCAATCTTGTGTAACTGATGAAAACTTTACCCGGAAAAAATCCCACGTGGCTCCGTGAATAAGAGTTCCATATTGAACCTCGGTCTGCGAGGCGAGATCCTCTGGCGAATTTATGGGCGCGACCATTCTCTCGACTGTTAAGAATGCGGCCAAATTGGCAGTGTACGATGAAATAAGAATGAGAGTGAAAAACCACCATACGGACCCCACGATTCGTCCCGAGATTGATCTACCAAATGCAACACCGAATGAATATTTACAACGCTGTTACACACACCCGATGAAATTTTCACCTTGGCGATATATCGCATCCCTGCTGCATGAACGCCCCCAGAGCGAACCACAATGAATTTAACATACTGAAATCATTAGCCATCGAGTTATGGTGGCCGTGCTGGCCGGAAGGATCTCGATGCTCCCCGGTGAGATGCAGCAGCCTCCATTCGTACGGCGAGAAACGCGAAACAGTAAATAGAACTATACTAACTCCGATATAACTAAATATCACACAGACCCAGATTTCTCTAGATAGTGGGTTGAGGAAACTAAACACTCCGGGCTTCTGTTTCACCGGCTTCTTAATCATAATAGAGATACCGAGAGACATGAATGGCTTGCTGAAGTCGATAACGCGTTCCCGCTCCGAGGTTATCGTCATCGGTGCTATGGCCATGTCAGCTTCCTGCACATAATTCAATAAATTAATTTTCCCGATGCCATCTCCGAACATTTCAGTTTCACATTGATTTTGTTTTATCAATGATTTTACGTTGAAAATTTATTTGTGACTATTATTTGTATATAACGGTATAACACTTTTATTAACTAAGCACGGCTTTTAAGTAGTTACAAAAGCAAGAAATATGCGAAATATGACTTACGTGATAAAGTGGAATGCACTAAATACTCTTAAACTAAATTCCACGCAACAAAGAGTTGTTGCCTTAAAACGCAGCAGGTGATTAAAATACTACTACTGTGAAAACTTTGAAGAGCAATATATACATATATAGTTGACAAAAATAGTGAAGGATCAAAACACGAAGATTGTGCAAATGGAAAAGGACATCAAATTTTTAAGAAGTAATGAACATATTAATATAAACACAACAAATCTTATTAAGCATGCAGGACTCATATGCAAGCAAAGTCGCAAACACAGCACTTATTATAAAACTAATTGATAATCAGAACAACTAATGATTTAAATAATAGGGCAACTAAATAAATATATTATTGTGCTAATGATAATTGATTGTTTATAAATTAATATTAAATTATTAAAACACGTACTTAGTGATATTATAATTACAAAATTTCATCAAGAAAATAATTTTGTGATTTAATAGAAGCACTTGACGTGTGTAATTCAAGCCGTTGATCGCGCAAGCAGAAAATTACAGGTGCCAATAACTAAGTGGGTTGATTAAAAATCAATGTAAACATCATTGCTTGGCGGCCCTCCTCGTGCATACTTCATTAAAGTATCAAGCGCCGTTCACTCATCAACTTTAAAATTATTAAAATGAAACCCTCTCTTAGTTATGAGGGGCTGGAGAATGTGCGATCGATACCGTTGTAAAGGTCAACAAAACTGCATAAATGTCAATATACAAAGTGTGATTTGCGAGGCGCTTGATTAGTAGCTTATGAAATTGCACGGATTAGCGATAACCGGGTTATGGGTATTGATTGACTAATAGAATTATTGCTATGAACTTACTTGGCGGACCAGCTCGCCGACCATTCCATCCCATCCGCCTTTAACTTCGGGATTTTCTGCCCCGTAAGTTTCATCCTTCACTATCCGGATTTCATCTGAAATTAAAGATTAAAGAATCGGAAAGTTCGGCACGCATCTAAAATACATACAGTTGATACCGAGTTTCTTGGCTATTAGATTTGCCAAGTCTTTGCAGTAACCCTCGAAGCGGTCATTCCCGGAGAGAATTTCGCCCGGCTCCGGCGTTCGTAACATTATATAGGGCTCCTCCTACACACACAAATTTATATTGTGCTGAATTTTCTATTTGTGGGTTTAAACGAGAGTTTTATATGTGCTTAGTAGTTGCATTTTGTTATCGTTTTTTTTTTTACCAAATTGATGAATTAGGTACTTATATCTTGGTCTTACAATCATATTTTTAGTTAATTTAATCCATGGGGGATTACAAATATTTCCGGTCTTTATACAGCCAACACTCAATAATCACCCGAAATAAAATAATTTATCGCTCCGTTGATAGAAAAGTGACACAAGTAAATATTAAAATTTGATGTTAATTATATGTGTTCAAAATTAATCCTAGACTCATATACTCGTATCTATATAAGTGTGAATCCACCTCTTAGCAATATACATATCTAGATTTCGATCTTATTAGATCTCATCAGTGTAGCTCAGCTAGTGAGGATGAATTCACACAATATCTCGAGTAGTTATATACAAAAATGTTACACCTAACCCTCTAGGACGGTTAGGTGTAAGATATTCCTATTAGCTTATGCCATTCCTCTCTTCTTTGGAGCACCCAGTTCTTGATATCAGGGACACTACACGCACCTCTTATATCGTCGTTTTGGGCTCGATCTCGTAATGTCTTAGTATCTTCACTTCGGTGGCCTGCATTATGCAGGATGACACTTGAATTTCTTGGAAGATCTCTCCATAGCTAGAGATGGGAACGCCTAAGTAATTAAATGATGATACCTCCTTAATAATTCCGCCATCCAGCTCGAGTTCTGGCGCGATTACCATGCATTTAATCTTTTTGGCAGATACTTTCATATTGAACCCTTTGGTCGCCTTATTTTTATCTATATTATTACTATATCAAGGAAGTACCCTTGCTATACGAGTAACTCACAACGAAGACGATCTGTATAGGAATACAGGTCGTCTTCGTTATGAGTGAACAGAGTTGAGTCGTCAACACAGCAGATTATTTTGAATTCTTGTTGGGTCATGTTGTAACTTCTCTTGGATTTTACTTTTACAATAATTTCATCCATTACCATATTAAACAACCAAGGGCTCAAGCTCTCCCCTTGTCTTATACCTATTCCGGCTTTCATGGGCTTTGTTGTTGACTCTCGCTTCGAGTGTGTTGTTCGCATAGACGTCTTCTATCGACCTTTTGGATAGCGATTGTATGACATCTTGTTATCTCATCCTGTCAAAAGCTTTTTCGAAATTCATAAAGCACATGAAAGCAAAGCCTGTTGAACTCTATTGCTGTCTTCCTTATTTGTCTTATTACAAATATGGCTTCCGTACATGATCTGACGCGCCTGAACCCTAGTTGCTGTTCTGGTAGCATTGTTCTTTCCATAATTTTCGTGGCGAGGATTCTGGTGATGAGTTTCAGATTTGTACACAGAGTAGCGTTTTACCTCTGTAATTTGCGAGATCTGATTTCTCGCCTTTATTAAACATTAAGATCAGTATGCTCGTTTTCCATTATTTAGGCATACATCGGTGTTTTAGAATCAGGTTACTTAACGATGCTAGCGGTTCGTTACATCAGGAGCTCGTTGGAACTTCCATCGTTTCCTGCAGATGTTCGGTTCTCTCTAACTTTCTAAGGTTGATTTTTTTAAATCATTAAAACGCCATTTTTCCTCTTCTCCAGTTCTCTTTCACATTCTTCATCGAACTATTTATTTTGTCTTTGTTTTTTTGTTTTGTTTTTATTTTATAACTTTCAGCGACTTCTGTTGTTTGCCTTCTCAACATAATCGAATCTTGATCTATATTGTTGTTGTGCTGGCCTAGTATGGTCAGCATTGGCAGCTCCTCACCCGCCAGAGTTTTGCGGCTTGCATGCAAAATTGACTGGTGGGACGAGTGATCAGCCTTAAAGAGAGGTTTCACAATGGGCCCATTTTGAGGCCTAAGTGTCTGTAGCTATGCTACCCTCCAGCCAACTATCCAGAACTATCCAGATCTATATTGTCGTTCCTTACAGAATTTTTCAATTCCTTTGTTCCTTATATTATGTCATTATTTTATTGCTTGTTCTTTCGTTTTGTTTCGTGTATTCGGAATTATTTTCGCTCCTACTATATAATGACCACTGTCTTCATCTAGACCTTATACGACTTAACTTTCCTTATTACCTTCATACAGTTTAATGATAATCAAAATTGAGTACCGTACACACACACACACACCCACACTATATATATATATATATATATATATATATATATATATATTACGTTATATCTAGTTGCCTTTTACCTTTCGGTGTAGGCTATTACAATTATTGTTAGATCATTTGTAAATGCTTTCCACTCTTGTCTGTTCTCCGACAGTTCTCTTGCTTGTTTCACTGTCTTTCCTTTCTTGATTATTATTTCTCCTATTCTGTTGTCCCACTCTTTTCTTTGTCTCCTCTTCTTCTTTTATTTCCAGTTTTTGCTTCCCATACCTGTTTTGTTTGATTATTTTTGTCCATCCTAATTAAATGTCCCCATCAGTTTAGTTGTTATATATATATATATATATATATATATAAATATATATATATATTTATTATTTAAATCCTATAAAGACTAATTTTGATATGGCCCGAGGGCCTTTCCATCGTTTTAAGCCTATTATTCATACTTGTTATTGTTTAATATGAAGTCACCTAGTATCGCGATTACACACATCTATTATTAACTTGTTTTCAATAAAATCCGCTGATACGATTGGAGGATGATCACGTCATTCGGACAGTCATGTCGAACGCATGAATCACTCGACCGCCCGCGATTAGTACAGTGAAATATGCCAGCCAAGAGCGGTACGCTGGTTCGCGGACCAAAGAAAAACCAATAATTATGGCTAATACTGTTAATTTAAGATGAACTGTAGTGATAGTGAGTAGTGTACAGTGATTACAAACGATATAGAAGGGGCCTGTAATTGCCATGTGAGTACATTATATAATTCGTAATCCGTAAACTGAAAATTTGTAAATAAAATTGTATCCCAATAATATAAAAACGAAGCAAATGTATTGAAACCGACCGACATTTATGACTTTTGTGCTGTTAGTAAAATTCTGTTTTTATATTAAAATCAATACCCACACTCAGTCAATGAACAGTGAATCTCAATACGACTGATTTTACGTTCTACATTGCATAGTTAAACGAAGAAAGCCAAGTACACGATATTACGTTTGGAAATATTTTCAGTATTATTTTCATACAACCTCAGAGAAGTTGCCCAGATAATTAATTATGATCATACTCGGTCGTTCGACGGGAATTACACCTTGTTTTTTATTTTTTATTTTATTAATTAAATTTGAAAGAAGCAAAATGTTTATTGCTTCTTTCAAATTTAATTTTCTGGATCTCAAAAATAATAATCAAGTTTTTTTTGAAATAATATCAAATCTGCGCTTCAAACATCCAAAACTATTTTTTTTAAATACTAAATTTGACATACAAAATAACCTGAAAACTACAAAGCTGTCCTTTTTAATTATGACTGTAATAGACTAATTTATTGCTAATTTCTTAGAGAAATTTTTTCGAGTGATATATGAAATATTTAAAAATTTGCGATTAAAACATAGAAAATTGTAATTATGCAACTTTATATTTATAGAGAATGTTTAACGCTATCTGGCGGACCCAGAGGGAAAGTTGCATAATTTTGTATATAAATTAGTAGACATTTTGTGATGTGTTTATCCTTACTAGTTGAGCTACACTGATGAGAGCTATCTAGATGAAATCTAGGATTGTTAAGAGGTAAATTCACACTTATATTCTTCTTCTTGTGCTGCCGTCTCCTATCGGAGGTTGGCAATTATCATGGCGATTCTAATCTTTGACGCTGCAGCTCTAAATAGTCCGACCGATGTTTGTCCGTACAATTCTCTAAGGTTCTTTAACCATGAGGTTCTGCGACGCCCAATGCTTCTCCTTCCTTGTATTTTTCCTTGCAAGATCAGTTGGAGAATAGAGTATCTCTCTCCCAGCGTGATGTATCCCAAGTACTCTAGCTTTCGTGTTTTGATCGTAAGGATCAGTTCCTTTTCTTTATGCATTATTCGCATGACTTCTTCGTTGTTAACTAGGTCCGTCCAGAATATCTTGAGCAAGCGGCGATAGATCCACATCTCAAATGACTCTAGTTTTTTTTATGTTATATTTCTTTAATGTCCATGCTACCATCCCATATAGTAGTGTTGAAAAAATGTAACAGCGAATTATTCGGACTCTCAAGGCTAGATTGAGATTTCTATTTGAAAAAAGATTTTTCATTTTGACTAAAATTGCTCTTGCTATTTCTATACGTTTGTTCACTTCTATGGTTTGGTCGTTATTGTCTTCAATACTTGTATTGGTAGCTTATAACTCTTTTGATTGTGGTGTTGTTTACTAGTATTGCTGGTATATTATTAACATTGTTTTTATTTACAACCATAAATTTAGTTTTCTTCAAATTAATTTTGAGCTCATAGGATTGGCTAGACGTATTTATGTCTATAAGTACATACAAAATCGTATTTATATGAAATACTGAATTTATAGTTAAATAGTGAGAATAAGAATAGTTTTTTCATAAACTATCTGAAAACGATTTAAACAGCTATACTTTCTATCAAGATTAACTCTGAAAGCTAAATTAATTTAGCTCATGTAATCACATGTAAAATTCTATTCAATCGCAATTTAAACTTAAATAAATCTGATGTATGTATGTACTAAGTTAAGGTCAAGACAATTTCTTGACTAAAAAGTTAGTCAAGATGCGAGACATTTTAAATTGTCTCGTATCATACAGCAAATTACTTGAAATATTGAATTGGATGGTAGATCGAATGAAAAAATATAACGCGTTCTATTTGTCAAGGACAAATTGTATGGGAGCAGGATATATGAATTAATTTCTTGAACAACTTTTGAGCTAAGAAATTGTCTTGTTTAAAACGACCTTTACATTTGTTTCTTATTTTGTATGCTGTTCTTTAAAGCATATAATTATGTAGAGCAATAGATCTATTATTTTATATTATTATTATTATCACAGCGGAAAAGCCTTACGGTTGATAGCCCTATAAAGATGGAAGTTTTTTTTTATTGTTATCATTATTATTATAAACTTTGAATATTTGTACACATGTTACATGAATATAGCGCTCGCGTAAAACTAGAGCCCTATAGTAACATTGAGCCTAAATTATTTTTTTGAATTGTTATATATGTAATATAATCCCCTACACACGCTATAAATAAAATTATATCAATACTGCACTGCTCAATAGTACATAAAGCATGCAGTATGTTGTTTGAATTCTAAATATTATTTGTTTCGATATTCGTTAGCCTCGAACTAAATCGATTAAACACGCTGACCTATTTAATGGCTGAATTTGATTTTTTTGTATGTAAACAACCATAATTAAACTTGAAATCAAGTGAATGCATCTGGATTGTTATAAAATATTTAATTAAAAAACCTGATGCCCGTTTTTAAAAATACTTCTCATAAAACTCGGCACTATCTAGTAATTATATATATTTTTGGTTATACAAACTAGTTTACCAAACTATTATATGTACATATATATATATATATATATATAGAACAATTTAGAAACCAACGTTTTCTAATCGTTTCAATTATACGCTTTCTCAGGGCTTAGCTAAATTTAATTAATTAATATATATATATATATATATATATATATATATATATATATATATACATACATACATGTTAGAGAGAGAAAACAATCTTTATTAGGCTATTGGCCAGTGGCATTTCCGATTTAGTACATACAATTGATATTTGAGTAACAAAATCAAATAAATTAGATTAAATTTCACAGTAAAAACGCCAATATTTCGCGACTCAAGTAGACGCTTTCTCAGGGCTTAGCTAAATTTAATTAATTAATTTACTCAAATATCAATTGTATGTACTACATCGGAAATGCCACTGGCCAATAGCCTAATAAAGATTGTTTTCTCTCTCTAACATGTATATATATATATATATATATATATATATATATATATATATATATACATATACATGTTAGAGAGAGTAAACAATCTTTATTAGGCTATTGGCCAGTGGCATTTCCGATTTAGTACATACAATTGATATTTGAGTAACAAAATCAAATAAATTAGATTAAATTTCACAGTAAAAAAATACATTCTTCATATTAACCTAGTATATACAATAATATATTTACAGATACTAAATTATATATGTTATATAACCTGAAATTATTTAGTAATCCTCGCAAAACCTCATATAACGTGCCGCGAGCATCGCGCGGAATGTTGATCGAAAGCAATTCATTTCTGATTGAAACGTTGATGAACACTTGTGGAAATCACTACGCCACCCAAACTATTTACCAAGTTTATTGATATACATTACTTAATTAGTCAGTTGTAAATTTATGCTGTAACAAAGATTAGAGAGCGAATATTTCGGAATTAGTTTGTATGCAACGTTCAGATTTTACATTTATCGTATAAAACATCAACCGCGATTTAATTTAGAATAACGGATCCGTAGATTTTATTACCAGAAAACTTGTTTGACATTTAAGTACTCGGGCGATATCCAAAATTGTAAACGGTTATATATTTATTCTCTTTTATTATGTTACGACCTGGCAAACACATTCATAATAAGGATAGAAATAAAAATCTATATTGCAGTAATATAGTACATATTTTCTACAATTTATAACTACAAATTATAGTAATCAATTTTTATAAAATAAGTTTCAGAGCCAATAAACAAAGAAGCTATCTGCAAGAAGAAAGCTTCTTTGTTTATTGGCTCTGAAACTTATTTTATAATTTTGTAATTCTTTGTAAGTGGACTACCAAACAAGTTGTTTTGTTCGTATGTCGCTTATAATAGTTTATTTTCGGTCCATGGTTTCCCTTATTCTGATGTTTGAAATTCTCTTCATGTTTTATCTGCCCACTGATCATCTCCAGTAGTCGGTTGCTTTTCGGTTGATAGCAAAGGTCTCCCCAACGCTCTTCCAAATTGCCATACTTCACAGCTGCAAGTCGCCATGCCTTACCAAGGCATTGTAGATTTTGTGCTTGTACTCCTTGCTTACATTATGGTCCCACAGCATTTATTAAGTAAGAATATTGCTCTTCAACCTTGGTTAATCCAAGTTATTATTTCTGAATCCATTTATTCCTAGGTATTTATATTATTTGCTGCTGCTCATGTTGGAGTATTAGATGTTGTTCTGTATTGCCTATGCTTAGGCATTTCGTCTTTTTTATCTTTACCTACAGCCCCCAAGCTTTCTTCTTCTTATGGTGCCGTCTCCTATCGGAGGTTGCAGAACCTCATGGATAAAGAACCTTAGAGAATGGTACGGACAAACAACGGTCGGACTATTTAGAGCTACAGCGTCAAAGATCGGAGGTTGGCAATCATCATGGTAGAATCGCCATGATGATTGCCAACCTCCGATCTTTGACGCTGCAGCTCTAAATAGTCCGACCGATGTTTGTCTGTACCATTCTCTAAGGTTCTTTAACCATAAAGTTCTGCGACGCCCCATGCTTCTTCTTCCTTGTATTTTTCCTTGCATGATCAGTTGGAGAATATAGTATCTCTCTCCCCTGGTGATGTGTCCCAAGTACTATAGCTTTCGTGTTTTGATCATAAGGATCAGTTCTTTTTCTTTATGCATTCTTCGCATGACTTCTTCGTTGTTTACTAGGTTCGTCCATGATATCTTGAGCATGCGGCCATCCACATCTTAAACGACTCTAGTTTTTTATGTTATTTTTCTTTAATGTCCATACTTCCATCCCATACAGTAGTGTTGAAAAAATATAACAGCGAATTATTCGGACTTTCAAGGCTAGATTGAGATTTCTATTGAGAAAAAAAATTTTATTTTGACGAAAATTGCTCTTGCTATTTCTATACGTTTGTTCACTTCTATAGTTTGGTCGTTATTGTCTTCAATACGTGTTCGTAAGTACTGCTGGCTTCTAACTCTTTCGATTGTGGTGTTGTTTACTAGTATTGCTGGTATATTATTAACATTGGATTTTTTTACAACCATAAATTTAATTTTCTTCAAATTCATTTTGAGCCTATAGAATTGGCTAGTCGTCTTTATGTGTTGCATCATTTTCTGAAGGCAGATGGATGCTATTATCGCAGTGTCGTCTGCGTATAGTATGTTATTTATAACTTGACCGTATATAGTTACTCCATCCAAGTCATCATTGATGGCTTCTTTGAATAAGCATTCTGAGTACATATTAAATAGAACCGGTGATAGTATGTATCCTTGGCGGACTCTCCGTCGGATATCTAATTCTTCAGTGTTATGTCCTTCAACATTTATTTGTGCTTTCTGATTCCAGTACAAAGTTTTTATTATTCGAACGTCATTGTAGTCTAGGCCCTTCTGCTGTACTATTTCCATTAACTGATTATGTTTAACTTTATAGAAGACTTTCTCATAGTCGATGAAGCCTATAAATAGATCTACGTTCATATCGAGACATCATTCATTCCAAATAGAGCCTCTCTTGTGCCTAGATTATTTCGAAATCCGATCTGTGTGTCACTGATATCTGTTTCTAATTTCTTGTAAATGCGGCTGTTAATGATTTTTAGAAAAACCTAATGTGTGACTCTTTACGCTTATTGTTCTAAAATCTGAGCACTCCCTTGCGTTGTGTTTTTTGGTAATAAAAAGAATGCAGATTTTAACCATTCTTGTGGTATGATTCCAGTCGTATAGATGGTATTATATAGATTTACCAAGATAATATTGTTTTCCTCAATTAGTTTAAGAATATCGACTGGTATTTCGTCTGGTCGGTCCTATTGCCTTTCTATCTTTTGAGTTCTTGATAGCATACATTACTTCTTCGGCTGTTATTCTTGGTCCTTGCGACGTTTCTTTTATCTCTATTTCATTTCTGGTGTCTTCAAATAGTTGTTGTATGTATTCCTCCCATCTTTTGATCTTTTTCTCTATGTCCACTATAATATTACCGTTGTTATCTTTTATTATACCAGTCTGTTTCTTCTTTATACTCCTCTATTCGTTTTTTGGTCATATTCTAGTAAGTGTAAAAGGGTGGTCGTCACCCATAGGGATGCCCATTATTCGATTTTACGTTTCCAGTTTTTTAATGTCTGGCCCAAGTAGATTTTAAATAGGGTAGGCGAAATACAACAGCCCTGTTTGATGTCCTTTGTCCTTCAACACCCTTCTTGCTTTCCCGATTTTTACTTTGTGTCGCTCGTACATACATTTGTTACAGATATTCTTCGGTAGTTGTTACATTCCTCTATGATTCCTTGTATGCTTGCCATATATGCCTCCTTTCAAAATATGTTAGTGTATGTAGGTTGTTTTGAAAAGCAGAGATTGTTCATCTTGTATAAGATGTACAATCACCTGAAAACCGCCGTTTTCTTTTTCAATGTTGTATTGTTCTAATGTCAAACTGTTTTGAAAATGTAATTGAAAAGGAAATAAAGACACTTTATTATTATTATTATTATTATTATTTAATTAGCTCGTTCGCTATTCCTCTGGGCCAACCTCGAGGCTAAGGTTTTCACTACTGTTTTTAATGCTTCTATCTGAATCCTGTCACCATGGGTTGGTCTTGCTGTGTTTCTTGATATTTTTAAACTAGCTTACTACGTTTCGTGTATCGTTTTTTCTTCCTGGGTCGGGTCGTCTGGTTTTATTGTTGCATTCCACTGCACTACGGTCACTGCTGACTTATTGTGAATAAACATAATTCGTAGTAAGTTTGAATTATGCTATTCACCGTAATAATAGTGTAACAAGAATACGCGTTCTAAACCAAAACAATAAATGACACATGTTTATGCTGCAGATATTCTACACATCCACGCTTGAATGTTAGTACAGCGATATGAAAAGGTCATTAAATAATTCATTACATCAACCTTATCCTGAATGCAGACTGCATTGAATTTGACATTTTAGCCTTTCAGAATAAATTAGTTGCTAAATAAAATTTATAAAAGGCAACTACTAGTCCAATACCACTGGCGTTTTTATAGCGAATTTATAGAAACTAAATTATAATACCGATTTTATCTTTAAGGTATATGAATGCTGCTTCAAGCAAATCACTGTTTTACAGCCGACCGACTGTCATTTATGATTCTGTACCGTCATTACAAAAGTTAGAGTTGTAGGTTCGAATTCCCGTCAAGGGTGGATTTTGTAAATATTTTTATACTAGTAATTTAATTTTTTTTTTTGCGGATATCTATTATAAAGCTTTACCGAAAATTAATTTTTGGACATCCTGTTTCAAGCAAATCACTGTTTTAAAGCAGACCGACCTGTCGATTATGATTCCGTGCAGTCACTACAAAAGTTGCGAGTAGTGGCTTCGAATTCCCGTAAAGGGTGAAATTTATAAATATTTTTAAACTCCTAATTTAATTCGATTTTTTGCGAATTCTATTAAAAATCTGCTTTACCGAAAATTTATTTTTTTCGATTATAAACCATCCCCCAAGATACAGAGGTATTTAAATTTCTTTAAGTACAGATAAATATTTCCAACATTATCTCATCAAAACAAAAAACAGAAATGCGTACTACAAGTAGACTAGTAGCAATGTTTTTTTTATGTGAAATAATGGCTATTGTAAATTCGAAATTGACACAATTGTCTAAATAAATGTCATAAACATAAATCGAAAATCCACTTACCACTATAGTAGTAACAATGTAAGTCCTATTCCGCTCAATATGCGCTGTGGGTTTGAGTCGAACGTATTTCGCAGCTACCGGAGTAAATCCGGTCTCATCGCTCCATTCCGCTACTTTTACCATTGCACTGTTCACAGTCATTTCAACTACATGCAAAGTATAGTTTTGCCGCCTACCATCCTCGCTAAATCGGATCTCCCCTGTAATACCCTCCAACTCAACCTGAAATATAAAGTTGGCATTAAAGACCCGGAAGAAAAGAACGCCCGGGAGTTTTACGGGCACGGATTACAAAACGCTGCAGTAAAACAAGCCCTAATCATAAAATTTTTGATTGAAGACGCCAGATAATACAGTCATATCCCTAAAATGGGAATTGTAATCACCCTGATTTCGAATATAAAAAGCACAATTGATTATAATAAACTGAAATTAAGTTTCACCCCCTATTCGTGTTCGGTTGTAATTAACAAACACGCACATCATTAGGATTAGGGTTTGATTTAATAATAAGCTCACCTTTCTGAGGAACCGGGATATTTTATCTCCATGCTCCCACGGTGAAACCCATCCGCCAGAGGCGTTACAATCCAACCCTTTGCTGCCATTGTTGAAAATCTGTCCTCTGCGCATATTATTTCGAAACACATCAGGCTTTTTACGTAATAACTTGTTGAAAGCTTCCACTAACACAAATACTGCATCATACATTAAGGCTGCCTGCGCGCTAACGCTTTCCTTGCCTGCACCTTGCGAGGACACCGGGTCAAGCCGTTTCCAGCCTTCTAGAAAGTCCTTCACGTGCTTTCGGGTGCCATCCACAATTCTGAAGCCGGTGATATTTACAGCCCCATACTCAATAACTTCACTCTCCCATCTATCGTCCATTACCTTTAAATTAAAAAAAAACAAGAAATCATATTCATATACAACCGAATCGATATGCTTGAAAAGAATTCGCTGTAAAGTACGCGCGGCAACATTAAATCTGCATAATGATTATCCTTTCCGATTATATTTGTGTGTTGCGTGTTTTTTACATATAAAGAACTGAGCGAAAGTTAAGCCGTTATAATTACTATACGAAAAAGCCCTACGTTCTATAATCATAAAGAAATACGATTATTGCGAGAAGCCATTCACAATTTTTCTGCATAATTACGCCAGGATATTAAAGACCGGCAAAAACTATATTGTGTTGAAATTGAGTAATTTTATAAATATGCTAATGCTGCTGAATACATTTTTTTCTCTGTATGTGTATATATAAAGGTTGACATCCAAATTTATACGCTTTTTTAGTGGAATACATTAGGGTGAGCAAATTATAATTCACATGAAAAATTATGCATTAAGATTGGATGTAGATAATTGTTATAAGTAGACGTTTTGTGTAAACGCATAATTTAGTTCGTATTGAAAAAATATGCAAATGCAGTCCTTTTCTTCAGTGAAGTATACAACAAATAATTTAATTAAAATTATTATTTCAATTTCATCATGAAAATCCCGTTATTTCAACTCTAAAATATTATTATTATTATTATTCATTTTATAACTGGAATTATAGTCAGTACCGTGATACACATTTAATTAATTCCAGTAAAACTCATTTCAGTGCGAGCCTTATCTACACCATCTCCATTTCCGTACAAATTCATTTTTTTTTTTGTTCTTTTATCGACAGAAATTGAAAATGAAATAAATGTAAATTCGCTCGAACAATTCAGGCGCTGCGGATGTTACGTCGAAATTATATTTTATATGTATATAGTATATGGCCGAATTAAAATAGAAGAGCCGTTAAATGGGTCATCGTTTCAGAACTTTTTATGGAAAAAGCCGCCGGTTTCAGCGCTCATCGATTCGGGCCTTTTTCTGGCGTTTCATCGTTCAGATAATTATGACTAATGATGCCGCTTTTGATTCGTTTTTGAATTGTATTTTAATGGATTCAGCATTACAGATGGCAAGTTAATGCCATATAATTCAGTGGGATTATATATGGTCGTTTAATTCTCTTTTTGAAATGCATTTATAAAATATAAATTTCAATGCGGCTGAAACTGTATAGAATTATTCATGTTTGGAGTTGTTAATAAAGTTGATGAATGTATGGAATGGAGTGTCGGGTATAATTACTCATTTAAATCCGTACAGTGCGTACAATTAATTGGATTTTAACTTTATTAGCTGAATGTGAAAATCAAATGTAATATGATTAATTGTTTTGCGTTTTTTGGTCGTAAATGAGACTATTAAGGGGGTGGAGAATATCGTCTATAATGTTCATATAGCGTAAATTGTTAAATTGTATTGGTTTTAGTAAAAATTTACACCCTTTCGGGGGTCGAGATTATTTTCTTATAGTCTATTGTCTATTGCCGTCGCCCTTGCTACGTTTTCCAATATAACATACATATATATATATATATATATATATATTTCATTTCAGCTGTCTGTATTTTGCTCTGGCGTCTCTGGTACATTTCGCATGTTTCGCCACCATATATTGAAATTGGTCTGTATATTGTTCTATGTAATGTTCTCTTTGTTTTTCTTGTCACATGTTTGTTACTAATTATTTTGTTGATTGTGTGGTGACTTTTGTTAGCTGCATGTATTCTATTATCTGATTATTTAAACATGTTTTTTTATTGAAAAGCTATGTGTCTTAATTTTCCCGCATTGAGATGCTGTTAATTGATCAAAAATATAAGCAATTCTTCATCTTGAAGTTAAATAACTGCCAAATATTATTATATTGTCATTTATTTTTAATAAGAAGAAATACATAGTGACGAACTCATCAACACAAATTACACTGTCAATCGCGCTGACCGGAATTTCGAATTGACTAATAAGACAAGAAAAAGAGGTGTCTTACTGGCAACAAAGGATACGATTAAAGTTCAAAACATTTCATGCGAGTTATTTTGACGATTACTTCCCATAATTGATATCGTTATTTGTAAGTGCTACTAATTTCATCAATTATTTTCTCATTTGCAGTTCCAGAAGTTCAAAAAATAGATCATATTGTTCCTCTATCAGAGCTGGTGGTATATATGTAACTATGATGTAGACTGTCATAGTTACATATATACCACCAGCCCTGATAGAGGAACAATATGATCTATTTTTTGAACTTCTGGAACTGCAAATGAGAAACTAATACTAATAGGGGACTTTAACATATCTTCTTACGTAAATGACTCAAACACTAATTTAACACGAAGAATAGAACTATTTTGTAGCATAATGAACGTCAGTCAAAAAAACACCTACGAAAACAATCACGGGAGACTTCTAGATCTAGTGTTTTTTAATTTCGAAGTTGAAGTAGCAAAAGAAGGCTTACCCATGGTTCCAGAAGATGCCTACCATCCGTATCTAGCAATTAACCTGTGTTTTAATTTTATACTAGTCTTCCCATAAACTTTCCGTCACCCAACACGCTACAACTTCAAAAAATCTAACTTTGTAAAACTATACAATGATTTCCTCGAAATTGACTGGTCTTTCCTAAATAACCATGATGATGTTAATAAATCTGTAGAGGCATTTTATATTATAATATATTCAACTCTCAACCTATCAGTTCCAAAACAACCCGCCAATAAATCATCATACCCCATTTGGTTCAATGCGGATATTATAAGAAATATCAAACTAAAGGATAAGTTCCGTTCAAAATGGAAAATAACTAAATATATATATTAATTTAATGAGTTTAAAAGGCTCAGAATAAGCACAAAAAGTCAAATTCAAATAGAGTATCGGAACTATACTAGAAAAGCTGAACAATCTATAAAATCGAATCCAAAAGACTTCTGGGACTATATAAGATCGAAAAAAGGAATCACAAGAATTCTTGGTAAATTGAAATATGACAACAATGAATTTGAAGATCCTCAAAAAAATGTAGAAGCATTATCATCCTCTTTCCTCTCAGGAAAGATAATTTCAAACACACAGGATGTCAACCTACCCGATAATTCATATAAATCAAAAAGTCTACCGGTTTTTAACTTGCCAAAAGTTTCAGAGGAAGAACTTACTCAAATAATGGTCAAGCTTCCGAATAAAATGACGGCAGGAGATGACTTAATTCCTAGTTTTCTGGTTAGAGATTGTCGGCTTATCTTTGCTAATCCTCTGTGCTTGCCAATAAATTTGGTTGTTAAAACATTGACTTTTCCTGAGTTCTGGAAACGAGGAAGGATAAGTCCTATCCACAAGAAAGGCGACAATGAAGATATAAAAAACTACAGACCAATAACAATTTTATCAAACTTTGCCAAGGTATTTGAACAAGTCATTTACGCATCCATACTAAATCATGTGCGCCCATTTTTATAACAACATCAGCAAGGATTTCTACCGGGAAGGTCAACTATAATAAACTTGCCCACACTAACGCAGTATATAAGTGAAATCTTAGATCAGCAAGGTCAAGTAGACACAATTTCCAGTGCGTTTGATAGCATCAACCATAATATACTGATAAGCAAACTAAGTATGTTTGGATTTCCACAAAGTATTCTGCTCTTGATGAAATCTTACTTAAGTATTAGAGCAAATTATGTATTCTATAATGACATTATAACATCTACTGGTGTTCCAATTTCCTTGATAGTGTTATTTATAATGACCTTATAATCTATATTATCTTTGACATTGCTACATTGATCGTAACACATTATGGTCGAAACTGGCCGAAACCAACTAACGGTTCGGTTGGAACTAAATGATAGACTCCAAAAACTATATATAACGCTTACTCACTTTTTGTTTATTTTTCTTCCAATATTAACATTTAACTACAGTTTGCAGAAACCCATGGAACACTTTTAACACTTGTTGCTCATAATAATAAATGTCATAGCTATTATTCTCAATAAATTTATTATTCACTTTTTTACGACCGACCTCCCTCATATAAACTGGTATAAAATAATATACATGATAATAATGAGTTGTAGTGGAAACGTAGATTACAATTTGAGATCATATATTCATGTACATAAATCATGTTGTCATATTAATTGCAATGAATTAATATATCGAAGAATACTTAATATAATAATTACATATTAGGGATAATAATAACATTTCAATTTATTTGGTGTAATTAGGCATTATAACAAACATCACAAAGACGTTTGCATTCGTCCCGATTTCATAATCGATAATTTGACTACTTGTCTAAAGGTCGTTTTAGACAAGACAATTTCATAGCTCAAAAGTTGTTCAAGAAATAAATTCATATATCCTCCCCCCATACAATTTGTCCTTGACAAATAGAACGCGTTATATTTTTCCATTCGATCTAGCATCCAATTCAATATTTCAAATAATTTGTCCCGTAACGATTTGAAGATTTCATAATCGATAATTTGACCACTTGTCTAAAGGTCGTTTTAAACAAGACAATTTCATAGCTCAAAAGTTGTTCAAGAAATAAATTCATATATCCTCCCCCCATACAATTTGTCCTTGACAAATAGAACGCGTTATATTTTTCCATTCGATCTAGCATCCAATTCAATATTTCAAATAATTTGTCCCGTAACGATTTGAAGATTTCATAATCGATAATTTGACCACTTGTCTAAAGGTCGTTTTAAACAAGACAATTTCATAGCTCAAAAGTTGTTCAAGAAATAAATTCATATATCCTCCCCCCATACAATTTGTCCTTGACAAATAGAACGCGTTATATTTTTCCATTCGATCTAGCATCCAATTCAATATTTCAAATAATTTGCTGTGATACGAGACAATTTAGATTGTCTCGCATCTTGACAAACTTTTGAGTCAAAAAATTGTCTTGTCTAAAACGACCTTTAAACCCGTATGACATTATCTAGTTTCTTATATCGTTTTCGATGCAGACACAAACTACATAGTCTCATGTAGGAAATGATATAGCGGCGGAATAATAATAAATTCACAATAACAACACCGTAAGACACAATGTTAATTTTTCATTTAGAAATAGTTATACAGTTTAATATATATATATATATATATATATATATATATATATATATATAGATATATATATATAACAATATAGAAACTAGATAATGTCATACGGGCTTTATACATTCTATGAGCTTCCGTTTTCTTGCTGATCATATTGATTAACTCAGCATTAAACCAAAACTGATAAATTTTCTTTTTCGACTTTATAGCTGGGACAAAATAATGCGCATGTTAACTTTAGCATTTTAGTTTAGTATGACATTTATTATTACTATTGACTTTATTATAACATAGTTTAGTTTACTTCCTAAATATATTTATTACATATTTTATTCCATACATTAGTATATATTAGGATCCATAATGACCCGAAGGTTATACCAAATACAATAAATATTACTATATTTGTGTCAGGATTTTTTAAAATACGATATATATGACCCATTCTGTGTAATAAAAAATAAATTAATTATATTCGTTGATTGAGAAGTCTAGTAAAGCCTTATAACTCTTTAGTCAACGGTACATCATAAAATATATTAGTTAGATTTTTTGTGCAGGGGCAATAAAGCTTATTAGAATGATAATAATTATATCCGTTGTAAAGGGAAATGAGCACTTACCAGTCCTGAAAGTAAATAGTGGTACGTCCTTTTGCCCAGGGTAATATCTCGCACGTGACTAACGACAATTTCCTTCGCCATGTCTGCGGAGCAATCGAGCACGACATATTTGTGCTCCCATCGCGACTGTTCCTCCAACCCCCTGAGGAACTGTAACGCCTCTGTAACATTACTGATTCGCCTCACAGTTGCCACTTGGAAGCTCTCGTTGCCAGGTATCAAACCCTGGTAGATTTGCTGAAGTCTCAATAAACCTGCAATAAAAAAATATACTTGAATATAGCTATTCGTGTATTCACAATGTTATTATAAAGTAAAGGTAACATTAAATAAAATAAGTATTATTTTAGACCATTTATGCTGACAGAGTAGTACAACATACGTTCTTATTACTTATTTTACCACAATTATCAATACAATGAAGATATTGCATGGGATAGTGCAGTGCAGATATATTATTATATTTTTTTTACACACACACAGACACACACACACACACACACACACACACATATATATATATATATATATATATATATATATATATATATATATATATATATATATATATATATATCAATTCAATTCTTCAATCAAGAATGTGTAACGTGATGTGCAGTTTGATGTGTAACGTCGTACAGTATTTTTATTGACTTTATGTACATGCCCTGATGATGCTGGCACTGGTTAGCGAAACGTTGGCACGTAACATAATAAACCCGGGACCACACAAGATCTTGGCTTTAATTTTGTTCACCTATATATATATATATATATATATATATATATATATATATAAAAAAACCAAAATAAAATAAAAACATTTTGGATTTCTCCCTTCGTTCGGTGACCATTTCCTGGAGGGTTAAGGGTCCACAACCATCCAGCTATTCGTCACCGAACGAAGGGAGAAATTTAAAATGTTGTTATTTTATTTAAGTTTTTTTGTGTTGAAGGTTCTCAGATGTCTCATTCATCTTTGTTCATTGCGTCATTATTGTTGTTTTTCAAGTAATAGCTCTTTTATTTCACAATAAAATGTAGGAGTTTCCTATCATGGAAACATAACTATTCTCCCTATTAGTTTATTGCACGGGTGCCAACAAAAAATTATTGACATAAAAAATTATACCGATAGCATATTGGTTTCTTGACTACGTAAATAACAAAACATTCAAAAACTCCAGTCGTACATAAAATACACCAGAAGAATAAAGCTCAGTACAATTACACAATTCCTACCATAAGCAAAATATACACGTGATCCCAGTCTTAAGCCCGTATGACATTATCTAGTTTCTTATATAGTTTTATATATAATAATTGATATATTAAACTGTATAACTATTTCTAAATGTACGGTGTTGTTATTGTTAAGTGAATTTATTATTATTCCACCGCTATATAATTTTCTACATGTGTGTATGACACTATGTAGTTTGTGTCTGTATCGAAAACGATATAAGAAACTACATAATTTCATGCGGGATTTAACTCATACTATATTAATGTCAGTATATTATTATAACGTATATATAACTATCATTATAATATAAACCACTGCAATTTTATTGAAACCATAAAGTTTATACGGGGATATTAAAGTATTGAAATTTTAGTTTTATAAATAGCAATCTATATTCTTGTCGATAATAAAATGATATAATGACATTGTTATGCATTTTTAAAATTATTGTAATGATCTACTATAGGAATATCCTATAAAATAAAGTTTTACGGTGCTATCTTTATATGGCTTGTAAAAATTAAACATAAATTTCAAACATGACAATTTTGTTATTGTTGCCCAGATCAGGGATTTAATATTAGTAATAATAATAATCAATCTTTATTCCTATTAATAGCTACAATATATGTCTATAAATCTGTAACTAATGTAAAATATTTGTGTATATACATACATTTCACATTATTTGAGATTTATATGTTGTAGCTATTAATAGGAATAAAGAATGATTATTATTATTACTAATGATAAATAATAATAAAGAATGATTATTATGATTATTATTATTACTAATAATAATCATTCTTTATTCCTATTAATAGCTACAGTATATGTATATAAATCTCAAATAATGTGAAATATTCGTGTACATACATACAGTTTATATTATTTCAGATTTATATACATATACTGTAGCTATTAATAGGAATACAAAATTATTATTATTATTACTAGTATTCGTAAATTATAAAAGCGAAGATCCAGCATTTTTGTGAGTCATATTGACTATAAATATATTCACATGAAATCACTGAAGTGGATGAAAATATGTCACTTATAATTAGGTAGTTGATGCATATTAGATATTTATAAATACATTACTTTAATTACAGTAATAAAAAATGTATAGGGGTAATCCACCCAAAACATTTAAATATCTATTTTTAATATATTGTATATGGATTTGCTCCGTATGTATCACATTCGCCCTCCTCTAGATAAAAAATACTTGCTGCCCTAGAATACATCCATCTACAATCGGTTACAATTGAACTTTGAGTGTTTATTTGGAGAATTAAAAACCTACTACACTAAACATGATCAGAAAATTACAACAGAAATAGGAAAGATGGCGCCTAGAACTGAAATATAAAATACAAAAGACAACGAAACGTAGAAGCCTCCTACTTAGGAATTATCTTTAACAACAAAGGGAAATGACGATGAAGAAATAACTTCACGAAATACCCACGTAAAGAGAGTAATTGGATGCCTAAATGGAATATTTGGAATTAAAGTGCGGATATAGGGAAAAAGGTACGTCTATAACACGCTGATTAAATCGAGTTTACTATACGGCGCAGAGACATACCGAGTAATAGAGAGAAACAACAGGTTGGAGGCAGTCTCACGACTCGTCATAATAAGAAACAAAGAAATATGTAATCGAATGGGAATCAGTATACACCGATGTGTAAACAGAGGAACAGACCTGGTATGGTCATGTCCAAAGGATGAGTGAAACTTGAATACCTAAAAGAGCGGTGGAATGAGTCCCAACATCGAGGATAATGAGAGGAATGCCAAGGAATCAATGAAAGGAAGGAATAACAAAGGCGATGAGTGCCAGAGACCTTCGAGAGGGACAAAGGAATAACAAAAAATAATGGATATTGGGTGTCGGACGATGTCGACTGACGTTTCAAAACCAATATATGTATATATATATATATATATATATATATATATATATATATATATATATATATATATAGGTACATATAGCGAGGGCATAGTAAGTTGTCTCTACATTTATCTACCTATTCTTCAATTAATTATAAGCACATTGTACTATTGTAGATTATCCTGATGATGCTCGAAATTAAACGAGCGAAATATTGATATATTATAAAAGGAGTTTTACTGCCCTCCCCCAAAAAAAGAATGGCCCCATTATGCCGTGGTAGGTAACAGCTCATCAAATATTAACTTTAACGTAATACTGGCGATTCCTCTGAATCCTTGATTTGTCAAGCTCCAGTGTCGTTTTTGCTCAATTGCCGCTGACCCGTTGGAATTAAATGTCGCTTCGTCAGAAAATATGATGTACCGATGAAACGGATTCTGAATATTTTGAAAAATACGGGATCCAACCCATAGACAAAAGGAAAGACGTTTTGCGTCATCACCTTCTTCTGCCTGTGTGAATTCTTACTGCTTTGTATGGATGATTTCGATGAGTTTAAAGGATACTATGGATATCTTACTGATTTCAGTCTCGTCGGATCGGTTTTTTTAGCAATTATCTTGGCCTATCTTGCACAGAGTTCCGGACAAGGACTGTTACTGCATCTTCATCAAAAATCCGCTTTGTCTTTTTCACATCCATCACAGAACCGGAAGAGTAACTGTATTAGTTTTGTAGTTCCTTAGAGTGAACTGTGAGCTTCTGGATATTTTTCATAGAAACATAGTTGATGCTCGTCTCGTCTGTCCCATAGTACTGAATTAGATAAATTCTCTGTTGCAGTCTTAACATTCAAGCAGAACAATGTTTCATATGAAACTATCTGTTTAAAAATATCATAGTTTTGTGACAGAGCGTCACTTTTCCAGATATTAAGTATAATTAAGTTAAATCTGAAAACATCATATTTATAAATGAAGTG